>CM070015.1:20135060-20850060 GCA_036247105.1 Cirrhinus mrigala
ACTGTAATGAAATTTGACATTTAAATGTGATCTCAACCCTGATGCTCAACATATAAGTTACACCCAAGGAGGTCTAAATACCTGGAGAGCGTGTTAGCATTTCCATTCATCTCAGTAGCAGATGCTCAGCTGATGTATTCAGCTCCTAAAATACACAACCTGCAATCTTCACTCTCAGGCACTCAGTTTTTAAAAACATTTGGAGCTGGTACAATTATGTGAGATTTTTACTCAACCCTGGATTAAAAGTACAAAATAACCAAATGTATTTTTGAGACAACTAGACAGCACTAGCTGAATTAAAGGAACAGTTCTCTCAAAATGAAAATTTGCAAAAGTGTATTCACCCTCAAGCCATCCAAGTTGTATGAGTTTGTTTCTGAACAGGTTTGGAGATATTTACTGTAGCATTACATCACTTGCTCACCAATGAATCCCCTGCAGTGAATGGGTGCTGTCAGAATAAGATCTGATAAAAACATCACAATAATTCACAAGTAATCCACAGCAGTCACTCCATCAATTAACATCTTTAGAAACAAAAAGCTGCATGTTTGTAATGAACAAGTCCATCAAGACAATATTAACTTCAAACTGTTGCAGAGGATTCATTGGTAAGCAAGTGATGTAACGCTCACTTTCTCCAAATTTGTATTGATGGGGGGAAAAAAAAATAAAAACCTCATCTACATCTTGGATGGCCTGAGGCTGAGTAAACATTTAACAAATTTAAATTTGGGTGTACAATGCAACATAGTAAGTTTCTTGCCAATTGAATTGTTTATCATGCATAAGGTTTCACACACTATTTTTTTTTCTCCAACAGTAGTCAGTTTACATCATATACTGCACAATATGCAGTAAGCAGCAGCCTATGTTATTGTTCTATTCTACTTTCTCTGCCCTGTTTACCTGGAACAGTGTGTTTGTGTGTGCAGCGATCAAAGTCACTTTGATGTGTGTTACGTGTTCGCACGTGGCTCCCGAAGTGGAATATGTGTCATCGTATGAGTCCATCCCTTCACGGCTGTAATCTGCATTGATTGGCTGAGTCTTAGCGCTTCCCACTTTGCATTTCATTTATTTGTAATGAAGGAGACTGTTCTCCTCATCCCTTAAGCTTAATACACAGAGGTCCATATACTGGGATTTTTTTTTACGCATGCATCTTTGTATTCCTCACGTGCAGCTTGCAGCTTTTTTCTTGCGCATATTGTGACTATATTATGTTTTTGCTGACGTGACACCCCGCAGGCTTAAAAAATAAAAAGAAACAACAGTTCCTAGGCATCTGCAATATTAAAATGTCAGAAAAATGATAAGTCTTAATTAAGAGATAATAATGTATTAATAATTCATAGATTATAGTATCCCACCTATACATATGCGCACACACACACATCTCAACCCCCGCCGAGAATTAAACACAGAAGAGGAGTAACAAAGGTAATTATCTTATTCTGGCTATGTGGGTTAATAAGGCCTTTTTTTCTGAAGGGCACAAGATTAATGTGAGTCTATATAAAACCCCTCAGCCCTTGCCAAACTTGAGTTGAGTGTCCGTTAGATTCCAGAACTTTCAGCGTGCCAGGGATAGAATGGCACAGTGTTAATGTAATTATGTGTGTGTCAGAGAACAGCCTTTTAAAAGGAACAGTTCACTTAACTATTACTAAAAAAAAAAAAAAAAAAAAAAAAAAAAAAAAAATACAAATTTGGTCAATTAGTATAAACTGTTTTTAAAACATTAACACAATTAATCATTAATTATAAAAATGTAATCAATTGTAACATTTCTAACTGCATTAAAAATGATTAACAATTTACAATTAATCTTTCTGTAGGACTGTCAATTTAATTTTAGTTTAGCATGATATTGAGCATGAGAACTATAAAATAAATTTAAAATGTACAAAATGAGTCAGGTATAAAAAGATAAAAAAAAGCAATACATTATAAAGCAATTAATTCTGACAGTTTTAAAAAATAGAGCAATCGATCATTAATTAGAATAAATCTCAAATTAACGCAATAATCATGTCACCGTACATACAGCTGAGGTCAAAAGTTTACATACACCCTGCAGAATCTGCAAAATGTTGATTATTATACCAAAATAAGAGGTATCATACAAAATGCATGTTATTTTTTATGTAGTATTGACCTGAATGAGATATTTACACATAATAGAAAAAAACAGTGGAATTTACAAAAATGACCCTGTTCAAAAGTTTACATACGCTTACATACAGCTGTGTTGTTTTTGTTGTTGTTTTTGTTTTTTTAGTGATAATTGTTCATGAGTCCCTTGTTTGTCCTGAACAGTTAAACTGCCTGCTGTTCTTCAGAAATATCTTTCAGGTCCCACAGATTTTTTGGTTTTTCAGCATTTTTGTGTATTTGATCCCTTTCCAACAATGAATGTATGATTTTGAGATCCATCTTTTCAAACTGAGGACAACTGAGGGACTCATATACAACTATTACAGAAGGTTCAAACGCTCTCTGATGCCCCAGAAGGAAATACGATACATTAAGAGCCAAGTGGTGAAAACTTTTTGAATTTGAAGATCGGGGTAAATTTAACTTATTTTGTCTTCTGTGAAACATGCAAGTATCTTCTGTAGCTTCTGAAGGGCAGTACTAAATAAAAAAAAAAAATAAAATATATATATATATATATATATATATATATATGATATTTAGGCAAAATAAGAAAAATGTACACATCTTCATTCTGTTCAAAAGTGTACACTCCTGGCTCTTAATGCATAGTTTTTCCTTCTAAAGCATCAGTAATCATTTAAACCTTCTGTAATAGTTGCATACGAGTCCCTCAGTTGTCCTCAGTGTGAAAAGATGGATCTCAAAATCATACAGTCGTTGATGGAAAGGGTTCAAAAACACAAAAATGCAGAAAAACCAAAGAATTTGTGGGCCCATAAAGGATTTTTCTGAAGAACAGTGGGCAGTTTAACTGTTCAAGAAAAACAAGTGATCATGGACAACTATCACTAAACAAAAAAAACAAACAAAGCTGTGGATCATTCAGGTAACAACACAGTATTAAGAATCAACCGTATGTAAACTTTTGAACGGGGTAATTTTTATAAATTTAACTATTATTTTCTCTTGTGGACTATATGTAAATGTCTTTTATGCAAAATATCTAATTCAGGTCAGTACTAGATAAAAAATAACATGCATTTTGTATGATCCCTCTTATTTTGGTAAAATAATTAACATTTTGCAGATTCTGCAATGTGTATGTAAACTTTTGATCTCATCTGTAATTTTCTAATAAAATGTTTCTACCATTGGAGCAATTCAAGCTGTATGTTAATATAATATCACTATAGTTTTGCAAGTCTCACCAAACTACACTTACTGAGAGGAGATGGCACAGAAACAGAGAAGCTGCTCACATTTTTGTGTTCAAAAAAACAGCTCGAGCAGAACGGAATAGGACTAAACACAAGGGTCTTGAGACACGCTTTTTAAAATTGAACTTGACACTGCAACTTAAAAACACAGCATGAGATGCAGAAAACCATAAAATGCATAAAACACAACAACCAAAACTTCATGTACACAAAATCTGCATGTATACACAGACAAAACATAAGAAATAGTACAGACATGATATGTTCTGTGCAAACAGCCTCTAAATCTGACTGATTGACAACTTGATTGCAATATGGACTGCTGTGACGTTATGTGGAAATAAAACAATATATTGACGTCTTAAAGCCACTAGTTAACGTCTATTCATTGATTTGCTTGTCTGTCACAATAATGTGCTTGAATGATCTTATTCTTGAGGCTGCTCTTAACAAATATTGATACAATGTGATGAATTGTAATTAATGTGGTTCAATAATTGGAATTATTGAAAATCAATTGACAAACCTACTGGAGTCTCAGTCCCTATTCACTTTGTGTCCACCTTTTTCTTCCTGTACGAGCAGGCGCGAACATTTGTAAATTTTATGGGTTTGACTTCCGGTCTCATCCGCATCCATCTGTTTTTAAATGTACAAAACAGCTCGTTTTGCTGCTTGATATTGCAATTTGGAGTCCTACCATTATTTTAATGTATTATCTTAATTATGAGCGCACTGGTTTGTAGTGCAAACAGTTTTACCACTTTCTGCATGCTGTAATTGCTCTTGTTATTTCCCTATAGCGGATAATGAACCGGAAGTCTCACCCATAGGCTTACTTCCGCGTTGAGGAAAAAGGTGGATAGAAAAGAGTAGCATGAACATTCTGCCAAACATCTGCTTTTGTGTCCTATAGAGGAAAATGAATGACAAGAATGGAATGGCTAGCTAAATAATGGTAAATGATGACTTTTCTAGCATGCAAATATGTACTCATCATAGTTTTTGCACTGGGTTCTTAAATTCAAACTTTATCAGTTTGGAGGTGTTACTAAATGTTTAAACATTGACTGCCTGTATTTTTGATTGTGAATCAATACAAGAAAAATGAAATCTAAGGCATCTATAAGTTTGTTCCTGGGATATTTCTGCATTTCTGCAGCATTTATGACTTGTCTGAACATCGCAGATGGTGTTTAGACAGCCGTATGTATGTATAACTGCTACTGTGTAGAAAAAAGCATGCTGGGTGTCTTAATATTGGCCGCTTAAAGCTGTGCATTTAGAAAGGAAGCCACAAGCTGTGAGATGAGTTTCAGAACGAGCACTCGGCCTATCGACATCACGGGTAGTTTATTGATTCGAGTCACATTAGTGGACAAAGGATTCAAAGTTTCGACATTTTGGCTTGATGAGTAAATTGACTACGTTTCTTTGCTTTTTCTCCAAGCACACACACAAACACACACACACACACACACACACACACACACACACACACACACACACTGATCAGCTGGTGCAGACTCGCTTGGCTACACTCGCAGTCTGTTTTTCTTCCAGATGAGTCTTTACCATCGAGGCCCAGTGTGTGTGCGCTTGTGTGTGCCGGTTTTGGCATGTCCTTTAGTTTAACAGCACTCCTGTGCACAAACCACAGGCTTGGCTCAGTTAGATCATGGCAGTGGTAGATGACAATGTTTAACCTCAGTAACTGTATCTGGTTAACAGCAGGGTGACACCAAATGAACAAGCCCGCCTTTTACACCAACACGCACTCGCTGACCCAGAACGGAGGACAGGGACAGGGCGAGGTAAAAGCCTGGGAAAAAGCCAAGAAAACAGCAGAAGCACAAATCGAATGTGCAGAATATCACATTAATCCACACTAGAACAGTCTGACAGTGGCATTTTGCATGAAGCATGGGTTACCTAACGCGGGATGTAAGCAGCGAAAGCCCTCCAGGTTTGAGATGAAATATGGACCGCTGCATCACAGGGATCTAATTTCGATTGTCACATCCTCAAGGTACTAATGAATGCCGACTCTGTCGTTGCTCTCTTACGAGCGCTGTCCATAGCAATCCATAAAAACAATACATTATGCGTTTCAGTCAGGGAAGATAAGTGTAACACTCGACTGTTGCATCTTTAGAATCGGCATAAAAAGCCAATATGGAAAGGTGAGCTATTTTAAAATCTGCATTACAAGAAATCCCTCAGGAAAAGAGTAAAATCAATCACTCAACAATCCATAATACTGATGACACACGGCACATGCCCTGATGACACACGGCATTTAGACCTACACACAAGTAAGTACTGCTGACATGAAATACATCGAGATCCAGAGGGAAACCAAACACGAGTGGCCAAATGTACGTGGAAAGTCACTGCTAATTAACTAAACAGTTAAGCAGGAATTCCACTGAGGACAAATCTCAATGCTATGGCATACAGTGACATCTGAAGAGGAGATTGGCAGAAAGCCTTTTGTAAATAATCCCTTTGGATGTTATTATGAGAAGATTGCAAGCATAACCTCAACCCTCACAAAGATAGATAGATAGATAGATAGATAGATAGATAGATAGATACATAAAAATACAGAAAAAAATCTAATCAAAATAAAGTAACACCAGTTACACAAGAGCTGTATTTTCATTATGACCATTCTGATCAACTGAAAACCAGATGCAATATTGTCTAACACAGCAAAGTGCCTTTCAAACCAGCTGAAACAGTTTGTAGAATATTTGATTAATGACTACGCAGGAGATAATATATACATAATGTGGGGTGGTTTTGTAGTCCTGAGGGAGTGTACTTGTGAGTGGGGCTAGTTGATTATATTAGCATCTATCTCCACTTGAGCTCAGCTGTAAACTGGAACATATGGAACATTTGTAATATGCACATCCTACAGAAAGAGAGGAGAGAAGGAGGGGGTGAGACAAACCACAGAGACTCCTAATGGGGTTCTGCTTTCCACCACTAAAAAACAATAGGCAGATGCTTGTTAGAGTTTATAAATTCATTTTCTAAATTCTGACATGGTTCAAAACTATATAACTCTGACATAAATTTGGTTGAACCTCTTCCTGTACAGATTTTCTTGTATTAAAAACGCAAATGATGCGTGGAGAAACCTAGTCAGATTATTGCAAACAAGCTTGTCAAATATAATGACGTCATAACTTTTATAAATGAAATCCAACAGTAAAAAGTTAAAAGTAATTTCATGTTTCCAAAAAAAGTGCTATAATTCCATAATACATGTTTTTAGTCTTTCAGTTTCATCTAAGAATGATTTTGTCCTGGCCCTACTTTAAATGATTTAATAACTATAAAAAAAATGATTTAGAATAAACAAATAATTTACAAACAAATAAGTAAATAAATAAATAAATAATAAATGAGTCAATTTAATCATATTAAAGAGATAATTCAACCAAAAATGTAAATTCTGTCCTTCGTTTATCTTCGGAGCACAAATTAAAGGAGAACTAAAATTTACAGATAAGTTACTCACCTTCTTGTCATCCAAGATGTTTGTGTCTTTCTTTCTTCAGTCAATACAAAATTATGTTTCTTGAGGAAAAAAAAAAAAATCAGGAATTATCTCCATATAGTGGACTTAAATGGTGTCCCCACTTTGAGCTTCCAAAATGCGGTTTAAATGCAGCTTCAAATGGCTCTAAATGATCCCAACCGAGAAAGCAGGGTTTTATCTAGCAAAACAATCGGTCATTTTCAAAACAAATTGACAATTTGTATACTTTTTAACCTCAAACGCTCGTCTTGTCTAAATCTGTGTGAACTTTGTTTTTTTCCGCTTCAATACTGTCAAGACAGATAGGGTATGTAACTCCCATCTCGTTTTCTTCCCCAACTTCAAAATTGTCCTGCATCGCTGTAGAAGTACCCACCCAGTGTTTACAAAGTGAACATGCAAAGAAGATCAAACGCCCTTTACAAAAAAAGCTAAAACAGCGATGTAGGACGATTTTGATGAGCTTTTGAGGTTAAAAAGTATATAAATTGTCAATTTGTTTCAAAAATGACAATCGTATCACTAGAATAGATACGAATTCTTCCCCGGCTGGGATAGTTTAGAGCCATTTGAAGCTGCATTTAAACTGCATTTTGGAAGTTTAAACTTGGGGGCACCACTGAAGTCCACTATATGGAGATAATTCCTGAAATGTTTTCCTCAAAAAACAATCTCTTTATGACTGAATACAGAAAAACTTGGATGACAAAGGGGTGAGTAAATTATCTGCAAATTTTTGTTCTGGAAGTGAACTTTTCCTTTAAGACATTTTTGATGAAATCTGAGTTTTCTGACCCTGCACAGACAGCATCGCAACTGACACATTCAAGGCCAGAAAGTAACTGCAATGCTATGAAGCTACAAGAATATTTTTTGTGCTCAACGAAAACAAAAACAAGGACTTTATTCACCAATTTCTTCTCTTCCGTGTCAGTTTCCATCGCACGTTCACGAAAGTACTTCTGACGCATTCTGATGTAGAACCTGGATGCGCTGCGCTTTGTTTAGAAGCAGAGAAAGACGCACTCTCCTGTGTCAGCAGCACCACTTGTATGCATGGTCGTGGTACTCTCATGAACGCGTGTCGAAGACTGTCACGGAAGAGAAGAAATTGTTGAATTAAGTTGTTACTGTAGTTTTTTTTGTACACAAAAACTATTCTCGCAGCTTCATAACATTACAGTTGAACCACTGATGTCATATGGACTATTTTAACAATGTCCTTACTACCTTTCTGGGCCTTGAATGTTTCAGTTGCGTTGCTGTCTATGCAGGATCAGAAACCTCTTGGATTTCATCAAAAATACCTAAATTTGTGTTTCGAAGATGAACGAAGGTCTTACAGGTTTGGAACGGCATGAGGATGAGCAATTAATGACAGAATTTTTATTTTCGGGTGACTATCCCTTTAATTAATCATTTTGTCTTTAATAAAACTAGTTAACTTAACTGTTAGTTTGTTTTTTTTTACTTTTTGTTTTACTGCTGTTAGCAATTAATACTGTTAGAATGCAGCTGGGGTTTTTTGTTTGTTTGTTTTTTGTTTTGAGTTTGAGGTTTAGGCACTGAATTTCTCTATGTATTCTATAAAGTGAACTCATAAAGTTTTTCAGGGACTCCCGGTAGAATCCACAGCGTCTGATAATATAGAGGCTATAATAAACACACCGGAGGCAAGGGCCTCTCCACCTCGGAAAACAGGTACGGGAGATAGATGACCCTTCTGATCCATGTCCTTGGTTACGGCTCCATAACTCCTTCCCCGAGTCCAGATTTGGCTCATAACTTGCATCCAGACTTATTCAGAAAGTTCATTGGCCACATTTCATTCAGAAACATTAAAGCCGTCACTCTGTCAATGAAGCAAAAGGGGGAGGTTGCTATAGTTACTCTTTTGTCAAAGTATGCCACTATTACAGCTATCAAAGATGGAAGTGTACTGTTATTTAACATAAATAAATCACTGCAAACACACACAAATAAATGTAAACAAATAAACACTCACCTATTGATTTATGGCGGAGCCTATCTCTATATTTTAACGGAACTCAAGGTTCACAGCTGCCTATATCATTCCTCAAACAGACTTTTTGCAGTACAAATAA
Organism: Cirrhinus mrigala; assembly: GCA_036247105.1. Taxonomy (NCBI): domain Eukaryota; kingdom Metazoa; phylum Chordata; class Actinopteri; order Cypriniformes; family Cyprinidae; genus Cirrhinus; species Cirrhinus mrigala. The sequence goes on from CM070015.1 coordinate 20,144,102, forward strand.
GGCCATTGTTAGCCTTTCTGGATATCAAAGCGTACAAATAGCTTTCTAGCGGGAGCACTTCAGTCGTATATAGTCAATATATGCAGCGAGATGGATGTTGAAATTGCCCGTGTCATTTCTCTCTTTGGGTGGCTGCATTTGTGTCTGGGCCATTGTAAGGACCCGAGACCTTGAACGGCAGCCCGGATAAGAGGAGGTGAACAGGTGAAAAATGTGCCTGTCCACACACACTCAATCCTGCCCACACTCTCAGCACTGCGGAGCATAAATACTCTCCGAAAGCAATCAACCTTCACTTTAAACAACCATAACAACAGCATGACTAATAACAGTGCTAATGATAAGACGAGAAAGAAAGCAAGAGGGCAAGTAAAGAATTTTTTGTGTGCTTTTCTCTATCTTTATCTCTCTCTCTAGTCCTGGCTCAGTGATTTGCCACCATATGGCCTGGCTCATGTACTCGAATATGTGAATGCTAAAACAATGAATTCAACAGCTGCTCCAAAGAAAAACAGATCCTGAAGAGGAAAACAACAGGAAGATAACTGCACAAGCACCGCAGATCGCAGACTTAAATCTCTAAAAAAAAGCCTATGTTCAAAATCAAATACTTGTGTACTTATTAATACATACTGTGCATTATGCTGGTGTAAACATTTCAGACATTAATATGCGTCACATGCTGTTGTGGCATATTTCAATCACCAAAAAAAAAAAAAAAAAACCCTGTGCTTTTTTTTCACATTGCACCATTAAAACAATACTTTAAAACATATATTTTTTCACTCACTCAACACAAAATTTGAACCATTAAATTGGCTTGAGCTGTTGCTCAGCCTTTGTCCTCACTCTGAGAGCTGCAGTTGTTTTCGGTTTGTTTTATTGCTCCAGCATTCATTGCTTGTTTGGACATTTTTTCCCCACTCCTATTTATTCTGTTTGGAATGGAAAGTGTCAAAAATCATGGTTGATTTGTCACGATGGAGAAGGAAGGTCGAGCATGCTGCAATGTGGGGTACAGTATTTTGGCATCTGAGTATTCCATGCATACAGAAAATGTGCTTATTGTGCAGTATACATTCTACGTTCTGCAATATAGTTTAAAAAGTATGGTAATATACCATTCTGAACATACTATCTGGAAAAAAAAAAAAAACAAAATACTGCAAACTCACTAGAAAAACTTGCCTGTGGCAACATTTCTGCAAAACTTTAAAAATGTACCAATACACTGTTTCCTGTTTCCAGCTGAAATGTCCACTAGTGGCAGACAAGTGATTAATAAAGACTTATTTTTGTGTGGTTCCTTCCACCTCAAAACACTTTTATTATAGTGCACGGTTTATAAACTAATAAACATTGACATTTGCATCACATAACCAAACTTGCTTAGTAGCTCACCTGGGGCCTGTACCATGAAGCTGGGTTAGCCGGCTAGCCAGGTAAATTTCAGTTTAGTTTGTGCCAACTTGGGGTTTTAGGTACCATGAATGTGGTCTGGCTTTTAGTGGTGTTCATCGCCATTGTAACTTTTGCTTCATGGCTAACCTGCTCTGGGGCAGGTTATGCTCTTGTTTAGAGATCTCAAATTGAAATTTGACCAATCAGCTTTGAGCAAAGTGACATCTCTAAAGTCACTTCCCCAGCTTCTCTTGCTTCAAGTATTTAAATTAAAGTACACTACATTGTAAAATATTCTTAAAGATAAAATTTGTCTGGCATTTAGAGATTATTATTTATTAGAATTATTTTATATGATTTATATAATTGTTAATCTATTGCAGAACCCAGTCTAGTTTAGTTTAATAATTATTACGCATATAACATAAATATATAAAGATAATGTGCAATATAAGTTTTAGAATTAATATCTTTAAACATGATTACATATGGGCTTAGTCTTTTTATACCTACCCTAGTGAAAAATAAATGTACTAAAATTTTAAAATACATTTATTTCATGCTAGGTATACTTCAAATACATTTACATATTATGTACTTTATAAAATTACCCTGCAATTGTACTTTTAGCATATTAAACTAGTATATTTAAAGTCTGCTAAATTGGAACAATTAATTTTGTACTTTATGCACTTTAATTATGTGGAAGTAGTGCTGAAGTCCAACTAAATATATACTTAAGTATATCTGATTGTGCTAAAGTGGAACTACTGCAAGTATACTTGCAAGGTGCACTTTAAATAATATCGTTTTTTAAATGAAAAACATTTAAAGATCATAAAATCCTCATCAATAGTGACATTAAAACATAATTTAAGCTTAATATTAAGAAATGTGCATTGTGCACAAGTAGTACTTCAAATTAAGATTAATTAAAATTTTTGTATCAGTAAGTCTTGAGCGATACGTCAGTAAATAGGTTAATAGACTGGAACTATTCTTAGAATAAAATAAATGCATTTTAAATCTATTACTTATTTACTAGGGTATATATATTATCAACTATATAAATTAGCTTCAATACATTTACTTGCACTGATATGGCAAGATGTTTTATGTTTTTTATGGCAAGTTGTCCTCTTTCATGGATAGATGGTCTTGTTATGTAAATGTGCTTTTTTATATTTTTAAATCTTTTAATCTTTGGTAGTGAATCGCACTGAGAAGCACGAAGTGAATCACAGTTTCAAGGCATGTGATTGGCTGTTCACTACTGATGTCACACTGATGTTTGGTTTTGTCAACTCAAAACTAATCCTGTAACCCTGACTTTGTTAAGCAACCATCATGGTACAATCACAATAAAACAATTCAACAACTTGTATCAGTTACTTTTAGAGGTCGACCGATATGCCCTTTTCAGGGCCAAATACTGTACCAATTAGTACAGATCAAGTAGCCAGATAACCAAAATTTTGAACTAATATATGGGTCATTCTATGGAAATGTCCATTTTTCTGTCCCTAGCCTTTGCAGAAATATTACACTTGAAAAACACTTTAGGGTTGCAATTTCTACATTTAAAAATGACACGATATGTTATTTGAACAATTACACCTTCTGAAGTTATCAGTGTGGCAATATTTGTTTTTTAATTAATTATTTTGAATTCCAAGCACCACAAAACTGCTCATCCCCACAGCAATGTACAGAGGGAAAGGGCTTAATTTTGAAGTAAAAAACAGGCTTTTCTACCATTTAAAATACAATAATGTAATTATAGCTATCAAATATATGATGTAAATTGCATTAAAAAAAAAATAAAATACTGAATAAACATTATAAAATATATAATGAAAGTAGCAGTCCCCTGGAAATGCGTCACTGGTGTTACCGTTTAACAAAAATTGTTTATTTTGAAATAAAAACCACACTGATGACATCACTTGACTTCCTTCTTCCTATTTCCTGAAGATCCATGAAGAAAGGCCCATGATAAGTCCACTGTCTCTTTTCAGTTATCAGAAATTTTCTCACTTATCTCATGATTTCATTTGAAGCCTTTAGCTGAATCACTGGTGTGACCTGCTTTATTGTTAGGGAACTGTAAAAAAACTAGAATACAATTAGATTAAACTACTTAATTTAGTGAGCGTACCATGATTGACAACGTGGTTTGATACCTTGCAGCAGCCATTTTTTAAAATGTATTTTTCATGAAAATTGTCACTGGTGTTACCTTCCTTATGGGTAAATAAGTGCACAAAAAAGATTCTAAATTTGTCTAAATTTAAGTGTTAGACAAGAAAAAAACATTTTAAGACATCTTACTGTACCAAAAGCGGACATTTCTGTAGCATGACCCATATATGTCTGGTGTAAAATGGAAAATGATTGCCAAAAATATGAATAACAAGGGCTCTGACAAAAACGTCCTTTGACCGATACCGATAACTATAAAAATGCTTAATAACGGCGTCGATAATCGGTCGACTCTAGTTACTTCAGCAAACGATCATTTTCAGTCGCATTAGAGCATTAACCTTAGAGATATTTCATTTACAAACTGCAACGACATGTACAACAACCAACATAAAATCTGTCAGATTCACATTCATCTATTTTGGATAAAACTGAACACACTTTTAACACCACTCAAAAGACATTTCACTTTGAACGCGTTGCAAAACATGCAAGAAGCAATATACTGTAATATAATTTTGCAGGAATGGTAACATAAGCACGCTCTTCCAATGAGTCTGAGTTTGGAAAAAAAAATAAATAAATTTAAAAAAAAACGAACAAAAAATTCCTATTTAAAACTGTGCAATTCATATTTGCTGATGTTTGCCTTTGCATCATACGTGATATACACCTGATGTTTGCTATTAGGTAACTCAGAGGTTTTGAATAATTGTACATGTATTTCTCTTGAAATGAGTTTCAATATGAAACAGGTAATGTGTTGCAGGCTCTAAGCACTGGCCCAGCTGCTCGTTGTTGTCATGGTGATCTTAATCACCACACAAACACCTACAGAAGGACAGAAACTATAACAATCACCCAACCAGTGCCTCATAAAGAGTGTGATTATGGAGATCTAGAATCATAAGATACAATCTTCTGCAGACAAGCCTCTCTGTTATTTCTTTCATTTCTTGCTCTCTGATTTTCAAATGCCTGATTAAAGACCGAAAATACGTGCGTCGATTCACTCCGATAAGGCAACGCTTGTGTTATTGCAACCGACAAACAAGATGACATATGCAAAGTAATGCATATCATATTGATATTTAACACAATGCGAAGAAAATCCATATCATGTGGGTGTGTGTGTGTATGTGTGTGTGTGGTAATTAACTACAGAATGATCTCCGGTGCTTAGCGTTTCCAACTCTCTCTTGTGTAGAGGCTGCTAATTAAAAAATAATTAAGAGGTGGGGGGAAAAAAATCAAACATTGTTTGCGATCAAGCGCCGCATGCCGGGGGTGGGCATAATTACGGTACGCCGTCGAGAGGGTCATGTCATCACCACGGCTACCTCTCAACATCGATTAAACACATGCCTTATCAGTGACACAACCCGAGCAATCCACTTCACAATCAAAGAAAGACAAGGGACGGACACGCAGTGGAAGGGCCGTCTCAGTGGACCACCAATTACGTGCAATTACTCTGAGAGAGCGTGAAAGAGAGAGTGGAGCGCAGGAGGGGTGGTTACATTAACTCCTGTACACTCGCTCCAACGTACAGTCGCCGTAGTTACCGGTCTATTCTGGGATGTGAGCCCAGCTGACTGCACATTTATCTCGACTCTCATCTGTGAGCCATACAGGCTTGTGTAGGTGGGCTCAGAGAAGTTCGCAAGCTTGGACGAGAAGCAGAACTGACGAAAAGTTTGCATAGGAGCTAAACAGGAAGTAGCGGTAAGGTTACACGCGCTGCGTTTCACCAGAGATCCCCGGTGTTCCGAAAGGCATTGTAAACGCATCATGCATTGTGTAATATTCTTTTATCCCCAAATTACATCAGGCTAGCTTGATTCCAGAAGACTCCGAGAGCGAGTGAATAAAACTCCGTAAGAGTGAGGGAGGACACCAAGATTAATGACACGCATCTGCATTTAAATTATGTCTGATTCCTCATTAACTCTCCGAGTTCACGTCGCCTCCCTCCGCCCCCTCAAACGTACCCTTTGGAGGAGTGGTGTGGTTTTACAGAGAATACATCAGCCCCAATGATAACATGACCCCCTGATATGGGCACAGAGCAAATGACAGCTAATTAGGAGGAAGTTCACCCTGAACACACACACACACACACTCAGCTAGCAGGTGTCTGACTGCTCTAAGCCATCTGATGGGAGTCTCGTTAGGATGTAGAAGTGATTTGAGCCCAGAGAACAGGACGTTTGTCCCGCAGTATATCACGGCAAATTATGTAACGCTCTGCATCAGAATGTCAGCACATATTTAAATTAAATAGAGCTTGTGATTAGATTTAAAAAAATGATTAATCTCTTCATTTTCAAACTGATGTAATAATTATTAAGCTGTATTCATTTCAAATTGGGTAAATTTATTTTAAAAAAATTACTTTGTTAAATACACATTTAACTTGAATTAAATCAGACCAGACTAAAAAATACACTGTGCAAAAATAAATAAATAAATTCTTCCACAATTTTCCACAGACCCTCTAGCACCCTCTTGAAACTCCCTGCAGGTCTTTAGGCTGCAGTTTAAAAACCCTCAGCTCAGGAGACTCAGTGAAGATCTTCTTTTTTTTTTGGTTATGCTATTTAAAATCAACATCAAATTAAATCTCAATTTTCTAAAAAAAAATTTTTTTTACCTTTTTGACCTTGTAATTTTTTAATTAAAATGTCATAAATGGATCTTCGGGTGACTTCTCTAATAATTTCATCGGCACGAACTTGGAAAAAGGTCACATTCAGACCTGACGCCAACCAATCAACAACGAAGTTTGCGGTCTACTTTTATTCTTTTTCAATAATCCATTTCACTTGGTACTTCACAAAAAAAAAAAGGTCAGTCGCTATTTCCATTTCAGCACAACTTTAATGAAACTGACATGCTTCTTCTAAATGTCTTCTGGAGTGAAACATGTTTACAAAGAGCTATAAAATAAGTGGGACAAGCGTTACCATAAAAATTGAAGGATTGCACCATTACCAACAAAACATAAGCCAGAAGCTCCTGCAAAAACTCTAAACCCTTAAGACTGTCAATGGCAGCACACCATCATAAAAAAAATGCTTGGATACCACCGGTGCAACAAGACCCTGTTTACGTTTTTAAAATACAGCTGTAAATTATTACTGATAAATCCTAAATAAACCCAATATTTCAGCAATCATGTTGTGTTTTTTCTATCAGCCATTAAAGAGATAGTTCACCCAAAAATGAAAATTCTGTTATTAATTACTCACCCTCATGTCGTTCCAAACATGCAAGACCTTCATTCATCTTCGGGAACACAAATTAAGATATTTTGATTAAATCCGAGAGCTTTCTGACCCTGCATAGAAACCAATCCAACAGAAATGTTCCCAGACCCAGGTCCCAGAATTTTTATTTTTGGGTGAACTATCCCTTTAAGAATGCCAGATTCCTGAATTAAACACTCCTTTTGATGTCTGTAACAGGATACTTTATAAGACAGAAAAAAGAGTGTCTGAAGAGGTGGATATTTATTTATATTCCACATAAAAAAAGAATAAAAAAAAGAATAAAAGTTTTATTCTAAATAAAATGTATTCAAATTGTATCTTTATTTTGCGTGTGGCTTTTGAATGACTTCGTGCTGCAGGTAAAGACAATTTATATCAATCTCTGCATAACAGGATTAAAAAATTTATCTATCAAAATATGGGGACACTTTTTTATGGGAGCCTGTGTCCCTGTTGGAGACACTTGAAATATATTGGATTTTCTTGAGTATGCTGTATAATATTTGAGGCACCTCTAGAAGAGACACATCTGTTCAGTAAGCATTTGACTGAATCCTGTTAATGCAATAAAAAACTCTTGAAGTTATACTTTTCTCAGTGTCATCTCTGTTTTACTTTAGTGGAACTTCATATTGCAGCACTTCCTCACATCACTGCCTCACTTATGTCGCATTCCTCATTTGTAAGTCGCTTTGGATAAAAGCCTCTGCTAAATGAATAAATGTAAATGTAAGACTACTCACAATGTGAATATGAAAAGATCACCATGTGATCCGAGGATCCTCAAGTATCAAGTGTATTTTAATTTTTACAGCATAGCTTAGATATTTTGTCTTAGAAGAATTTGATGAGAAATGTCTGACTTTTGATTGCAGACTTTGATATCTTAGCAAATCTGAGCACAAAACTGAGGCATTATTTGATCTTGTCTGACTCCAGAGACAACACATATGAGATTACTGGGTCTTTTCCCTCAAGAGGAAAATCGGAGAATCTATTTGCTCTCCATTTAATCTCATTGTCATATAGGAGAAACGATGGAGATATCAAAGAAATTAAAGAGATATTTCTTTCCAGTGAACCTTCACCACTGTGTCCTTAATAACGTTAGATTACTCCAGTGGGATTGTTCCTGTAATAAGTGTACCATTAAAAAAAAAGCTATTACCTGTATGGCAGTGTTGTGTAAGGCACTTAACAACTTCCATGTGTCCTGGTCGCATGGCATATACAGCCTCTTTTCATAACACAGACCTGAAAGTGATAACACAATAATAAATGGACAGTAGCACCTGGTTTTCATTTACCTAAACCTTTTGCGCTGGACTGGCAGAAGGCGTATACTCGTTCTAAACCTCACAATTAATCACCCTCCATTAATTATGAAATAAATAATTAGTCTCCAAGTAGACTTGGAATGATGTGATTAAACCAGACTAATTAATGTATTAATTGATTTTATGTTAATTTAATTTTCTGCTAGAATGGTCGAATCTGTGGAGAATCATACTGAGTTTAATACAGAACCTGCTGACAAAGGTCAGCTTAATGAGAGGAATGCTGTTATATGACTAGCCGGGTTTACTTTAACGTGACATTTACATCCATGATGGGAAATATATTTTAAAAATAAATAAATAAATAAAACTGGTTAGTTGGAATATTCTGTCAGAGTGTCATTTTCTAAAAAAAGCACTGAGGGGAAAAAAACTGTTCATTGTAAGCACGAAACCGTGAGACTTACAAAAGAACTTGCTGCATTTTGAATATTTGGTAAATTTTTAAACATAGCTTGTACCTCTACAAAGTGCCGAGCAGTTACTCTTTCCATTGCTTGAATATTAACAATCCAGCATCTGTTTAGCTAGAGGAGCTACTTCTCCCTTTAGATTCTACAGAGTTTAAAAAGGTAACAGGCTTACATGCAAAATATTTTAACCTAGCTTCAATTAACTTGCTCAGAAAATCCAAGTTTTTATGTTTAATCTTTCTTCTAACAACATGAAGTATGAATGCACTTATTGGCTGCTAGACTAGTTTACTGCAGACTTGAAAACATTTAACTTGCATACATTTTTAATTCAAATTTCAATTAGATCATTATGGATAGAAAGGGAATATTCAGATAAAACCATTAACAATGTATTAGGCAGAATCTGTATTTACGCAGAAGTGCATTTTTGTTTCTCTGCCTATTAGGCATCAGCTGAGGTTACTTTCACACAAATATACCCATAATTCATCAGCAACCAACTCCAGCTAAACACAATAATTGACACATGAGGGTTTAATTGGCATGATTTACTGAGGGGGGGCATGGGAAGAGGCGTGACAAATCAGCTGTTGCTCTCAAACTCATTTCCACAGATTGTTCCAGAAGCTTTGATAGCCCCAATCAGAGAGTGCGATGGTGCCCATTTAACATTCAAATAATGCTAATGTTACAGCAAACTAAATAATAGATCAAAATGCATTTATCACATCTGTGAAGTCCAGCGAATAACCCAGTTATAAGTGCGGTCTGTCAGCTGAATAGCAGCTGTCACATTCACAGTGATGGAATGGGCTCAGTTTCTGTTTCACAGTGTGAATACTAGATTACTGATTTTGTCAAACGTTAAAATGACAGATACTTTACAGATCCACTGCAAAATCCAAGTTGCAAACATATAGGGAAGAACCACTAGAAAGCATGCATATATCAAGATTTGCACATATACACTTTAGAGCTATGCCATACTGCAGCATGAAAGATAAGAGGTGATATACTTCACTGATGGAAGTTCACGATAGCATATTCCATTTGAAATGCATAACACTTCATGCGTTTGAAGTCACTTGCTTATTTAAAGGATTAAAAAAAAGACACTATGTCATCCTGTCCGATGGGATGATTTTATGATAGTGTTTTGGTTATCCAGCCATCAAAAGATGCTGATTTTGTGCCTGTTGAGCTATAGTGAGGTCATAACAGAGGGCTGTTACTGTCGTTGTGAAAGTGGGCAGTTAATGATGTGGCTGTGACAGCATCACCATGGAAACCCTGAGATGTCACTGCATCTGTGAGATTTCATTTTATCAATGGAGACCACTGTTGGGGAGCAATACTTCAGAAAGCAATGGGCTATTGTGTAACTCCTTATAAAGAGCAATTCATCTATGTTTCATAATTATGTTATAATTTTTTATTTAAAGAAAAGAAGCTCATTAATCACTGTTGCCTTATTTTTACATGAAAAAGTGTGTGGGTAGACTATTGCTATATTAATATTTAGGAATTGCAATCACCTGTAACAATGCAATGCTTGAGTGTACAATGTAAACCAGGGTTGCCAACTTTTAAGTTCAGCTTGGAGTGAGATGTATTTTTTTTATTTATTTATTTATTAATTCTTTTTTTTTTTGGAGTGGAGTGGAGTTGGGGGGGGGGGGCATCTTGATCCCGTATCTATTTATATGTATATACTGTACATATAAGGGGATAAAAATGCAGCTGAATACCTTTTTTAGCACCATTTTAAACTTGGTTTAAATTTAGTATTTGCTTGCATTCGTTGTGTGTACTTATACAAGTATCATTAAAAAAGGATATAAGTTATTAACTTTTTAAATTTCACATTTAAAAATATAGTGTTAAATCATTTCTAAATATTCATTCAAATGAAAAACTTAAAAATAAGTAAGCAGGTATAACCTGCAATATTCTAGATACATGTATGTTTAGTAAAGAGCCATAGAGGTAGTGGCATTACAAATGAAAATGATTTTTTTTCCGACCACAAAATGACTCTTTGCATTCGAATTTAAAACCCTTTTCTCTATTTGACCTTAAATACTACACTAATTTTAATATAAGTAATATAAATATAAAAATATAGACATATTTTAAGTCATTAATGGACCATAATTATTGGACAAATAGTATTTAGTACTAAATGATCTCCTTAAAATATTAAATATATATTACTGAACTAAAATATAGAACATTTATTTAACTGAAAAATAGTTAAGCTGTATGGTCACATTATAAGTAAGCAATACCTGAGGGTTAAATACAAGAAAACCATATTAACCCTTACGAAAATGAAACATTGTTTTATTATAGTAAAAAGTGTAGTAACCATGTTTTTGGCGCATTGATTACCATTTGTATAACCATAGTTCTTTCTACAAATACCATGGTTAAACTATGGTTAGTGTAGCAAGACCATGGTTAATTTGTGGTTACCATGGTTTAACTATAGTAACCAAGGTTTTTTGGTTTTATTTGTAGTAAAACCACATTTAATTTGCGTAAGGGTTGCCTCTCCATCACTCTCCAGAATAAAATTATACTGTAAATGTCATCGACGTAAAAATCAATGCATAATATACTGTAATGTTTACCAAAAATTGCTGCAAATACCTGTCTAGTGAAGCTGTCGTCTCTATCCTACTTAAACACATTCAAATATACTGTCGATGCTGGTGTGTTTAGAGAGCTTCGTGAATCACGTGACCGCGTGGCGGCGACGCCGGCGAGACCAAAGCTTGTCGCAGCTCTGTTTTTCAATGGCTCTGCCGTTAACAAATGCGCTACATTTTACGATTTACGGCACATTAAGTGCGCCAAAACGGTATTTATCCTTGGAATTTAGTATTAAAACTTACAACATTTGAAAGCTGAAACTTTGTTTAAAATCGCAAGCAGAGCTGCCAATTTGGCGTGAGATTTACATGGGCAGAGTGAGAGCGTGAGACAGAGACTGAAAGCGTGTGTCTCACGCCAAATGCGTGAGAGTTGGCAACCCTGTGTAAACAATGTTTATTCTAGCACTCATCTGACAGAAAAGAGTCTAAGGTAACGTTACTGGTTATAATGCAGTCCTAGCTAAAATAAACTACATAATTGAAAATAAAACTTTAATTTTCCAAAATAGATAATAAGACTATTTATCATAAAAATATGAATGACCACATATGACAAAGATTAAGTTACAGGTACAAGTCAGTAAATAAAAAGCGGCGCTATGGCGCTAACAAAACCAGGCAAACAGATAGCAGCAGAAGTTAAAGAGAATAGTAAAGTTATTAAGCAAAAAATCCGTTTGAAAAACTCACCCGTAGTTTATTTTCGCTGAGAAGGGGGGGGGCGCGATTCTGTGGATCTGTCACAGATGAGTCAAGTGTGCGAAAACGCCGATGCGGAAAGCGCCGCTTAATTAATTAATATTTCCAAATAATTTCCCATACTTATGCACTGTGACTAACTGTGAGTCAAAACTGATTTACTTTCTTTATCCGTGTGCCTCCAAAACATTCCGAAAAATCTGGAAACGCTTCTGTTCTACAATCTGTTGAGGAATAGCGATGTTACGAATCTGGTCGGTGTCTTGCGGTCCGCTCACCGCCAGATGTCGCTCTCACCCTGTCACTTCTCACAGACTGCTGCTTTGCACCCCGGACTACTACTCCCATCACCCATCGCGCCTATTGCGTCGATTCCTGTGACCAATCAGTGGCGCTATAAAAACCCCGGTCTTTCCCTTTGCAAGCCACGGAGTATTGTGAGTTATTGTTGTGTTCATTCTCGTTAGCGTTTTCCTAGTTCCTAGTTCCTAGTTCCTAGTTCTCTCGCCTGGCTTCCCCGTTTTGACTGTTCGCCGCCTGCCTTCTGGACTCTGCTCGTGTTATTGGATTATTCTCTACGTCTTGCCCGTGATATACCTGTCTGCTCCTGTTTTCGACCCTGCCTGTACGACCATGTCTTTGTCTCGTCCTATTAATAAAAGCTCGCAAGTGGATCCGCTCGCCTCTCGCCTCTCACTCCACGTAACAAGCGACACATTTGGTGGGCGGTTATGACGGTATTGGGACGACAGAAGTGCGTCAACGGTCAGAGATTTGAAATTATTTGGTAGGCACGTATACAGAAAATATAAACGCAACGCGCCAAGTGTCATGTTAAATGTTTTCCTATTGAAAGCTAAAACAGGGCTATATGCCTTTTTTTTTAAAAGATTCAGGAGCACAGTAAAAAGGTTCATCTGATCAATAATCAAAAATTCTGATCAAAAATTAGCCTTTATATTACGAGGTCATACTCCCAGGGCTTTTTTTAACCTTTGTAATGGAATTTTTATTTTATCTTTTATGTCAAATTCTAAAAAATATAAGCTTTTTAAACATTTCTAATTAAAACAGTAGAGTAAGAATAATAAGCCACCAATCACATGAAATCAGTATTAGCAAAATTAATTTGTACTACAGAGGTGGCACAGAAAAACAATAATGGCTTGTACAGTAGATGTATTTTCAGATGTTTAACGAGGCTCAGAAGTGGCATGAGTGCAATTAAATTCATATATTAATGTTGAGATTAATGTTTTAAATATACATTTTCGAATATAGAAATATTAAATTATTTAAATAACTGAAATTATACTTTAAAGGGGTCATCGGATGCAAAACTCACTTTTACATGTTGTTCCAACATAAATGTGTATTGTTTACACAACCACCCTATGATAAAATTTTTTTTATCACTATAAATAATATCTTTTTTAAATTAAGCCATTCTCAGCTTCGTGGCTGTGTGGCACACAGACCAAGGCCGTTCCCACAATAGTTAATTGACATGGCCATCTTAACTTAGACACGGTTAAGGGTAGTTTATGAATCTTTGCAAATCTCCTTTCCTAATAATGTGCTAGTTAGCAAGTTTCACATTAAATGTGTATAAAGTAAACAGTACTGATCCTCACCCCAGGGAAGGGAGGGGCTGGGTGAGCAGAGCTCATTAGCATTTAAAGAGACATGCAACAAAACAAAAGTTTAACCAAAGTATGTTATAGACTTTTCATTATGACCCTTGAGAATCATATCAACTTGTGGAAAACGGGCATCCGATGATGAAATGAAGCTAAAACTGCCAGCAGGAAGCGGCAAGTCACTTGATTTTTATCACTGAATCATTCAATCAATTGATTTGTTCGAATGGCTGATTTATTCAGAAATGAAGCAAGTGACTGTCTTGGATGATCATGAATCACTGACTCACTAGATTCGTTTAAAAACGTTCATTCATAAATGAAACACAGCTGTGTTTGTTTGCTTTTAGAGATGCGCAGCTGCTCAGCTGTGACTGTTTGAAACTATTTTCGATGAAATAGAGCAAAATCAGACAATAGTGTTATAGTCAGTGCAAGTCACTTGTTTATTGAACTGTTGTATTAAATAAGTAGGCCTATCACATTTGCAAACCCTTAATAATTATTAAAAGAATCTCTTATTTACATAGTGTCTACATTTTGTTATAATGAGAGAATTTGTGCGCTTCAGATCTCGTCACTGAACAAAATGGTGGATTTTTGAGCAGTGAATGAATTCTGATTAACATTGTGTTTAAGGAATCTGCAAAAACACGTAAGTAGAAATGTTCAACGCTCCCCTGAGCACAAACACAATTATGCTGATCAGGTCATTCGCAGCTCCATATTTTTTTCATAGTCGCACGCAGGAGTTTTCGCTAATGCGACGGAAACGGTCGCACTGTCGAGCCCTAAATGCTAATGTGCAATTTAAAGGGGTAGTTCACACCAAAAATAAAAATTCTGTCATTATTTAAACCTCATTAAGTGTTTTTCACAGTAAGTGTTAAGCGAATATCCCGCTGTTTTAGTAATTGAAATACTGTAAAAAAAAAAAAAAAAAAAAAAAAATTTGTCTGCGAAGGAGCTGTCACGTGATTGTTTTTTACCTTTCGTATCTGTTTTGAAACCTTTGTTTATATCATTTTAACATATACTTTGGTTTGCGTCAATTACGTGCCAAAAAAAAAAAAATACAATCAAATTAAATGTGCTACCTTATGTAATATTCAATTCACTGTATTTTCCAAAAATAGGCATTACTGCATTATTTAATACAGTGATGCTGAATTATATAATATTTCTCATAGTCCCATATATAGATTGCGATCATTCTACCACCTCTAGGGTCAGCAGTGTAACTGTCAGTGGGGGGTGCGTGATGACATCATGCCTGGAAGGGTTTCGGTGATGTCATGCAGCCTGCGAAAGGGTGGCGATGTCATTGTGTCTGCGGAATTCTGATAGTGTCACAGCGTCCTTAAAAAGTCAGCGGCGGCTGTGCTATCGCCGCACGGTGCTGGATTACGGTGGGTGGCGTGTTGAAAAGGGCATCTAACTTCATCTCAATAATCTCCGTCCTCACGAAAACCACACTCGCAAATCCCCTCCAAAAGATTCAGCCCCACGAGACATTACGGCTGACTGCTTTTCCATCCTGCTGCTTTTCCTTTACCTCTACCTTCATTCTTCCTTCACGCATGTCATTCTTTTCTCAGTCGTCCGTGGTCAGGGGAACTGTCCCAGAAACAGTGCTGGGAGGCCCGATCTCTCTCTCATCTGTCCTCTCCTGTTCCTCGAAGAAAGTCCTGGTGGATGACTCTAAAATAACTCAGCTGAAGGGCACGCTCTTCCTTTTTCTTGTAGAAATGAGTGGGTGTCCTTCCGGACCCCTCGCCTTTGAACATCTTTATACAGGTGATATGAGAGCAGGTGACTTTTCTTTGAGTGAGATTAATATAGAAATTAAATTAACTCTGGCTTTTCATATAATGCACCAAAGCCCCGGTGAGTCTGAACACATCGGAGCTACATCCCAGAATATGTGCCTGTCCTCTCACCTCTTTCTCCTCTCATCACTGCAGGGTTGGGACAGCGCTGCTCACTTGCATATACATTAGCTCCAGAATCAGCCATTTCATTTAAATCCCCGAGAACATCCTATATAAGCTTATACTAAAATGAATATCGACGTATATTTGAAGTACACAGGCTGCGACCCTGAAAAAGGGGCGGAGACCTCATTAAACCGATGCCTTCTGGGATATACATATCATGAATGTAGTCCCTTTTCTTTGCAAAGCGTTTGAAACCCAAGACTGTGATCCAGCAGACATTAGTTGCACGACTACAGCTCTCTTAAGCTCAAAGAGGATTAAAATGTCAGGCACACGAACGAGCAGAGCTCTACAAACTCATATCGTCCGTTAAGCAAATGATCAGATGGTTATTAGCTGCTTTTTTATTTACTCATGAGTCAATTATTTTTATTACTGTAATTGTTTTCATTCACTCTCTGTTTACACAATAAGAATCAGCTCTGTTTGCTTTTAAGCAGCGTTAATTAAAATCTTAAATCTCCTACCAGATCCCAACCGGCTAATCAAATATTATATATTAAATGATAATTACTATCATTTTGATTACAGAAAACATAAAACTAATACATTGATCTGAAGAATAGCACAAGAGCTTTTTTCATCCTTAAAGGACCATTCAGACAGCTCAAGAGGTTGATTTCCTGAAAGGTTCTACAAAGAACCATTCAAGAACCCTTGATAGGCAGTTTCTATTTACACTGAGTGAAAAAGACCAAGCTTGTTGACAAAGGCCATTTTTCACTCCACCCACCATTGTGAAAACAAGATGCTATTTGTTGTTATTTATGTGAAAAAAAAGAACAAATCCTTAATTTAATTGATTAAGATATCAATGAAGTTGGTAGACAAACTGTCATGTGATAGAACAAGCTAATCTATACATGACATGGCAGCTAAACTGAGATCATTTAGACATAATTATTGCGATGTTTGCTTTAAGATTAGCCATGACTCGAATCCAAAACGGCCTCCTTGGAGACTACAGCCCCATTTATCAGAGCTGTCTCTGAAGTGTCAGCTAGTGTAGAGTTCAGGATGATGCTGGAGTGTGACAGATTGCATTAAATGGCCCATGAATCACTGGGGCAGAAATAGCAGGAGAATGCCTGTCAGAATAAACCTCACGGGTTAACACTCCTGACTTCAGCGATCCTGAATTTGACCCCTGACCATATGCTTTGACCTTTGCCCTGATTAAAGCTGCTTAGGTGCATCAGGGCTGAACAGATTCAGGTTAATGCATGTAGAATGGTTTGAGAATACATGTGTCAAATGGCACAAATGAACTCTGTTACTAAGGAGCAATATTTGCTCTGTGGAAATGATTTTATTCTAAAGATATGAAAATAATGCATGCTGTCCATTTGTGTCAAAAACTTAAAAACTGAACAATTATGGCTGTTGCAAATTAAATAATGCACAGAATCTGATTAAACGTTTTGCTTGAGAGCATTTTAAATAATTGTTGGGTTTTCATGTTGGATTATTCAGTTCTGTATTGTCACCATATAAGATATATTACATATAAAATATGATTGATAACAGATTCCACAAAAAGAAAGAATTTGCTGCAAGAGCTTTTCACCACAACCTTTTTAAATATCTGAGGCATTTTATCACTTTCGGTGACATTTCTGCCACATCTACTCAAATGTACACATAACTCATACCTTTGCACACATCGTTATTGGTTACAAAAATAGTAGCATTAGTCATAAACAAATAAACAGTTCTTGAAAGAAGAATCCATATTATTTTTTAATAAACATTATTTAAAAAGTTATATTAATAGCGTATATTTCAATCTGCAGGCAAGGCTTATTCTCTATGTTTTTTTAACAGTGTGTGTTCTGTGTTTACTGTAGCTGTCACAGTGCAGATCCGGTGCTTATAAACAATGACTCGGCAGCCGTTTTTCAAATTTCGTTTGACAAGTTTTGTTTTTAGCCTAAGAGCAAATGCCTTGGGTTCAGATGGCATTGTGATAGTGGTTTTCATAGGAAATCAAGTCGGCATTTAGTTTCTCTCTAGCTGCGAGCATTCTCTAGGCACGCTTCATGACACATTGTGCAAAACCAAACACTCTGACAGACTTTTCTAACAAACCTTTAATCATAATCACCAACTCCTAATTACATTTATTCTAATTAATTTATTGATGTCTTAGCCCTCTGAACACCAACACTGTTCTAATAAAGGTTAATTTAGGGAGGAAGATTAATGCGTGTGTGTTCGTGTGTAAACGGGTGAGCGTACCCGCAGAAAGGTCATCAGTAGAATTAACATTGTAATGAATTATTGCACTTTGTTCCAGAATACAGAACAATAACCCATTTCTCATACTGACAATAACATACTAAAATTGGCGTGATATCCAAAAGGTTCAGGGCATAGATGTGCAAACACACAGTCATGTAGAAGCTCTCCAAACAATTACGCATGCTGACACTCTTTGTTGACCTGTAGTGCGCTGTCTTGTTGACCGGCGTTGAAGAGATACCTTTCTATGGTCCCTGATAGCACAGTCCAGTCCTTACAATATGTCTGTGCCATGCTGAAAAACTGAAATAAGAACAGATGTTTTTCTGGATTCAGATGGTTTCTGGATGATTGAAGCTGCCCGTTAGATGGTTAAAGATGGTTTAGATGGTTGGTGAGCTGGATTACTTGTAGGTCTGACCAATACAGGTCCTGAATTTGAATTTAGTTATCCAACAGGGTGCAAAATTGCAATCTGAATTTGAATGTAAGGTAATAGACTTAAAACTAACTGGAATTTCAAGAAATGTATTATTGTAATTAATAGGACTTTGATGTAATCTTCTAGATAGATAGATAGATAGATAGAAAGTTGAATAAAGCAATATAACGACAGAATTATAGAACAGATAGATAGATAGATGATAGATAGATGATAGATTGATAGATAGATAGATAGAAAATAGATAGATAGATAGATAGATAGATAGATAGATAGATAGATAGATAGATGGAAAATGGATAGATAGATAGAAAGTTGAATAAATCAATATAACGACAGAATTATAGAACAAATAGATAGATAGATAGATAGATAGATAGATAGATAGATAGATGGAAAATTGATAGATAGATAGATAGATAGATAGATAGATAGATAGATAGATAGATAGAAAATGAATAGATAGATAGATAGATAGATAGATAGATAGATAGATGGGAAATGGATAGATAATAGATATAGATAGATAGATAGATAGATAGATAGATAGATAGATAGATAGATAGATAGATAGATAGATAGATGGGAAATGGATAGATGATAGATAGATAGATAGATAGATAGATAGATAGATAGATAGATAGATAGATAGATAGATAGATGGGAAATGGATAGGTAATAGATATAGATAGATAGATAGATAGATAGATAGATAGATAGATAGATAGATGGAAAATGGATAGATGATAGATAGATAGATAGATAGATAGATAGATAGATAGATAGATAGATAGATAGATAGATGGAAAATGGATAAATAGATAGATAGATAGATAGATAGATAGATGATAGATAGCTAGATAGATAGACAGATGGAAAATGGATAGATAGATAGATAGATAGATAGATAGATAGATAGATAGATAGATAGATAGATGGAAAATGGATAAATAGATAGATAGATAGATAGATAGATAGATAGATAGATAGATAGATAGATAGATAGATAGATGATAGATAGCTAGATAGATAGACTGATGGAAAATGGATAGATAGATAGATAGATAGATAGATAGATAGATAGATAGATAGATAGATAGATGGAAAATGGATAGATAGATAGATAGATAGATAGATAGATAGATAGATAGATAGATAGATAGATAGATAGAAAGTTGAATAAAGCAATATAACGACAGTTATAGAACAATAGAACGATAGAACGATAGATAGAACGATAGATAGATAGATGGAAAATGGATGGATAGATAGATAGATAGATAGATAGATAGATAGATAGATAGATAGAAAATGAATAGATAGATCGATAGATAGATAGATAGAAAATGGATAGGTAGAAAGTTGAATAAACCTATATAACGACAGAATTATAGAACATGGATGGATAGATGGATGGATGGATAGATAGATAGATAGATAGACAGATAGATAGATAGATGATGGATGAATGGGTAGATATAAAGATGAATAAAGCAATATAACGACAAAATGATAGAACGAACGATAGAACAACAGATAGAACGAACGAATGATAGAACTAAGGATAGAACGATAGATAGAATGAACGAACGAACGAACGATTGATAGAAAGATAGATAGATACGTAAATATATATACATACACACATACATATATACTTACGTACATACATACATACAACCCATGTAACAGCACAACCCTGGTGCTCAGTCCGTAATTTTCTGTTGTCCGTTGAGAGCACATACTGCTTTTATAGTCTGATTTATGATAATTTGTTGACATGTTTATATTCATTGCCAGTTTCAAAGTTTCAAAACAGAAATATTTAGCCTGCAGTAAAATAAAAAATTAATGAATATCAAAACTGGAAGATGCATCGTTCAAATAACGAGAAGTAGCAATTCTGAGAAGTTAAGGTGCAATTACACTTGTACCCCTCATTTGTGTAATACAATTTCAGCAGTGACACTAATGTAGACCGATGTACGACTTCAAAACCTCAATAAACCCACTTGTTCATTTGAATCACGTCTTTGGCACATATTCAAAAGCTTTTGATCTGCCTGTATCAATTTTACATTCATAGCGCCTTATTTCCAGGTGTCAGAGCACTCTGACCGTCACAGGTCCCAAAACACTGACCCTATTGGCCCGGGGCATAATCCATCCATCTTTGCCGTCAACTGGTATTGTACTGAGTTCACACTTACCTCAGCATCTATATCTTCTTCTACCTCTGTCTATCATATACATGAAAAGAATGACTTATTTACACCTGGGAATGAGGCTAAGCAGAGCAGTGTATTTATTAATATTGCAAACAATCATCTGAGGGCAGTCTTGTAAGGCGATCAGAGGCCAGTGACTAAGTATGACAGTGGAAGCAATAAATCTCAATCATTTATGTAACAAGCTGAGTGAACAAAGAGAATGTAGTTCATTCTCTTCTGACCTATTTCTCTTTGCCCCACTCATCAATAATGGATGACGAAGATGAGGCTGCCTGGAATCCATCTGGAGAGGACCAGGCCTGCCTGGCTATATTGGCTCAACTCGTTTTCGAAAAAAATAAATGAAATAATAACAATATTTCCTCCAGCTTTTGCTCAAGATGCTCTAGATAAGCTACTCGCTTTCATAAGGCAACTTGCGAGAAGCCTGCAGCGCGAATCAAAGGCGCCGTAGAGTTAAACGAGGACGTGATGCGTTGCGCCACAGGGTGGTTTGTTTGCTCGTTCGCTTGCTTGTTTGCTTGTTTGTTTGTTTGTTTAAATATGGCTCAGAAAACTCGCTTTAGCATGCTTCTCTTTTGTGAGAGCTATAGTGCTCGAGTTTGATCTTTCACATGGTAATGAATGAGTCACAGACGAGAATAAGACAAAGAGGAGCAGATTTTGTTTGGTGCTCATCGCATAATGATGCGAGCTGGTACAGTGCGAGCGCACCGAGTCAGGTTTCAGGGACAAAAAGAGATATATTTTAATCAAAGCCCACTCCTTGACAGAGAAAAAGGGAGGGACGGATTGAGAGAGTGAGGAGACGGAAAGAGAGCGAAAGAGAAAGATGAAGAGGAGAAAAAGAGAGCTGGAGACAACAAGAAAGCGAAAAGCAGAGAGAGAGATAATGATGAAGCAGTTTGTTGTAACCTGCATTTCTTTGCTTGAGCGGCTTTGTGATGTGTGCGCAGAAGACAGTTTCCTCCTGTGTACAGTCGCTGTTATTTTGGGATATGAAATCATGGCTTTTGTTCTAAAAATGGATGCCCTGAATGTGGGATGATGGCAGCGGACGAAAATACACATTCAACGTCAACATTTTATGACCTCGAGAAGTCCAGATAGGCACTGACATCTCAAGATGTTCGTAGGCAAACCTCATCTCGTTCCACGGGACAGATTCGGCACAGCACTTAAGCAAAAATCCCCTCATGCGGAAGTTAGATCCCATAGGAAAGAAAGTCACAAATGAGATCTCTTTAAAAAGGCAGGCGTTTCTGCTAGACAGCAATGAAATTAATGGGAGAGTGAATGGAGACGTTTGCTTAAGTCTCCTGCTTCTCAGATTTTTCCCCTGAGGGAAAGACTCCGGGCTCTCGACTGCTTTTGCTTTGGGATGCAGATTTTACATCGGACGTTAAGTGACAACCCAACACTGTATGAAAAATGCTTCAAATTAGCCCTAAAATCAAACACTGAAATTTATACTATTAATATTACTAATATAAATGAAGTAGTACCATCATTACTTTAAATTCAAACATTAAATAATTAGTTGGATTAATAAACATATTCTAAAAGTTTTAACAAGACAGGTCGAACTGAAAAATTGTCAGCTTTGGTTTCTAAATTTCTCTTGAATTTCATTGTTTTCATGCTTTTGGCAGCCAATAAATCACAGCACGAAACAAACTGTGGTCAGCACAAGCCTCATTTATCTATGCTGCAAGTAAAACTGTATTAATTTAGTCTAGGTCAGATTTTTTATTACGTTGTAAAACGTGTCGTTTTGTTCAAGGCTTTCAAAGATGAATGGATGTCAAGCTGTTCATGCTGGGATCTGCATAACCTTAGGAAAGAGCTACTGACACACATGACCTTTGACCTCAATACTAAAATTACATGTTTTGTTCTGATTATTAATGATTAAATTATTTCCATTTATCTTTTTATTTTTAAAACTCGCAAGACTAATTTATTTTGTATTATTAATGAATAATAATGATCAATTATTTAAAAGTATATCTTTATTATTTAAACAGGCACTTTTGAATTATTACTTCAATAATAATAATTAAAGAATTAGTTCACTTCCAGAATAAAAATTGTCATCCAAGATGTTCACGTCTTTCTTTTTTCAGTTAAAAACAAATTAAGATTTTTGAAGAAAACAGTTCAGGATTTTTCACCATATAGTGAAATTCAATGGTGCCCAACGGGTTGAAGGTCCAAACTGCAGTTTCAATACAGCTTCAAAGGGCTCCAGAAGATCTTAGCTGGGAAATAAGGGTCTTATCTAGTGAAACGATCAGTCATCACAACAAGCACGCTATCACTTAAAATACAACAAAATAGGTGTTATAACAATAAGGTAGCATTATAGAATATTTTCTTTTGTAAAATTTCTTTACAAAACAAGAGTGATATTCTCTACTGTTTATAATTTACTGCAGTAAATGTTACATAGTCCAAGTTTATATTACATGACAAAAATGAATTCCTAGGATTCTAACACTTCTAAGACTAACACTTGTGAATATGTTCAGCTACTGCTTAATAATATTCGATTTTTTACATTCAGAATATTTTTCTAGATGATATTGCTTTAGAAATGTTGCAAATTTCTGTCTTATTCATTTTTGTACAGTGCAAGATTTTTAACCTAAGTTTAACAGTTTTGAAAACAGCATGTAAACGTGCAAACTGGCTTATATGTTTGTGTTGAAGTGATAAAGAATTCATGTAATTTGACAGATGTCATCAATAAATGCATTTTGTGCCAAAGCAATGATAAATGATTCACAGTTTAGCCCACATAGACTGATGTTGTGCTCTATGTAAAGAGTTTTGAAAAAGTGACCTACACTCTTAAAAATAAAGGTGCTTAAAAGGTTCTTCACAGCAATCCCACTGATGAAACCATTTTTGGTTCCACAAAGAACTATTTAGTCTAAGGTTCTTTAAAGAACCATCTCTTTCTTACTTTTTTATAATCGGAATAATGTTCTTTCGCCTCAAATAACCTTTCGTAAAACAGAAAGGTTTTTCAGATGTTAAAAATTCTTTATGGAACCATTTAGACAAAAAAGGTTCTTCTATGGCATCGTGAAGCACCTTTATTTTTAAGAGTGTAAGTATTGAGAAATGTGTCCTAGCGGTCGTAAAAACTGTAACCACAAATGAATGTCTTGCACTAGCTCTGCAATGCATGTCTACAACTTTACGCATTACGTAATCATGTTTGAAAGTTCATGCAAAAGTTCAGTTCTTCGTCTGTGTACCTCGTTTCAAAAGGTACACTCTTAAAAATAAAGGTGCTTTAAAAGGTTGTTCAAAGCGATGCCATTGAAGAACCATTTTTGGTTCTACAAAGAACCATTCAGTCAAAGGTTCTTTAAAGAACCATCTCTTTCTTACCTTTTTATAATCCAAAGAACCTTCTTTCGCCACAAAGAACCTTTTGTGAAACATAAAGATTCTTCAGATGTTGAAGGTTCTTTATGGAACCATTCAGACAAAAAAGGTTCTTCTATGGCATCGTGAAGGATCTTTATTTTTAATAAGTGTTAATAATAATTTCTAAGTGTAGGGTAGAGCAAAAACCTCAACTTCATTCGACATTATTGTTTTACCTTTTTTTGTAAAGGGTGTTTGACTTTCTTCACACATTCACTTTGTAAACACTGGGTCGGTACTTCATGTGTGACCTTTCCAATGTGTGAACGCAAGCATTTGTGGTTAAAAAGTATATAATTTTTAATTTTTGTTTTTAGAAAATGACAGATCGTTTCACTAGATAAGACCCTTATTCCTCAGCTGGGGTTATGTAGAGCCATTTGCAGCTGCACTGAAACTGCAATTTGATCCTTCAACCCACTGTTTCCCATTAAAGTCCACCATATGGAATAAAAAATCCTTGAATGTTTTCCTCAAAAACCTTAATTTCTTTTCGAATAAAGAAAGAAAGACATGAACTTCTTCGATGACATGGGGGTGAGTAAACTATCAGGAAATTTTTATTCTGGAAGTGAACTTATCCTTTAAATAATTACAGTATTCATATTACAAAAAGTCTATACCTCTGTATTCTTGTATCAACAACTTTATCATTTTGTCTCCATTTCAAAGGAGAAATAAAAATGAAGAACGATCTGAAGCAGAGTTGATCCTTAAATAAAACAGAACTCCATTAAATCTCCTGAGATATGAAAGAGCAACATCTAACCCTAGTCAGGGTAGACGTTTTTATTAAATGTGCATTAAATGCACAGAACATGAATATATGATCCCTTATTACTGAAGCGCAGTGACTTCATAATCAGGGCAGAACACTCTGCAATATAAAAGTGAGTTAAACTAGAGCTAAACTGCATGTATTACTATTCAGAGAACACAGCTTTCACAATAAAGCCCCCTGGTAAACGATATTTGCACATGTCGGCATCGAGTATTTTTCACCGCTTTGGGGTTTCTTATGGAAATGGAAATTTCACTAGATCATTTGGGACATCTAGTATGCATGTCCTGTAATCTTCTTTATTAGGCATATTGATACTATGGAGAGAGAGAGACAGAGAGAGAGAGAGGAATAAAAAGCTTGTTTATGACTGCAATAGAAGCTCAGATCACTGTTATTGATGGTATTTGCTTAGCCAGATGCATTAAAGGCCATGTTTGTGTGTGTACGCACAGCCTTTTGTTTAGTTTGACCTGCATTACAGACATTATGCTTTTGTTACCATGCTTTGTGTACAGTGACACATCATTATGATAAATCTGTTCCTTGGTGACAAGATGAACTACTCTTTGAAAGACACGCGATTTCTCTTTCTCCTCCCCTGCCACACATACACACACACTGACCCTGGTGTAGGATCGAGATGGATTGCTGTCAAAAGGACAGACACAATAAATAAGCAAACAAAGCAATAACAGGCCATTTCCATGCAGATCCAAAGACATCCATCAATAAACACCTGAACATCCGCAGGCGGGACGTACGCGTGCGACGTCTCTGCGTTGAGGTATACAGCTGGGTTATGAATGTAGTCGTCTCTGTAATCTATCAGGGCTGAGTTTTAACTGCAGTCTGTCTCTGTGGGGGCCAGGAGTGTGTCACAATGACAAATGCAGCATTTTACCACTCATCAAGTACTGCTAATGCGCTCCAAAAAGAGCTTAGAGACTGCTTCCTGTTCTCTCTCTCTATATTTGTGACATGAGTTGACGCCGCACAATGAGTTGCTCATTTGTGAGACTTTTCTTTACAAGCGCACATCTGCCTTTCTGCTAATTAGCTGTGTTTACATTAAGGTGACACTTACAAAGACCTGCATCTGAAAACTAATCAAAAGACGGGTACATTAAAAGAGTTGATCACACCAGCTAATTATTTTTCTTCAATGGGATTTTGAGTACCTATAGTCTTTCTTGAGGAGTACAGAAAGTAATGGCCCCAAAAAGTTGAAATTTAATCCCCTGGGAAAATATATGATTGCCACTTGCTGTAGATAGCAACATATCAGACCGGAATCTTCAAACATAAATATAAATTTAAAATTTCATTTCGTGAGATGTTTTGCTTGAAAAGTGTGCTTCCACTATCATTTTTTAGAAGAAATGTCGCTCGGTTTCATATTTCACCTAACGCAATGACATTCATACATTTTTAAGTGTGGCTTCAGTGTCCAAATACTTTATGAGAAGTTATGATGCTGTTGATGCTAGACTCATAACTTTCAGAATTGCTTTTCATATGCAAACCAAAATACATTCACACGGAAAACTGATGACACTAACCCCTGCCACTGAAATGATAGGTTTCATGTGGTTCTTTTTTAACTAACCCATATTTACATGGAGTAACTTCCAATAATGTGTAATCATCTACTGGCACAGTGCCAAAACACTTAGTCTCTTTCAGGATTTCACTGGTATTACATTCAAATAATCACTGGTTTAAAGTCTTTTACAATTGTAGGTAGTTTGAAGGTGTGCTTCTATACTGTCATAATTAGAAATCCTGCAAATACGTGGACAATATTGAACTGATTGCCACTGACAATGCCGTTCTAACATAATATAAATAATGTGACGGTGTCTGCAGCATACAAAAACATTACATGATACCTGCTCAATAAATTAGCTTAAAGAAAAAGAAAAATGAAAGAAAATTCTGTCATCATTCAAAGCCTGCAGGACTGACTTTCTTCTGTGAAACACTAAAAGAATATTATTTTGAAGAGGGTTCTCTTGTAAAGGCATAGAGGAACATTTTATTGCTCAGAAGTTGCTGTTTCATAACTTTAAAAACTTTCGTACATATTGCATCTACACATCCCATTTAAATCTCAAACTGTTATCTAAGATTGTCATAGAACAGAATTTACTAAAATAGAGTGGTGCAGGTATGACATGAGAACCCAGAAGATTAATTCGCAGCTTGTTCTATTGAGATTTTACTATGCGGTTTTATAATGTTTTCTTTTTTTTTTTAAGATTTATTTTTGGCCTTTATTGTGATAGGACAGATCATACAGGACAGGAAGTGAAGTGAAGGGGGCAGGATCGGGAAAGGTCCTCGAGACAGGATTCAAACTTGGGACGCCCATAGCGCAACAGTGCTGCATGTCGCACTGCCCACAAGGCTATCTGCGCCAACAAGTTTTATAATGTTTTCATCTTCAACATTTAATTACGCTACTTGACATGACCTAACAATCAAAGGTAGTATCTGTTACAGGGGTCATCAGATGCAAAACTCACTTTTACATGTTTCTTGAACATAAATGTGTGTTGGCAGTGTGTGTACACAACCACCCTATAATTAAAAAAAACACCTAGTGTTATTTTTTTTTAAAAATCTTTATAAGTAATGTTCCCTTTTTTAAATCAAGCCACTCTCAGCATCTTGTCTATGTGATGTCACACAGACCAAGGCCACTCCCACGATAGTTGATTGACACGACTGTTTTACCTTAGACTCGCCCTGAGTGAGTTGTAAACACTCCAACCGTCATTGGTGTAGTGGAAGACAAGAATGTCTCGGACTGAGGTGTTTTGTTGTTGGATGTAATAATGAACATAGCAATTGTCATTTACTCCCGACATCTGAGCCACTGAAGATGCAGAGGATTAACGTTACGTAAGTTTTTGAAGGAAATGCGCTGATCCCCGATCTGCCTAAATCTGTCTATGTTTGTGCGAATCATTCGTGAAGCAGCTTTACCTACAGCAGAAGTGAGTATAAGGGTTTTTTATGCATCTTTGCAAATCGCCTTTCTTAATAATGTGCTAGTTAGCAAGTTTCATGGCTAAATGTGGCAAAAGTAAACAGCAATGCTCGTCACCCCACAAAAGAGAGGGGCGGGGCAAGCAGAGCTCATTAGCATTTAAAAGCAAATGCAACGAAAAGGGATTTCTGATTTTAACAAGGTAAAAAGGGTGTTTTTTTACACTACCACTGAAAAAAATTTAACCAATGTTATAGGCTTCACATTAGCCTGTAACCCTAACGAATCTTATCAACTTGTGGAAAATGGGCATCTAAGCACCCCTTTAACAGTAGTTAATGCACTGCAAACTAATGTGAAAAAAAAAAAAGAACAATTGTATTTTTATTAACCCTAACATGGACAAAGGTTAATAAATGCTATAAAAAATATATTGCACATTGTCAGTTCATGTTAACTAACGCATTAAGTTAGAAGTAACTGAGGATAGTGTGCATTATTCTTAAAGGGGTCATCGGATGTGAAGTTCACTTTTACATGTTGTTTGAACATAAATGTGTGCTGGCAGTGTGTGTACACAACCACCCATAATGATAAAAATCCATGCAGTGGTTTTTATTTAATCTGTAAAAATAATTTCCCCTATTTCAAATCAAGCCATTCTCAGCATCTTGTCTGTGTGACGACACACCAACAAAGGCTGCTCCCACGAAAGCTGATTGACACTGGCGTCTTACCGCAGACCCGCCTTGAATAAGCAGTAACAGTCCGATCACCATTGTTTCAATGCCCGAACAGGGACGTAGACAAGAATGGCTCCTAAGCGACTGAGGTGTTCTGTTGTTGGATGTAATAATGAACATAGTAGTTGTCATTTACTCCCAACATCTGAGCCGCTGAAGATGAAGTGGATTACGTTTGTTTATATAGGGAATACACCTCCCGATCTAAACAAATGCGTCTATGTTCACGTGAATCATTCGTGATCCAGCTTCACATACAGCAGAAGTGAGTATAAGTTTTTTTTTTTTTTTTTTTTAATTAATCTTGTATATAAATCTTTCCTAATAACGTGCTAGTTAGAAAGGTTCATGGCTAAATACGGCTACAAGCGGCTAAAGTAAACAGGCTCGTCACTCCACAGAGAGAAGAGAGGGGTGGGGAGAGCAGAGCTCATTAACATTTAAAGCAACCTTGACCAGAACAGGATAATTTTTGCAGAGCTGATTTTGGCAAGGTAAAAAAGGTGTTTTTTACATTACCATTGAGAAATTTTAACCAAAGCATGTTATAGATTTTTCATTAAGACCTTAAAGAATCATATCACCTTGTGGAAAATGGGCATCTGATGACCCCTTTAAAAAATTCAGTCACTCTCAGAAAAAAAGGCACAGGGTGGTACCCTAAGGTACAAAAGCATAAAAGGATATATGTGTACTTTGTTTACACCTACATATTAGTACCTTAATGGAACATATTAGTACTTTAAGAGTACATATCAGTATTTTAAGTGTACATATTAGTAGGCTAACGTTTCGCTTTTTTACCTTAGGGTACCTCCACAGTGACAGCTCTGTACCTTTTTTTTCTGAGAGTGATGGAATTTAATTATTCCTCTAATACCACGGATACAACACCTCAAGACATTGTTCAGATGTTTAATTCCAATACATTTGTCAGGATTTTGTCCTTCAAATGCTCTTGTGTGTAGAACTAATTTCTTTCCCATCTCATCCCAAGCCTCCAGTGCTAATTCCAAAACGTCATTTTAGAGCTATATGGAGGCTTGAGCCATTGATATGCAGGCTAATGCAGTTATTGGGGAGGAGAGAGAGAGAGAGAGAGAGAGATATTAAACATGTGTGAATTAACTGTTTCTTTGCGTCCCTCAGTCATATTCGGCACCAGGGTCTCTACTAATACCGAAACTGTAAGTTTAACTGATTCAAAAACAGCAACGTTACCACCTCACTAAATGTAGCTTTTTAGTCACAGACGTCCATTTTAAGTGCATGTTTACTTCTAGAAGACATATTTTTTTAGCGTTTGCTCATCTGCAATACGTTTGTAGGATGTTTCATGTTTCACGAAAATGTCTTTAAAATGTTTATGATTTAGAATGTATTTAAAACTGACATCTTAAACATGTTCATCAGATGTTTGTACAGATGGAACATGAACATTCTAATTTTTATCCTACTGTTTAGTCATATGGGTTTGCTTGATCAGTGTCTTTGAGGGTTTTGGTTCATTTGCTGTTATACTCTGTATGGACCTTTGAAATAACAAACAATTTGGTAAAAACTGACAGAACTGGAACTACTTCATACTGAAGCTGTGCTTTTAAATAATGGCACACCTCAGAACGTTCATCAACCAATCAGAATCAAGCATTCAACAGCCTCATATAATAGCTAATGTTAACAAATGAGACACTACTATTAAGTGTCACCGCTAATGTTAATGTTTTTGATTAAACATTACGAGGGCACATGAATTAAAAAAAAAAAAATGATGTGCATGCATAAATCATTTATAATACATACTGCAATATTCCACAAAAAATAAGAATTGTCTCTTTAGATTTCACTGTGACTTTAGATTTGAGGAAATTAGATGTTTCTTGCCCTTGTACACGATCAATTTGCAAAATCAGTTGTTGTGAAACACACATAGTGTGCAACATTCCGAGCGCTGACCTGATAATAAATACACATTAGTGGCTTGCGGCGCTCTGCGGTTAGAGTTCGATGGGTAATCTCCATGCAGGTCTTCCCAGTGATACAATTACACTTGGGACTCATTAATATTTGATGAACTATTAACGTATAGGCCATTTTCTATGGAGGATTTACACGCTGGCACGTTGCCAACTCTCTGCGCATGCATATGCAACGTATGCACGCCCACACACAAGTATACACACACAGGGGTGCAGCTGTGCTTACTTGTTGGATGAAAATCCCCCAGCAAAATGGGCGCTGTGTTTTTGCACATGACAAAGTGCTGGAGGGGCGGGTTTGGAACAGGGATTGATTTTTGAATTGAAGAGTGCAGCAGCGGCTATGTATCATCATCTCCCTGCTCCTTCCTTCTCTCTATCTCCCCTCCTCTCTGTCTTCTGATGTTGGCGTTTAGCGTGTGTGTGTGTGTGTGAGTGTGTGCCTGCCTGCCTGAGTGCATCTCTAGCAGAGAAGCTCAGAGGGAAAGTGGGTCACACTCGGCTCGCCTCAAGACTAAGACCAGATCTGCTATGCACACACGTTTAAACACAGCACAACGCACCTACACACACACAAGAACGCACGCGCAAATCCACCTTCACATAAAAATGCACATCATATTGCCCCTAATCCTCCAGAGAGAGGATCTCGGTACATCACTATGAGTCTTGAGTTATTTGAGTGGACAGTTCACTATTCAGAAGAGTGAATTACCCTGCAGCTTTTCAAGGGAGAATAGGACACAGTTTGTGAGGACTTACCTCTCTCTCTCTCTCTTTCTCAACCCCTCCTTATATCTACTGGGTGGATTAAACCAGTGTCTCTTTCATCCTCATTTGGCAGTATGAGCGCTTCTCTGAGTCATGCTCTTCCCGGGTTCTGCTGAGCTGTTGGGTATGTAAAATCTGTGCAGGCAAGTGAGCAGCATCACCTGGGAATACATAACTGTACCATACTGTCACTCTATTTTACAGCATGGTGAGCATTTCAGCCGTTTAGCATATTGAGGACATTTTGTACTGCCAGGATATGGATATAGTTTCCATTTCATATAATAACTGTTCTGTATCCAGACCAAATCTACCTACAATATGTGAAGAAGCAGCTTTCCGTGGGAAAGAAATCTCACAAATGGGATCTGCTTAACTTCTCGTTTGTTTAAACAGCTGTGAGATTAAATGGAGAGCAAATGGAGATTTTCAGAGGTCTTCTGCTTCTCAGATCCTTTTATTGGGTAAAAAGACCCGGGTAATCACTCATGTCTCCTCTAGAGAGCTCAACCACATCTCAAGCTGCACTCAGATGTGCCAGGACACCAAAGTCTGCAATCAAACGTCGGAGATTTCAAAATTCATTAAAAGACTTCTCATCAAACTTGTCCAAGATCAAATTATCAGAGCTGAAAAATCTACATTAATCAATATGCAAATTGTGACTTTCTTAAAATCTTTTTTATTACCAAGATCACCTGACAAAAGAAAGAGCATAAAATTCCATGTATTATTATATTACATTATATTATATTATTACACATACATACATTTATACATATATAAAAACACAATATATATATATATATATATAAATAAATATACAAATATGACAGGGCTGGTATAGCCTAATGTGTGTGTGTGTATGTGTGTGTGTGTGTATGTATACACACACACACTGTAAAAAAAAATTTCGTAAAATTTAGTTGCCAGAATTTTACAGTAAAAAATACGGTAGCAACATATTAAGTTTTACTTTACTTTAAATTTACTATTAAGTTAACGGCCATCAGTTAACGGTTATTCACTGTAAATTTAACGTGCTTTTTCCACGTCTGAAAACGGTATACTAACGTAAAATTACATGCAATGTCCAATACAGTTTTCACCGTATATAGTAGGAGAACATAACGTTAACCATTTAATATGTTTTTACTGTAGCATTTTTACAGTTTTTTACCGTTAAATTCACAAGCATTTTTTACAGTGCACGCGCACATTATTATATATAATATAATATAATAAAATATAATAAATGATAAATAATAATACAATAGAATACATACACATAGATAGATGCATGCTGGTTATGTAAATACTGATAAAAAAAAAAAAAAACAATAAATAAATATACAAACATGACAGGGCTGGTATAGCCAAATGTGTGTGTCTTGGTGTGTGTGTGGTGTGTGTGTGTGTGTATATACACACACACACACACACACACAAACACACATTAATAATATAATATAATATAATATAATATCTATCTATCTACCTATCTATCTGTTTGTCTGTGTGTCTGTCTGTCTATATTTACATAACCAGTATACAGTGTGTGCGTATTATATTATATTATATTATAATATAACACGCACACACTGTATACTGGTTATGTAAATATAGACAGACAGACACACAGACAAACAGATAGATAGGTAGATAGATAGATAGATAGATTTTTATAGATTGTAAAAGTATAATATGACTTAAAAACAATTTTAAAGATATAACTAAAATATAAACAAACTGACAGGGCTGGCATAGTCAAATGTATATTTAATATATATATATACATATAAATATATATTTACCCGAGTGAAAAATAAATATGCTAAAATGTATTTAAAATACATTTATTTCACGCTAAGTATACTACAAATACATTTACATATTATGTACTTAATAAAAATACCCTGCAATTGTACTAGTATACTAAACTGGTATATTTAAAGTCTGCTAAATTGAAGCAACTAATTTTGTACTTAATGCACTTTAATTGTGCGGAAGTAGTGCTGAAGTCCAACTAAAGATATACTTAAGTATATCTGATTGTGCTAAAGTGGAACTATTTTAAGTATACATTAGGTGCACTTTAAATATTTTGCATATAAAGATCGCTATTATTTAACGATCATCAATAGTGACGTTAAAATATATTTTAGGCTTAATATTAAGAAATGTAACTTGTGCACAAGTAGTACTCCAAATAAAGTTTAATCACAACATTTTTATAATTTTTATATCAGTAAGTCTCAAGCAATATGTCAGTAAATATGTTAATAGACTTGAACTATACTTAGTATAAAATAAATGCATTTTAAATCTATTTATCTATTTATCTACTTTTTTTTTTAGAGTGTATACACACACCCAGACAGACATGCATACATTCATATATTATATTATATTATATTATATACACACACACACATACATATACATACTAATTACATAAATAAATCAACTTGTTGACATGGCTGGTATAGTCAAATCTTTTAATGATGTTTAAACAAGACAGATCCTGTCATCACTCTTGCATGCCTGCCACATGCTGCGTTGTGAACACTGGTAGTACCGAACTGTAAAGTGATGAAATACTTTTTAACTATGTACGCAATTATTGCATATAGCACTAATGTCAAAACTAGCAGAGCGCTTTTGGCCTTAGTCAATACTTTGTTTGCGTGTATGAATATTTCCACACCACAGAGTGCATTGGCATGGACTAATGAACTATTCGGCGTGAGACAGCAGGGAAGAGATGCCACAGTCAGTGAATAATTTGTTTATTGATTGCAGCATTTAAATGCAGTATTGATAAAGAGGAATTCACTCTAATGGAAAGGAATGGTTGCAGTATCAAAGACTTATTGCATCTGGGAGAATGCAGGACTGACAAATTTTATTGAATGACGCTGGGAACGCTCGGGGGAGAGATAAAAAGATAAAGGGAATGCTGAAGGGAGAGAAAAGAAAGAGACCAGCATTGCTGTCATTTTTTTTTTTTTTTTTTTGATGCTGGTGGGCTGGTGTCCACAAGCCAAACCAGCACCGAACCAGCCTTGGGAATACATTCCGGTTTAAACCGGTCTTTTCATCGCACGAGTGCTATTGTTTCGCCAGACATTTCTTCCAGGACATCAAGAATCATCTTTAACCCAGTTGTAACTCAAGCCTCACAGTCCATATGGCAGAAATCTGTGTCCTTGCGTTCGACCACACACCAACGGCAGCATGTGTCACTGTGGGCGGTTCGTTCCCGTGCGAGTAACACGCAAGACGACGTGGGCGTCTTCATTGGCTTTTCCCGGGAAAATACTATACGTTATATTTGAATTGAGTTCAAGACGCACATATAAAGGAGATGTCGCAATGCCGTGCGTGAAGCTTCGCTAAATGATGTATGCACTCAAAGCTGGTTGCTCCTCACGGCTTGTTTGAATGCAGACTCCATAAATGATTTAATGTGAAGCGCTACATTCTGTACTGGATCTGCAGGCCATTTCTTACACACTTATGCTAGATTATATATTACACGGCCTGCGTAATTTATAGGCCTACTTCGGACGTTATATCAGATGTAGAAAAGGCGAAAAGAAAAAGGCCCAGCGTGCTATCTAGTATACCAGAGAGATTTGACTATCGTCATTTGCGGTTATTCGCTATTCCGAGTCATAAGAGCTGCAAGGATATAGCAAAACCTCACGGGTCTGTCAAGGAATATTAGACTGCAGATATTCAATTCAATAGTGGCTTTATGAGTTTCTGCATTACCCTAGAAACGACTGGCATGGCAGCGGCATCGAAAGAATCGGTGACAACCTTTCTCTCCATTTCTCTTGGATATCAGACGAGACGTAAGAGAAGGAAAGAGAGAAAGAAAGAGAGAGAATGGGAGCGTGGGTAGAGTCCCATGCTGCCACAGTAGGGGTAAATTATCCATAATCAGGGCATCAGTGTGGATGGGTCCATCGGAACCTAACACTTATACCCCATAATCAGCACCTCCGTGTCAACCAATCGCTTATAGCCGCACAAATTGCCACCATTTGAGCTCCCACACAGTCTATATTACAGATGCGTTTGAGTGTGTGTTTGTGTGTGCATCAGCACACACTGCATCTCCACAATACAGAGGTCAAATTCTCGGAAGAAAAAAAAAAGACGAGCAAAATAAGCGAGGATGATTAGAAAGAGAGATTAGATTGTTGCTTTTCAAAGCCGCGTTAAATCACCTTTCTTCTTTCAAATGGGGACCCGGTAAATTGCCCTCTAATCTTCAAATCATCATCACAGGGAGGAGGACAGATGGTGACAATGACGATTCAAAAAATGCAGAGGAGATTCTACAATTGCGGCCGTTATTTCCTACTTTTCTGCAGCACTCGAATCTCCAGCCACAATAAACTCTTATCATTTCCAAGTGAGAAGCGCTGACCTGGATTTGTCAGCACTGTGTTTGAGTAAGGACTCTCAGCTCTGAACATAAACCGCATTCTTTTGTGCTGCTTAAATTGGGGCTCTCAGAGCTCTGTTAGATACTCTAGCGTGACCTATTCCTGTTATTTCTCAACCTTTGACGAAAAAAAGCCCTCTGCACCATCCGTCTGCAACTTACAGCCAACTTAACAGCCCTGTCTCTCATTACGTTACATATGGTGCACATATATAAGAGATGCATCATATGCCATGCTGATATTAAATAGGCCACTGCAATGTACAGCTCAAGTACACACTAGGAGTTGTATTTGTTATGCATACTTAACCCATACTCACACAGATAGGTGCCGTAGCATGGGATGTACTGAATGAGGTACCTGGAATGAAGAAAGGGCATGCTTGGGGCACAGAAGAGTCAGTATTAGCAGTAGAACAGAATGGAGCTGGCAAGGTTCATCGTATTCTTAAAGGGATAGTCCACCCCAAAATGAAAATTCTGTCATCGCTTAGTCACTCTTATGTTGTTTCATACATGTGTGACCTTCTTTCTTATTTTGGAACTCAGAAGAAGATATTTTGTGGAATGTTGGGAACCAAACAACATTTCAGCCTTTTGTATGGAACAAAAAAAGAAAACAAAACAAAACAAAACTGAGGCCCTGTTTACACCTGGTTTTAAAGTCCCCATGAAATCAAAATGGAAAGTTTTTTGGCTTTTAGTATGAATATGTTAGCCTTAAAGGGTTAGCTCACCCAAAAATGAAAATTAGCCCATGATTTACTCACCCTCAAGGCATCCTAGGTGTGTATGACTTTCTTCTTTCAGACAAATCCAATCGGAATTACATTAAAAATTAGCAATGGCAGTGGGTGGGTGATTCTGTTCAACAGTTCAAAAGAAGTCCAATAAAGTGCATCCATCCATAATAAAAAAGGTGTTCACACGGCTCTGGGGGTTGAATAATGGCCTCCTGTAGTGCATTTTTGTAAGAAAACTTAAGAATCATTTTAATCTAGCTTGCGCTGACTGGTCGTACACGGAAGCAGCTTCGGGTCGATGACGTAGGACATATGCGTAGCACATGCGTTTGTTTACAGAAGCAAAGGAAGCAAAGTTCCTTACTTTAGCAAAGGAAAACCTGTCTACTCATGGCTTATATTAAAATTTATTTTATTATTTTATTATAGATGGATGCACTTTATTGGACTTCTTTTGGGCTGTTGAACAGAAAAACCCACCCACTGCCATTACAAAGCTTGGAAAAGCCAGAATAATTTTTAATATAACTCTGATTGGATTCGTTTGAAAGAAGAAAGTCATATACACCTAGGATGCTTTGAGGGTAAGTAAATCAAGGGCTAATTTTCACTTTTGGGTGAACTAACCCTTTAAGGTTATTTATAAGCTAG
The DNA here is from genome assembly GCA_036247105.1 of Cirrhinus mrigala. Lineage (NCBI taxonomy): Eukaryota > Metazoa > Chordata > Actinopteri > Cypriniformes > Cyprinidae > Cirrhinus > Cirrhinus mrigala. Next base: position 20,181,200 of record CM070015.1, read on the forward strand.
TGTGTTTCAAAATAATGACAAAATTCACTTTTACAAGATATAAACATTCAAAACGTACAGTCTCTAACCTCCGCCAATATGGATCATTGATTTTGATGACCAGTGCTGGGGGTAATGCATTACAAGTAACACGAGTTATGTAATAATATTACTTTTTTCAAGTAACTAGTAAAGTAACGCATTACTTTTGAATTTCTAAGAAAATATCTGAGTTACTTTTTCAAATAAGTAACGCCAGTTACTTTTCTCCCCATTTATTAATTGACAAGTCTCCTGTCAGGAAATTGGGAGTAAACATGATGTTACTGTATTCTAGACTAAATGTGAACATGCATTAATTCATCTCACTCACAAAAAACAGATTCAGTATTCCTCAAAATGAATAAAAACAAAATATGACTCAACCCTGCAATAATTAAATGTTAAATAAAACAAATATCCTTTATGTATTTAATCCCATTTTATTAACCAGTGTCTTTGCTGTTGACCTTCAATGATGCAATTTAACCATACTAATAAGCAAAAATTACTTTAGATAAACTAACATTTGTGCTTCATTTTTTTTTAATAGCTGAAGAGGGATCTCCTGCATAAATGTACTTTTCTTTCAGCATGAGGTGAATTCATTTCACTTTTGGTGTAAAAGGGCTTTTACATTAGAATTGTTTTAATTTAAAAACAAAGAAGCAAGCCCTGCCCAGAGTAATGCCAAAGTAACGCAATGCATTACTTTCCGTAAAAAGTAACTAAGTAACGTAATTAGTTACTTTTTCAGGGAGGAAAAATGTAATGCATTACTTTTAAAAGTAACTTTCCCCGACACTGTTGATGACATCATGACATCACCCTGCATTTCAGCATCTCATTAAACTTTCTGTCCATTCAAATGCTAGCTAGAATCCGAAGTGTCCTGCCCCCTCCACTATAAATAGAAGCTGAAACTGTGGCTGAAATCGGTCACTTGTCCACAGAATTAGTATTTTCTGTATGGTGAATGGCACGTAGTGAGCTATATATGGAATAGGGAACAATTTAGTGTAAATATGCTTTCCAATGGGGCGAAAGAAGTCTGGTTTCACGCTCTGTCACGTGAATCGATGCAGCGTGCACACAATCTGCTCCAGTCCAGAGAAACGCACAGAGCAAATCATATTGGTGAAGAACATAAATAATATTGGGCTCTGGCCCAAGGTGTGATATAAACAAAATGCTATTGGCTATTTTAAAAAGGGGGCGGACTGCTTGATATGTCCCTCCCTGTCTCCCCGTTTCAATTGAAATTACGTCAACACAAAGAATAACGTTGCTTGTTTCAAAGCACTTCAGTGGAACTTTAACATGTGTTTTGGTCAATCGGGTCACAAAGAGATGAGGTAGACATATTCCTGTTTACACCTGGTGTATTAATCCATTTCTTTTGTCTGTTTTCGACTTCTTCTGTCCTCATTTTTTGAGGGGAGTGTCTATGGGTGGGTAAATGCATAGGCATTTTCAAATCTTTGAATCCAATTGATTTGCATATGACTGTGACAAGGGAAAAAGATAAGGAGAGGAAAAGCTTTCGTTTCTGCTCTGATAGCCACAAAACCACTCTCTGGATGCATGTTAGAAATCAGGACTGGTGGGGAACATTGTGCTTGCCATATTTTTTCGATTTGAGCGTGCTTCCCATAATGTTTACGCATTAGGTCAGTAGAGAGGAGACTTTTTTTTTTTTGTGGCTGTTTGAACGCATTTGACCACATAAGCATTTCTACTACAAAAGTAATCCGGTCAAATGTGTTTTCAACTACCTCTGAAAGTGGTCATAAAATGATTTAGCTCCCATTTACACCCTGTCTTTAATGTTGCAGTTGGATCGATGAAAAAGCATGTTAATCCCAGGTGTAAAAGGGCCTGAGACATTTTTTTTTTAAATATCTTCAGAATTTTGATGATGGCAGAAGTTTTACTTTTAGGTGAACTATTTAAGAAACCTGAAGGCTTTTTTGGGTACGTTTTACTAACTGAACTAGATTTTTACTATATTAACTACTAACTGAAGTTTAGAATGCAACAGGAGAGTAAGCTCTTAAAGTACAAAGGCCAAATAATATTATTAGCACATAATCATTTAATATTTTGTATTAGTTGCAATTAAGGATATTTACAGTTGAAGTCAAATGTTTACATACACCTTGCAGAATCTGCAAAATGTTAATTACTTTACCAAAATAAGATGGATCATACAAAATGCATGTTATTTTTTATTAGTACTGATCTGAATAAGATATTTCACATAAAAGAAGTTTACATATAATCCACAAGAGAAAATAATAGTTGAATTTATAAAAATTACCCTGTTCAAAGGTTTACATACGTTTTATTCTTATTACTGTGTTATTACCTGAATGATCCACAGCTGTTTTTTTTTTTTTTTTTTTTTTTTTTAGTTATTCATGAGTCCCTTGTTTATTCTGAACAGATAAACTTTAGAAAAAAATCTTCAGGTCCCACAAATTTTGGGGGTTTTTAGCATTTTTGTGTAATTGAATCCTTTCCAACAATGAATGTATGATTTTGAGATTCATCTTTTCACACTGAGAACCACTAAGGGACTTATATGCAACTATTACAGAAGGTTCAAACGCTCACTGATGCTAGAAGGAAGTACAATGCATTAAGAGCCAGGGGTGTAAACTTTTGAACAGAATGAAGATGTGTACATTATTCTTATTTTTCCTAAATGTCATATTTTTCTTATTTAGTTTCCCCGAAGATATAATAAGTTAAATTTACCCTGATCTTCAGATTCAAAAAGTTTTCACCCCCTGGCTCCCGAAGCATTGTGTTTCCTTTGGAGTTTAGGTGTGATAAACTGCCAATTTGTACTAACATTTTCTTTCACTACACTGGTGGAGCAAAATACATAACTGCCCATATTATGTCTGAAATGTCAGTTACTTAATAGCACCAACTTGTTTATGTATGTGTTGTAGGGAAAGCAATATCACAAGCAGGAGCATTGTTGCACTGAAAACCTGCGTTTAAATGAATCACGCACGTTCAAAACCCACAAAGGGGTGATCTATGAACTATAACCATCGTGCTCTTGATCAAAGCACTCAACCTCAGGTTACTCCAGAGGGACTTACCCTGTAATAAGGTTAGGTACTGCAAGTCAGTTTGGATCAAAGCGTCAGCTAAATTACAAAATGCAACATGCCAGAGACTACAATCTGCACTCAGTTTTAAGAATTTATTTGATTGCTGCATGACTCTATTGCATTCCTGTGGGCCTTAAGTGTTGTTACCCAAAGGAGAGGTCTTAATAACACGGAAAATCTAGTGAAACAATGAATCCCATAATGCAGTGAACGCATTCCACACTCCATCAGTCTTTTGACCACCGCGGCTCGAATCCAACGCAGCTTCACAGTCTATTTCAGAGCATGTTGCCATGACGAGAACCTACTTGTTACTAAGGATCACTCAGGGAGAGAAGAAAAAGAGAAAGAAAGAAAGAAAGAAAGAAAGAAAGAAAGAAAGAAAGAAAGAAAATGAGAGAGAATGGTTGTAATTAAGGACAAATTACAATGTTGAGGGTTTTTCTCTCTTCCTTTTTGTGAGTGAATGTGCATGTAAATGTGTAGGTTGAAGGTTGCACTTGAAAGTCCAAGGCTGTAAAATATTCCTCCTCGTTTCACGGACCAAGTTGAAATTGCATAATCTTAATTCAATCACATAAAATGCAGCTGCACAACTGCAGTTCATGATAAGAATTTGGTCTTTACTGTAAAATTCAGAAAATCTTCAGCAGTATTTGGGACAACACCATTAAAAACAAACTGCTAGGCAACCTTCTCTCAGTTGCCAACTGCTCTTGAATAATTAGATATGGCTTTAGAGGATTTCTCTGCAAAATCATTTCCATCTTTGGTCAACTACAAGTGATCTCTGTGTTAGATGAACAGCCTGTGAAGTTGCTTTCAGTGCTGTACGCTGAAGGGAAACAGAGATTTTTAATTCATGTTTGTGATGAATAAATAATTACGTGCGCGTTCTTGTGTGTGTGTGTGTGTGTGTGTGTGTGTGTGTGTGCCCGCGTATAGAGGGGATGGAGCGCGGGCACGGAATGAGAAAGGAGGAATTATAAAGTTATGACCAGTCAAACAAGTGTGAGGGAAAGTGGAACAAATGAACGCACACACATACATTTTAAATTATCCTTCCCTGTCCAACATTCACATACACACACACACATACACACAGAGAGAGAGAGAAAGAGAGAGAGAGAGAGAGAGAGAGAGAGAGAGAGAGAGAGAGTAAACACCCTGCAGAGTGATAATTATAATTTTATAGGACTCAGCGCCGCCTAGTGGTTCAGACTTAGTTCATCTGAATAATGAAACCACAAGAAAATAAATAAATAAATAAAAAATGACACCCGTTTACCTTGAGACGAATTTGGGGTTAAAAATAAAAAAACCCAAATTAAGTCAACAATCAGTCAAACAACTGAAAACAATAAAGTACATTTTAGTAGTACTCTAATGTTTTTTGCTTCTAATTATAAAAAAGACTTCTTAAGAAAACCATGTTTTAACGGTTCGTTTAGTATTTTAATATACTCTTATTTTTGTCGGTAGATTCGCGCAGTTTTTCTACCTAGGCGAATCTGCTGTGCGCAAACTCCAGACATACGATTGCAGTTTGAGACATGGCTGATGATTTAGGAGACGAGTGGTGGACCCAGGGCGATAATTCAGGTAGCAACTATGTTCAAACATATCCTTTTGCTTATTGAAGCTATACTTAGCGTAGCGTAATGTTTGTATCATGTATTTTAGCTTTCCGCCTGTCGGTTTTAAACTGCCTGTTGTGCCAGTGCACACTTTGTAGTGCTCTAGAGTATTCTGTCTAACACGGTTCTGTTAGGTCTTTAAAATTTCAACTGTAACTTGCATGAAACGCCTGTCAATAGACGAGCACCGTTTAGAACTTGGTTAGTTAAATATTTACAGATTTATGGTTGAACATCTCTTACTAGATTCAGACCGCTCAAAACACGTGTTTGCAGTGCCCGCAGAGCATCTTGGGATATGTAGTTTTCTGCCATGTAAATAATTGCGGTTCCTAATGTTTGAATTGTAGTTTTATATTCATTTGGTGTTATTAATGTGCACTGTTATCCCTTTTAGTTTATTTGCTAACTTTGCCTTTTTATTAAGGTGTGTCAGAGGCAGAGGAGGAAACAGAGCCGCTTACAGAAGAACAACCGAGTAAATCTAAATTAAAGAAAAGGAAGGGTGATAAACAGATTGAAGACAACACCAACATAAAGAAGAGGAAGAAAACGGTTAAGGTAACACAAGCACATTTTCTTGTGTTGATGATTGTGAGGCTGTTAAAAATACTTACTGACAGAATAGTGTGACAGCTGGGTTTTAGAAGTAAAAATCCCTTTCATTTTCTCTGCAGGGGAATTATTTATGAACAATAATTTACACTACAAGAAACCATTCACATGAAGCATTGCAAAGGACATAATCAAGACAGTCTGTAGTGCTATCAAAATAATTAAATATTTGTATGCATATTTTGCATTTAACTTGCATTTAATATTTTGTTTTTAATCTGATTGCCAGTTCCAATTGTAGTTTTTCCCCCTTATTAAAGCTAAGTACAGTTATTTTCAAATAAATTTGTAATGTTTTGATTTACCTTTTAGTTTGTTGGTATAGTTTATGGCTTCTAAACTGTTAAAGGGGTCATCAGATGCCCATTTTCCACAAGCTGATATGATTCTTTAGGGTCTTAATGAGAAGTCTATAACATACTTCGGTTAAAATTTTTTAGTGGTAGTGTAAAAAAACACCATTTTTACCTTGTCAAAATCAGCCCTGTTCAAAGTGAGCCATTCTATTGCACGGTGTGACTTCACACTGACAAGAAGCTGAGAATGGCTTGATTTGAAAAAGGGGATATTTCTTATAAAGATTACAAAAATACCACTGTGTGGATTTTTATCGTAATAGGGTGGTTGTGTACACACACTGACAACACACATTTATGTTCAAACAACATCTAAAAGTGAGTTTTGCATCCGATGACCCCTTTAACAGAGACAAATCCCAATAGGAAAAATGAAAAAAAAATACTTTTCCAAAAATACTTTTCCAGAATCAAGGATGTTGAAAAAGTGGGCAGGCAGGGCTACTTGCTCTATTAAAGGGTTAGTTTACTTCCAGAATAAAAAAAATTACCTGATTATTTACTCACCCCTGTGTTGTCCAAGATGCTCATGTCTTTCTTTCTTCAGTTGAAAAGAAATGAAGGTTTTTGAGGAAAACATTCCAGGATTTTTCACCATATAGTGGACTTCAGTGGGAGCCAAAATGTTCTAAACAAGGTCCAAATAGCAGTTTCAATGCAGCTTCAAAGGGCTCTACACAATCCCAGCCGAGGAGCAAGGGGTCTTATCTAACGAAATAATTGGTCATTTTCTAAAAAAAAAAACAAAAAAACAATTATATAGTTTTTAACCACAAACGCTTGTCTTGCACCTTACGCATTACTTAATCACATTGGAAAAGTCACGCACAGTTCGTTTTTCGTCTATGTACTTTGTTTAAAAAAGGTATGTTAGGGCAAAAAAACCCATCTCATTTTCTCCTCCAACGTCAAAATTGTCCGACATTGTTTGTAAAGGGCATTTGGCTTTCTTTGCACATTCACTTTGTAAACACTGGGTTGGTACCTCTGCCTACATCATGTGTACGTGATTCCATAATACGTGAGGTTGAGCTAGTGCGAGCTGAGCATTTGTGGTTAAAAGGTATATACATTTATTACTAGATAAAACTCTTATTCCTCTGCGGGGATTGTGTAGAACCCTTTGAAGCTGCATTGAAACTGCAATTTAGACCTTAACCCATTGGCTCCCATTGAAGTCTGCTATATGGAGAAAAATCCTGGAATATTTTCCTCAAAAACCTTAATTTCTTTTTCGACTAAAGAAAGAAAGACATGAACATCTTGGATGACATTGGGGTGAGTAAATTACCAGGAAATATTTATTCTGGAAGTGATCTAATCTTTTAAAGCTCACTTGTGGCTTAACCAATGTTATGGGTTTGGAGGCGGGGCTTTGTGTTGGGGGCGGGGCTTTGTGTTGTTGGCCAATGAGCAGTATGCAAAAAAAAAAAAGAAAGAAAAAAAACGTTCTTATTTCTCTTTAGTGATACTAAGGTGACAGAAATGGTGCAGGAGTTAAAGATTGTAAATTCAAACTTGCTTTAATCGTTTTTTTTAGGCTGCAAATGGAGCTCATTGCCAAATGAAAAGTCTCTAAAATATGTTCAAATAAAAAGTGCTTACTTTGTCAGGCTCTAATGGTTCCTTTAGGAACCTGTCAGAATATTCTTCTATTTAAAGGGCATCTATTGTTCCTTTTTTATTTTACCTCTCCCTTTCCCTGACACACTCTATGCAGTTGAACAACCACAACAAAATGGGCCAGCTGACCAATTAGAGCAGACTGGGCTTTTTAGAACGGCAGGCTTTAAAGAGACAAAAACAGACCGTTTCATGCTGAGAGTGAAAAGAGGTGTACACTATGAGAAAACCAATGTGTTTTTGAACTTTAAATCATGTAAATGTATTCTAGCAGACCCCAAAAGTAAAATTATGAAGTAGTAAATGAGCATAAGATCTCTCTAAACATATAGAAACCTTGACTTTGTGAGTCTTTTTTTGGGGGGGGGTTCGGGCATTTAAGTTTTTCATCAAAGAGATGTCTTTAAGACAAAAGGTCTTGTGTGCAAAAACAGAACCAGGGCATCTTTAAGTAAAGAGTGTCTTGCTTTGCCTGCAGAAAGAATGTTTCATCACACAGGAGAGATCAGAGGAAAAGGGCGATAAAGAGTCCAACAAAAACAAGAAGAGAAGAAAGGTAAGAATTATGATTCACATGGCAGTTAATGTTATTGTAGATGTCAAATTCTTTTGCCCAATTCAGAATATTTTTCACTTCATGCTTGTAGAAAAAGAGACAAAAAGACATGATAAAAAGAGCAAGCTTACTGCAGAAATGCTTTGATTTCACTAAACGTAATTTGACAACTCATTTCTCACTTCTATGTTGAAAAACTCGCCTCTTAAATTATATTAGAGGATAAAGCATATCTGAATTCATTCATTCCTTTTCTAGTCACTGCCTCTGCCCCTGATGTATGTGCGGTAAAACATGCTGTTGTTGCATAATTCTCCTTTGTCTTTAGAAGAAAACTATCACAGATGTGCTGACAAGCTCTGAGCCTGTGGCGGGCTCTCCAGCTGACCTTATGAGCCTTTTGAAGAGTCACCACAGCAAGACGCGCTCTGTTATTGAGCAGGACGAAGTGGCGCTAAATGGTGAGTTGATTAATGCATGTTTGTGTGTGGTTTTGTTTGAATCTGGATAAAGAGGTTGACTTTCTTTGTCTTTCTTTCTGTTTCAGAGTCTTGTTTCCTCCACTGTAATGACCTTACACATACCTTGTCTTCCTACCTTAAAGAAGGTGAAATGGCTTTTTAGTTTCTTGAAGAGAAAAATGATGTCCAGCTTCTTTTTTATTTTGAATATGCACAGAGACATTTATTTTGAATATGCACAGAGATTTTCTTATTATAGAATTTACACTTACATTAAAAAGTTTGGAGTCAATGGGTCAGATTTTCTAAACAGGGCAATTTAGCGTTAGAGCGCAATTTTAAAAAAGCGTAGATGGGAATATTCTGTATCTGATTTACTGACAATGTGCACATTAAAGAACATAGACGCAGCAAGATAATTTCCATAATGACCAGCGCAGTCTACCAAGAGCAGCACAAATTACCGCCTGTGTTAAGACATGCTTTTTTTGGATGTTAAATAATGGCACAAATACCAGTAATTTTACGTGAGCAAATGTTAGTAAATCGTGTTGCGTGATTCATTTTAATACTCTCCTCCTATAAATTTTGTGTCTGAATGGGAAGCTCCTACTGCGCATCTTTAGTAAATCCTGACAGTACTATTGTAACGGCAAAAGATGGTTTGTGTTAGTGCAAGCAGTTAGTAAGTCTGGTCCAATGTTTTTGAAAGAAGTCTCCTCCGTGTCACATGATCCTTTAGAAATCATTATAATATGCTGACTTGGAGCTCAAGGAACATTTCTTATTTTTATCAGTGCTGATAATAGTTGTACTGTTTAAAGAAACAGTACACCCAAAACTAAAAATTCTGTCATGATTTACTCAGTTGTTTCACAACTGGATGAGTTTTTTTTTTCTTCTGTTGAACACAAATGAAGATATTTTGATGAATGTTGGTTACCAAACAATTTCTGGTAAACTTCTCAAACTTCCATAGATTTTTTCCCCATCTTCTTTTATGTAACCAAAGAAACAAACTCATACAGGTTAGGGGCGTCTTGAGTGTGAGTAAATGATGATAAAATTTTCAGAGTTTTGGATAATAGTTTTACGGTTTAAAGGAACAATTCTCGCAAAACTGAAAAGTCTGTCATCATTTACTTGCCCTCAAGTTCCAAGTTCCAACCCTGTATGATTAAATTTAGATTAAATTTAGGTCATAAGAAGTCTTAAATTGTACAAGAATGTCTTAATTTGGGTATGAAAAGACCAGAGTTGCGATATGGCTTGATATGAAGATTAAACTTCAAAAGGCTATGATTTCATTAAATAAACCTGCGATGCACTTTCAAAGTCCGGTGCTGTGCTTTTTTGTGTACCGCCATTACTGGGGAAACGGATATATGGCTGCACAAAAGCGCCATCTGCTGGAGGAGAATGTATGTGCATTTTCAATAAGGCTGTTGATCTGAGTACAGTATTCCTGCAGTACCGGAGGCTGTAGTTTCATGACTACACTTCTAGGGCCCTATAAAAACTGTGCTGTACTTAAATGTAAAAACAAACAAACAAACTTTACTTTAAATGAATAAATGTATTGTGTTTTAACATTAATTTATATTTAACTTTAGTGATTCCTCTGTGTACCACTAGAGGGAGCCTGAGTACCACTAGTGGTACTCGTACCACACTTTGAGAACCACTGAGCTAGATGTCCCAAAAAATAGGGTCCTAGAACTGCAGCCTAGGTATTGCAGGAACATAGTATTGGGGTTGTTTTTGTTTAGGCCAATGCGAAAATCGACCTATGTTTTTACCCTGCAAACACGCAGAGATGTAAATGTGAACTGGTGGATCAATAAGAAAATAATTGATTATAAAAATCTACACAGTAAAATGTGCTTGTATATTTTTTATTTAATATAATAATTTATTGATAATAATAATATTGTTTAAACTAATATAATAATTAATACTTTTGACTAAATGTGGAGTATATCATTTTATAAAACTTTTTGTTTTTGTGAAAGTTTGGTACCCAACATTCATCAAAATATATTAATTTGACTTTCACAAACAATTTCTGGTTAGCCATTGACTTCCATAGATTTTCCCATCATCTTTTATGTTCAACCAAAGAAACAATCTCATACGTGTTTGGGGCATCTTGAGTGTGAGTAATGATGACTCAATTTTCAGTTTTGAACGAACTATCCTTTTAATACTTTTGTAAAAACTGTGATCGTTTTTTAAGGATTTGTTGATGAATAGACAGTTCAGATGAACAGAATTTATTTATATTACTGTCATTTATGATGCATTTAATTTATCCTTGCTGAATAAAACTAATTATTTCTTTTAAAAGGGTCTGTCTGACCCCAAACTTTTAAATGATATTGTACAGACAACAAAGGGCTTTATTATTGTGTAAATGTGTTTTATTGCATTATTTTTTTGTTAAATGTACAAATGAGTAAATTGCTTTTTGATAATTAACACATTAATCAAAAACTAGTATTAATGCATGACTTTTACTTTCTCATATGTTTGGCTTAAGATTTACTTTTCTCTATCTTTATTTCAGTTTGTCCAAAGTGGGCAAAAATACAGAAGCAGCACACCCAGACCCGGTCAGTGGTGTTGCTCATCGTTTGCGGATCTGCTCTGAGAACCATTGATCTCATTAAGTAAGTCTCAGATGTCCTGTTTTGAATAAAACGGCACTGCCTTCTCAAGTGTTAGACTTTTTTTCCCCTCTCTTTGTGTTTAAGGCAGCTGACGACGTTCAAAGGAGAAGCTAAAGTGCTGAAGCTGTTCGCAAAACACATCAAGGTGGAGGAACAGATAAAGTCATTGAGTAAAGGTGTGAGCCATATTGCTGTTGGAACTCCTGGGAGGATTTGTGCCCTGTTGAAGAAAGGTTTGTTTTGATGTGCATTTGTTATTTTAACCAACTTTGACATGGTTTTTGGTTTTGTGAAATGACTTTTCACTGCTTGACTTGTGGTCCTTGGGCTCTAGAGGGTTTAACTACACAAGGGCTAAAGTATCTGGTACTGGACTGGAACCACCGAGATCAGAAGCAAAGGAGAATGGTGGATATGACAGAGGTAATATTGATATATGTGCTGCTCTCTGAATAATTGCATTACAAAGATTCTTTCCTGTGTCATCATTTTTCTTGCTGAAACGTGACACTAAATGAATTGGACTTTTGTAACTAATACCCATTAGTTACACTACCAGTCAAAAGTTTTGAACAGTAAGATTCTTAATGTTTTTTTGTATCGTTATTATAGAACTATAATGTTTTTGCCAAAACACAGCAAAAGCAGTAACATGAAATATTTTTACTATTTAAAATTTAAATAAATTAAAAAAAATGTAAACTCTTTTCTGTTCGAATATATTTTAAAATGTAATTTATTCCTGTGATCAAAGCTAAATTTTCAGCATCATTACTCCAGTCTTCAGTGTCACATGATCCTTCAGAAATCATTTGTGTTCAAGAAACATTTTTATTATTATTATCAATATTTAAAACAGATGAGTACATTATTTCAGGATTCTTTGATGAATAGAAGGTGAATCGGCTTTTATCTGAAACAAAAAGCTATTATACACTATACCATTTAAAAGTTTGGAGTCAGTATATTTTTTTTTTTTTGTGAAAGAAATGATAGAAATTAATACTTTTATTTAGCAAGGACGCTTTAAATTGATCAAAAGACATTTATAATGTTATGAAAGATTTCTATTTCAGATAAATGCTGTTCTTCTGAACTTTCTATTCGTCAAAGAAATCTGAAAAAATTCTACTCGGCTGTTTTCAACATAATAATAATAAATGTTTTTTGAGCAGCAAATCAGAATATTAGAATGATTTCTGAAGGATCATGTGACTGGTGTAAAGATGCTAAAAATTCAGCTTTGAAATAACAGGAATAAATTACATTTTAAAATATATTCAAATAGAAAACAGTTATTTTAAATAATAAAAATATTTTAACATTTTATTCCTGTTTGCTGTACTTTGGATTAAATAAATGCAGCCTTGGTGAGCAGAAGAGACTTCTTTAAAATCTTAATCTTAAAAAAACTTGTGACTGGTAGTATACATCAAGGAGAAAGTATGCTTTGCTATTTGCTGTTATTAGTTTTTCCAGGAAAAGAAAGACTATTAAATGTTCAAATAAAAAAAAAAAAAAACTGAACTTTGATTATTTGGATTTCATTCAGTTTATATTTTAACTATATTGTGATAACTCTGAAAACATGTAGCTAGAATAATTTTTTGTTGTTGTTTCAGGTGACTGGAGACTTAATGAAAATGATGGACCATGGTATAATCCAGAGCTGCAGGGAAGGAAATGTTAAAATTGGACTCTTTTAAGCAGACACTCTATTCTCTGTTATTTACACATTCATGTTTATTTACTTGTTCAGCATCTAATAGAGCTATTGTAATGTATTTTAGTGTCGTATGTCTGCTGCAAGAGAAAAAATACATTGTGTGTGAATGTTTTTTAGGAATATAAATAAAAAAAAAAAAAAAATGTGATTGGTCAAAAAAACGTCCTTTTCATTTTCTTGTACGCCAGGAGCCCCTCCCATGATAGCCAGTTGATATTTTATTCAGGATGTATTGCTTATTGCAATATTCTGTTACAACACACAAACTCATGCACCAAGCACACACACATTCACCCAGATGCTGCTTCCACACATTACAGCAGAGTCCAGGAATGAGGAGAGACTCAGTTCGGATGGAAAAGAATGTGTGGAGCGCCGGGGAGGTTTAACAGTCAGAGCTAAAGACGGGAAACAGCGCTGTGTGTGTATAAGGTGGAGTGGCTGTGGTTAATAAGTAACAGTCCCTTCAGGTTCAAAGGTTCAGTCACACTAGGAACTAGGAAAACTTCCTTCGGTGGCAGTTGGAGAAAACACTTGCTTATTAGAGTTTGTGTTATTGGTATTTTCGTGACGTTCTAGAGAATCTGAGATGGGAAAGAAGCAGGCAGATACAGGGCCGCTGTCGAGGCGTCCGGATAACTCGGCGTTTAAACAGCAGAGGTTACCAGCCTGGTCTCCATCTCTCACGGCACAAACTGTGCTGCCAACCTTCTACATCCTCTCTCTTGTGTGCTTGTTACTGGGCATATGGCTCCTCATCACTGTTAAGAACACATACGAACTGAAGGTTAGACTTTTTTTTTTTATCATGTGCCAATTTGGAAGACAGCAGGAAGTGGAGAAATAGACCAGGAAGATGTGTTCCTTGGGGAAACAAACTCGACGCAAACCACAAATCCATCAGAGAGTGAATTTAGTGTGTTGGTCAAGTAAATTTTTCTATTTTTACTTATAATTGACCTAACATGTAATTTGATACATTTAACATCTTGGTTTTTTAATTAAAGTAGCTGACTAACTACAATGGACTCAACTGTTTTGTTTGTTATTAGCATTGTTTGCTAGGGCAGCCATATGTAGAGGCAATAATGTTATAGCTTTGGGGTGAACCTATATATATAATATCATATTTTGATGTATATGTATATAATATTGATACATAATATGGTGTTTAATGATTAAGCTTGGCATTTAGTAGATAAGTTGACAAGCACTGATGAAATGTAGGCCTAAATTGAAAGCAGTAGTTGTTTTCTTGAGAAATCATGTTGTTTTTACACTTATTTCCTGATGTGAAATATCCTAAATTATAAAATGACTCGTATATGAATTATAGAATGACTGTGGGGCACAGCTCAACATGTTGGAGTATGTGTTGCCACAACTCCACACAGTCACATTTTACATTCATATTGTATGTTGTTCTTGCTGCTGCAGTAGAATGACTGAGGGCCACAGCTCAACTTGTTAGAGTATGTGTTGCCACAACTCCACACAGTCACATTTTACTTTTATATTGTATGTTGTTCTTTTTGCTGCATAGGTGGACTACACTGATGCTGGCTCATGTAAAAATTGCTTCACTATGAGGAACCAAGGCCTCCACAGAACAAACTGCAAATGCACTCTCAGCTTCCATGTTCCAAAAACCTTTTCGGTGTGTCTGACTATATAACTTATTCATATGATTACATACACTGCTTTTCAAAAGTTTCAGGTCAAAATTTCTTATAAAGAAATTAATACTTTTAATCAGCAGAGATGAATTTAATTGTTGAAAAGTGACAGTAAAAAAAATGCTGTTCTTTTCAACTTTCTATTCATCAAATAATCTGAAAAAAAAAAAGTATTGAGCCCCAAATCATCATATTAGAATGATTTCTTTTTTTAAATATCTTAAAATGAACAATTGTAAATTGTAATAATATTTCACAATATTATTGATATACTTCACAAATAACTTTCAAAAACATCCTTATTTTTCCTGTAAGAGCGGGTGCAGCCATTTGTAAATTTTATGGGTCTGGCTTCCGGTGATCCACATCCAGCTATTTTTAGCTGTACAAAACAGCTCATTTTGCTGCTTGATATTGCAAATTGGTGTGTCTTACCATATTATTTTAATGTATTATCTTAATTGTGAACACACTGGTTTGTAATTCAAACAGTTTTACCATTTATGCACGCTCTTATTTTTCGTTATTTCCCATAGCAGCTAATGAACCGGAAGTCTCGCCCATAGGCGGAGACCCCAAAATTTTGAAAGGTAATGCACTGCATACAGTTTGTAAAGAATGCATATCCAATAACATGGGACCTTGTCTAAGCAAAGCTAAATACAATTTTATAATATGTGAAATTTCAGTGCCTGTACCACTGCTAAAAGGATGATACGTTCAAGTAACACCTTATTCATTTAATATCTCAACTCTTGCTGTATTCTGCCCAATAAATGTCCATTGTAATCTTCGTATAAGCGATTTCCCCCAATAATTTTCTACGGCTTTCGTGCTTCAGATTTTAAAGGGTAGTTTTATAAAAAAGAGCAGACGTCCAGATTAAAGTCATATTAAAAAAAAAATCTGCTGCCTAATTTAAACGAGACAACCAGACAACCTTGTGAACCTCATAATTTGTCATCAGCGTGTTTCCTTTCAACATGATGTAGTACTTTGTGTGATAGCGCGTTGTCTCCCTCAGGGCGATGTATTCTTTTACTACGGTCTGAGGAACTTTCATCAGAACCTGCGGAGGTACATGGACTCCCGCGATGATGCACAGATGGTGGGGAGGAAGAACAACCTGAAGGTGCTCGACGTCTCTTTCACTCCCCTTCTGTTTGCACTCCTTTTTTTCACGCTCTTTCCTCATCCTTCCCACTCACTGATTAAAATAACGTCTGTCTTTATTTGATCTCTCACTACGCTTCACATTAGTAGCGCTGTTATCACATTCAAGATGTTGTTATTGCTCACGTAGGCACCGAGTTCGTTCTGCGCTCCGTTCGATTACGATGCAAACCGACTACCCATTGCCCCCTGTGGTGCCGTGGCCAACAGCATGTTCAATGGTAAGGCCCATGCCAACAAACCGTTTTGCTTGCTGTTTATGCTTGTTTATATTATTTTAATTTCTTTTAGACACATTATTAGTGATGTATAAACCATCGAATGGGCCAGAAAAAGAAGTTCCACTCTACAGAAAGGGCATCGCTTGGTACACGGACAAAAACATTAAGTTCCGTAACCCTCCAACTAACAGCACATTCACACTCCAACAAGCCTTTGAAGGTAGGCTACACATCATACACCACATGTTTATGAACATACATGTCTGTTTTTCTCACTGTTGTCTCTCTGTTTGTTTTCAGGCACGACTCAGCCCATATACTGGCAGCGTCCGGTTTATAAGCTGGATGTCGATGACTCCAACAACAATGGCTTCATAAATGACGACCTGATTGTTTGGATGAGAGAGGCGGCCTTCCCTAATTTCAAAAAGCTTTACGGGGTTCTCAATCGTGCTCAAGAGCCTTTCACTGAAGGCCTGCCTGCCGGCAACTACACCCTCTCTATAAATTACAGTATCCTTTGCTCAATGGAGAACAGAATTGGTTGTAAATGAAAGGAAATGGTTCAGCAGCACTTATAGGCTTTCAGTTTGGTGACAAATTGTGAGATAGGGAAGTTCATCAAGGGATACAGAAGTGATGGTTAATCAAAAAATGAAAATTCTGTTATCATTTACTCTCATGTCATTCATTCTGTAGAACACAAAAGATTTTCAAGTATTTTGGAATGGTAACCAAACAGTATATTTATCAGTCTTATTTCTTTCTGTTTTTTTTTTTTTTTTTGCCTTGACCAATAAATCCAGATTTTCCTGTCGCGCCATTTAGAGGTCGGAAGGAGCTGGTGATCTCCATGGTGAGCTGGTTTGGTGGGCAGAATTACTTCCTGCCCATAGCGTACCTGGTGACCAGTGGACTGATCTTGGTGACGGCGGTCGTTCTCACAACGGTATATGTGAAAGTGGGCAAAAACGGCAAGAACATGGAGGAATAATCCAAAAAATTATGGAAATGTCTATCAGAAAAGCATGATGTAAACATTGCACTTCAGATTCATTAGGCACATTGAAAGCTATTGAAATTTATTTTAAAGTTTACACATCAGCCTCTCTAATTCTGAGAAAAATGTGTTGACCAAAACCTACAGTTGAGGTCAAAAGTATACGTACACCTTGCAGAATCTGCAGTTATTTTACCAAAATAAGAGGGATCATACAACATGCATGTTATTTTTTTTATTTAGTACTGACCTGAATAAGATATTTCAAATAAAAGATTTTTACATATAGTCCACTAAAGAAAATAATAGCTGAATTTATAAAAATGACCCCATTCAAAAGTTTACATATGCTTGATTCTTAATACTGTGTTGTTACCTGAATTATCCACAGCTGTGTGTGTGTGTGTGTGTGTTTTGTTTGTCGTTGTTGTTTAGTGATTCGAGTCCCTTGTTTGTCCTGAACAGTTAAACTGCCTGCTGTTCTTCAGAAAAAAATCCTTCAGGTCCCACAAATTCTTTCGTTTTTAAGCATTTTTGTGTATTTGAACCCCTTCCAACAATGACTGTATGATTTTGAGATCCATCTTTTCACACTGAGGACAACTGAGGGACTAATATGCAACTATTACAGAAGGTTCAAACGCTCACTGATGCTCCAGAAGGGAAAACGATGCAATAAAAGCCAGGGGTGTAAACTTTTGAATAGAATGAAGATGTGTACATTTTTATTATTTTGCCTAAATATCAAATATGCCTAAACATATTGCCTAAAATTTAACTGTTCAGGACAAACAAGGGACTAGTGAACAACTATCACTAAACAAAAAACAACAACAACTGTGGATCATTCAGATAACAACACAGTATTAAGAAACAAACTTTTGAACGGGTTTATTTTTTATAAATTCTATTATTTTCTTGTGGACTATATGTACATGTCTATTATGTGAAATGACCTATTCAGGTCAGTACGAAATAAAATTAACATGCATTTTGTATGATCACTCTTATTTTGGTAAAATAATTAACATTTTGCAGATCCTGCACGTTGTATGTAAACTTTTGACCTCAACTGTATTTAATACGAAATAATACTTATAGTCTGATATACAGTGGCATTTGAAATTCACACTAGAGTTCACACTAAAATATGAGATTCAAAACAGAGATAAAGTATGTGATTTGTGTTAATTATATAATATAATTTGTAATGGAAACAAACAAACCTGTATGAAAGTAGACAGTTGCAAAGACCTCTTTGTTGAACTCAACAATATGCTACATGATTATAATCTGATTAACTGTAAAACTGGCCTGTATTTCCAGACAGGAAATGAGTAATTGATAATTATAATTTCCAGCTGTCTTGAAATCATTGCACTGGAGTCTTTCCTCACATCTGACATAGTCTACGTTTAAAATAGCATACTACTAACTTATGTACGCTGTATGAATACTGTACATAATATGCAAAAAAAAATTTTTACAGTACATACCATAGTGTACATCCACACATGACTAATACTTTATATAAAATGAAAAAACAAACAAACACTTGACTTGATCTTATAGTTCCAGTGCGATGAATGTTCAACTGCATACTGCATAGCAATAGCAAAAACTATATATATATGTATATATATATATTATATATATATATATATATATATATATGACGAGTTCAGATGCAAAACCAGCTAAAAGCCATTCTAGCTGAGTTGCAAAAAATGAGATAATGATACTGAGTGAATGCTCCTGACACATAGTACACGTCCATCAAATACTTTTACTTCAAACTCGCTAAATTCCAGCCTCAGCCCAATCAGAAGTGCCAGTACTTACACAGAAACCTATACAAAGTAGCCAGTATGCTCATTTTAAAGAAATACGTCAGATGAATTTAGCTGGTTTGGTTTTGCATCTGAACTCTTCATATATACATATATAATAATTGTCAGTACAAAGTACGTACTTGCAGTAATGTACCAGAAATGTGTCCTAACTGCCAGCAGGGGGCGTTTGTGACAATCCTCATCTGTAAAGTTTGAACACGCGATTACAAACCACCTGTGTTTACTGAACACTGCGTTTGCTTGTTATACAGCACACAACGAGTGGTAATTTTTCATTTGAAAGCTGCGTAAGAATGCGTCAGTTTACACACTTAGCTTATGTGTTTGTTATGCGCTTTCAACACTCCAAATAGTTTACAAAGTGAACTTCTTAGTTTGGTATAATGCCACTCAGTCAGGCGCTAATATTTGCAGGACGTTTTAGAACATTTGTCAGTCTGAATTGTTTATGAGGAGCTTTGTATGTACAGTGGCAGAAAACCAAAAGAAGCAGATGACCTATCAAGGAGTGACAGAAGTGTTTTTTTTTTTTTTTTTATTCTTTTGTAATTATTATGCATTATGGCCTCATATTAATTGAAGGACAACATGGAATATTTGTACTTTAAAATTCTTCAGTCACACTGTAAAACTACAAAATAGTGGGTAATTAAAATATTGAAAAAGAATTTGTGAAATTTGTGTAAAAATATAATTTTTCACATTTTAAAATGAAATTTGGATGTTGAAAAAAGACATTTTGAAGCTCAAATCTGTTAATATACTTCGTGATTTCAACTTCTCTGGTCACATTAGTAGATGTGTGTTTATATTTTAATATATTTCTGTGAATAGCACTGCTGAATAAATTTGAAGGCCAGGAGACATTCATTAATCCAGTTGTCTAAAAATTATTTTTTTTGTAATTACATTTTATTTTTTAATAAAACTTCAATTTAACATTTTAAAATTGTTTTTCTATACAATCTACAGTACCAATCATCATTTAGAGACAGATGTACAGTGAACGGCAGACACACATGAACACACACACAGGCTTGTGGATACAGTGCACAGAAACACATTACATAGAACTTTGATAAGATTTCAAAAACTATAAGCAGACATGCACATACACGACTGAATCTGGTACACTTTTAAATTCACAAAGACATACATCCATAAAGACACCACTGTGAACATTTCACTGCTTTAAGCCAGTAAACTAACGCACGTACCGAAATATGACTTGTTTGATATTGTAGTAAATGACAAACAGTGTACAAATCTGACTTGGAACATGCAACACCCTGGCATCCAAAATCCATAGTGTGAGGCAATGTTTGGTCTGATAACATTAAATCAAATGGATAATATGCTTGGATTGATTATCCATCAGGTTGTTTGGTCTTCAAGTCAACAATACAAAAAAAAGAAAAAAAAGAAAAAAGTATGATATAAGACAACTTGGCACGAAGTGAATCCTGTTATAGGCAAGAATGTCGGCATCCTGTGTTTTCCTCTTTAACCTTTGACCGCTAAAGGGTCACATTTGGTAAAGTATCCATTAGGACAGTGTAACCACGGAAGGAAGCAGTGCATGCTTGGTAGCTTAAACCCGACCTGTTAGTGGTTTGGGAGTATACAAGACACATCAGCAGGAAAAATAAAATGGATTTTTGCGTGGCACAGGTTTTGACGTGCATGACTAATAATATATTTGGCATGAATGTGTATGTGCAGTCATGCATGGAGGACTTTTCCATGGAAATTGAAAATGCAGCACCAGCACTATTGCTGTACCATTAGTTTTAAGAAAGGCCTTGCTAGTTCCTGTGCCGAATAAATGTTTGTCAGTCCGTCCTACTTTATTCAGACTTAACTGAACAATGCATGCTACTGACATCTGTTTCAAAACCTTGTGAGCTGCCTACTAAGACAACCATCTAATATTTCCCCCCATAAGGCAGACTGCATTGCAATTAAAAATTCATCCAAGATGGCAGACGAGAAAAAAAAAAAATTATATATATATATATATATATATATATATATATATATATATATATATAAACTGACTATTTTGCCCAGTATTTGTGTGTAAAATGTATTTTACACACACATTTCTAACAGATTTATAAAACACTAGTGTAGGGCTGTCAAGATTGCTCGAATCAATTCGAGTACTCGATTTTAACAAATCTGTACTGCTGACGAACTGTTATCGTTTACATGCGTGGAGCGTCTCAAACTTCATCTCTGCATATTGTTGTGAGTTTGGTTTATTATAACAATTATCTGGGAATGCCATTTCATCAGAATTGTAAGGTAAAACATTTATAAACCTACGCAAACACAGGAGAATACACCAATATCCTTCTCAGTATGATATAGTGATTTCAAAATAAAAGTTTAAGCCCTCACTCAGTTTACACTTTTTGATGCCCACATATTCAAGAAATTACAGTGGCTGGAGCATTTCTGTCGTAAAAAAATGGATAAATATTAAAAATTAAGTGGACATTTGACTTAAATGTTGTTTAGTCAACATTAAACAAGGATTAGATCGCGCAGAAAAGAGTAAAAACAATCGTCAGGCCGTTGGCGCCCTCTGCAGTCACTTGTTATAATGCATAATGTACGTTCTAGCTCTATTGTTTATAATACATTATGTATTTTAAGTTTTGTTCAATAAAACCATATGATTATTTGCTTTTGATACTTCATTTGAACTAATTATTATTGCCTTATTGCTATTATATATGTATTTTAAGTCATTTTAAAGGCTGTTGTTAACTTAGGTCTTTTTTTGTTGCTACAAAAAATTTTCCTGATTACTTGATCAACCGTCAGAATAATCGACCGATTACTTGATTACCAAAATAATCATTAGTGACAGCCCTACACTAGTCATTGTACACTTGCCAACTTTGGTTACAGAGGAAAAACACTGGTCCTCGTACACTACACAATTTAAGTGAAATCGGTCACCTTAACTGACTTTGGCCAGCTAGCATTGATTTGTCCAGTCTGTGAACTGCGGCAAAAATAAGGACAAAAATTGTGTTTTCAAGCTTTAAGTCAGTGACTAGCGATACAGTGCATCAATGCAACATGGGATTTTTGTCAGTGAGCTTTTATCAGTAAAGTTTGAATTGTATTTTTTACTTTAATGTTTGTTTTCCTGTATAAGTGTATTGTTTCAACAACTGAGTACCTCATTTTGATGCGTTTCTTAATGAGGACACTAGATTTGCACAGAAGACTAAAAGACTTTCTTGACTGTTGTCATTGTTTATCTCATTGCACAAGCCAGTGATGAGCTGTCATCAGATGACTGATGATCTCATGTGCAACTTGATTTTTTGTCGAAAATACAGGATTTGCAATTTTCAGAGTTCAATTATACGTTCGTGTTATATTTTGGTGTTGCTGCCAACTCATTTGTGAGTTGAATCACAGGCCCCTGAATCTATTCAACTGTAACCAAATCATGGCGTGTTTCGAGGTATCTGCAAATATTGCTAAGAAAATCAATGCCAGATGTACACCCTAAAAGTTAGCATGCTGCATTAAGGCGGCTGTCTATGTAGGCAAGTTAACTCACTAGGTTTTAGAACAGAACTAGAGAAACTAGCACAGGCCCTATGTTGCTATGTCACAAAGAAGGCACCTATGTAACAGCAGAATACAATACAACAGTGCAAAATGACAGTGAATCACAGTGTTATGAGAGTGTTCGTCTATTCATTTGAAATGTGATCATTTGTTATTCTGCATAAGGGCGGTTTTGTTGAAAAGATCTTTGCCTAAAGGGAAAAATGTGCCTTACAATGAGCGATTTGAGATGAATACATCTCCGCTCTCAGAAAAATGCACAGATATCTAAGGACTCACAGTTTGATAGCAGAGCACAGTCACATATATGCACACACATTTAGACGTATGAACACACAAAACACCCACAAAACACAGTAGTGTAATGAGATCTCTGCTGTTCTCTCTCTCCTGACATTCCTGTGTGTTATTTCAGTGATAGGACTTGCACGGCGTACAATTTGAGACGGCACATTCTGATCTGATCTGCAGATTTCTGGGAAAGGTAGTGTTCAGCTGAGGGTTTCCAAAAGGGTCCGCTCTTTTGTGATTCGTCAGTCTTTTTTCTGACACGGTGCATTGTGGGTATTCTGTGGCACTTGGTACAACTCTCCTTCTGTGGGTGTGGCTTGATCAGATGTGTTTTTCGGTGTGTCATAGGCTGAGCTTGCTGATTGGCTGCTGTCTGTCCGAGCCACTAAACCACGCCCCCTAAATGGAAGAGTGCCTCCTGATAGGTGGTTAGCCCTGTCAATCATGATTGGTGTGGCATATTCAGTGCCAGACGCAGGAAGGGGCTCAGCGTAAGCATGGTAATGTTCCGGGGGAATAGGTGCGTCATACTCGCCTTCTTCAGGCTTAAACGTTGACCTTTGTCCAAGAGAGGCGATTGTACCGGTAACAAGTGGTTGGGCGTATTCTACACAAATAGGATAGAAACAGATTGTTCAAGGTTTTTTTTGGAGACCATAAAACTAATTTGAACAGCTTGTTTGTATGTCTACCTGCAGGCTCCACTCGGGGTCTCTGGTGGTCCACTCGTGCCGTGGAACTGTAACGAACACAGTCCTCTCCATCCAACTTAGAGGGAAGCAGCTGTTTCATACTCTTCCACCACACTAAAACAGACATTCAAATGCACATTTAATAATTCACATAGGTGGAAACGTAAAAGAGCAAACAATTGAGAATGGACGCACCTGTGCGCTCCCAGTGTGGAAGGTCATAAGTCACTTCAGGGCTTTTTCTGCAGGTTTGAATACAGATGGTGAACATGTTATCTCAAACAGGTTGTTCTTTAAGCCTACTCGCATTAAGGTTACATTTTTATGAACAACATGGTTTTATAGGGATAGTTCAACCCAAAATTAAATTTCTGTAATTAATTACTCACCCTCATGTCAAACCCATAAGCAGTGTTGGGCATGTTACTTTGAAAAAGTAATTAGTTATAGTTACTTTTCACAAATAGTAACTGAGTTACATCATTATAAAAGTAACTAATTACCATGGAAAGTAATTATTGTGTTACTTTAAATAAAAAAATAAAAAATAAAGAATATTAAATATCTGATATAATATATATATATATTATGAGTACATTTAGCATCAGTCAGCTAAAGTACATTTAGCATCAGTCAGTCAAGCATTATAATACGACATTATGATAATTTAGCATTTTAACTTTAGTAATTAAAATAAACATGTATGTATGCATTTTTGTCATGTTGACTGAACTTAGAACAGGTGGTGGTGCTTAAGATATTATTTGTAATTTAGTGCTTGTTTAAAAAAAAGGGGGAAAAAAATAATACTGATAAGACAACAAAACTACTACGAATTCTACTACTAATTACAATATAAAACGCACTAAGGATTAATGAGCTGCTGGGTTCATGAATATTAATGATGTTGTCTGCGTCGCCCAAACTGATTTGCTGAAATCAAAACAGGGATGACAATAGGCGAGTGCCAGCCAATGAAATTGCCGTTTGCGCATTAGTTCTGCCTACTACCGGAGAAACCGGCGGTTCTTAAAAGCTGAAGAATTCCAAAGGAACTCCATTATTTTGAGAGGAAAATACAACAAAGAATATTGTTTACATGTAGCGCGTCAATTCTGCATGGTGTAAGACTCTCTCGCTCTGTATCTTTCTTTGTATGTGTGTGAGACAAAGCGGTGGCTAGCCGTGTGCCTTCACACTAGATTTTACGGTTTGTCAAATGCAGGTACGCTGCGCATCCATTCAGATCACTGCATTTTATTGTCGGTAATCGTAACAGCGCTGTAACGGGTAACAGTATTTCGTTTGATTACTTGATACTGACAAAAATAACACTGTTAGTAAAGCCATTTATAACTCCGTTATTCCCATCACTGCCTGTAAGACCTTCATTTTCAAAACCCAAATTAAGATATTTTATAAAATATTATAATCTGAGAGTTTTCTGACCCTATATAGACAGCAATGCAACTGCCACGTTCAAGGCCCAGAAGGGAAATAAGGGCATCGTTACATGGACTATTTTAACGACATTTCTGGGCCTTGAATGTTTCAGTTGCATTGCTGTCTATGCAGGGTCAGAAAGCTCTTGGATTTCTGAAGATGAACGAAGGTCTTACGGGTTTGGAACGACATGAGGGTGAGTAATTAATGACAGAATTTTCATTTTTGGGTCAACTAACTAATATTAGCCTAAAATATTTTAACGTAATGATATATTAGTGATTTTTTAAAACTGTTCAGATATCAAATAATTTGGTGACATATTTAAATGTTTTTACTGACCTGTTCTTCCACAGCCACGAGCAAACCATCACTAACACAGGTGTTGTCAGAACCACCACCAATACAGGAACCAACACTGCCACCAGCGCCACCTCTGTTACATTTACACAGCACATTAATAACATTAATCTAGAATTAGGCAAGTTAATACTAGTTAAGGTAGTTAAACTAATTAAAATTTAAATTTCAACCAATTTTTGCATGCGGTTTGTATTTTTCTACTTTCTAGATTAATTATTAACTTGGCAACATGCTAAAATGAGAATCAACTGGAATCAATAGTAAATCCCAAATGAGTGCACTTCATATGAGAAGGATGTGAAAAGTGAGTTTGCCGCCTACATAAAACATCTTAAAATCAGTTATTTATGAGGTTCCATTTTAGCAAAGAATGCTGCCTGAGGGGCAGTTCATACAGTGTATACTTTTGCTCTCCAGTGTGCTGCTTTTTCATTGTTTTTCTATGTAAACGTGCTAGACTGAAGTGTTTGACCATTGCATTCACTTTTTGCTTATGACAGCATTCTAAAAACCCAACGGTCAAGTTAAAGAAGTTTAACTTCTAGAGGCCTTGAGTTTATCATTCCATAACTTTGCAATTTTAAACAACAAAACTGCATTCTGTTTAGACAGCAAGGTTCATAACAAAGCTGATATGTTAAATAACTGAATGAAGTATGTTCTCACCGTCGTGAGAGTGCGGAGGCATGGTGGTGTTTCGGATGTTGGGCATTTGTGTCGTCCTCTCCTGTAGGGGGGGCACTGTGCTTTTTCTTCGAGGTGGAGGAGGGGCTGGATGGAAGATTCTTGGCCTCGCTAACCAACAGAAAGAAATCCAATCATGTTTAGCATGGCGAATTGGCCAAAACTGAGTCTAATTTCTCTGATTAGTCTCACCTGCATGAGGCTGGCAGCCCAGCAGCTCCATTTTAAGGGCAATCCTCTGGTGCCACTGCAAGGGACATATTCGGATAAAGCGCGCCTCAATTGGAGGAATGAAGTTGTTCCGCACTTCCTGGAGATAGTTGGTGTTGCCTTGGAAAATCTGTTACAGAGACACAGGGACACATTGCCTTGGCAACAAAGAACATTTGGCCTCAGACCAAGGTCCATCTTATTTACGCCTAATCAATGCGATTCTCGTTAAGCTCTCTGACAGTCGATGGACATTCATTATTAATGACCACAGAGTGCACTTTAATTTCAGGGTCCTTAAACCTCAGGAATGTAAAACCCTTTTTTCCTGGAAATATACAAACAGTGATGTCATTCTGCAGCAGCTCCAATACTACCATCTAATACCCACCAAACACAAAAGAATGGACAACAAAACAAACTGCTTCAAAATCTACTGAGAATAGAATAGAATAGAATAGAATAGAATAGAATAGAAAACACATGGTCTGCTTCAAAATCTACCGAGCTGCATATGCTAGTCAATGTGTGGTGCCTTTGTTTTGGCCAAATTTAATGGAATAGAATAGAATAGAATAGAAAAGACACTGCCTAATTCAAAATCTACTGAGCTGGATATGCTAGTCAACCTATGGTGCCTTTCAAGATACCTTGTTTTGGCCAAATGTAATGAAATAGAATAGAATAGAATAGAATAGAATACACATGGTCTGCTTTAAAATCTACTTAGCTGGATATGTTAGTCAATGTATGGTGCCTTTGTTTTGGCCAAATTTAATGGAATAGAATAGAATAGAATAGAAAAGACACTGCCTAATTCAAAATCTACTGAGCTGGATATGCTAGTCAACCTATGGTGCCTTTCAAGATACCTTGTTTTGGCCAAATAGAATAGAATAGAACAGAATAGAATAGAAAACACATGGTCTGCTTCAAAATCTACCGAGCTGGATATGCTAGTCAGTCTATGGTGCCTTTCAAGATACCTTGTTTTGGCCAAATTTAATGAAATAGAATAGAATAGAATAGAATACACATGGTCTGCTTCAAAATCTACTGAGCTGGATATGCTAGTCAATCTATGGTGCCTTTCAAGATAACTTGTTTTGGCCAAATTTAATGAAATAAAATAGAAAAGAATAGAATAGAATAGAACACACATGGTCTGCTTCAAAATCTACTGAGCTGGATATGCTAGTCAATCTATGGTGCCTTTGAAGATACATTGTTTTGGCCAAATTTAATGAAATAGAATAGAATAGAATAGAATAGAATAGAATAGAATAGAATAGAATAGAATAGAATAGAATAAAATAGAATAGAATAGAAAACACATGGTCTGCTTCAAAATTTACTGAGCTGGATATGTTAGTCAATGTATGGTGCCTTTGTTTTGGCCAAATTTAATGGAATAGAATAGAATAGAATAGAAAAGACACTGCCTAATTCAAAATCTACTGAGCTGGATATGCTAGTCAACCTATGGTGCCTTTCAAGATACCTTGTTTTGGCCAAATAGAATAGAATAGAACAGAATAGAATAGAAAACACATGATCTGCTTCAAAATCTACCGAGCTGGATATGCTAGTCAGTCTATGGTGCCTTTCAAGATACCTTGTTTTGGCCAAATTTAATGAAATAGAATAGAATAGAATAGAATACACATGGTCTGCTTCAAAATCTACTGAGCTGGATATGCTAGTCAATCTATGGTGCCTTTCAAGATAACTTGTTTTGGCCAAATTTAATGAAATAAAATAGAAAAGAATAGAATAGAATAGAACACACATGGTCTGCTTCAAAATCTACTGAGCTGGATATGCTAGTCAATCTATGGTGCCTTTGAAGATAACTTGTTTTGGCCAAATTTAATGAAATAGAATAGAATAGAATAGAATAGAATAGAATAGAATAGAATAGAAAACACATGGTCTGCGTCAAAATTTACTGAGCTGGATATGCTAGTCAGTCTACGGTGCCTTTCAATATACCTTGTTTTGGCCAAATTTAATGAAATAGAATAGAAAAGAATAGAATAGAACACACATGGTCTGCTTCAAAATCTACTGAGCTGGATATGCTAGTCAATCTATGGTGCCTCTGAAGATACATTGTTTTGGCCAAATTTAATGAAATAGAATAGAATAGAATAGAATAGAATAGAAAACACATGGTCTGCTTCAAAATTTACTGAGCTGGATATGCTAGTCAATTTATGGTGCCTTTCAAGATACCTTGTTTTGGCCAAATAGAATAGAATAGAACAGAACAGAATAGAAAACACATGGTCTGCTTCAAAATCTACCGAGCTGGATATGCTAGTCAGTCTATGGTGCCTTTGAAGATACATTGTTTTGGCCAAATTTAATGAAATAGAATAGAAAAGAATAGAACACACATGGTCTGCTTCAAAATCTACTGAGCTGGATATGATAGTCAATCTATGGTGCCTTTGAAGATACATTGTTTTGGCCAAATTTAATGAAATAGAATAGAATAGAATAGAATAGAATAGAATAGAATAGAATAGAAAACACATGCTCTGCTTCAAAATTCACTGAGCTGGATATGCTAGTCAGTCTATGGTGCCTTTCAAGATAACTTGTTTTGGCCAAATTTAATGAAATAAAATAGAAAAGAATAGAATAGAATAGAACACACATGGTCTGCTTCAAAATCTACTGAGCTGGATATGCTAGTCAATCTATGGTGCCTTTGAAGATAACTTGTTTTGGCCAAATTTAATGAAATAGAATAGAATAGAATAGAATAGAATAGAATAGAATAGAATAGAAAACACATGGTCTGCGTCAAAATTTACTGAGCTGGATATGCTAGTCAGTCTACGGTGCCTTTCAATATACCTTGTTTTGGCCAAATTTAATGAAATAGAATAGAAAAGAATAGAATAGAACACACATGGTCTGCTTCAAAATCTACTGAGCTGGATATGCTAGTCAATCTATGGTGCCTCTGAAGATACATTGTTTTGGCCAAATTTAATGAAATAGAATAGAATAGAATAGAATAGAAAACACATGGTCTGCTTCAAAATTTACTGAGCTGGATATGCTAGTCAATTTATGGTGCCTTTCAAGATACCTTGTTTTGGCCAAATAGAATAGAATAGAACAGAACAGAATAGAAAACACATGGTCTGCTTCAAAATCTACCGAGCTGGATATGCTAGTCAGTCTATGGTGCCTTTGAAGATACATTGTTTTGGCCAAATTTAATGAAATAGAATAGAAAAGAATAGAACACACATGGTCTGCTTCAAAATCTACTGAGCTGGATATGATAGTCAATCTATGGTGCCTTTGAAGATACATTGTTTTGGCCAAATTTAATGAAATAGAATAGAATAGAATAGAATAGAATAGAATAGAATAGAAAACACATGCTCTGCTTCAAAATTCACTGAGCTGGATATGCTAGTCAGTCTATGGTGCCTTTCAATATACCTTGTTTTGGCCAAATTTAATGAAATAGAATATAAAAGAATAGAATAGAAAACACATGGTCTGCTTCAAAATCTACTGAGCTGGATATGCTAGTCAATCTATGGTGCCTTTGAAGATACATTGTTTTGGCCAAATTTAATGAAATAGAATAGAATAGAATAGAATAGAATAGAATAGAATAGAAAACACATAGTCTGCTTCAAAATTTACTGAGCTGGATATGCTAGTCAATTTATGGTGCCTTTCAAGATACCTTGTTTTGGCCAAATAGAATAGAATAGAACAGAATAGAATAGAAAACACATGGTCTGCTTCAAAATCTACCGAGCTGGATATGCTAGTCAGTCTATGGTGCCTTTCAATATACCTTGTTTTGGCCAAATTTAATGAAATAGAATATAAAAGAATAGAATAGAAAACACATGGTCTGCTTCAAAATCTACTGAGCTGGATATGCTAGTCAGTCTATGGTGCTTTTCAAGATAACTTGTTTTGGCCAAATTTAATGAAATAGAATAGAAAAGAATAGAATAGAAAACACATGGTCTGCTTCAAAATCTACTGAGCTGGATATGCTAGTCAGTCTATGGTGCTTTTCAAGATAACTTGTTTTGGCCAAATTTAATGAAATAGAATAGAAAAGAATAGAACACACATGGTCTGCTTCAAAATCTACTGAGCTGGATATGCTAGTCAATCTATGGTGCCTTTGAAGATACATTGTTTTGGCCAAATTTAATGAAATAGAATAGAATAGAATAGAATAGAATAGAATAGAATAGAATAGAATAGAATACACATGGTCTGCTTCAAAATGTACTGAGCTGGATATGCTAGTCAGTCTATGGTGCCTTTCAATATACTTTGTTTTGGCCAAATTTAATGAAATAGAATAGAAAAGAATAGAATAGAAAACACATGATCTGCTTCAAAATCTACTGAGCTGGATATGCTAGTCAATCTATGGTGCCTTTGAAGATACATTGTTTTGGCCAAATTTAATGAAATAGAATAGAATAGAATAGAATAGAATAGAATAGAATAGAATAGAAAACACATGATCTGCTTCAAAATCTACTGAGCTGGATATGCTAGTCAATCTATGGTGCCTTTGAAGATACATTGTTTTGGCCAAATTTAATGAAATAGAATAGAATAGAATAGAATAGAATAGAATAGAATAGAAAACACATGGTCTGCTTCAAAATTTACTGAGCTGGATATGCTAGTCAGTCTATGGTGCTTTTCAAGATACCTTGTTTTGGCCAAATTTAATGAAATAGAATAGAACAGAATAGAATAGAAAACACATGGTCTGTTTTGAAATCTACTGAGCTGGATATGCTAGTCAATCTATGGTGCCTTTCAAAATACCTTGTTTTGGCTAAATTTAATGAAATAGAATAGTCAAATAACTAAAATAAATATGGTGGGTGGGCCAAAATAAATTTTGAGAAAATTTAATAAAATTGTAAATAAAATTTAATCCAAAATTTCACTTAATATTCATTTATAGGTACAACATCCTAGCATCAGGCATATATCAAACTCTGTTGAAACTGTTGGACTGAAATTCAAGTATTCTGTGCACAGTGGTGTTGCTGCAAACGTAGAGCTTTCCAAGTCAGTCATTTATAAAGTTTCTGATAGTTAGGATCCTGTCGTAAAAAGATTTTGTAACATAGTTAAACTAACAATAGAAACAAGCCTCTATACCTTGTTTTTATCTGATCCCACTTCTTGATAAGGTTTCCATTGCTGTCCATCATGGCTATAGAACACCTCATAGGCTGAAACGTAAAACTGATATTCTTGGAGGGTGGAGCCAGTGGTGGTAATACCTGAGAAGCAGAGTCAAATGACTGACCAGTCAAGATACAGATGCAAACACACTGATCCTGTCTTTCTCTCACACACAAACTCTACCTGTTATTTTTTTCTCTTTCTTCAAGTCCACTTGAATCCATTCTTTTGTGTCGCTGTTGGCTGCTGCCCACGGACGTCCTGGTGTTTTGAGGCGAGCCCCTGTGGGGCCCCAGACAGTGGGCTCCTTTCCGTGACCGCCCCATTCCCACTCTGAAGAGGCTGTGATCTGAGAGTCGCTGACCACCCCCGACTCCAAACCCAAAGTGCCATAGCAACCTTGAAGAGAGAGAAAAATGAAAGGTGCTATTATTAGATCATCAAGGTGTTGAGCATTTCTGTAGAAGTGACAGGAATAAAGAACAACTGTCTTTATTAAATCTTCAAGTTATTTTAACAGAATTTCTGAACTCTTTTGGAAAAATAAATCATTCTGTAAGATACTATATTACTGATTTACTCACCACTAGTCTTGAAAGTAAAAAGGCTTGGGGAGAGATTTCCACTATAAGAGGGAGAAAGACCAATCAATGATTTTATTACATAAATGGAAAAAAAAAAAAAAAAAAAAAACCCTCAACCAAACAGCAGAGTCAAATCAAACTACATTTGCATTTTCAATAGAAAATACCAGTGCTTGCAAGGCAGCAAAATGCTTTAATAAGTTAAAGTTTTAGGTTTTGATTTTGTGTAAATGAAATGCTGCATCAGAGAAACATTGAGAAATGTTATGCACACAGCACGCATCCAGTTTTCCACCAGCTGTGGAGGAGAATCAACACACAACGCAAGATCATCTTCACGGTGTAGACAACCATAGATAGCTGCAAATAAATGCATCCAGTATGCAAATGTTAAGCTGTCGCTTAAGCTGTGTTCACGTCATGTCAGAATTACCATAATTACCAGATGACAATTTAGAGCGGTTCAGGTCCTCTGACTCAGAAAGTATCCGTTTCTATGGCAACACACGATTCATAATGAAAAGATGGATCCATGTGCTGCTTTGTTGTTTATGACAGTACTTAATTCACTACATTAATTTACCTCTGTATGCTCTTGCAACATGCTGAAAAAAAAAAAAACATAACAACTATAATATAATTAAAAAAAGTAGAAAAGCTTTGATAAATTTTACTTTCCAACTTGTAATTAAAAGTTCAAGAATGATAGAGATGGTTTTTACTTGTTGGAAAACTTGCAATTAGACTTAATTCCATACTTCCTAAAAAACTTATAAAATATAAAAAAAAGGTCATTGCGGCTTTGTATCTCACAATTCTGACTTTTTTCTCAGAATTGAGATATCAACTCGCAATTCTGAGAAATGAAGTTGGAAACGCGTGACATAAACTCGCGATTGCGAGTTATAAAGTCAGAATTGCGAGATATAAACTCACAATTATGACTTTTTCTCAGAATTGCATAAAATAAACGGTTGCAAGTTAAAAATTAAGAACTGCAAGATATAAACTCGCAATTGTGAGATATAAGGTCAGAATTGCAATATATAAACTCACAGTTCTGATTTTTTTCTCCGAACTGCGAGACATAAACTCAATTATGAGTTATAAAGTCAGAATTGCAATATATAAACTCACAGTTCTGACTTTTTTCTCAGAGAGTGGATTCTTATAAATACTTGGGGGTTCATTTGAACAATTAACTGGACTGGACAGACAATACAGCTGCAATTTATAAGAAGGGACAGAGCAGACTCTTCCTGTTGAGGAGATTATTGCACTATTGAAGACCTTTTTTGGTGGCTTGAGACATCTTTTTTTGGAGTGGTCTGCTGGTGCAGCAGCATCTCTAATGCAGATAGGAAGAGATTGGACATATTGATCAGGAAGGTAAGCTCAGTCCTGGGGCTGCCCCTGGATACAGTACAGGAGGTGGGAGAAAGGAGGATGGTTGCTAAGCTATCATCCTTGTTGGAGACTGACTCCCATCCACTGTATGAAATAGTATCATCCCTGAGAAGCTACGTCAGATTGTTACATCCTAAATGTCTGAAGGAGCGATATCAAAGGTCTTTGTAAAAGACTTTACAATCAGAGCTGCTCCCAGTGAACCATTTACCATAATATATACTGTAATGTATACTGTCAGTTACTAAAATATGCATTGCTGATATTGATACTTAAACTGGGTAATAAGAATTAACCTAAACTGGTGCAATAGTACTTTATGAAATGGTGCAATAACATAATTTAAACTGCAATAATTTGTTTGTATTTGACTTTTTTTTTTCCTTCTTTGTACTTGACCTTATATTTGCACTTCTTTTGCTGCTGTAACTACTGATCTATATATCAGTGGATGTAACAGAAATTTCCCAGTTGTGGGACGAATAAAGGTTTATCCTATCTTAGAATTGTGTGAAATGAACTCACAATTGCGAGTTATAAAATCAGAATTGCAAGATATAAACTCACAGTTCTGACTTTTTTCCCAGAATTGCAGATATAAACTCACAATTGTGAGTTATAAAATCATAATTGCAAGATATAAACTCACAGTTCTGACTTTTTTCTCAGAATTGTGTGAAATAAACTCACAATTGCAAGTTATAAAGTCAAAATTGCAGACAAACTCGCAATTACGAATTAAAAAAGTCAGAATTGCAAGATATAAACTCACAGTTCTGACTTTTTTTCCCCAGAAGTATGTGAAATATGCTCACAATTGCAAGTTATAAAGTCAAAATTGCAGACATAAACTCGCAATTACGAATGAAAAAAGTCAGAATTGCAAGATATACATTTAGTTTTGACTTTCTTCCCAGAATTGCAGACATAAACTCACAATTGTGAGTTATAAAATCAGAATTGCAAGATATAAACTCACAGTTCTGACTTTTTTCTCAGAATTGTGTGAAATAAACTCACAATTGCAAGTTATAAAGTCAAAATTGCAGACAAACTCGCAATTACGAATTAAAAAAGTCAGAATTGCAAGATATAAACTCACAGTTCTTACTTTTTTCCCCAGAATTGTGTGAAATAAACTCACAATTGTGAGTTATAAAATCAGAATTGCAGACATAAACTCATAATTGTGAGTTATGAAGTCAGAATTGCAAGATACAAACTCACAGTTCCGACTTTTTTCCCAGAATTGTAGACAAACTCACAATTTTGAGTTATGAAGTCAGAATTGCAAGATATAAACTCACAGTTCTGACTTTTTTCTCAGAATCGTGTGAAATAAACTCACAATTGCGAGTTTTAAAGTCAGAATTGCAGACATAAACTCGCTGTTACGAATTAAAAATGTCAGAATTGCAAAATATAAACACTCAGTTCTGACTTTTTTCTCAGAATGAAATGAAAATAGATGCATGAAAATGCATGAAATAAACTCCAAATTGTGAGATATAAACTCGTAATTGCAAAGAAGTCAAAATTGAGAGATAAATTTGACTTTCTCAGAAAGAATTTTGAGATATGAACTTGCAATTGCAAGTTATAAAGTCAGAATTGTGAGATACAGACTCACGATTGTGAGAAAAATGTCAGAATTACGAGTTTTTATCTTGCGATTTTGACAATTTCTCGCAATTGTGAGTTTATATCATGCAATTCTGAGAAAAAAAGGCAAGGCAAGGCAAGGCAAGTTTATTTACATAGCACATTTCATACACAAAGGTAATTCAAAGTGCTTTACATAAAAGGAAGTAGAATAATCATAAAAACAATAATAAAAACAATAATCACAAAAAAGGAAGTAGAATAATCATAAAAACAATAAATCACAAAAAAGGAAGTAGAATAATCATAAAAACAATAATCACAACAATAAAACGAAAAATGTTAAAACTTTTAAAATTATTTAAAAATTGATTTCAAATAAATTTAAGACAGTTAAAAATAGAAAAGAATTATACATAGTGCAATCCATTCGAGCGTAGCACAGTGCTCATTCAGTAAATGCACAGCTAAACAAATGAGTTTTGAGTCTAGATTTAAATGTAGCTAATGTTTTAGCACATTTGATCTCTTCTGGAAGCTGATTCCAACTGCGGGCAGCATAATGGCTAAAAGCGGATTCCCCTTGTTTTGTGTGAACCCTTGGTATTTCTAAGTGACTCGATCCTAATGATCTAAGTGGTCTGTTAGGTTTATATTCAGTGAGCATATCTGCAATGTATTTAGGTCCTAAAAAAAAGTCAGAATTGTGAGATAAAAAGTTGCACGTTTTTTAAAAAAATTTATTCAGTGGTGGAAATGGGCTTTCATAATAGATAAGATATATAAATTTGGGGTTCCTTGGCAAAAAATTGGAAAACCTCTGCATTAAACATTTAAAGGATAAGAAAAGGATATTAAAAGGAATTTCAATACTGCACTGCCTTGCAAGCCCTGTAATCAAATGAAATAGATTTTCCCATGAAGAAAGCAAGCAAGAATGCAAATGGGTTACTCACGGCACAGATGTCACATTGTTGGCCAGTGAGCTTTCATAGTGTGGGATGCCTTTGCTGCTGACCACACTGATTTGCCCCCCCAGAGTGTTGGAGACCACACCCGCATGAATCCCGGCCAGACAGAGAGGAGAAGACTGCAGATAGAGATGGTGAGACAATAAGACAGCTGACACTGACTCACTCACCTAAAACCCACAAGCTGTGACTTGGCATGATGAGGTCACATCCTTGAAGGAGAATTGCAGTGGTATCATTTATGCCACTGTGATAAAGGATGATGGATGATTCATTAGACTGACTTCTTCAAGAATTTAGACTGAGACACACACACACACACACACACACACACACACACACACACACATAGAGTTCTCAAAGGCCACATAAACACTGCAAAGTTTCGGGATTCACAAATGCAAATACAATACTACTCAAAAGTTTGGCCTCAGTAAGAGGTTTTTAAAGAATGAATACTTTTATTCAGCAAGGATGCATTAAAATGATCAAAAGTGACAGTAAAGATGTTCCAAAAGATTTCTATTTCAAATAAATGTTCTTTTGAACAGTTTTTGCTATATTAAATAAATGCAGCCTTGGTAAGCATAAGAGAATGTTTCAAAAATGTTAAAAAAACTTGCTGAATAGTAGTTTATTTGTGGGAATGAATCTTATAAATTATCTTTTAGTGTTGTGTACAGTCGCTCCTATAATCTTAAACTTGGGAAAATACATGAGGTGACATTAGCAACCAGTAATGTATTATTATACTGTAATTCTTAGTAAACTACAGCTGACAGACGTCCACCATTTGATTTGCTCATTAAAAGGGACAGTTCACCCAAAACTGTCATCCTTTAATCACCCTCATGTTACTCCAATCCTGTATGTCTTTATTTCTTCTATGTGTGGAACACAAATAAAATGTTTTGAATGTTTTGGCCATATAATGAATGTCAAAAAACAAGATTTTCATTGTATGCACTTTTTCCAAAACATCATCTCTTTTCACAGGAGAAATCAAGTCATACAGGTTAGGACTGCCATGAGAGTAAGTAAATGATGACAATTTTCATTTCTTCTGCTTTTTCCTGCTCTACTTTTCAAAAAATTGGCTGTCAGCATGAATTCCTATTAAATTCAGTTGACGTTTGCAGCTGACACTCATATAAATAATCAAATATGTTTGCGTCCATTAAAAAATCATGTCGGATGCAACTTGGTATTGGTTAATTTTCAGTTGTGAATGTTGACTATACAATGTTATTCTGCATGCATTTTGCAGACTACTGATGAAGAATAGCAATAAAGCTTGCCAGAGAATACAACTCATTTAGCAGCTTATGAGGTGACAGGAAATGTACCGCATTTGCCATCTGCTGTGGCAGCACATAAAGGACAAAATGCAAGTATCATTTACACACCTAATGTGCATCCTTTCCTCCACTTTGTTGAATTAGGGCCTTAAAAAGCTCCTTGTCTCTTTTAATACGTTCCCTAATGTGTCCAAGAGCTGCACAATTAATCAAATAAACAAATCAAGATTACGTTTACAACAGAAATGTCAGCCGTGCATGTGAACGCAATACAATCAGATGCATTTAAATCAGCCTGTCAGCAAGAAAAACAGTCCTAACAAACAAGTTTTAAACAATCCGATGCACAGATGCGTGTTTTACGGTGCACTTATATTTGCGGTGGCACTTGAATGCACATCATGCTGAAATCACAACTTCCAAAGTCATAAGTAAGAACTTCCCAGAAGAAAACAACCACATCTATCTGCAGTGTGTACATGGCCAGAGCCACTTGCTGCCCAGCACTGGAATAATAGTAAAATTGCTAGTTTAAAAAGCAAAAAAATGACAGTTCTGATTAAAGATACACACAGAGTTGGGACTCCAAACCAAAAAGAGACCACAGGCACTAGACAAACTCTCAACACCCACACACACTAGGCAAACTCTCAACACCCACACACAACGACACCGCAAACATACACCACTTCCTCTGGGCAAAATAAAACGCGGCTCTCGCCACAAACAATGTGCACACACACACATTCGTAAAGGCGTCATATGGGCCCCACACTAATTCTGAGGGTGTATCCGAACTGAGACACAAGACTGTTGTCAGCTGGTCTGCATTAGAAAACCATTCAGCCAAACCTGATCTAACATCTCCCCGAGAAACACGCTGTCATACACACATAAAAACACATGCACATACATCCAAACACACAGACACGCATACCAACACACCCCTAGGAGACCAAGAGCTCTAAAACTGACACGCAGAATCATTTACAATGACTCAACTTCAGAAGAACGCTCAGTCTTTCATATTTATACACCCTAAACACTGCGTTCAAGGTTGAGAAACACTCTTAAGAAGATAACTGCCTATTGTGTTCCAGCTGACAAAATGAAATCATCCAAACAGTTTAAAGCAAGCAGGAAGCATTAAAGCAGTGATGAGGTCATCAGCTATGACCTAATGTACAGCAAAGACAGTGTGCGGTCGCTCTAAAGAAATAATCTTTTGTTAAACGCAGCTGACAGCATCTGTGACATGCTTTTCATTACCATAGACAAAATTTGTAAAAACAAAGTAAGGTATGATGCACTTACAATCGAAGCCTGGTGACAAAACACGCAGAACTGTTAAAGTAAATAAGTGTTTCAAACAGGCTGTTGCTTTAAAAAGTATAACCAAATGGTTAAACATAACGTGTTAGCATGATTTATTTGCGCAGTTGTGCAATTTCAAGTGCATGTAAGACTGCTTTCTGTTTCTTAATAACCAGCTTTCCAAAAGAAGATGCAATTCATTGAATGCCTTCTCTCTTATATTACATCAATACATATTTCTTACAGAATGAAGGAAGGACAGTTTTTATAAACATTTCTTAAGAATGTAAAGCATTCAGACGGAACATTTCAAACATGAAGCCATAGAGAATATTTTACTTTGAAGAGCTGAATCACAGCAGTTGAAGAGGATAAACAAATCATATAATGCAGAAGCAACAGCACCCGCACGTCTTGTTGTCCCTGAGCGCTGTCTGGTTTGTCTGAGTCAGATCTTTTCAGTGAACTCTTAGACTCAATCTGGTCACAGTGGTTCTCAAATAATTAGTGAACAATGACTTAAGGGGGTCATGAACTGCCTTTTTTATTATTTCTTACTGTTCTCTTATGTCCACTTATAATGTTATCAAGATTTTTACATCAAAAAAATATCAATTTAGAAGTAATAGGCTATTTTCTGTCCTTGTTTTGACCCTCCTCATTAAAACACTATGTTTGAATAGACTTGGAAGTAAATGTGCACTGGTATGATTGGCTAACAGTTGTGTATGTTTGACAGTCTACATGCTTCATAGATGGATGCATAAACAATCTGTAATAACACAAAAAGCAACAGTGACCACATAATAAAAGCAGTAATAGTCGGCACAGCGCCGTCTTTTAGTTTCAATCTTTCTGAAAATCCTTCATCGAATTGCGCCTTGTTTTTAAATGAACCCGTGGCAAATTGAAGTGAACGAAGGACCAAGTTGTGTTGCGACATTACTGTCAGATCCAGAGCATCGTCTTTTGGTTTCAAACCGCATCGAATTACGCATTTTTTGCAAACAAATCCGCGATAAAATGAACTGAACAAAGGACCAAGTCCTCACTGATGCAGTCTGGATCTTCATTAAAAAAAGTTCATTCACTTTTTCCTAATGTTGGGATCAGAAGAAAGGCAATGCAAAGACTATTTTTCCACAACTTGGCATTGCAACCATGCCTCAGAATGCGCACAAATATTAAGCTCTCTCTGAAGCAGGGCCGGTGCCAAGTGTAGGCATTCACGAGCCGTGTCTCTCCTCTGTTGAACGTGATTGATTTTGAAAGCGAAAGTGAAACCGATAAAACAGCGCATATAAGAAAGCGAATGCATGCTCTTGCAAATGCACCCCTGATGGAAGTACCCTGGTGCCGGTTCTGCTCTGAAGTATTGTGTTTGAATGGACAAATTCACACAAAAATTACGTCAAAATGCCGTCTTGGTAAGTATCCTATAGCAGATATAGCCAGCTGAATGTATCAGTGCATTCTCGTAAAGTGACAGCACTTTGTTAGTATTCATCACACAGCAACAAGGAAATCACTCACTGCTCTTGATTGAATGGCTTTTGTAGCTTTAATAAAGATTAATCTTTAATTTACACAG
Source organism: Cirrhinus mrigala (assembly GCA_036247105.1). Lineage (NCBI taxonomy): Eukaryota > Metazoa > Chordata > Actinopteri > Cypriniformes > Cyprinidae > Cirrhinus > Cirrhinus mrigala. The sequence continues at coordinate 20,221,167 of CM070015.1, forward strand.
TAAAATTTGCAATGCTATTTTACATTTGATTACAAAAACTAATGTTAGACCTACCTGAAAATCACTGTTTATTTTATTTGTATCTTTACTCTATTGCATTCATTTGTGCTGTTGCTTGTAGTTAGATTATTCTTATTTTAATTATTTTTATTTGACATTATAGTATTTCCCTAAACATAGCACATACTGAACCCTACCGAAACCGTGACTCTAAAACCGTGATGCAACCGAACCGTGAGTAAGTTGAACTGTTCCTCCCCTACTCACAGCCTGTAAGTACATTTTTATATTTAAAGAATTTGCTACTGGCTATTCAAATGCTTGTTGTTTGTCGTTTCTACAAATGCAGACATGGTGTTATGTTTACGCGACGCACGTGTAAAACGACCGTATGAGTCATTATAATCAGTAATTATGTCCTCACTGGATGCAACAAATGCCTCATTTACAATGGGTTTTATTGTTTTTGTCTCGTCGCCCCGGACACGGCATCATAACATGGTAAGGGGCGTAACATTTCTGTCCCACGCTTAAGGTATTTGGCCAATCACAACAAACTGGATAGCTGGCCAATCAGAGCACACCGCACATTTCAAAACGATGAGCTTTGTAAAAATCAATGCGTTTCAGAAAGGCGCGGCAGAGAGGAGCAACAATAATGTACAGTATTGTATGTGGAAAATAATGTGTTTTTTTAACCTTAAACCACGTAAACATATTGCATTACACCAAATACACAACATAATGTTCTTTTCAGCAACATCATTTGACCCCTTTAAAATAATATGGTAAGACACACCAATTTGCATTATCAAGTAGCAAAACAAGCTGTTTTGTACAGCTAAAAATAGGACGCTGGACCAGATGAGACCAGAAGCAGGACCCATAAAATGTGCAAATGGCCACACCCACTCTTACAAAAAAAAAAAAAAAGGTAGATAAGCTAGATTTTTTGTTTACAGCGGTAGCCAAGGAAACTCTATATCGCTGCTGTTCCATAAGCGCCACCTACTGGCAGAGAATACATTTGCATTTTCATTCAGGCTGTCTGCTTTTTGCTCTAAATCTTAAAATTATACAACTTAAAATTAAACAACTGCTCATGCTATGTATGTAGCACTACTGTCTGTTCAAAAATACATTTCCAGTTTCCAAACTCATGATCCCAAAACCGAGGTAGGTACCGAACTGTGACTTCTGTGTACTGTTACACCCCTAATACACAAGCATTTGCATAAAAAGCAAAGTATACCTTGTGCTTAACAAATTTGTAATGTCTCCTTTTGCATTCTTTAAATAAAGTCATACAAGTTTGGAACAACATGAGGGTGAGTGAATAATGACAGAGTTTTCAATTTTGGCAAAACTAACCCTTTAATCTAACATCCACTCAGCAGTAGCATTCAGTACTTACATCTCTGTATCCGTGCGGTATGGTTCCCGAAACCTCTCCGAAATCAGTCAGGCATCCAGCAGGACAGAATTTACTGTAAATGCAGGACAGGAAAATGAGACACAGACACACATATATGCAAGAACATGAACACACACACACACACCCCAGACAGCTAGAAACGTGGGTACCTGAACTCCGCTTCACTGAAGTGCTCTCCTTTTTCCAGACAGGTGATGAGGTCTGAAGGATGAGAAAAGAGAGACATTTTCTTTGAACCCTCTTGAAATATGTTTACCTCTGTCAGATAAAGCAGCACATCAGATGGTTGCCATGGGGACACTATTGATTACTGTCATCCTTCCACACTAAAATAATACGCAGTCATGTGTGAGTGTGTGTGTGTGTGTAAGTGCGCACTGGCACTAGTAACAGACTGGTGTATTGTGTTTCATTTTTGTGGATAAAAGCCTCCATCTGAATGAACAGATCAATACCAACTAGATTCACATCCGTTACTTTTCCCAAAGAAAATATGAGTGGTGCTCGCTCGTGCAAAACTTCCTGCCACAATGCTGGAATGTGTGTGAATGTGTGTGCGCATTTCAGGTTCAAGGTATTTTGTGGTGTTATTGTACCTATTACTCACACCCACAGCATGGACTCATCTGTCTCTTTCCTGACTCATGGGAAATATGATCTCTCTCTCTTTCTCGCACACACACACACAGTCTCTGAGAACTGGGGTAAACAGGTGTAGCTCCCACATGACAGTGTGAACTCCTGACCTCAGACAGCTCCAAAGGTCAAAGGGCAAATGTCATTGTTAAGACACATCAAACACAGAAGTGCACAGCTGTGATTCCTAAGATTTGGAGGCTCAGGATGTGCCATGCTGTACAGAGCACCTTCACAAATGTGCTTACACTGCAGTTTGAAACTTTCCTGCAGCATTCAACATTATTACAAAAAATGCCTTGGGCATCAGAACTAGTTATTTAACAAGTCCTTAAACTTAACACTGTGTCTACATCAGACATAAGCAGCTATATTGTACGCACACAGATACAATGTCCCTAATTTAAACCTATGTAGCAAATTTGAGTAATCAGACAAAACTACAACAAATCAAGTAACGTAAATGTCTTAATAATAAACTTATTTATTCAGAGAGGCATTAGATTAGCAATCAAACTCTGTACTAGCTACATTAAACTGCATTCTATGTTTTTGTTTATTTTCAGATTACCAGAGATGGGAAGTAACTAAGTACAAATACTTCGTTACTGTACTTAAGCAGATTTTTCCGGTATCAGTACTTTACTTCACTATTTATTTTCTGACTACTTTTTACTTTTACTCCTTGAATTTTTTACACAAATATCTGTACTTTCTACTTCTTACATTTTCAAACCAGGATCGTTACTTTAGTTTTAATTTTTAATTTTAATTTAATTTCAGTCTCTCTCGATTTTTTTCCTTTGATTGAAAGTCGTGAAAACACTATTGTAGAGTTTTTCTTTTGTTATTTGAGCAAATGGGAATACAAAAAACATATTTGTGGTATACTCCCCTTCACTGCTCTTGGACTTTACCCAACTATGACGACTACCGCTATGAGAAACTCGGAAATGTGAGAAAGGTCCATTCGATAACACATCTCTTAATCATGAATTGGTTAGTCTGTACTGGCAACACGTTTCGGCTCGCGCGCGCTCCGCGTCTCCGTCAAACTGCTTCTATCAGAGTAATCAATGCGAGTGACTCGAGAATGGAGTGGATCAGAGAGGCAAAACTACTGACCTGTTCAGGGCATCAAGGTTAGGTTCATCTGTAAATAGGGTAACTTACTATAGTTTTGTCTTTGTTTACTTAGTTAAGTGCTAGCAACTCTTAGCAGTAGCCAGAGCATTAATAATAGCTACTGTAAACTAAACTAAATTAATTAATATCATCACTCAAAATACTGTATGCTAAAGGACATCATTATTATCTACTGTAAAGTTATAGTAGTAATTTAGCAAACGAATGTTATAAGACATCATTTTATAATACGTTTAGAGGGAGCTAGGGCAGATATAACACAACCTTTATGACAATTAAAACCAAAAACCATGGTTACTGTAGTTAAACCATGGTAACCACTTAACTATGGTTTTGCTACACTAACCATAGACTAACCATGAAATTTGTAGTAAAATTTTGGTTGTAAATTAATCCGCCAAAAAAAACATGGTACATTTTGGTAATCATGATAAGGCAATAACATGTTCAGTATTAGAATTTTTTTCTGTAAAGATATTGTCATGATGTAATTATCATTGTACGAATTTTGACATTTAGGCAATTTAGAAAATATAGTTTTCCGTGGTTTTAGAATTTGTTGTCAGTGAATGGAATGGCCTGGATGAATGTGAGATTTTCCGGCTTGAAATTTTTGTCCTGCCCTGTTCTACATAGTGGTTGTTCAGCCTTGATACATTCATTAGCTAACAAAATTTTAAATATAAGTTATTTTGTATTAATGTGTCAATATGACATGAGGTCCAGTTACCAGCGTGACACTAAAACAGGCAGTAGTAATGCATACTGTTTACTTAAGTACACATCTGAGCCCATACTTCTTTACTTTAACTTGAGTAAAAAAGTGTATTCAGTACTTCTACTTTTACCAAAGTATTTTTAAACATGAGTATCTGTACTTCTACTTAAGTGAAGGATGTGTGTACTTTTGCCATCTCTGCAGATCACTCTTGTATTATTAAAGGGATAGTTGACCCAAAAATGAAAATTCTGTCATTAATCACTCACCTTCATGTTGTCCAAACCCGTAAGACCTTGGTTCATCTTTGGAACACAAATTAAGAATTTTTTTGATAAAATCCAATAGCTTTCTGACCCTGCATAGACAGCAACGCAATTACCACGTTCATGGCCCAGAAAGGTCTGACACAGAAGAAATTGTTGAATAAAGATGTTAGTTTTGTTTTCTTTGTGCACCAGAAGTACTCTCATAGCTTTATAAAATTACAGTTGAACCACTCAACTCATGAACCTTGAACGTGGTAGTTGTGTTGCTGTCAATGCAGGGACTAAAAGCTCTCGGATTTTATCAAAAATATCTTAATATGTGTTCCGAAGATGAATGAAGGTCATGGTTTGGAACGACATGTGAGCAACTAATGACAACATTTTCATTTTTTGGTGGACTATCCCTTTTAGACATTGAACAGTCAATTATAGGAATTATTAAATAACTGCTTAACCACATTTTACTGTTGAAGATGCTGTCGTTTTGAGTGTTACCGCATGGTGATACAGCGGTCAGGTGGTACAAGTCAGACCTTTCAGAAAATTCAAGTGTACAAGTATAATGACAAGTTCCATAATGATGTAAACACATTTTACAAGCTGTAACCTTGTAATTGTAGCGATTTGGCATGCCATGAACACACTGTATGCATTCACAAGTGAAGTATACTTTAGGCGTCTCTAAGTATTTCACAGTGCCACATTTATGCTACGTACATGGGTTATAATTTTTAATCATGCAGCATATTTAGCTCAGTGTTTGATATCACTTAATTACTATTAGTGATTAACTTCTAGAAGTTATTTCTGAAATGGTCACACTGATTTTTATTTGTTTTATATAAAGTGCTCTGTGATCTGGCTTGCAGTGTATGAGTGGCCCAAGCTACAACAAAGTCCCTTTAAGGCAAATCATTTCACTGGGCAGCCATCTTTAAAACACCTCTCGGGCATGCAAGTGCAGCTCCTATATCTTTGAATGTGGAAACATCAAATTCTCCAAAACTGTTAATCAAGCTTACGATTAAATTTAATATTTGAAATCACCAATGAAATCTGACAAGAACTTACTCATAAATATCGTTCCTTATGCTCCAATAGCGTTAAAAAAGGCTTATTTTTCAGGCTAGATCAGCATGCGCACATGCACAGTACTGAGCGCACGTCTCAGAACGTTGACTTTTTCTATAGCAACCGGGACTTCTAACGGCAGTTGCAGTGATGCGTTGACTTTACTAATCAACGACTAGCTCTTTCATTAAGAAGGCGGGGCTTTGTGGCCATAATGAGCGTTGCGTTTTCCCGATTCAAAACTATATGAGTGACAAGACTTGGGTATTCTATAGTCTTTGGCTACAACTAGGGACCAGAATATGGATATGGCCATTAAGCAACCACCTAACAACAGCCCACAACCCCTTAGCAACATGGAATCCACTTTCACACATAAAAAACATTAACACTTGCAAGAAAGTTGGAAAAATCAAATTGCAAACTCTGTGACACTGTACTGTATGACACAAGAACTAACAGCCGTTACATAATTTCCTCTCATTTTAAATGAGTTTAAATTATTGTCTCATCTGTTAAATTAACTGCCATTCATAAGCTCTCTGGACGCACCCTGGAACCAGGAAAAACCCTAACACCCGTACAGTCAGAAACATACTCCTGAAATAATCTTTCTAATCAGTTTCACATGACGTTCCTCAGTCTCATCCGAACAAAAACACACACAGTTGCCATAGCAGCTCCTTTATGCATCTTGAGACACATCCAAGCCTGCTTCAACATTAATTCATACAAACACAAGCTTTCACACATACAGGATAAGTACAATACTATTTAAAAGTTTCTTCAAGAAATCAATACTTTCATTCAGCAAGGATGCACTAAATTGATCAAAAGAGACAGTAAAGATATTTAAAATGTTACAAAAGATGTCTGTTTAAAATAAATGCTGTTCTATTGAACTTTCCATTCAAAGAATTCTGAAAAAAATGAATCACAGTTTCCACGAAAAACATATTAAGCAGCTGTTTTCAACACTGATCATTTTAAGAATTGTTTCTTGACTGCTTACCTGTGTGGTGACTTTCGGTGTAGGAGAGGAAAAGGCCACGCCCGTTGTTGTGTGGTCCACTCATGAACTGCACTGTGACCTGATGCCCCTCCGACTGTATGACAGCGTCTCTCCATTCTTTCCCTCCACAAAACTTGACTGCAGAAAGAGAAATGGAAATCATTTTCAGTTCTTTTCCATTGATTCATCAGCACTAATGTACTCACTGTACATGTGGTTTTGCTGCCATTACATAGTATTATAGTCAGCATAAAACACAAATTCCAAACATCTTTTCTTCTTATTGTGACATATATAGAAGTAAACATTCATTTACTTACTTATTTTAACATTAAGGTAACTGCCAGAGTGAATTGCTAAAAAATAGTTTATACTGTTTGTTACTCTTGTATTTGCCTTTTTTTTTTTTTGGTTTATTTGATATTATTTATAGTTTTTACAGTATTGTATAAAGGATTGCAAACTTTTTATATTTATGCAATAATAACCGCTCTCATACAATGACAATAAAGATATTTCATTAAATTCAACAAAGCAGTATTTCACAGTGATGCTTAGAACCCAGATGTGCTGTGCCTTGTTTACAAGCAGAAGACGATGTGCACTGTACATAAAACATAAATATGTCTTAAGATTACGCCAGAAGGTGCGTTTCTATTACAGATTTGCGCAAACCTTTAGATATTTTCTAAATGTTGATTAAAAAAACATTGCGAAATGGCGACGTTTTCATTTTTTCCTTTTGTGGTAAGTCATGACGACCGATGTTGGTAGGTTTATGTATATCGCAGCCACCGCACTAGCCATTATTTTTAATTGAAGGAAACATAGACGTGTATCCTAAGCAAAGCTGTGCGGACAGCTGATTCTGGGGCGCTTCTGAAACGGTGGCTGTGATGGAGCCATAATGCAGTGTAAATAAGGGGATATTCAAGCACTGATGGCAAGGAAAGCCCCTTATAATTGTGAGCAGCCACATATGTGACCCTGAACCATAAAACCAGTCACAAGTAGCACAGATATATTTGTAGCAATAGCCAAAAATACATTGTATGGGTCAAAATTATAAACTTTTCTTTTATGCCAAAAATCAATAGGATATTAAGTAAAGATCATGTTCTATGAAAATATTTAGTAAATTTCCTACCTTAAATATATAAAAACTTAATTTTTGATTAGTAATATGCATCGCTAAGAACTTCATTTGGACAACTTTAAAGGCGATTCTCTCAAATTTTTTTTTTTTTGCACCCTCAGCTTAAGCTTAACCCAAAGCTTATTTATTCAGTTTGCATATGATTTATAAATCACAATTTAAAAAAAAAATGACCCTTATGGCTGGTTTTGCGGTCCTGACAGTTGCAGCATGAAATATTATTTAAACATGTAGCATCTTACATAACGTCTATCTATTTTATCTCGCAATTCTGATTTTTTTCCCCACAAAAAAAGTTTATATTTCCTAGTTCGAATTTTATAACTCGATTTAACTCAACAATTGCGAGTTTGTCAATTCCGAAGAAAAAAAAGCCCGAAGTGTTGGACACAAACTTCTAAGCCGAGGGGAAAAGAGAGAATAATGAGTCAGAATTTTAAAATACAAACTAAAATTTACCTTTTTTTATTCTTTTATTCCATGGATTTCATAGACTGCTACTTTTTCTGCCACCAGACAGGCTCCACCCACAAAAAATGTCATCACTGTTTGCAAACACTGGTTGAATTGGTCTATGGCACATTCAGGAATGATCATATGACTTTTACGTACGCCAAGCGAGCTGTTTCCATTGTAGTTTTGTGAAATATTCCTTTTTCCAATTGCCTAAAAAAACCACCTAAAAAACTTGTTTGCGATATATGGGAGTTTTTGTGAAATTGACGTGTTTCGATTGGGCGTATTTTCAATTTGCAATTTTTTGCCCAGCATTACTTATTTGAACCAGAATATACAGACGATAAACTAAGAGAGATGGACATTCTACATCAGAACAGCGGCTCCTGTGTCCACAGCACCATAAGCATACAGAAAAGAAATGTGGAATGAAGTCGTTATTTTTGTTTTCTTCGCACACAAAAAGTATTCTTGTAGCTTCATAACATTACGAAACACTGGTGTCACATGGACTATTTTAATGATGTCCTTACTACCTTTCTGGGCCTTAAACATGTCAGTTGCGTTGTTGTCTATGCAGGGACAGAAAGCTCTCAGATTTTATCAAAAATATCTTAATTTATGTTCCGAAGATGAACAAAGGTCTTACGGTTTTGGAATGACATGAGGGTGAGGTTTTCGTTTTTGTGTGAACTATCCTTTTAATACCAGTTGTAAATAGGGCCATAGATTATGATTTTGAAAAGACCAAATTACTTTTTTCCTAACTTAACGTTGTTTTTTGTCAATTTATATTGTAAATACAAATGTAACTGAAAACCAGAAAAAAAACAATTTCTCACCAATTTCCGTTCGCCCTGGTCCGTGGCCATTATAGAGTCGCAGGTAAGACACCTGGCAGTTGCTTGTGTCTATGTCAAGATCGGCAATGCGCACAAGGATTGTGTGTCTAGTGGTCACGCTGATCTCCCATTCACACACAGAGTTTGAGGGGTAGGACAGAGGGTACCCCAGAGACGCCAGGCTCCCACTGCCCACACCCAGTACTGTGTGTCCACAGCCGTCCCCTGAAAAACATCCAGAAATGATCAAGCACTTTGCAGAGCTCAGATTCTATACAAGATAACAGCATGGAACTCTTGATTAGCGTTATGGAAATTACTGTCTAATCTGGATATGGAACAATCAACATAATTTAATAATATTTGCATGATCCACTAAAGTTTGATAAAGAAAGTGTCCAAATTTTGTCATAATTATGCACAGAATGTTTTGGGTTTTTCTCCCTTGAAACTTAAATTTTATTTGGTGAAATGTTTTGCTTGAAAATTGTGCAAAAGAGCTGCTTGTTAAATCTTTAGAGGTGGAGAAAGAGAGAGAGAGAGAGAGATGAGATCGCATTGCATTGCAGCTGCTTGCGCCGCCTGTCACGCATTTACACACCGAATGAAACTCAGCTTGCGCTGTTGTTACGTAATCCTTGCTGGACAATATTCAGACCCCCGGAGCAAAAACAACAGCCCTATCCACACACACACACACGCACGCACACACACACCTCTAGTCTCAATGTTTCCCCTAGCTTTACTCCACCCACACAAACCTTACACTTCCAAAGTTTTATGCACAGAAAATACTGTCAGCTATTTCAGATAATATTCAGTATGAGAAACTGGAGCTAGTTTTAACACTGAATTTTTCTCATTAATACTTTTATTCAGCAAGGGTGCAGTTAACTGATCAAAGTGACAGACATTTACAGTTTCTTCCAAAATATTATGCAGCACAACTGCTTTCAACATTGATAATAATAAGAATTGTTTCTCAAGCACCAAATCCAGATATTTGAATGATTTCTGAAAGATGAAGTGACATTGAAGACTATTTCAGACACTCAGTTAGCTATTTAGTTTAGATAATTATCTCTATGAGAAACTGGGGCTAGTTGTTACATGTTTTCCTGACTGTATTTCTCTGGGTAGGTGTATATTTAAAATTCAGTTTCTGTATCAAATATCTGGAAGTCTTGGCTACAAAAACTATTGAAAATTTCCATCATTATTCCCCAAGAAAAATAACTCAGTTTATGTAACAAACTTTTTTTTGTGACAACATGCCCCTATGACAATGATAATGGAACATTCATTATTTGTTTGGAAGATAAAATTCACATTATTTACTCATTTCTGATGTTTTTGAACTCAACTGTCAATTGTATGACAGAGTTGGTCATATGATATCAAGATGGCTGCACCCATTTGGGACACCTCACTCCATGTAGAATCATTTAAGTAAACTGATATGTATGATGTCTTCATCTCATGTTGAGTATGCATAAATTATATGTAATATTTGTGCTATCCCCAAATTTGTCACTACGAAACACAATAATATATCATTTAATTAGAAGGGTTACATTAATCTATGAAGATTTTGCTTACATCTACCTTGGAAATAATATATATTTTTAATAGGTTTTCAGAGGGAAATCAATAACAATTACAATTTTAACAATATTTCAATATTATGAATCCACTTTTTCTTTGTAAAAGGCAAAAAGTTAATTTCAAAGTTAAGGATTCATTATTTTGAATATACATTGAACCAAACCCTATCATAACATCTTCAATATACTTTATATATTGAAAAAAAAATTTCAATATACTTTATTATTGACAAATTATCCCGTTTCGGTCATGACATTTTCGGTAGTGACAGTAATGTTTTGGTAGTGACCACAACACATTACAGAATTTTAACTCACATACTAAAACAAAATTTTAGTACAGTTATGCAAAAATGTTTGTATTTTAGTATGTTTATTTCCCCCAAATAAAGGATTATGTATTCCTCATTGTCATTACCGAAACAATAATGACATGTTTCGGTCGTGACTATTTCGGTAGTGACAATTTTAGATACTTTTGGGCCTAGCTCAAACATGCTAATCAGCACAAGGTTAGCTAGCACATTTCTGAAAAGTTGTACACATATAAAAACTAAATGTTATGGAATAACTCCCAAAAAAGTGTGTGTAATTGCAGAAAAAAAGGTGTTTGGTAGTGATGATCCTTAAAGTTACACACAGATTTTAATACTTTTGAACACATTTACCTTGAAATGATGGGACCTATCTACTCACCATGTAGCTATGAGAGAGAGGGACACATAAATATTTTGTGATCATAAATGTAGGGTTGTAGTTAAAACCAATGTCTCATCCAATGGACTAAAACATACACTGTTTCGGTAGTGACATGAAAATGCGGGACACATTTTTATGCATAGTTTCATAATTTACAAAGAAAATATCAAATATTTTTTTCGAACTTCACTTTAAAAAAAAAATATATATATATATATATATTTTTTTTTTTTAAAAAAAACTATGGAGTAAAACGCAAACATTTTTTCAAAATCATTTTCATAAATTGAAATTTAGAGGTTAGGATTAGGGTTCGGGACAGCCACCTTCCAACTGAAAGAACCCACTAAATGATGATTTTATATATATTAAGCTTACTTATATTTTAAATATTATTGTGGGTTTCAATAGATTTGAATACTTAAATGTGTTTTTTGGTTGTGGGACAGCAGTTTCCACCAATTCCGTAGAACGGCCTGTATTGGGTTAACCTCAGAGTGCTTGAGAATGACTAAATCTGTAACAAGTATGCTGTTAGTTTCTCTGTTTAAATGCAACAGCTTGACATTGGACAGCACATGAACTCACTACATATTTGGAAAAGCAGCGGGGGCAGCGCACGGCCCATGTCAGGCGTTGCGTCATCACGTTCTTCTGTTGATCCAGCTGTAGCACAGCAACAATGTAAGTAATGTAAGCGCATGTAAACAAGACAAACTCCGTTATTTAGCTGAGGTGTTTACCCAGTGAACGTATTACAATTTTCAGTCCTAGTTACGTGTATTGCTTAGTTACTGGTGTGGTTAGTCTTGATCAAACACACAATTGTGATAGTTCATGAACAGAGCACGGATTTAAACCAGCAACCTTTCAGTTACCAATCCAGTTCTTCAACCACTACACCACACCACCCCAAGAGTTTGTTGTGAAACCGCAATCAGTCTCAAACCCAGGGGTGGTGAAGCAGTTTAGGAGAAGTTTAACAACTCGTAAAAAACTTTAAGCCCCTCTGAAGATCACGTACCCTTCTGCGCCCGAGAGCTTCTGGCACCGAGGAGTAGGATGAAGACGATCAGGATGAAGACCGCAGCCCCTCCGGTCCCTCTGCCCACCATTACCGACGCGTCCATCCCAGCAGCCTGCAGTCCGAATGCATAATGCAAAAGTGTCCTGATCCAGCCGTGCGCGCACGCGAGTCACAGTCCTGATAAGTGCGCCCGAGTGAGTGTGTGTTTAGTATCAGGATGGTTTTATTGACGCTTCCTTAACTCTTGAGCGCCGCACCGTTAGAACAAACACGGGCTCTTCATTCCCTGATCTATTACACGACTTCCTCAACTTCCGCTCCTCCCACCACACAGCGGCCCCTAGATGGGAATTCTGTGGTATTCCATACATTGTTGTGGATAAGGAGAGATCAGTGGTTTGTTTTTGCTTTACGGAAAGATATGCTCGGAACAAAATGTCAACATCATGCGAAAAAATATGAATAATATTACATATTATTATTATTATATTAATATTAAATATTATTAATATTATTATTAGCCTATAGCTGACTTTCACATAAAGACTGTAAAAGCTATGCATAAATGTATATATTGTTGTTACGTATTTAAAATAACAATAATATTGACTATATTATTAATAACCTTTAAATTATTATTATTATTATTGTTGTCTATTAATAATAAGTACCTGACATTTTATAATAATACCTTAAATGCTCTACATATAAATGAACATTTTCTATTAATTTATTATCAGACTACGTAATGATTTATTAATAACAATAAATAATAATATTTACTTTTCTTAAATTTCCATGTTATTATCATTTGTATTAGTAGAAATATTGTTATTATTATTATTATTATTATTATTATTGTTATTAGCTGAATTTCAAATAAAGACTGTAAAAGCTATGCATAAATTGATATTTTTATAGCCTTTTGTTTTTACGTATTTTAAAGTAACAAAAATAATGACTTTAATATTAATATTTTTTAATTATTATTATTATTATTAGGTCTATTAATAATAAGATATCTGACATTTTATATTAATACTTTAAATGCTCTAATAATAGGCCATAGAAAAGTAACATTTTCTATGGCCTATTATTAGGCTACATAATGATTTATTACTCTTATTAATAACAATAATAATAATAATGACTTTAAAAGTTCATGTTATTATTATTATTATAAGTAGTAATAGTAATAGTAGTAGCAGTATTAATATCATTATCATTATATTATTATTATTATTATATTAGATATTAACTGTTATTAATATTAATACTAACTTAGCTTAATATTATTATTTGCTTAGCTGACTTTTAAAAGAAGACTGTAAAAGCTATGGATAAATTGATATTTTTATTGCCTTATTGTTGTTACGTATTTAAAATAACAATAATAATGACTATAATATTAATAACTTTTAAATTATTGTTGTTGTTGTTGTTGTTGTTATTAGGTCTAATAATAATATCTGACATTTTATATTAATACTTTAAAATCTCTACATAAATGAACATTTTCCATGGTCTATCATTAGACCACATAATGATTTATTGTTATAGGTCTGTTGAAGCACTGAACTCAGTCACTAGGCTGGTTGCTTTATGTCTAATTTCCACAAGAACCACAGAAAGAAGACTTTATTTTCACTGTAAGGTTATATCTGTGAATACGAAATTTTACTAAAATAATCATGAAATCAATTATATATGAAATCAGTGGTTTGGAGGTTTTATGTCACATTCCCTTGCAGATAAAAACAGTAGCTGTAATAGAGTTTAACTGAGTGGAAAGCATATTTTACACTACATTTCAAGCTTTCAGTTTCTATGAACCAAAGAGCCTTGGGGTAGTTATAATACATCCACATAGGCTTTGATTGTTAGCACAAGCATAAATTGTATCGCAAATTCCAAGTTATTTTATACTTTAATATAAAAGCTGGCAACCACAGCACAGATACCATAAAGAAGTATATTTTTCACAAAGACGAGTTTAAAATGGAAGTAAAGGTGTCACTATCTCTTCAGAGTATTTGCTGAAAATTCAAGTTTTTATAATAATAATAATAATAATAATAATAATAATAATAATAATAATAAGACTATTTTGATGTAAATAACATTTGACGTCTTTTAAATCCCTCGCACTAACGGAGTTTAAGTTGTTTCTCTCCCTTGGACAGATAAATTTTTCTCTTTCTTACTCATTGTTTGTCGCTATATCTAATTTCCTTTCTTTCTGTCCTTGGGATAGCTCAGTGGTGAATCAGAGTCCTCCAGCCAAGGCTGTTATCTTTTATCTCACAACAGGGTCTGCTCTGCACGTCCACGTTCTCTGTGTGCGGGACATCGGAAATAGCAGAGAATCATAAATTCTAACGCTACGGCCCCACCTAGTGGTACAAGACTCCCTATCGTGTTGTTAAATTCTTAAAAGAACACGACTGCCACACCGTGGAAATACGAAATAATGCAAGCAGTCTGGTACAGTTACCCCCAATTTAAGTAATTAACAATAAGCAATTTCTTGAGCTTCAAATCATCATATTAGAATGATATCCGAAGGATCATGTGACACTGGCTGCTAAAAATTCAGCTTTGCCATCAAGGGAATAAATTACATTTTAAAATACATTAAAATAGAAAACAATTTGAATCTAATTAATCTGGTGCAATATTATTTTTATGTGTGGCTTAAGTGTCTAAATACTTTTTGGGGCACTGTATTAAATATAAATATTCCACAGCACCAATCAGATCAAGTCAAGTAGAGCTTTATTGTCTTTCTTCTACATGTGTGGACATACAGTGGAACAAACATTGACAGAATGGTGCTATAATCTTTGTGCGGTTCAACAGTCTGTTACAGAACTAAAAAGCCTGTTTTTAAGTCTCTCTAAGTCTGCCTTTGGGTTCATGTGAGTCAGAGGTGTCTGCTAAAGCTTGTTTATAAGTCTCTTTAAGTCTGCCTTTGGGTTCATTTGGGTGAGAGATGTCTGTGAAGAAGTGAGCACAGACTTGTCACACTATTCTGTCCGGCCATGTATGTCAAACATAGATGAACAAACTTCACATCTCATTTTCTCTTTTGTACTTTCCATCAATTTTTTATTTCTCTTTGTCTGGCTTGCTAGAAATTTCTGCCATTCTTTAACTTCACACTTCAGTAGCTCAAAAAAAAAAAAAAAAGTACCATGGCACTTTTACATAACATTTTGTTATGTATTATGTATGTGTGCTGTATTAATACCATAGTATTCTATGAAAGACCTTAGAGTATCATTTAAATATTTATTGTTGATATCTGAAAATGAACTTGGCAATTCATCTAAATTGTTCTATTGTCATCTGTTTAAATTGATTCGGTCTGGATTTGGATGTTGAAAGGTTGATTTTTTAGTTTGAGCTTTAGAAGATCTCAAGCTTGGTCTGGATCTCTGACATATATGTGTAATATACATATACATATTTTACATGTTACTCAGTAGGACTTACTGTGTTGCCACCACATACACTTTTTTTAGCCTCTAAGCAGAAGACTTGATAAACTGCTTTCGGATTTGTTTAAGGCACTCCAACTCATTAGCTAAGAAAAGACAGAGTGAATCTCCTATGCCTTTCTGACCTCTGAGAGTCGACATTGATCATGAGCACCACGGTGGCCCATTCAGACAGTCTATCAAAACAAAGAGCTCAGCAGAGCAGCGCGGAACACGTAGATCACACAGTCTGTGTTTCAGCACTGCTCTGCAGCTGGGAGACATGAGCACATCAGTCACAATACTCAAAGCTTTGAGCGTTTCATCAAATAGCAGACAGAGGGACCCAGAATATTTAATGGGCTCCTGCTGTGTTCAATACAGTTCACTTTTTGCCCACCTTTACATATTTAGGCAATATTCTAGATGACAGTTTGCCGTTTAAACCCTGTATTGATAATTAAGTTGAAAAAATGATTGAGGTTTCGATTTTAGAAATAGTCCTAGCAACAAGGAATTTAGTGATAATCTACATTACTGCTTCTTCATTACTGGTGCTTGACACCGTTTATTAGCTGTGTTATGATTTATATCTGGATGTAGGCTACAGGTTTAACTCATCTCTTTAAATAGTATGCAGAGGTCAGTTGACCCTTTTGGTTGTTTAATTGCTACATCTTTATTTATAAAGCACTAATTGTTTTGCTGGCTTCATATCTCATTTTCAATGCAGTTTAAATTACTTAACTTACTAAAAGCTGGTATGGCTTCTGAGGCCTATATAGGCCTACCAGTTTTGGAAAGAAATGGTTAATTTTTAATAGTTTTATGACTTTTTTTATTATTTGAATGTCATTCAAATGTTAATCATGTTGTGTTATTTGATGTGTTTTGTTTATGGTTGTTGTTTTATGCTGCCATTTAGTCCTATAAAGACCTATTTAAACTTTGTGCGAAAATGCATGAAATGTATGCTAAAGTATAGGCTATGTATATATATATATATATATATATATATATATATATATATATATATACACACACACACACACACACTGGTCACCTGTGGTTCATCTATTACGTCACACGAGAATGAATCAGTAGAATGAATCGGAGAACCGTTTCACTAGAATGATTCAAATTTTCCAACGCGTTAAGTAAGAGAGAGCGAGAGCCATTTGGAATCAACCAACCCATTTGAAAGAAGCTGACTTGTTAACTCTTTGTGAAAGAGGGGAGAGTTTAGGTGAGCGTGTTTAATTATTCCTTCGGCTGAGCCACTGATATGAAAACATCTGAACTACTGTCACCGATCTAGGTCATAGTTAAGTTAGTATTGACGCTAATTTTATACTGTAAATATTGCCATGGTCACACCTATAGTGTATTATAATGGGGTTGCTAATTAAACTAGCTAAATCACGGGCGAAATCGCGGTCATTTATAAATTTTATAGGTCTGGCTTCCGGTCTCATCTTCCGGCTATTTTTTTGCTGTACAAAACGTTTTGCTGCTTGATATTGCAAATTGGTGTGTCTTACCATTTTATTTTAATGTATTATCTTATTTATGAACATAGTGGTTTGTAGTGCAGACAGTTTTACCGTTTACTGCACTGTTCTTCTCGCTATTTTCTCGGCTAATGAACCGGAAGTCTCGCACATTTACAGAAAACGCCTTACTTCCGTGTTGAAAAATAAAGTGGATAGGAATCAACGAGATCTCTTGAGGGCTAAAGGATTCTCTGCGCAGATTTCGAAAGTTGGTCGAAATGTGATTTTGTGATTTTGACCCTCAGGCAATGAAATGCATCAGCCGCATTCTCTGTCACCCCCAACCAACCAGTTCCCCCACTCTATACACACCTGTTAGTGAGGGCAAGTGACAAAAGTTTTTTCACTGCACATATGGAGAACACATACAGTAGAATAAAAATGTATATACAATAATATATGTAAATGTGAATACATAAATATACACATATGCACACATCTCCTGGAAGATCATAACACAATTAATAATCAGCATTATATGATGACATTTTTCTTACTCTCTACCTTTTCCAATTGTATGTGTGAGGTATGAGGTATGTATGGAACAGAATTTACTCCCAAGGTCACAGCACAGTTGTGTTTGTGTATGTGTTTGTAACACCCGTATATGTGCCTGTCAATCACAGCTAAAAATGACTCCTCAACTGTCACTCACTCACAGAGTGTGGTCCATCTCATAAGTTCATGTGTCATAGTATCTTCCTGTTCTCTTGAGGAGAATATTTATTGATTCTGTCCGTTCTGGGGGATGAACTACAGCACGAGTGCAGATGATGTCTAGAACCATTCAGTAGATATTAATCTAATTCAGATGGTTTAAATAAGACGCTGCATGTGGAATTTTACCACAATACATAATTGTGATCTAAAGTGTCAAGAAAGGACCTTAATTAGGTTAGACGCCATAGTTAATATATAAATTAAAGTGTATAAAATTAGTTGTTTGTGTGCTTTCTTAGACTGACAGATTTTTACAGAATAATGGCTTGAATTTATTTATGTTTTGCAGGATCGAGAAATGGAACATGAAATACCTGAACTGAAGATCTGCTTAGAAATTGGGAAAAACTTTCTAAAAACCAGGTATGCAGAGCAAATCTAAAAAATTATTAGAAAAAATAAAATAAAAGAAAAAATACTTGAAGTAATCTGAAAAGTTATTTATTTATTTATTTTTGCTTATGGGCTGATAAACCTTTTTAAAAATAAGTACTAGCAAAAAACATTGTAGAAGAATCTAGGAACGTCATTCTCCAAATGCTGTACATGTATCTGTGGATTTACAAGTTGAGATGAAAAACAGACCCATTTACACTGAATGCCAGTCTCATTTGAACAATTATGCTGAAATTCCTAATAAGAATTCAGGATAGGCTTGGATAAAGGAGGTAGACTTAGTAAATCACGTTGAAGTCCCTTGGTCCATCTGGTTTCTCCCCCTCTCTCTTTCTCTGTGTGATCTCCATCAGTACTCTCTCATTTCTACTTCATGTCTATTTTCCTTTCCAGCAAGCGTGGATTCCCACTGTAAACGCAGCCCTCGGAAGACACATGTCTTCCTTGATTCCCTCAACCCCACCTCACATATATTCATCTACGCACACATGTCCCTTCATTCCAATAAACAGTATGCCTATTTAACCTTAAGGTCAGAGACTCTCCACCTGTCAGTCACTTTCACTATGGAAGCATTTGTTTAATTTGTGGGCAGATTTGGTTGGATTCAGACTCGGTGGGTTACAGAAGAGAAGAATTTGGCCACCATGCTGTAACATTTCCTTCACAGCTGAAGTCTAAGCAAACCACAGAGAGGATTCAAAACAACATATTATATTGTATTATATTATGTAGAATGCATAAACAAAATATCAAACCACATAGTGTCTGCAAACACATTTTCTCAAAACTTTTTTTTCACTAATGTTTATCAGTCACAATGTGCCCACGATGTATCATTTAAAATGCAAGATTTGTTTTATAGCATATTGTTTTTCTGAAAGTACTTGTGTATTTGGGTGTGAAACATGAATTATGATTGAGAGAGCACTTGTCTGGTGGTATTTGGTTTATAGAGGTCACAAAGGTTATGTCTGACTGCTTATAAGGGATGTGCATGTACAAAAGTGTATTCAACAGCCGTTTTCAGGGTGATTAAATTAAAGGCTGGAAAAATAACTAAACTGTACAAAAAGGTCAAAGGTTGTTTTTCTACAACACAGTATATCCTCTTTAGTTTCACAAAGTCAGACTTGTGACAGTCAGCATAAAGTCTGGTCATGAAATGACCAAACAGAGTTTATTTTGTTTTTATGTTGCGTTAATATTGTATATACATGCTTGCGTCCGGTGTGGGGTTATAGGAAATAGAGGATGCTACACTGCCGTGGCATACACAGAGCAGGACAAATCTTCTAAATATGTATTGTTTCATATTTAGAACTGACTAAATGATCTAATTATCAACTTTATCGTATAGCTGTATGCTTTTACTTTAAGTCCACAATCTCATTTGTCTTTTAGTTTTTATTAGTATTATGAGAAACATCTGAGAAAGTTGATATATGCTGTAAATGAAACATAACTGAAAACTCTTTGAAAGAGTAACATCTGAGCAAATATTTTTTCTGGGCAACATTCTCAAGAACTAGAGACAAAGATAACACTTAACCCAGTCATATAAACACACTAACAAAGAGGGCTGATAAGACCAAACACATGCCACTGTCCTTTATATTCTTTACACACACGCACTTGTAAACCTGTTTTGGCATCACAATGTTCGTAACAGGTTCTGTATTTTGATTTGTGGTTATATTGCTATTGCAGTCCAGTGTTTTGGTGAAATGTTCTGTCAATCACTAATCGTTGACTGTATAATAATCCCACAGATAGGGTGATTGTGTATGTGTGTGCATGTTTGTCCCAGGTAAACATGCTAGACATTCTCCACATTTCTGCACCTCAGTGTTACTCACAATCTTCCTTCTTTTCCAAGTGACCATGTTTATTATCCACTGTGTGTGTGTGTGTGTAGGCACGTGGGTGGGTGGTTGTGTGTATGTGTACATTAAAATGATTAATAAATGTGTCATTGAAATTACAATTATTTGCAGAAACAGCATCATTTACTAAACTACAGTCATTTATTAGAATAAAAATATTCTGCTATTTAATCTAAATGTAATGGTTAATTTAGGCCACATATTTATTTATAAATGGCTAAAATGGTAGAGATGCTTGTTTTATGTTTTTATGTTTACTTTATGTTTATTTTTCAGAATCGCTCTGCTGGATTGCATCATGTTATTAGGCCAACAGTCATTCTGTTTAATTTCCTACTTTCTGCAGTAAAGAATAAGGTAAGATTAGATAAAATTAATAAAGACATATATGCAGATATATTAATACACTACCATTCAATTTTTTTTTTTTTTCTCGGAAAGACATTAATACTTTTAGTCAGCACTAAGGCATTAAGTTGATGAAAAGTGATGACTTTTGCATTGTAAAAAAAAAAAAAAAAAAAAAGATAATATTAAATACAAAAATATTAAGTAGCACAGCTGTTTTCAGCTTTAGTGGTAATAATGAAATGTTTCTTCAGCACCAGATCAGCCTATTAGAATGATTTCCACAGAATCATGTGACACTGAAAACCGGAGTGATGGCTGCTGTTTGTTCTTTCAAAAATACATTAGACTAAAGAGACTTTTTCAAAAAAAATTTAAAAAAAAATGTACTGAATCCAGTGGTCTATATGTATTTCTTTGTTCTGTATATTTCCTTCCTTTTCTTAAAAAAAAAAAAAAAAAACTATAATAAAAGCTAATAAATAAATAAAATAGTAAATAAACATATAAATTTAACTTGTCAGTATAGACATTTTTATTTTTGCAATACTTACAATCAGTTTGCAAACCTGTTCATAAGTATTGGGCCTGTAAAAGACAGTCACCACTCCTCTTTAGGAATTTGCTTTAGGTGACTTTCTCACCCATAAATCATAAACTGGGTGTTTCTTCATATTCACAGTTACTCCCTGTCTAGAGTGAGTTACAGAAGGAAGCAAACCTAGAATGCTCTTATTGTCATCAGCAAACTGTATATGACACATTTGCAGTATAGACAGCTTTGTTCATTATAAAAAAAATGGGTTCTTTGAAGAATCTTAGATTTCTTAAGAATCATTTTTGAGTTCTTCAGTTGGTTCTTTACAGATTATAATGCTACATTATGGCTGATGATACAGGGGCAGCTTTTTGAGCAATTTTGCTAAGCAGCTTTTTTTTTTGAGCAATGTTGCTTGGACACTTTCCCAGTGAGAATGGGTAACGAATTTCTGTCTGGATAATTTAGATCGGTCATGGGCCTTGTATCTCACCTGGTTGCCTGTTGACGGCAACTTTTCTCAAAAAGTTGCTCCATGTATCATCAGTCCTAAATTCAAAATTTTAGGATTAAGTGCTGGACAGAAATGCCTAAACTTTAAAAGGCTTTCTTTAGGCTGTAAAACCCCATTTTGGAACTTTTATCTTTAAGCATGTACCATGTTCTAGTGTAAAACACATTATGTTAACTGGACCTGAGAAAAAGAAAAACATTCTGAGCATATTTGAAATGAAGTCCAATGGGTTAGTTAAGACTTTATGAAGGTAAAACTCCCACGTCACGTCAAAATGCTAGATGTATCACACGCTTACCAAAAGATTGAATTAGAAGAGCTGAGCAAACATTTCACATTTTAAATCTGACATTAACCATGTACTCATAACACCCTCATGTACAGACAAAATATACACGTGTACAACTAGACAGACGACTAGGAGCCCAAGGTGTACAGGTATAGTTCTGCGTGGGAAAGGTCATTCATGTTATCACACATAGCTATAGGGTGTGAAAATACAGCAGTGTTTCTTGCTGCGGTTTTGCGCCATATTTAACATTGACAGCCAAAAGGTAACGCCATATAGTTTTTACCTCACCTGCTTTTTCTAAAATAAGTGAAAATGCTTGACTGACATTGATCTGCAAGGTCAATGAACACTGGGGGAAACTAAATGTTATATCCCTAGACATACATGATTTGTTGTGCTCTGTAGAAAAAGGATTTTAGCAAAAAAGGCAGTTTCTGTTTTTCTGTTTATCTGTTTTTCTTTGTCAACAGGGAATACTATTTTTTTAAATAACAATGTTAATATGTATTATCTTAATGTCATATTGTATAATGTAAATATACTATAGATTAGGGGTCAACCGATTATTGGCCTAGCCGATTATCAGCGCAATATTAAAGGGAACCCTGGGTATTATGACATGTATGGTTTAGTATAATGTAAATGATGTTTCTTACTGAAATATGTAGTAGAAAACCCATGAAAGATTTACGTTATTTAAAAATCCACAACGGTTTATATATATTTTGTACTATGGGGCGTGCCATGGTTGAGCTATTGCTGCTGCCTGTTGCTATTTTTATTTTAACACAATTCAGAATACACAACTCTGAAAATAAAATACTGATACGATGACCACAGCTACTGAAAGAGCTTACAGGTGGCAATGGATATAAGTGTAGGATTAAACCAAATGTTGTGCCATTGACTTTCCGCACAAGAAGTCTACACGCCCCAGATATCGAGTAAAATCTATGCTGAGAATGTCCTTCAGTGGCTGCGGCGTCACGACAAGCGTCGGCATGTTTACATCCTGCCAGGATGGCATGTGGCATTTCTTGTCTCTGCCGTTTGTAAGCTCTTTCTGTAGCTGTGGTCGACTAAAAGCCTCAACGGCATTAGGGCTAAAGTGGAGAGAACAAAGATGTGGGTCTTTAGGAAGTTTTATTTGTTCACAAGCATCTTCCTGTTCTTTGCGCCTCTTCTTATCACTAGGAAAGCAGTGAAGACTTACATCACTTCTCTTGTTGCAATTCGACTGAAAATTACAACAAAAAGCCACACAATGTGGCACTGTATTAGAATTTTTTTTTCCAAGTTAAAAGTAAAATAGCAACAGTTAATGGCAGTGGCTCAATGGCACCCCCAATAGTCCAAAATATGTATAAAATGATGTGGATTTTTTAAATAATGTAAGTCTTTCATGGGTTTTCTGCTACATATTTTGGTAAGAGGCATCATTTATGTTATATTTAGCCATACAAGTCTTAATACCTGGAGTTCTCTTTTTTTAGCATTTTTATGGTTATCAGTATCAGTCTTTTTCCAGAGCCATTGTTATTGTCAAGTTTTTGTCAGAGCCATTGTTATTCTTGATTTTGACATTAAAGGAGAAGTCCACTTCCAGAACAAAAATTTACAGGTAATGTACTCACCCGCTTGTCATCCAAGATGTTCATGTCTTTCTTTCTTCAGCTGTAAAGAAAGTATGTTTTGCGGTTGTAAACGATGCTAACCAAGGAAGAAGGGTTTTATATAGCGAAGTGATAGGTTATTTTCATTAAAAAAATGCAATTTTTTAATCTCAAACGCTCGTCTTGTCATGCTCTCCCTGAACTCTGTGTATTCTGGTTCAAGACAGTTATGGAATGTCGAAAAACTCCAATCGTACTTTCTCCCTCAACTTCAAAAATCATTTCAAAATCATCCTACTTCGCTGCAGAAGTACCGACCCAGTCTTTGCAAAGTGAACATGCAAAGAAGATCAAACACTCTTAACAAAAAAGGTAAAACAGCGATATAGGATGATTTTGAAGTTGAGGGAGAACATGAGATGGGAGTTTTTCGACATACCCTAACTGTCATGAACTGAAAAAAACTGTTCAGGCAGGGCGAGACAAGACAAGCATTTGACATTAAAAAGTAATTGTATTATTTTAATGAAAATAACCGATAGTTTCGCTAGATAGGACCCTTCTTCCTAGGCTGGGATCGTTTACAACCGCATTTGGGATCGTTTGAAGCTGTGTTTAAACTGCATTTTGGAAGTTCAAAATGGGGGCATCATATCAGTCCATTATGTGGAGAAAAATCCTGAAATGTTTCCCTCAAAAAACACAATTTCTTTACGGTGGAAGAAAGAAAGACATGAATATCTTGGATGACAAAGGGTTAGGACATTATCTGTCAATTTTTGTTCTGGAAGTGGACTTCTCCTTTAATTTTCATATATATCGGTTCAAAATATTGGTTATTGGTCTACTTGATCTGCAATAGTCAGCATCAGCATCGGCCCTAAAAAACATATATTGGTCGACCCCTACTATATAGATTATAATTGACATGAATTTTAAGACAAAAATTATATTTACTACTCTTCAAAAGTTTAGGGTCAGGAAAAACGGTAATAATGTGAAATATTATTACAATTCAAAAACTGTTTTATTATATTTACATTATATTATTATATTATATTATATTTATATTATTTATATATATTTTATATATATATTTTTTATTATATTTTATAATATAATTTATTTCCATGATGGCAAAACTGAATTGTCTTCAGTGTCACATGATCATTCAAAAATCATTCTAATATTCTGACTTGATTCTCAAGAAAATTTCTTACTCCAATCTGTGTTTAAAAAAAAGATGTGCTGCTTAATATTTTTATTGAAAATGTAAAACATTTTTCTCAGGTTTCTTTGACTAATAGAAAGTTCAAAAGTATAGCTATAGTATTCAAAGTAGACATCTTTTGTGACATTGTAAATGTCTTACTCTTAATTTTTCAAAGGTAGATTAACATAATAACATAAGACATTCATATAATTTTTAAGAAATTTGTGCTTTGTCTTTAGGTAGTTGTTATCCTTTTTGTTGTTATACTAGATTCACATGTTGCTATTGAGCGTGTGACCTTTCATACAACATCTGGCAGTATTGCAGCTTCACAATTCCAATTTTGTCTGTATGTGTAAAAGCATTCAAGGAGGCGTGTGGGGTCGGGGCCCTTATGGAGAGGGGTTTGCCTGTCCACCCTAAATGAAGCTTTGCAGCCATTTCCACGGTTCCCTGAGAACCGTCAGGCCACACACACACACATGCATGCAAACACAAAGTCACAAGCTTTGGAAGTGTGTGTTGCTTTTAACATGAACATGTTATTTGCCTTTCTGAATTTCTTTGTCAAAATATATTCTGATGACTTTGTCATTTATCTTGTGTTTAGCGAAATGGCTCCAGCACTATTAGTAATAGGTTTTCACACATGTGTGAGCACAGACACATATAGACAGTGATGTCTCAGAGGCAAAGGTGACAGACTGCAATGAGAGACACGTCAGCCATCGGCTGAAAAATTACCACCAGATGGTTTACTTTTGGTCCATTTTAGGGCCACTATATTGAAGTTTTTTTTTAATGCAAAAATGTCAGTAGTCATTATGCCATCTGATTTTTGCAGAACGATGATGTCACCTTCCCCACGACGGTTCACGTGCTGGAATGTTACAGGCTGTTGACCGAGGCAAAGGATTCTGGGTAGTGTGTATGGAGGAACATTGAGGTGTAAGGGGTGAGCCATCTGCCTCACACACTCACAGTAAACTCCTACAGCTAAACACACAAGCCACCCACCCACTGCACACACAGTAGGTTAAACACGATGGCACCGGCAATACTGTATGCATGACATTTAGACAAGTTCACACACACACACACACACACAGAGTCAGATAGTTTTGCGTTAACTTACTGACAAGAAGGCATGCTGGTACTAAACTGACTGTATGTCCACTGCGGGATAGACAGACAGTGAGTGTATGTGCAGTGGGAGACAGTAACACAGTAATGTGAAGTACACTGCACACATGCAAAAATACACACAGTCACACAGACACATTATTACTACATTAATCCTCTACATGACCTTTTCTTGTAGCTCTGTCAGACACAACACACAAATTTGTGTGTTAATTCTTTAGTATTTGGTATTGGGTACATTTAAATAAAAATTCCAGTTCTTGGTTCATATAGAGTAACAAACAATAAACTGATTATGGATATATTGATGTTGCAATAATTTAAACCATTTGGATTTGAAAATCTTCTCTGTTGTAGGGTGATAATTTCAAGTATAAATTACATATAATGCACAGAATTTTTTTTTTTAAATATTGACTTCCATATACCAGAGATTTTCCCTCTACTCTTCTTTTTTTCTTTTTCACCTATACACTATACCATTCAAAAATTTTACAGTAAGGTTCATTAGTTAACATTAGTTAACTACTTTAGTTAACATGAACTAAGAATGAATAATAATTCAACAGCATTTATTAATGTTAATTTTAATATTTACTAATGCACTGTTGAAATCAAAAGTTGAGTTTGTTAACATTAGTTAATGCACTGTGAATTAACATGAACTAACAGTAAATTACTGTATTTTTATTAACTAACATTAACAAAGATGAATAAATATTGCAATTAATGTATTGTTCTTTGTTTGTTCGTGTTAGTTAATACATTAACTAACGTTAACCAATGGAGCCTTATTGTAAAGTGTTACCAAACTTTTTTTGTTGTTGTTTTTGAAAGCAGTTGTTAAAAAAACTGTAAAATGTTAATATTGTAAAGTATTGTTGCAATTTTAAATAACTTTTCTATTTTAATTTTTTTATTAATGTTACTGATTTATTTAATATTTATGGCAAAGCTGAATTTTCAGCAGTCATTATTTCCGTCTTCAGTGTTCATTATCCATACAGTATATATTATAAACAGTTGCGCTACATAATACTTTTGTGGAAACCGTGATATATTTTTCAAGATTCCCCGATGAATAGAAAGTTATAAAAGAACAGCATTTATTTGAAACAGAAATTTACTGTAACAATATATAAAAAAACTTTACTGTGACTCTTTTTTTTTTTTATTTAAAGGATTAGTTGATTTCCAGAATAAAAAATTTCTTATAATTTACTCACCCCCATGTAATCCAAGATGTTCATGTCTGTCTTTCTTCATTCAAAAAGAAATTAAGGTTTCTGAGGAAAAAATTCCAGGATTTTTCTCCATATAGTGGACTTCAATGGGAACCAGTGGTTTGAAGATCCAAACTGCAGTTTCAGTGCAGCTTCAAAGGGCTCTACACCAGTGGTTCTCAAACTTTTTATACCAAGTACCACCTCAGAAAATATTTGGCTCTCCAAGTACAGTACCACCATAAAGAGCAGCATTAAAAAACAGTAGTGTAATAAGTCTAACTATTTAGCTAGACTCTGCACATTTAAAAAAATGAGGTAGTTTTATTCCTAATAAGAATATTTATTGTTGCCAGCCACTTTAACATTGCAAATACACAGTTTGAACGTTAACACTTCACAGTGCTTACAAACAGGTCAATAAAAAACTTAAATAATGATTAAATTAAAATGTGTTGCACCTAAAAATTAAATAAAACCGGTACTGTACTTAAATGTAAAAAAAAAAAAAAAAAAAAAAACCTTTACTCAAAGATTAAATATATTGTGTTTTAACATTAATTTTAATTTAATTTAGTGATTCCTCTGCATACCACTAGAGGGAGCCTGAGTAGCACTAGTGCTACTCGTACCACACTTTGAAAACCACTGCTCTACACGATCACAGCCGAGGAATAAGGGTCTTATCTAGTGAAATGATCGTCCATTTTCTAAAGAAAATAAAATTCATATACTTTTTAACCACTAATGCTCGTCTTGCAATAGCTCAACTTCACACATCCGGTAATCATGTTGGAAAGGTCAAACACGACATAGGCGGACGTACCAACCAAGTGTTTACAAAGCGAATGTGCAAAGAAAGTCAAACGCCCTTTACCAAAGAAGGTGTTGGATGTTGGATGATTTTGCAGTTGGAGGAGAAAATGAGGTTTTTTCACCTTACCTTTTTGAACCGAAATACACGGACGAAGAACTAAACACGCCTGACCTTTCCAGTGTGATTAAGTCATAGACGCTCATCGCAGAGCTACTGCAAGACGAGCATTTGTGGTTAAAAAGTAAATAAATAAAGAACCTTTAACATCTGAAGAACCTTTCTGTATCACAAAAGGTTCATTGTGGCAAAAGAAAGTTGTTCAGATTATAAAAAGGTAAGAAAGAGATGGTTCTTTAAAGAACCTTTGACTGAATGGTTCTTTGTGGAACCAAAAATGGTTCTTCAATGGCTTCGCTGTGAAGAACCTTTTAAAGCACATTTATTTTTAAGAGTGTAATGCCATTTTCACTTTCATTTTTCAGTCTGGATCTGGAAGTCACTGTGATTGCAGATTTAGCCTGATCAGTAAATTCAATTTAAGTCATTTTTTTGTAGCTATACAGCCCACAAACAATATTTCCTTCTTCTCAATCTGATGAGAACATATGTGTACAGTGGAGTATGAAGTTATTTTAGAGAAACAAACTTTTGCTGCCTGCTGTCAGACTGAAACTTTTAAAACAACCTATGGGACCCTTAAATCTTACCGGTGACAGGTTTAGGTCTCCATAGTGATGGCTTTACAAGTCCCCAAAGGAGCAGCCAATCAGCTGTAGGTCTCCACAGCAAGAACAAATTCCGGTCAGGTCAGCATCTTAGAACCAGGGGGGGTTCAGACCTCACACACACTCATTCAGACACACGCACACAAACACACACTGAAAATGTGCCGATGCATGATTAGTAGTTCATTAAAAAATTTTTCCAGTAAAAAAGGGCCTGAACCACCTGGGCTGGAGTAGTTTTAATGATGTGTGCAGGGTCAGGTACATTTACAAAAATGATTTGAGCTACTTTTGATTTGCCCTTTGTGAGTTGACGTTCCACGATAGGTTTCCGTGGTAATGATTGCATGCTTTCTGCATTCCAAGGCCTTAATACAGAACGACAGCAGCTGTGGGAATGTAGCAATTTTACTGCCATGGTTGACTATACCATCTACGCAAACCCTGTCACCTAGGCAACCTGGCTTACCAACACATTTAACATAGCTAATCGTAAACAGTACAAATATTTACAGATAAGTATAACACTAACCAGCTGCATTGGCAAGGTACACCTTTTAAGGATGTTAAAGATTATTTCCCATGAAGTTGATTAGCTGTTTTTATAATCAAACATTATGTTTAATAACAAGCTTTTTAGCATAAAAGGGATTCATTTATATAATTTATTCATTAAAATATTTAATTAAATAATAGAATTATTTGTCAGTGCAGTGCTGTGTTATATTGTTTATATACTGCTATAATTTTTTGGTAATGTTTTGAATTTGCTTTTATTATTACATTTTTAGTTTTCACATTTAAGTAATTTTGTTAAATGCCTTTCTCATACACTACCAGTCACATGTTTTTGAAAAGTAAGTAATTTTTTTATGTTTTTAAAGAAGTCTTTTCTGTTCACCAAACTTCTCCAAAATACAGCAAAACCAGTAAAAATTTGAAATATTATTTAAAATTTATTTAAAATAACTGTTTTCTATTTAAATATATTTTTAAAATGTAGTTTATTGCTGTGATTTCAAAGCTGAATTTTTGTCATCATTACTCCAGATTCCGATTTGCTGCTCAAAAAACATTTATTATTATTATTATTATTATTATGTTTCTTTAATGAATAAAAAAGTTCAGAAGAACAGCATTTATCTGAAATATAAATCTTTTGTAACATTAAATGTCATTATTATCACTTTTGATCAATTTAAAGCATCCTTGCTAAATTGGGCCTAATAATTTCTATAAAATTAAAAAAAAAATTATATGTGTTAAAAAAGTGTTCAGATGTGTTCAAAATTATAAGCTTTTTATTTCTAATAAATGCTGATCTTTGGATATTTCTATTCATCAAAAAATCCTGAAAAAATGTACTCAGCTGTTTTAAATATTGTTAATACTAATATAAAATGTTTCTTAAACAGCAAATCAGCATATTAGAATGATTTCTGAAGGATCATGTGACACTGAAGACTGGAATAATGATGCTGAAAATGTATATTTGATCACAATAAATTACATTTGAAAACATTTGAAAAGTTATTTTAAATAGTAAAAGTTAAAAAACTTTTGACTGGTAGAGTATATATGTTACAATTTAAGTTTAATTCGTTTGGCAACATTTTACGATAAGGTCGTATTAGTTCACTTTAACGAATGTTAATTAACAATAAGCAGTATGTTTATTAATCTTTGCTAATTTGAGTTAATACAAACGCAAATGTTTATTGTTTAGAAAATAATATCAAAAGATACTATTAAATATTATTGATTTTAACAATGTATTGTCAAATTAACAAAATTTTGAAATGAGTTAACGAATACTAACATACGGTGTAAAAGTATTTTTCATTGTTAACTCAATTTAACTAATGTAGTTATTTAACCTTATTGTAAAGTGTAACCATTTGCTTTTATTTCAGTTTTAGCTTTTATTTATTTCCAGTTAGTAATTTTAGTCACATTAGAGTTCTGACAGATGCTTCTGTTAGTAAAATAAATATTTAATAATTCAATTATGACGCAATGAAAGGCTATAACAATAGTAATAAGGAATAGTGCTAACAGCTGTGACTTCACGTCTCAGAGACTTTTATTCTTCTTCACGTCAGTATTAATTCCCTTTCTCTTATTTCTCAAACTTTTTTCTTCCTGAGGGAAACCCTGAAACAGATGCCAGGACAGTGTGTGTGTGTGTGTGATTAGCAAACAAGCTCACAGCTAATTGAGTTTTGTGCCTTTGTGAAAAAGTGTGTGAATGCGCACAGTACTAGGGAGAGTCCTATCCTTAGGGTGCTAGTTTAGCTAAGTGGTTGTGATAAAACTTTAAGATCATTAGCTAGAGTAAACACAAGATTTGTAATCAATTTTGAAGTCAGTCGCTTGAACAGACTTTCTGAAAGGGTTCCAAATGATCCGTATGTCTGATTTTCTGCATGTGCACAAATGCGGCACTTCATAACACATTTCCCTGTGGGTTTGCTTCATACAGCTGTCACTGCAAAGGTTAATGACGTGTTGGTCGAACACATTCTTGGCAGTGAATGAATGGAAAAGCAGGCATGAATGAAATCCTGAATGAGTAATTACAGTCGATTTTGATATAACAGACTGAGGAAGGCTTAGAAAACCATTTTGTTTCACATGGCATCGTCACAGTGGACACACTCTACCCCCACTTTAGTCCGCAAAGCCCTGTAATTGACTGTTCATTAACACAGGGTTGAGGGCAATATCAGCCAGTTTCCCACACTGATTACCAAAGGCTAAGCGCACTGATTGTACCTGTCCCCATAGCGACCCTTACTCCTCTTCTCCTCTTCTCCAACTAATATGCTTGTGGTGTTATATCCCATACTTCAGATCTCATATCTGCACTAATGAACTCTGTTCACTTGAGATTGCAGAAGGCGTAAGTCCAATATCAACTTAATAATAAATAGTGATAAATCACTATAATATTAAACCATTGTCCTTTTTTTCTATTTGGGCACAATACAATACATAAAATCAGATATGTATTGTGTCAGATATATAAAGTGTTAGTATATATATGGATATATGTCATTAATAGCAAGGCATTAAAATGATGAAAGACATTTATAAAGTTACAAAATATTTCCATTTATTTATTTTTTGGCAAGATTTTTATTTATTATTTAAAAAGTTAAAGTTAAGTTTGTTCAAGTTAAGATTACTATTTTTAGTAAATGCTGTTCTTTTGAACTTTCTATTTATGGAAGAATACTGAAAAAATGTACCAGAGTTTCTACAAAAATATGAAGCAGCACAACCGTTTGAAACATTGATTATAATATTAAAAAAACGATCATTTCTTGAGCACCAAATCAGCATATTAGAATGATTTCTGAAGGATCATGTGACACTGAAGAATGGAGTAATGATGCTAAAAATTCAGTTTTGCCATCACAAGAATAAATTACATTTTAAAATATGTTAAAATAGAAAACAGATATCTTAAACAAATAATATCTCACAATATTTCTGTTTTTACTGTTTTTTTGATGAAGCCTTGGCGAGCATAAGAGGCTTTCAAAAACATTTAAAAAGTACTATCAGCCTAACTATCAGCCATAACTTGATTAAATAAAAAAAAACAAACAAAAAAAAAAAACAATAAAAATCACGACTTTTGAAAATTATAAAAAAAAACAGAGTTATCTGTTTTTGCAAATAAACTCATATAATATTATATTATATTAAATTATATCCAATACCTGAAAATATTCAAGTGTAAATATAACTTCAGATATTTAAAATATAACTTATCTCAAGTGGAAATGTTTTTTCCACATTTGGAGTCAGGAGTCTTATAACTTTCCAGTTATAACTTTAACAGTGCAGCCCTGCCTCAATTGAGAATGTGGTGACTAATCAGTGAACAGGAAAGTTTATAGACATCTTGTACCACAGTAAGGGTGTAGCTGCCCATCACTAGACAGCGATTTTGGAAAATCAAACAAATGTCAGTGTCTATCCTGAAAACACTGCACCTTTATACTGTCACATGTTTATCCATACTGTAGCAATCTCCCTCTCCATCGGACCCTCTTCTCCCTCCCCTGCTCTCTGACTCCACCCTGCTGTAGATAAAAGGTGGCCGTCTGCAGACTGTATCTTGTTTAAGTCCAGTTCGCATTGGTCAGTTGGTCAAGGTGTGTGTTTCAGGGTCTTTCTGAGTGTGAGCTTAAGAATCCTTGAGATTATCTCCTCCTGCGGGCATTCAAAGGAAAGGTAAGGAAATACACTTATATATTAATCATTTTATTCATCTGTAACTGCCTTGATGCTTATGGATGCACCCTGTAATTTGCAAAACTGTTGCAAAAATGATAATCAAGGGATGACGAATGGGGAAATTATTCAGTGAGTACAGATATACAGCTAAATATAGATTTTCCACACTTTATTTAGCATAATTCTGTGTCAGTATCAGGTAATGCGTGTTGAATATCAAAATTAAACTTTCACTGCATTGATTATAATAGGCAAAGATGTGAAATTGTGTTTCATTTTTGAAGGTCATATAAGCTGATTAATTTTACTACACAATAACTGTTTTGTAGCTTGTTTGATCATTATGAATGATTACTACAGTTTATAAAACACTCATGAATGTGTATTTAGTGTACAGTTATACAGACAACTTTATTCATGTGTTTATACAAATCAAATTTATTCTAGAAATACTGAGCAGAAATACATCTTGATGCATGATAACAAGTTTGATGTGCAGTTTCTAAGATAATGTGTTAGCTCCCTCTCCTGGTGGCAGCCATATGGCATCTTTGCATACATGTGTGATTATGATAGTGTGTGTACCTGATAGTGGACTGTTAGTTTAACTCTCAGTTGTGAGAGGAATACAAAGCAGGCATCCATTAAAGGCACAATGGGATGTGAAGGGCAGCCTGTCATTGTTTCAACAGAAATAAACTGTGATTGACAGTCTAATGGTTTCAGACTGTAATAGTAAACTGCTTGATTTTTGTTTTAATAGTGAGACTTTTGAGTAACTGAAAATAACAATAGGTTAATGGCAGATTAATCAGATAATATATGGCAAGTTATCATGCAAACCTTCTGTCAGTAGTTTAATTGCTACGCAAATGTTATCACTAGATTGATCAGATTTTGCAGCCAAAAGGAAATTCCTTCAAAACGAATTCCAAAGTACATGTTTTGAATATGTGTACTAATAACATCACTTTTAAATATAAAGCTCTTCCAAAAAAAACATTGCGCATTATGGAACTTTTTTAAAACAAATTGTATTTTCCTACCTTTCTGTATTGCCCTACTTGTTCAAGTTCTCTTATGCTGTATTATTGTTGGATATTAATTCTTACGAATAATACTTAAAAGAAAAAAATAAAATACATTTGCCTGTTTCTGCAAATATATCCAGCCATTGTTGGAGGGAACCATTAAAGCCAATCAACTTTCAGCATCAAACATACATGTGAGACAACAGGGGAAAAGAAACTTTCGAATTTATCCAAAATGTCAATCCAATTAATAAAGAACGAGTGAAACTCAAAGACAGGGCCATCAATTAATTTTTCATGAGTTCATCTACACTTGGGTGAGTAGATGATAGATGGAAAGGAGCTCTCAAATCAATCATAAATGTTTATTATGGTTATAGTATGTATGTAGTATGGAGCAGCATGATTTGTTTGATTTATTTGCTATTATGAAAAATGCTGCATTGGTGATCTGAGAAATTTTAATGTGGCATTAATCATAAATATTGTAATATATCAGAATTTCTGTACATAAGTTATCATCAAATATATAAATCTTTATACAAGTCTTTATATAAATCTAATATATTAATCTAGGAGAGAAAAATTCTTTCTCTTCTACAGACATTCTTCTCTCCCCACACATGCACTTTGAGGCTAGCAGACCCTTGCTGTGTTTCTCACTCTTATTAACACTCAGCTGTTAAAATGCTTGTAAGTGACCCAACAGATGCTTAGAGAGAATGAGGACCCTGTTTTACCTCAAAAAGGCCTGTTTGTTTCACAGCTGGGCTGGGAGTTTTGAATCCCAGTTCACAATATAGTCCGCCTGCTACATCCTACAGTAGATAAAATGAGACACTGACTGTTTACATATTCTGTAGGTTGACTGGCACATGAATTCTTTAAGCATCTTTTGATTTGTCTGCTACAAGACAAACGTGTTAGTACAGTCTCTGTGTCATCTGTCTGGTTTCCTAGAATTCAGTTGTTTCTGTATGGAACAATTCAGTATGGAAACTGAACTCTAATATAGCTGTAATATACAATTTTGTTACAGCTATGATGATGATAATAATGATAAAAATGTCCTTTAAATTTGTAATTTGTAATCTACTTTCCTATAGATGTGCTAGTTTCTTGTCTCTCATGTAAATCCACAGTCTCATTCCTCTCACATATTAAAATAAATGAACGTAACTCAATAAGTCTGGTATGAACATTTCTGAGTAAAATCGAAAACCAACTAGTTCAGCAGATAGTCTAGAATCTGTTGGCTTACTGCATCTTGAAGTCCTCCCTTGGTTTACACCAAGAATCACCCCTCTCCTTTTCTTCCCATAGAGAGCCAGAATAATAGTGTTGTCATTGATGATTTATGTGTTTCTTTGTGAACGCACCCGCTCTGTAAAGGGTGTGAGAGACTGAAAGAATTGAAAGACAGAAGGGAAGAATGAGGGACTAGGTGGACAAGAGCAAGGAAGAATTTCTGTAAACACTGCTGGCCATCTGTGTCTCAGTGAGAGGCTGAATGTGAGTGTTTAACTAGACTTATTTGCTGAGGTGTTCATGTGTTCAGTTACTGAAGCAATGGGATTCCAGAAGAACATTTCACAAATAGCAGGGAGGACTTTCATTTTTACTGGGTTCAGAGGTCACGTTTAAAAGTATAGGCTAAATTTAGATGCCACAGAGTTGGCATCTAATTTCATCAGATTTGTCTGATCTCAAACGAAAAAGATTAGAGGCTGCATAATTATGGAAGGTGGTGTTAACATTGAAACTTATATTACACTATTAATGAATAAATATATTACTGTATAAAATTGTATTTATTTATTGCACGAAGTCTCTTATCCTCACTAAGGTTGCTTTTCTTTTATCAAAAATACTGTCAAACTAATATTTTAAAACGTTTACATTTAAAATAGGTTTTATATTTTATTGCTATTTTCAGCATCATTACTCCAGTCTTCAGTGTCACATTATCTTTCAGAAATCATTCTAATGCACTTATTATTATCTTATTATTATCAATCTTGAAAATAGTTATGCCGCTTAATATTTCTATGGAAACATTGATATTTTTTTCAGGTTTCTTTCATGAATAGAAAGTTCTGATGAACAGCATTTATTTGAGGTGAAAATCTTTTGTAATTTTAGAGTAACTTTTCACCAATTTAATGCATTTTTGCTGAATAAAATTAATTAAAAAAAATGACTAACCTTTGAATGCTAGTGTAATTTTGTCTATTACAAAACACTATAAACTAAAACCAAGAGTTATGATAAATATGTGCCACATTTAACTTATGATATGCCATGTTTTAATTAAGGTACCACTGAAATATTGTTGATGCTTTCATTTGAGTATAGACATTGACATATACATTTCTAAAATTCCTGTGAATTTATTATTATGTGTCAAGGTTTCAGGATATAAGCATTTACATTATATATTTGGACCATCAAAAAAAAAAACAACAACAACAAAAAAACATCACTTCTCTTTGACTAATTGGCAGGATTGGGGTCAAAGTGCATATGGTAACTGTTTATTTCTTTCTAATTATGTTTTCCATTATAATTATGACAATATGTTGTTATAATGATCACAGGTAGAATGTACATTGTCCTGGTCATTGCAGTGATGCCTAGCTAATCAAAATGTTAATGTTAGCGCTTATGTTAAAGGGTTACTCCACCCCAAAGTAAGTAACCCTTTCACGAGTGCCTTTCCTCTTCATCACATTGTACTTGTTTACTGATTTGATAGTGCTTTTTTTGTGAGAGAATGAGACTCTGTGTCTAACCTTTTTGAAAATAAAAAGTCCACTGAAAGGCCCCGGAGAGCATGAGAGAGAGTAAAAGAGAGAAAAGAGGCCAGCTGAGTGTACAAAGGTCTATATCAGTGTTATTCTCATTCATCAGCTGAGCTTACTTCAAAGATTTTAAATATATGAAGATGGTGCACTTACATCACTTATGAATGGTGGAAACCTCGATGTGCAATATGGCGGAATAAGTTCCGCCTTCTAAATGAAAGTCACCAGTTGGTAAAGTCACTGCATCACTGCAGGTGCTGTTGGAGCTCCGGTGGCCAATAAAAACAGTGTTCTGGAATGTGCGCTTAGGACTGAACAGGCACATTGACTGGTTCATTCTAAAATATAAGCTTTTTGACACTATTTGAGCATAAGAAACACCATTTATAGGACAGTTCATGTCAGATTTTGTTGCTGATTTGAAATATGTTATTTAAACGCGAGCGAGGCAAGCAGTTTTAAAGATTTCAGGACCCATTCAGGCAGATAGGACTTGATCTTGGATGCCCGAAATGGCTGTCCTGAGACATCGCAAATATGGTCGCTAAGAGAACAGACTTTCTTGAAAGGGGCTTTGGCGTACATTCATCTCTTTATTCTTTTTTATTCCCTTCAGTTCTTTTCTCTTACGCAACTGGCATGATGCAAACTCTTATGCAAATGGAACTGACCTAAAAAAAACTCACTCATAATTTAACATAATGTCACATGTGCAAATACACATTTCAGAATGTGTGATTTTTATGCTCTTAACAATGTTGTAGCCAACAATTAATGTGCATAGTTGGATAAAACTATATGCTTTATACCATATAATTTAATAAATGCTGTAAAATCTTCTGATTTCATACATTACACTTAATTAATTAGTTAATAGCACATATAAATGTTAATGGTTTTCTAACAAGCTTTTGATTTGTAGTAGACATTATTATTTGCATTACATGATGCTAAATCAGCTTAGATAGTGTATAGCTCATCATAAAACAGCTCTTTGGCCAGAAACTATATCCTAACATCTCAAAGAACGGAAAACCTAGATGGCCCATGGCATATCTGTGTGATTCTCAGCAGCCTGAGAAAAGGCCAAAGGTCAACCCCATCATTCCCATCATCTTGAGGCAATCTTTGTTTCATTCACGTCTAAGTTGGTATTGTTTTTGTTTTGTTTTTTAAGTAAAAAATAAGCATCAGTGTGCTATGAAAACCTATTGGTCATGTAACAAAAGATAAGCAAAACATTAAACGTAAATATAATGTATATGCATACATGAACACCCACTGTTTACTGTCTGGGATTCTTGCAGTGTGAAAGGTAAATTACTGAATGTTTCTTTCTAGTTCCTGAGAACTTCCCTAGAGATTCTTAGAAGTGAGAAATTCCAATAAACGGGTTGCTTCCTGTCCTTTGACTTGCTCTTACAGTTTAAAAGTAAGGTCATTTTTAAGAGTATAGGCTAAATTTAGATACCTGAGAAACTCATGTATAATCTTAAATCACTAAAAGTTTGAAGATGGTATTAGAAGACTGCATAATTATCGGAGTTCATTTTAACATTTAAATTTATTGTTATATTATTAATTAATGTTACAATATAAATTTATGTAAAGAAGTCTTGGAAATGTGGAAATGATCGTAAAATAGGTGTGATTACATTTCAGGGTAAAACTGTTGATGTTTTTGGTTTTGTTTTTAGCTAAAAGAATATTGAAATTATACTGAATATTTGCATAGTCTTCCTTGTTTTTATTTCATATTAGACAACAGGGTGTGCTGCAGAGATTATAAGTAATCTGTTAAAAAATTATATTATATATTGTACATTAGTTATTAGGCCCTTTTACTAATTGTTAATGGTCATTTCATTTTTATTTAGTCATGTTTAAAATTAATTGTTGATGGATTGAGATACTTCTAAATGATTTACAGTATGTTTAACAGTCAGTTGGATGATTAACACTTACTGATTCATTACTAAATTGCATAATAAATTGATAACTGAGTATTGATTGAATTATTAATTTCTTTGATGTTTTCCCCACAGGCCATGGCCATGGCTACTTTCCTAGTAGCTTTGATGCAACTGGCTCTATTGCCATCAGCTTTTGGAGGTGCATATTATGGACACAAGCCACATCCTCAACAACATCAACCCTTACCACAGATGCCTCACATGGGCATGGGAAAGGATATGTCACACATGCCATATCCACACTATAGAAAAGATCTACCAATGCACCTAAACAAAGGCAAAGATATGAAAGGTATGAAAACTTGTTTATCCTAGCACTTTTGGTCACATTGTATATGGTATACATGGCATTGTAGTACTGACCCTGCATTTACCTTACAAAGGTGAGACCATTCCCAGAGGTGAGCAAGGTGTTCAAGGAGAAACTGGACCGCAAGGGCCCCCTGGTCCACCTGGGCCCCAAGGACCTCCTGGGCCTCAAGGTATTGGTATACAAGGCCCTTCTGGAAAGCAAGGACCTCCTGGTCCTCCAGGATTTCCAGGAATTGGTAAGCCAGGAATGCCAGGTATGCCTGGAAAGCCAGGAGGTACTGGGGAGCCTGGACAACAAGGTGAACAGGGACCCAGAGGTGAAGAGGGACAACCAGGCATGACTGGGCCAGTCGGCCCTCCTGGACCCCCCGGCCTGCCAGGAATAGGAAAGCCTGGTGGACAAGGATTACCAGGACAGCCAGGGGCTAAGGGAGAGCCAGGACATAAAGGTTTTCCTGGTCTCCCAGGATTACCTGGCCCTAAAGGTGACAGAGGAATTGGACAGCCAGGCCCACTAGGGCCAAGAGGGCCAGTTGGGCCACCTGGCCCTCCAGGGCAAGGAGGATTACCGGGAGTGGGTAAGCCTGGGCTTCCTGGTGTAGCAGGTCCACCTGGTATGCCAGGGAAACCCGGACAGCCTGGGGAGCCAGGTCCAGAGGGTGCACCTGGTGGGCAAGGCCTACAAGGACCACAAGGTGCCCCTGGTATTGGAATTCCAGGAGAAAAAGGATTACCAGGACAGCCAGGTGCACCTGGCCACAAAGGATTACAAGGACCACCAGGGCTACCTGGGAAACCTGGATTACCTGGATTTGGCAAACCTGGATACCCTGGCCCAAAGGGTGACAAAGGGATGGGAGGGCTTCCTGGTGCTCAGGGACCAAAAGGAGAGAAAGGTTACGATGGTCAACCAGGCATGATGGGTCCCCCTGGTCAAACTGGTCCTCCAGGCCCTCCAGGACCAGTGGGAGCACCAGGTGGAATTGGTTCCCCTGGACTAAAAGGAGAGGGAGGTGCAGAAGGAGCCAAGGGAGATCCTGGACCTATGGGGCAGCCAGGTCCTCCAGGATTTCCTGGCCAACCAGGTCTCCAAGGTGAAGATGGAGAACCTGGGTCAAGAGGACCACAAGGACCCATAGGTCCCAAAGGAGAAGGAGGAAGCAGAGGTCTACCTGGTCCCCCAGGTCCATCTGGCTTGCCTGGTCTTAAAGGAGAAGTTGGTCAGCCCGGCCCTGAAGGACCACAGGGTCCTAAAGGCATTCCAGGACTTGCAGGACCAGGAGGACCAATTGGGCCTCCTGGATCTCCCGGGCCAAAGGGAGAAGTTGGTCCACCAGGTCAAGCTGGTCCACCTGGTGAAGGCATTGCTGGAATCACTGGTCCTGTTGGTCCAGCAGGTCCACCTGGCCCAAATGGATCCCCAGGTCAGCCAGGACTCCCAGGTCCACCAGGTCCTCCTGGCCCTCCAGGCCCCCCTCCTTCTCCTGATCTGATGGGTGTTCTTCCTGAGATGGGCCCTGCCATAGATGGTGTGAAAACTGGTGGGTACAAGAAAGGGAAGTATGCAGGTGGGGGTGATATGATGGGTGCCAATGGTCTGGAGATGCCTGCT
Source organism: Cirrhinus mrigala (assembly GCA_036247105.1). Lineage (NCBI taxonomy): Eukaryota > Metazoa > Chordata > Actinopteri > Cypriniformes > Cyprinidae > Cirrhinus > Cirrhinus mrigala. The sequence continues at coordinate 20,261,678 of CM070015.1, forward strand.
TTCACCGCCCAGCTGACCACACCATTCCCTCCAGTTGGCACGCCAATAGTGCTTGACAAACTGCTGTATAACGGGCGTCAGAATTACAACCCTCAGACTGGTGTGTTCACCTGTGACCTCCCAGGCATCTACTATTTTGCCTATCATGTGCACTGTAAGGGTGCCAATGTATGGGTTGGGCTCTACAGGAATGGGGAGCCACTTATGTACACATATGATGAGTACAAGAAAGGATTCCTGGATCAAGCATCTGGGAGTGCTGTGATTCCATTACAACCTGGAGACACAGTTTATTTGCAGTTACCATCTGACCAGGCAGCTGGATTTTATGCAGGACAGTATGTCCACTCCTCCTTCTCTGGCTTTTTACTGTACCCGATGTAGACCGCAAGAATAAGATAAAGAATTTTAAGGAGAAAGAGGGAAGAAAGAACTGACATTAAAATGTTTGACTTTTAAAAAATGTCAGTATTTTTAAGTACATTTTCACAGGGAAGAAAGAAGACTCATAGAAACAGCTCCTTTAAACTCAACATAACAATATCAGTCTGCAGACTGTATGAGTATATGCAATGCTAAATTACAGAATACTGTGTCTATAAAGATACAACCTGCACAAAGACTCTCACAGATTGTAGCAAGTCTATTCAATTCAATACTACATTTAAACAGATTTTTAAAAAGATTGTTTTTGTAATGTATTTATGTATTTGTTTAATTGATGGTATCCAACATGACTATACATGCTTTAAAACTCTATTTTAATGACATTTGCATGATAACTAATGTATTTGCTTGAATGAGATGAGATAAGCCATTCAGTTTTTCAAAAACGTCACATATCATGTTTGTTTTTCTTTATTAATGATTGAAAAAAAGGTTTTGCACACTTGTAATATTACAACACAACCGCTATTAACTGCAACCAAAGTAAGAGTTTGTTTGTATGTCTGTGTTTGTATGTGTGTGTGTATGTGCATAAGAGAGCATGTGTGCTAGATTTTATTTTAGCCAAACTCTCCGCCCCCCAAAAAGATTCAACTTTACATTATAATTTGTTTGAAAACCACTTTTGTTTCTATTGTGAACTATGATCAAAATAATAGTTACAATACTTTAAATCTAACTATTATCAGTCATGTATATCATATCACTTGCTTAGTTTCCACCCCAGTGAATTCAACAGCTTTTCTACTGTTGGATGAAACTTTATCTTTTTTTTTTTTGACTACTGATTGTATAATAACGTTTGTTTTTATATGTCGGTCACTTTCAACAATGGTGCTAAAATTGTCTATTCCAATGAAAATCTATTTGAGTATCTCCCACCCCCTATTATTTCCCTTTGTTTGTGAGTTTTTCTCTGAATTTTTTAATAAAGATGATTTACATCCATAATTGTATGTCCATCAAATTCTTGTACCCTAATTTTGTACATAACATAAAATAACATCTTCCAAAAACCAACACCTAAGTATGATCACATGGGGAATTTGCTAACCCATATAGTAAGGACAAATACTCTATATATTTAGATTAAAAGTATTACATTTAAGATATTATTACCATATATGAGAATAAGTACTATAAAGATTAACACTGCAATTAACCTCTGCACTTACATCCTATAATGCTCATTTATTAGTAATTTAAAAACGTGACAATTACTTTAGTGATTGCCGTTCATACTACTCAATAGTAACCTAATTATTAACGCAAATACTATGGTAACTTGGCCGTAGTCATAAAATAAATAAATAAATAAATAATAATAATAAATAATAATAATTATAATAAAACAAAATTAAGAAAAAAAAAAACGATGGCGAAAGCTTGGCTCATGAATTTTTATTATACTCAAGTTCTATGATAAGCCTACAAGTTCTATAATAAGCCTATTAATATTCATAAGCCCAGCCCTTATCATAGTAGTATTGATTCGCCATTCCCTTCTTTCCGGAAGTCAGAATGGTCTCGAACCTAATTAATATTCATGAGCCAAACCACCGCATCCTGCTCTGTACTCTGTGATGCTGACGATGCGCAGACGGAGATGCTGTGCTGTTGTCAAATCACACTGCGAGGAGGGGCGGAGTACTGCCCTTGTTTGTGCGCATGAGCAACATATTATTGCCTTCATTGATAAAAATCCTTTGTGTTAACATTTGCTAATCTTATCTTCTCACTGTCGCTTTCGGCGCCTTTCATCAGTTCATACGGTAAGTCATTTATTAAAAGGCGCATCGCATAAAATAACCTCTTTTAATTTATAGTGATCCGTCTATCAGTTCAAACGACATTCGATTTATGCTTTATCCGGAAACCGGCCGGCAAGATGTACTTATGTTTTTAAATAGACCACTTCTTTGATGCCTTTAATTCATTATTGTAAATAGACATATTTTTTGCTTCACCTTGCATGTTTACATGTGAACCTGTGAAATCCATTTAAATCTAAAATTGGGTTTAGATTTAAATGTAAATTGACCATTACATAGCGCAGATGTTGGGATAGGCTATCTATACTGGGCCCCTACATTAGATATTAGTGTAGTATTATCCATTTATTGTGTGGCTTCATACATTACATTTCAAATCCTTATTTTATCATTTTGAGATATTTCTATTGCAATTCATGTATGTTCTGTACATTAACAATTGCAATTCGCTAAACTATTAGGCTATATCATGTGTTGGGTCTGTAAATAACATTTGTTTACATGTTGATACGGTCATCTGGAAATCAGCCATGGCATCACGTGCAGGCCCGAGAGCTGCAGGGACTGATGGGAGTGATTTTAAACACAGAGAGAAAGTGGCTTCTCACTATCAGATGAGGTAACTAACCCTTATACTGTCAACTGCATATATGTATATATCAGCATATGTATTTGAACTTTGAATATGTCTTTCAGTGCTTCATTGAAATCAGAAATAAAGAAGCTCACCGTAGTGCATTTCTTCATATGGATACTGGTGGCAGCTCAGGTGGCTGTTAGTCACCTCAATCTGGTGTCACATGATCTGGTGGCCATGCCCTATCAGTGGGAGTATCCATACCTTTTGAGTCTCCTGCCTTCGTTTATTGGAGCACTGGCCATGCCGAAGAACAACATCAGCTATCTGGTGATCTCCATGATCAGTGCTGGATTGTTCTCAGTGGCACCCTTGATTTTTGGTGCAATGGAAATGTTCCCACTGGCCCAGCAGCTGTACCGACACGGAAAAGCTTACCGGTTTATCTTTGGTTTCTCAGCTGTGTCTGTGATGTATCTACTCATGGTGATTGCTATTCAGGTGCATGCATGGCAAATCTACTACAGCAAGAAGCTTCTAGATGCCTGGTTCAACTCAACACAAGAGAAGAAGAAGAAATAAACATGTTGTCGTATACTTGAATTTATTCACCCTCTTTTGTCTCAGTTGCTACTGTACAATGCATGCAATAATTGTAAATGTTTAAATATATATACATTTGTAAGCCAACAAAGCTTAATTAAGATCTGGATTTTACATTTATTCACATGTTTAAATTATGTTTACCTTTTAGTGCTGTCAAATGATTAATCACGACTAATCGCATCCAAAATAAGAGTTTTTGTTACATAATATATGTGTGTACTGTGTATATTTATTATGTATATATAAGTACACACACATGCATTTATACATTAAGAAAAATGTAGTTTATATATTAAATACATTATATATATAATCTCAATATATGATTATAAATACATGCATGGAAATACATGTAAATATTTTCAAAATATATACTGCATGTATGTGTATTTATATTAACATAATAAATATACACAGTACACACATTTATTATGTAAACAAAACTCTTATTTTGGATGCGATTAATCACGATTAATCGTTTGACAGCACCACTTTTTAAATTATGTTTTTGTTTTTAACATGTTATTCTGTTTAATTACAAATTGTTTAGTCCATGTCAAGAATGCAGAGCCATTCGCATCATTTTTAATACTTTATAAATAAAATATTTGTTAAAATATTTCTTTGTCATTTATTTCAAACTGACGGCTGCATTCTAAGCTTGATTTAAAAAATCTAGCATGCTCTATCATAGGTTTTCTACTTGTCTTTTAGTGTGCATTATCAATAGAAATTTATAATTTCTTTTACTTTTTAAGCTGTAAATTGTTTTGATTTTGCTGTTCTTCAGAAATGTGCTTCCGACACAACACTTTCACACATTATTTTTTATAGACTAGGAGGTGCTACATCAGTATCTGGTTAGAAGGAAGAAAAATGTAGTATATTTTACCTTACCTGAACAGAGTCTTCAATCTTCAAAAAGTCTTCAAACCTATAAAGCTTCATGTAATTGATTAGAATGAAGTTTTTTTTTTTTTTTTTTTTTTTAAACGTAACGTAAAAGCTGTTGATTATTTGTAGTTATTATGATCCATCTCGTGGGTTAGTTTAAGAAAAATAATGCTTACTTACCAAACACAATTTGTAAAACCAACACAACAGACTACAGAGGAACAATTCAGATGGTCACCTGAAAGTTTGAATTAAAATAACTGATTAGACCCCATTATATCTTTAGCAAACACTAGTATTTAAATTCATATTAAACACATTGTTATACAGTCATATCACTTCACAAGAAGTGATACACAATGATGTTGGCACCTCTGCTAGATAAAATCAGTTAAACTTTTGTCTGTTATTTATGTTTAAATGAACAGATGCATTTAATATAAAATATATTTATATTATTTTGGTTACAAACTGCATTCAGACGCCATGCAGGCCTCCTCATGAGTAGTAATTAAATTTACAAAACACTGAAAGCAGTGTCTGGATAGCGCATGCGCCTTTGTGGTTTTGCCACGTACAGGTCGCTGTGAGGCGTTTCCGATCAGTCAGTCAGGCGTCGTTCAGCTGAAGTCCAGGACACACAGGCTGCTGCTGGGATTGACACATCCAAACCACCAGGTATAGACGTGGGGGACTCTCGTAAAAACATTAACATACTTGTATACGGTCAGTTTAGAGTTTTTAGGGCACCTCTGGAAATGAACCGTTAGGACTTAGCCGGTTGTTAAGCAAACTAGCATTAGCTTAGCTTAGCCTGTGAGAAACTAGGGCAAGCTGAAAAAAAACAACAAGAGAGACGTTTTTTTTACAAAAGTCAGTGTTTTTAAACAACAGTACGGCGTAGGTAAATAATCGTATTTAAAACACAGGAATAAGCGTTGCTGTAAATTAACTGAGATTTGATTACAGTATTTTATTCTCTTACGCCGGGAGAATTGTCACGTCCAGACCTTAATTTGGCAGGAAGTTGCTGCATCATCAGGTGAACGAGGCCTGATGTGATGTTTTAAATGGATCACTCTTTGGCAAGACATTTAAACGTCATGCTGGTGCGATGAAAGGAAGTGGTCTGATGTGTGATGTGATCCAAAAAAACACATTTCTGCTCTTCTTTAAACGAGTTAGCTGATCGGCTGTTGTTTTTGGAAACTGTTGTCTGCTCTGTTTAACATGTCCAACCAGAGAAACCCTTCATGTACATGGCAAAATCATATAAAGTGTTAAAACGGTAGTGCTTCTTGGCAAATAAGACCGGAGTAAATGCATTTAATTGACAGTTTGCCAAGCAGACAGTTCCTTTATTGATCCAACAAGTCCAGATTTTGAGTCATGGCTGTCATTAAATACCGTATGAGATAAATACAGGTCTGTCTGCAAGCTGAAGAGTACTAGAATAGATAAGTGAACTAATCAGAGTATAGGCGAAGATTTTTCTGATAACATTTGCCCTGATTGATGATACACTCAGAGTGTTTGTATTGTGATCTAAATCCTAAAATGTTTCTCCCTATAATCATGCCTGAGGTCAAAGTCTGTGTTGAGAAAGATTGTGAGCCATCTGCATGTGCCAAATCATCTTGCATCTCATGACCCTTAGACTTTTATAATATGTCCCAGTAATGTACAGTAGCACTTGTTCAGATAGTTATGAGTCAAGGCAAGTCATTCACAAGATGCAAGTCATTCACTGACATTTTTTTATATCCATAACAAAAGCAGCTGAGTTAGCGGTGAGGGAATACACTCATTGAGTTACAACTATCAGATTTCAAGGTTAACTGTTGTGTTGCAAGTGGAGTTATGTGCTTCTAATAGAAGAACTTAATAATTGTGTCTTCATAAATCATGTCATTGATTTTACTCTATCACTGCTGCAGTTCTGATAGTGTGTTTGGTTTCAATTTATTCCAGTACTATCAAATGACGTCTGATGGGGATGTGATGCATTAAATAGTGATAAAAGGCCTGGTTCTTTAATAAACGGCTTAATAGTGCAATATCAGCTGTCAAAACATTTTGACAGTAATTTTTAAGTATTGTTCGTTTAATTTAAATTTTAATCTCAATTTTATGTCTCGTTTACGGTTGTACTAAATTGGATTAACCTTTTAGCTACTGACATTGGTCTTGTCTGATTAAAACCATATTTTTAATTTATCTGTTAATATATCAGACACAGTATTTTAAATAAAATTGTATTTTTTCTTCCAGCAGTATGAATGGCCAGCTGGACCTGAGTGGGAAGCTGATCATTAAAGCTCAGCTGGGCGATGATATCCGCCGTATCCCCATCCACAATGAAGACATCACCTACGACGAGCTCCTGCTGATGATGCAGCGAGTCTTTCGTGGGCAGCTACAGAGCAGTGATGAAGTCGCTATCAAATATAAGGATGAAGGTCAGTTTTGGACTTCAAAACATGCATGTATTATAAATTTAACAACTTAACGAAGGTTACCATGCATGCATGTATATTTAAAAATTATTTATTAGTCAGGTAGTATAAAACTCTAAGATCTTTACACCTATAGATGTTCTTAATAAAATGTCTTCTTAATAAGATCTCATACTCTCCTGCCGTCACATGTGGTACCGTTTTATTTGAGGTTAAACCTCAAGTACTGCATTCGTTCACTGGTATCTTTTTCATTGTTAATTTCTCTGCTCTCTTCCAGATGATGACCTTATCACCATCTTTGACAGTTCTGATTTGTCCTTTGCAATCCAGTGCAGTAGAATATTGAAGCTCACTCTTTTTGGTAAGAAACGAGCACTGCTTAAGGGTTTTTGCTCATGATGACGTTAGGGAATATATCTGCACAAATACACCAGAAAGGAGCATGAAAGGAATGTGCTGTAACTCGTAAAGCACAGTTTACATGTAGCAGTATTCAAATACCCAATTATGTAATGCATAACCAGAAGTTAATAAGTGTTAAAAAGTAGTCCCACCTTAGAAGTATAATGTAAAACAACATAGTTTAAGTGATGTGCTTTAAAAGCTAAAATGTGAAGCACAGCCCACTTGCCTATTAGGCTTTAATTGTAAATTTATTGCTGTTGGTTGTCCCTCAGTTTGTAAAATAAACAAGTTATTTTCTGTTATAAACGACAACAGGCCACAGATACAGGCACAACAACACTGTTCTCATCAGTGCTAATCATGCCTCAAGTTAAGGTCAGTGAGCATGTGTAGGTTTATCTTACCTGCAGGAAGATCATATTCCAAAAACGCTTCAGTGCTCATAGTGTCCCTTTACAGAATAACAGAACCAAGCAGCTCGTGTGAGCTGCGTACACTTTTTATAGTTACAGCTTTAAAATATTTTATCAAGTAGATTTATTCGAGCCCTATAGTTGTTTTATGCTCTTTGAATGGTGTTTTACATGCTAAAATAAAAGAGGCAAACCAAGTTAAAGCTTCTTGAATCCTCAGTGTTCTTTGTGACCCAGAAAACAGTATTGTACTGTAACCTTTGGGTTAAAAAGGACTCTCTGTTAAGCACATAATCCCACATTGCATGGGTGGTGTAATATTGCGGAGTTAAGCTCTTTTAATCTTAAAAATGCTGAACTTGGTAATATTTCATCCAACCAGGAGATGTCGTTTTTCTCTTTTGGGATAGCACAACTGCAGCTTTTAATGTCCAGCAGAGGGCACAATAGAACAAAATTTGACCTGGTAATGAGTCCATGTGTTTGGTTTTGTAAGGTTATCAGCAGGGGGTCAATGGAACATTAAAATCTGGTGGTGACCCCTTTAGGTCTTGGGTGTCCAAATATTTGTCGGCCTCTAATATGGTTAATAGAACGTATGGGTTTTAAGCATATTGTAGATGTTAACAAAAAGAATTCAGTACTCTAAAAAGAAAGAATATTTCTTTTGTTCTCTAAGAACACAGATTGTGAAAAGAGGCCTTGGATATTTGAACAAAGAGGGTTTACGTAAAACAGTGGTTCTCAACCAGGGGGTAAGGGGTCTCATGATGATTTAAAATATTTCAATTTCCAAATATTTAAAAAATTTCAATTATGACAAAACTAGAATTAAAATAAAAAACAAAAATGTAGATATTTTGTTTATTATTATATATCATGTATATTAATTAATCCCCCTAACAACTGTTTGTTTACTTTGAAAATAAACCTAGATTAATGAAGCCTATTTTTAAAGTGTGGATTCTAGACCTGGAAAGGTCATGTAAATAAATTAATAAAATCCTAAAATAAAACAAAAATCATTTTACCATTTATAGTAATATAGAAATATTTTATTGGCTAGAAATTGCAACCAAAAAAAAAAAAATCATTTAGAAATCACATGGCTGTAAATGTGTTGGTTAAAAAGAGTAAGAACAATAAAGAACATTCAGCTTCTAAAACTTTTTTTTACTTTACAGAAACTGAATGCGCATATATTAAAAATAAGTTTTGAAAGCAAAACTAGGGCCTTTGAAAATTGTTGTGGACAGCTGAGGTGACTTGGAAAAAGGTTGAGAACCGCAGACTTAAAGAGAGAGTTTACCCAAAACCTTACAGTTAAAGTGATAGTTCACCCAAAAAGGAAAATTCTGTAATTTATTGGTCACTGTCATGTCGTTCCAAGCGTAAGACCTTTGTTCATCTTTGGAACATAAATTAAGATGTTTTTGGTTAAATCCAAGAGCTTTCTGACCCTGCATAGACAACAACGCAACTACCAGGTTCAAGGCTTAGAAAGGTAGTAAGGACATCGATAAAATAGTCCAAAAATTACAGTGTACACTAATTACATAAAAATCACATTGCTGCCTATGCAGGGTCAGAAAGCTCTCGGATTTAATCAAAAATATCTTAATTTGTGTTCTGAAGATGAACAAAGGTTTTTCTGGTTTGGAAAGACATGAGGGTGAGTAATTAATCAGTATTTTCATTTTTGGGTGAACTATTCCTTTAAGATCAGTAGGATCTAATGTTGTTTGAATGCCAGAATACTTCAAAATGTCGTCTTTTGTGTTCTGCAGAAGAAAGTAAGTCATACAGGTTTGAAACACCCTGGTGGTGAGTAAATAAAGATAGCAATTTTCATTTTTGGGTGAAGTTTTTCTTTAAGATAGATTAGATCATTTTACAGACTTTAAGTCTGCTCTCAATCACGTGAGCTGTGCTGAAAAGCCACTCTCTTTAACGGGTACATAGCACAAACAAATATTCTCGAGAGGAAAATCAGACCGGGTTACTCGCCCAATAACGTCATGCTCTGTGCTAGCGATATTTGGCTCACGCAGGTACATCTGCACTGCAGCGTCACTGCCAGTTCTCAGCATGTGCCGACTACTCTTCAAATGTGTCATCGTAAATGCTGCAGAGGCTGTAGATTTGGCCTGCTTGATTCATACACTATTTTACACCGTGATTTATTTGGCAAGCCTAGCCAAGATCAAAGGTTGCAATCTGTGTGGGTTTAAGAAAATCCAGTATTTATGCTCCTATTCAAGACAATGTGATCTGAAAGGACTGATCTGAGTACCAGCTCATAATACATGTGTTTCTCTTCCAAATAAAAGGAAATTAATAACTTTTGGTCAAGTCTGCGTTCTGCACTGTGCAAAGCCTCCATGCTCCAGCCAGATGATGTCATGTCTTGACCTTGCATAAGCAAATGTAGCCCTGCCCCTTTGTTGGATGCCTTAACTAGTTAAAGAGAATTTTGGGAAGAAGATTTTAAGAGTTCAAATGCGCTGGTTCATAGTTGTGTAATATCACGTGCGTGTATGCATCCCAAACGTGTGACTGGCGCCCAGGGGCTGGGTTGAACGCCTGCTAGAGCTCGTGTGATCTCTGAAGAGCCTGGAACGGTTCAAGCGGCAGCCGGTCTCACACATATGGCCTTAAGAAAGAAACATTCCAGACGCACACACAATGCCAAAACTCTGGATTACCTCATCATATAGACAGTGTCTGGCTATCTAAATGATCTAATTTTGTTGTTCGCTTGTTGACTTTGACATCCTAACCAAGTTTCCAGCGTTAAGAAATTTTTCTCTCCGCATTGTAAGTGAAAAGCTGCGTGAAATGACAGTCACAGCAAATCAGAACATGTTTGATTTTAATATGTTATGATGGGGTTTTGGATAAAAGAAAACATGACGAAAATAGAAACCAAGCGGTCAATGAAATGCCTGGCAGATGGTCAGAACAAAAACAAGCATGGACAGATGCATTTTGACTAGTTAGAACAAAGTGCTAGTGCTGTCAAAAATAATGTTTGTGTTTACACAGTGAATGGGCAGCCCCGGCCACTGGAGTCATCTCAGGTGAAGCACCTGCGCAGAGAACTGATCCATCTGAGGAATAAAGTCAACAGCCTGCTGGACAGCCTGGAGCCCCCCTCAGAGTCTGTCCCAGAGAGCACCAACCCAGAAACCGGTACATAACTCTTCTCATGTTCTTCACATCCTGTAACCAAAACATTTGAAGCACATAAAATCTCTCTTAAAAACTTATTTAGGTGGAAAACATAAAGGGTTATTTCAATGAAAATGTTGTCATTCCAAATCTATAATACTTCATTCCTACTGTGGAACACCAAAGGAGATCTTTTGACAAATGTTCATGCCACACTTTACCATACAATCAAAATCAACTCAAAAATGTGTCAATAAGCTGAATGACAATCTTTATTTATTGAAAAGGCTGTTAGTTAAGGCAACAAAATTGTCTTGATGTGACACTTTTAAATGAATGCAACCACATTTATTGCATGGGTTTGGAACAGAATGAGGGTGATGACACATTTTTCATTCTTTTCATCTCTTTACAATGGAATCTCCTAAGTGTGTCTTGAGAGGTGAAGACAGGCGGTACTAAAGCTGTCTTGTTCTCTACATGACAGAATGTGTGAATGAGGCAGTAGATTCAACAGTGAAGCAGGCCCCTCCGGTCAGTGCTGCTAGCATGTCTGCATTTGACCCCCTGAAGAACCAGGAAGAGGTCAACAAGAATGTCATTTCTGCATTCGGCTTGTCTGAGGAACCTGCGCAAGGTACCATATACATGTACAGATTTCATAGTGCTTAGTTGTGGCGTTCTAATTGAAAATTGTTTCAGCTATTGCATTGATTATTGCGATAAATTGCTTGATTAACAGGGTACATACTAGGTGCTTTAAATGGTTGAAGTACTTGATTTTGACTTTTTAAAAACTTGAAAGCAGCCATATTTATGAAAAAGTACATGAAAAATACTTGAATATTGAAGTATATATGAAATTAGTGTTAATTTTTGTTTTTGAATAATCTTTCCACACAAAATTAACACTCTCTCTCTCTCTCTCTCTCTCTCTATATATATATATATATATATATATATATATATATATATATATATATATATTATATATATATATATATATACAAATAACCTACAAAAGTAGCTTTAACAATGATCAATACATAATTTATACAGTGGAGACAGATGCACCGATTGACCTGACATATTTCAACCGATCTCTTGTTCTGGGCTTGCACACAAACTGCATGCAATCTTCTTTCAAAATTTCATGTGTGTAGAAATTTGACAAACTTTTTAGACATCCGTTGACAGAGGCCAAAGACGTTAAAGACGAACGCAAAGAGAAAAAAAATAATGTAGCAGGCAGACCAAGATCATGGTTTACAATGCGTGAAATATTATCCTAAATATTGAAACTGTGGTTTATGAGAATGTATCTGTGAGGGGAACTGACTGTTTACATGGCATTTTCTTTTCATTTGCCCATGTGTGATGTATTTTAAGTAGCGTTCATAAGCACAAAGCTGCTTTGTTTACAGCGATGACCATAGAAACGTAATATCACTCTTATTTCCTAAGCGCTGCTGGCAAAGACTGAGTTTTCGCTCTTTCAGTCTGTCTGCTGTTTTTCCCTAAAACATCTTTTCATTTTTAGTAAAATATTTATAATAAAAACATTTTTTGAACAAAGAAATAATGTTTGGACTTTAGTTAGGCTAAAATGTTTAGGTGTGATATCGAAATTGAAATCGAGAATTGTACAATTTTATTTGCTATGTAAAATTTTGGTGTCATATAAGCTTATTTATTAAAATAAAAGGTAACATGAGTCAGAAACAATGATAACAGCAACTATTTAATTTTTTTGTGGTAGGGCCAGTGAAACGTTTGACCGGGCAAGTAAAAATTTGAACCACTGGCCCAACCGGGCCAGTAGAAAAAATCCTTAGCGTTGAGCCCTGCTCATTGTTAGTTTATATATAAATATAGTCATACTAAAACCTGCTTTTCACTTAAGTCTTTTTTTATTACTGAAAAAATCTGATTACTCTGATTACAAAATAATCAGTAGATTACTTGATTACCAAAATAATTGTTAGTTACGGCACTAGATATTTCAAAAATATATCCAAAGTGCAACTGCATTGTTTTGCTTTTTGTGATTAAAAGACAAAATTTTTGTAATTTCTTAATTTCTTAAAAATAGTATGAAAATATTGTCTTTTTCTAGTGAACTAAGTATCTGTGCTTTGACTCATAAGCTGAGTGTATTGTCAATAAGTATATTGTACAAGCATGATATAACTCATAATTTTCCAGGTGTATAATATTGCTTTCATTCTTCAGGTCAATCATAAAAAAAATTAGTTTGAATAAGGAAAACAGTAACTTTCCATAGATGCTATAATATCCTTACAAATGTTAAAGTTGACACAGTCATTGCTTTTTAAAGGAGTAGTTCACTTCCAGAACCAAAAATTACAGATAATGTACTCACCCTGTTGTCATCCAAGATGTTAATTACTTTCTTTCTTCAGTCGTAAAGAATTTGTTTTTTGAGGAAAAAGTTTCTGGGATATAGTGGGAATAAACGTTTCATCTCCCTCGGCTGGGATCGTGTAGAGCTTTTTGAAACTGCATTTAAACTGCATTTTAGAAGTTCAAACTCACGGGCACCATAGAAGTCCACTATATGGAGAAATATCCTGAATGTTTTCCCCAAAAAAACAATTTCTTTACAACCGAAGAAAGAAAGACATGAACATCTTGGATGACAAGGGGGTGAGTACATTATCTGAAATTTTTTGTTTTGGAAGTGAACTACTCCTTTAATGCCTTCTGTAAGTTGTCCATTCAAATTGTAGCTTTGGAGCCACCTGATTTTTTCCTTCGCTCTTCCTTGCATTCCAGTTCCAGCTGTAGCTGCCACCGCTGCTGCAGAGGAGCGCTCTGCTACTCCAGACAGTATTGCCTCTTCATCTTCTGCAGCGCCCCCTTCTGCTGTGGCTCCCCAGGCTCCCCCAGCTTACTCAGGGGTCCAACAACCTCCCTCTGCTACTATGGATGGTAAATTTACCCCGTTTTAAAACTTGTATCGAAAGTCTTAAATGGGATTTTTATCAGATGTAGAGAGTGATCAGGAGTGACATGGCTTTTAAGCAGTCTTACGTAGAGGAAACATGTCTGATCAGTATCAGGTGACCCTGTCTAATTATACAATCTGAAAACAGTCTGCAGAGACTGGCCAGATGATTTAGAGGATAGCGGTTTTGCACATCCTTATTGCAGATGTTCTCTTCTGATGCTTTTGGAAAGGAATCCAGCGAATGAAAGATGAACAAGGAATCATGTGGCTCTGAAGTCTTTGTAGTGAATTCAGAGTATGATGTTATTGAAATATCTCCCCTCGTTTTCTCTCCAAAATACGCCCACGTCGGTCCAGTGGACATGAGAAATGCAGGACGATTCTCGATTTGGCAGGTCAGGCTGCTCTGGCAGGAAGGTCACACACCTGTACTTACACATGTTCTCTCACAGTCGTACACAAACCCACACAAAACGTATTTGTTTGCAGCAAAAAAATCACCTTGCAGATGTTGTCGTCTAACTGAGGCTTTTGGGAATGTGTCCAGCGGAAGAAAAATGAACCAGAATGGCCTTCAAGTCAAGAGCGTAATGTTGTTCTCCACCCGTCCGTTGGATTTGTTTTCCCCCTCACTCTTTCCAAAGCAGTTCAGCGCACATGAGAAACTGTGCAGAGCTATTCTAGATTTGGCAGGTTGTGTGGATGGTCGCCATGGTTGCGTGGAGTTATGGAGCTGTGATGCTTTTCTTTGCTTTATTGTTCCCATCATCCGCTGCACAGGGACACACAGACACACAGCCTTTTCTCATTAGTTTCTTAGTGCGATACACACAAACAAATATGAACTTTGGATAATCTGTTTGTGTGCTTTGTCCCAGCAAAGTCACTGTTATCTTCACCCGTTGCACCATGTGGACTCTTGGATCTATTTAAGTCTACTTAATTTGGATTCCGAATAAAGCATTTAAAATTGGTTGTTCTGACGTTTCTCCTCATCTTTAATCAGGAGCTGTGCTCCATGCAGATGGTCCGGCTGCCACTGACTGCCAGCGTTTGGACAATCTATCATCTGCTCAATTTTATGAGGCTGTCCTATTTGTATGTTTTCAATCAGCTTCTCTGTATTGGCTCTTTTTGTTGATCTTCCAGAGTAACATGCCAGATATCCCACATTAAAATGCATTCCGCCACAGAGTTAGAGAGATCAGTTCTTAATGTTTATGACTCTCTTGTGTCCCAGATTTTTCTCAGATGTTTGATGATGAAACCAAGTAACAGTGGGATATCCTTGCTAAGATCCACAAGCTGACTGCTTATGTCCTGGATTTTTATGGGAATTCCCTCCCTTAATAGTGTGATCTTAATCATGGAAAAAAAAAACATGAATTTATGTTGTATTAAAACATGTTTTCTAATTAAACAGGTCAGATGTATCAGCAGTATCAGGCTCCAGGTGGATACCCTCCGCCGGCTGGACCCCAGCAGCAGTACGGGATGCAGTACCCTGGTAATTCTTTAAAACATCTACGAATGATGCCTTCATAAATTAGAGCTCAGTTTTAAAGGGAACCATGGGTGTTAAGACTTGTATGGCTTAATAACATAAATGATGTGTCTTACTAAAATATGTCATAGAAAACCATTATAAGAGTTATGTTATTTGAAAAACCCACATCGTTTTCTACATATTTTGGACTTTGGGGGGGGCCATTATTTGGTGGCAACCAACTTGGATTATTTGGCAACCCAGTGCTGGGTGAATATTGGACAGAACACATGTTGAGTTATTTTGACCCAGCTGGTTAGGTTAAATGTTTTTACCTGACATGCTGGGTTGTTTTAAGTCAACTATTGCTTAAAAAGTATTCTATTGCTGGCTTAAAGTGGGCTGAAAATTAAAAATCACACACAGAATTAAAGAAACAACAGCAATAATTAAAAGATGAACATTTATTATTAAGCAAGAACACCCATGGACAAAAATATAAGACAAATTGAATTTATTTGGGTGAATACAGCATAGCATTCATTTAAACTCCTTTAACAAGCCTTTTTGAAATATAACATTTAAAAGTAGCATTTTAATTTAAATGTATTCAACTGTACTCCGTAATCATTTTTCACTGAAATAATGCTATTTATGGAAGTTGCCGTGACGGTCTCCTTCCTATACCTGCCCATAAACAAACAGTACTGAGATTAGAGAATGTTTTAACATTAAGCTAAATTGAATTCAGTATTATAACAAATAAAATCAATTTATGTTATGCAAGGCAAAAGCTGTCATGCGAAAAGACTGCTGCTGGCGCAGCTGACTAACATCTCGTCCTTGTATGTTGTGTTGCAGAAAAAAATATAATAATTACAGCACAGTAAAGACTTTATAAATGACATAAAATTTATACAAACTTTTGTTTAGCTGAAGAAGTGCACCAAATCGGCAGCACTGAGAACCGCTCTCTCCTGTAGAAGACTCAAAAAGCCCATGCTCTTAGAGTATTCAGCAGCTGGTTGTTTTGTCAGAGACAGGCTTAACCAAGCGGTTGGGTAGAAAAAATAACCCAGTATTTAATAACCTATTAAAAATGATCCAGTAGCTTAGCTACAGAAAAACTATCCAGCACCTGCATAAAAAATATTAAATAAAATGACCCAACAAGCTGAACCCAGCGTTTGGTTTAAAAACAAATAACCAAGCATTTTTTAGAGTACAGAAAAACTACCTAGGACATGGATAAAAATATTAAAAATGACAAGCTGAACCCAGCATTTGGGTTTAAAAAAAAAATTAATAAATAACCCAGCATTTTTTAGAGTGCAGATAATCTGTTTGTGTGCTTTGTCTCAGCAAAGTCACTGTTATCTTCACCCATTGTGCCATGTGGACTTATTTGGATCTATTTAAGTTTACTTCATTTGGATTCTGAATAAAGCATGTAAAATGAGTTCGTCAGACGTTTCTCTTCATCTTTAATCAAGAGCTGTGCTCCACGCAGATGGTCAGTCTGCCACTGACTGCCAGCGTTTGGACAATCTATCATCTGCTCAATTTTATGAGGCTGCCCTATTTGTATGTTTTCAATCAGAAAAACTACCCAGCACCTGGGTAAAAAATATAAAAAGAAATAATGAAAATATTAATAAATTGACCCAACCAGCTGAACCCAGCATTTGGGCTAAAAAAAATAAAATAAAATAATAATAATAATAACCCAGCGTTTTTTAGAGTGCAGAAAAACGAATGCCCCCCATCCCCCATAGTCCAAAATATGTATAAAACAATGTGGATCTTTTAAACAAGGTAAATCTTTCATGAGTTCTCTATTACATTATCTATGTACTAGTTCTTAAAGGAGAAGTCCACTACTAGTACAAAAATGGACAGATAATGTACTCACCCCCTTGTCATCCAGATGTTCATGTCTTTCTTTCTTCAGCCGTAAAGAAATTTTTTTTTTGAGGGAAACATTTCAGGATTTTTCTCCATATAATGGACTGATATGGTGCCCCGATTTTGAACTTCCAAAATGTAGTTTAAATGCGGCTTCAAATGATCCCAAATGCGGTTGTAAACGATCCCAGCCAAGGAAGAAGCATCTTATCTAGCAAAACGATATTTTCATAAAAATACTGCAATTTATATACTTTTTAATGTCAAACGCTCATCTTGTCTCACTCTGCCTGGACGTTTTTTTTTTTTTTTTCGGTTCATGACAGTTAGGGTATGTCGAAAAATTCCCATCTCATTTTCTCTCTTCCCTTTAAAATCGTCCTATATCGCTGTTTTACCTTTTTTGTTGAGAGTGTTTGATGATCTTTGCATGTTTACTTTGCAAAGACTGGGTCGGAACTTCTGCAGTGATGTAGGATGATGTTGAAATTATTTTTGAAGTTGAGGGAGAAAATACGATCAGTTTTTCGACATACCCTAACTTTCTTGAGCCAGAATACACAGAGTTCAGGGAGAGCAAGACAAGATGAGCGTTTTAATTTAAAAAGTATTTAAATTGTATTTTTTTTTAATGAAAATAACCGATCGTTTTGCTAGATAAGACTGTTCTTCCTTGGCTGGGATTGTTTACAACCGCATTTGGGATCGTTTGAAGCCACATTTAAACTGCATTTTGGAAGTTCAAAATCGGGGCACCATACCAGTCCATTATATGAAGAAAAATCGTGAAATGTTTAACTCAAAAACATAGTTTCTTTACGGCTAAAGAAAAAAAGACATGAACATCTTGGATGACAAGGGGGTGAGTGCGTTATCTGTAAATTGTTGTTCTGGAAGTGGACTTCTCCTTTAATGCATTAATATGAATAAAATGCAAATAATCAAATGTTAAAACATTATTTTTAACTCTTTTTTTCAGCTGGTTATACTCCTCAGTCTGGTGTTCCTCAGGCTCCGCCTCCTCAGCAGCAGTTCCAGAATTACCCCGCCCCTACCTCTCAGGCTGCTGGTGCTCCTGGCTCCGCCCCGGGGTTTTCCGGCCAATCACAGCCTCCTGCTCCCCAAGGACCCACCCAGTACCCACCCGGAGCATTTCCGCCTCAAAACTACACATCCCAGGCCTCTCAGCAGCCAGCTAATTACAGCCTGCCTCCAACCTCCCAGGCCACAGGGGGTTATCAGCCCCGTCCTGGATACACCCCGCCGCCTGGCGCCACCCCTCCCCCTGGGGGCGCCAACCCCTATGCCCGAAACCGCCCCCCTTTTGGCCAGGGCTACACCCAGCCCGGTCCTGGGTATCGGTAAAAGGCCTTTAATGTCCCCACTGCACCTCGCTACAAATTTTCTCTGTCTCCAACACATCAGCCCCCCAAATCTGTGTTTGACATTCTAATATTGTGTTTGTGTTGTGCTTTGGGTGATTGTATGAATGCATGTGAGAATGAGCTTGTGAGGTTGTATGTGTGTGTTTGCACACACGGGAGACCAAATGGTGTGGGAGTGGACAGCTGCGTGTGTGTTATGTGTGTGCATTTTATTTTATCACCGGTCTCCTCATTGGTGTTATTTTGTCATAAACCATGAGTCTGTTTAAACACTAGAAAATTATCATAATCAAAGTAAGTGATATTTGTTTAGTTTTTCTTTTTCTTTACTTTTTCAAGTGTCCTGGTTTTTACTAACCCCTGACTGGCCCTCTGCAGTGACGCCTGTCATTTCTGTATAAACTGTAACATTGTTTTCAGGAGGTGAATAAAGACTTTGAGACTGAATGATGGGATCGTTCTTCGTTTGTTCATGGAATTATCATTTATCTGCGATTTAGGTCTTTCTTTAACTGATTTTTCTGTATTTCTGAGAGAAGTATGCATATCTTTTTGTCAGATTCAGAAGAAAATTTAAACTGGCCACAAAAAAAAGAGATCATAAAATAAACTGCTTGTGCTTTTATTGGTAAATTAGATTCATTATAAACCTTATAAAATATATCAAAGTTTCAATGTAAAAACATGTTACATAAAATCTGGCATTTAAAAGCTTTCTCTGGAAATTATGAGTCACTGAACTTCTGTACAAAACAATAGACTTCCTTGTTATAGAGATTTTGCATTTTTGACATTCAGACATAGTATAATTACAACAATTACTTGAAAAGCTGCATGTTTTGAACAATAGTTTATATGATCTAGTCTTTAAATCCCATGTTTAACATTGCGTTTGAGCTGTTGAGGAATGTTTCGGGTTTATACATTCAGAATGTTGTTAACAGCATCTGTGACATACTGACGATAACAGAAAAAAATTCAAGTCTAAGTGTTTAAAATTAAGCACTTACAATGAAAGTGAATGAGGCAAAGCATTGCACCCTGTACAGATGTGCTGTACACTATCCAATTTTTCAACTCCTGCGATGACCATATAAAGCCAATAAACCTGATAATTTTCAACACTTACAAGGTCCAAAAAAGGACTGTTGACAGATAAAAATATCCACCGTAAATTAAAAGTTCACTTCCAGAATAAAAATTACCTGAAGATTTACTCACCCCCATGTCTTTCTTTCCTCAGTTGAAAAAAAAAAAAATCAGGGTTTCTGAGGAAAACATTTCAAGATTTTTCAGGATTTCAGGATTTTTCTCCATATAGTGGACTTCGGTGGTGGCCAACGGGTTGAAGGTACAAATTGCAGTTTCAATGCAGCTTCAAAGGCTCTACACAATCCCAGCTGTGGAATAAAGGTCTTCTCTAGCAAAACAGTAATTTTTGGAAAAAAAAAAAATAAAATATATATATATATATATATATAGATATATATATATAACGTAATCACGTTGGAAACGTCACGTGCCGCTAGCTCTTCGTCTGTGTGTTTCGGGTTGAAAAAGGTGGAGTAGGGTAAAAAACTCCTGCTAATTTTCTCTTCCAACTTCAAAAATCGTCCAACATGTTTTACCTATTTAGTAAACACTGTTAAAAACAATTTGAGTTAACTTAAAATAATTTGTTACCCCGCTGCCTAAAAATTAAATTCAGTCAACTCAAAAAATGTTTAGTCAACTTGAAATGTAAAGTTTTACGACGTGACAACTTAAAATTGCAATTTGAATCAACCGAGTAACAAACACAGCTTTTAAGTTTAACAAACCAATTTTTTAGTTTAGTCAGCTTGAATATCTAAGTTGTCACTTAGTACTACTTAACATTTCAAGTTGAATAAACCTATTTGAGTTGACTGAACTTAAAATTTTAAAGCAGCAGGGTAACTAAATATTTTAAGTTGACTCAACAAATTGTTTTTTTTGTTTGTCTTTTACATTGAAGGGCGTTTGACTTTCTTTGCACGTTTCCTTTGTAAAACTGGGTTGGCAATTTCACCTACGCCATATGTGCGTGATTACGCAGTGGATGAGGTCAAGCTAGTGCAAGATGAGCATTTGTGGTTAAAAAGAATATAAATTTGAATTTTTTTTTTTTTTTTTAGAAAATGACCAATTGTTTCGCTAGATAAGACCCTTATTCCTCGGCTAGGATTGTGTGGAGCCCTTTGAAGCTGCACTGAAACTGCAATTTGGACCTTTAACCCGCTGGCCACCATTGAAGTCCACTATATAGAGAAAAATCCTGGGACGTTTTCCTCAAAAACCTTAATTTCTTTTTAACTGAAGAAAATCTTGGATGACAATCTTGGAGTGAACTAATCCTTTAAAGCATTACGTTTGCAATGATTAAGCAGTTCATCATCCCGCCACTAAATAGATGAGTTAGACCATCATAAAGCTAAAAAGAAAAAAAAGCAATTTTACAATATATTTATATTATATAAAGCCTTACCTTACTGTGAAAAAAAAATTGTTTGTGCAAATTATTCTCTGTGATGACAATGTCATAAATGCTGTCTACAAAACCTGGAACATTCCTTTAAGTTGGCTGTGGTCCTTTTAGTTTCAGTGGCATATATAACATTTTGATAAATAATATACACATTCATTTAGCCTTGAGGGAGCCTGCTTCCCTATATTCTCAAAAGTTAAACTTCTTAATCTCAACACATAACATACTCGTACACGTTTGCTGCACTACTTCAGCTTATAAATAATTCTATATGTGCCTGACAGATACATACTCCAAAGAAATCATTCTCTGTACACAAACATCCCATAAAAAGGCCGTTCTCTCTTGCCAGCTGACATTTCTTTTTTGTCATGTCTTCCATTTGCTCCTCGGGGTCCTACCACTTCCCAGGAATGGGTATTCCACACTCGTACCAGGCCACGTAGTTGATCATTGAATTTCCTCCGATCTCCCCAAACTTGACAGGTTCTTGACGCATGGCCCTGTAAAAGCCTTGACAGGACAGGAGAAATTGTCATATCTCGTGTACTAGTGTTAGATTACAGTGTTTTTGTTAAATAAAAAAAGTTTTTATTAGAAACCTTTTCTGGGTGGTAACTCATTTGGTGCAAGAGGACCACCGGTTCGTCCATCCAGGAATGAGTCAACAAATTGGCAGTGATCCTCACCGTACCCTGTTTGATCTCCTATGCTGTAGAACTTCCCTGGAGAAAGAAAAAACTAATAAGTGACTAAGTGACTTACAGCAGAAATACAGCTGAAGTCAAAAGTTTACATACACCTTGCAGAATCTGCAAAATGTTAATTATTTGACCAAAATAAGAGGGATCATACAAAATGATTGTATTAAAATTATTTTTTCAGTCACATAAAAAACGTTTACATATAGCTGAATTTATAAAAATGACCCTGTTCAAAAGTTTACATACACTTGATTCTTAATACTTGTGTGTTGTTACCTCAATGATCCACAGCTGTGTGTGTGTGTTTTTGGTTTTTTTTTAGTGATAGTTGTTCATGAGTCCCTTGTTTGTTCTGTACAGTTAAACTGCCTGCTGTTCTTCAGAAAAATCCTTCAGGTCCCACAAATTCTTTGGTTTTTCATAATTTTTGTGTATTTGAACCCTTTCCAAAAATGACTGTATGATTTTGAGATCCATCTTTTTACACTGAGGACAACTGAGGGTATCATATGCAACTATTACATAAGGTTTAAACGCTCACTGATGCTCCAGAAGGAAACACGATGCATTAAGAGCTGGGGGGTGTAAACTTTTGAACAGAATGAAGATGTGTACATTTTTCTTATTTTGCCTAAATATCACATTTTTTCATTTAGTACTGCCATTCAGAAGCTACAGAAAATACCTGCATGTTTCCCAGAAGACAAAATAAGTGTAATAAATTTACCCTGATCTTCAAATTAAAAAAGTTTTCACCCCCGGCTCTTATTGCATTGTTTTTCCTTTTAAATCATCAGTGAGCGTTTAAACCTTCTGTAATAGCTGGATATGGGTCCCTTAGTTGTCCTTAGTGTGAAAAGATGGACCTCAAAATCATACTGTCGTTGTTGGAAGATACACAGAATGCTGAAAAACCAAAGAATTTGTGGGACGTTAAGGATTTTTCTGAAGAACAGCAGGCAGTTTAACTGTTGAGGACAAACAAGAGAGTCATGAACAGCTATTACTAAAAAAAAAAAAAAAACTCTGTGGATCACTCAGGTAACAATACAGTATTAAAAATCAAGTGTACGTAAACAAGTATATGTAAAATATTTTATAAATGCAACTATTATTTTCTCTTGTGGACTATATGTAAACATCTTTTATGTGACATATCTCATTCAGGTCACTACTAAATAAAAAATAACATGAATTTTGTATGATCCCTCTTGTTTTGATAAAATAATTAATATTTTGCAGATTCTGCAAGGTGTATGTAAACTTTTGACTTCAACTGTAAGTCTGTAATTGGTTAATACGAACCATTAAGAGTGTCGCTCAGGTAGATCTTGTATCTAAGAGAGTTGCACAACTGGATACCCACAAACTTGCGGTACCAGGTCCGCTTTATGAACATCTGCCCATTGCACTCAGAGTACGAGTCAGACTTGAATGGAAACGATGACCAGATGGCATTTTTACCTATTAGAGTCAGTATAAATTAGACACAGATGAACAGTTTGTATAGGAATATTGTGTCTTTCTGTTTTTTAATATTGTATGCTTGAGGTGACTGAAGCTCTTACCAGTTTGGATCTCACTCACACGAGGATCAGCTGCAAAGCAGAAGGAACATGATGTCACTGCAACTTATAGGGACAGTTCACCCAAAAATGAAAATTCTGTCATTAATTACTCACCATTATGTCGTTCCAAACCTGTTAGACCTTCGTTTATCTTCAGAACACAAATTAAGATACTTTTGATGAAATCCGAGGGCTCTCATGAACACTACAACCTTTCTAGGCCTTGAACGTGGCCTATGCAGGGTCCGAAAACTCTTGGATTTCATCCAAAATATCTTAATTTGTGTTCTGAAGATGAACGAAAGTCTTACGGGTTTGGAACACCATGAGGGTGAGCAACTATTGATTACTATCCCTTTAAAGGTAAGCCATTCAGGGAATTATTACATTTTTATTACTACACTCAATGCCTAAATATAACGAAACAGCATGGTTTTGGTCTTAAGTTATTAAAAATCCAAAGCCCCAAGAAATTCCCCTAAGTTGTCTTCTCTATCATGATGTTCAATTTTCCAGAGCTTGTGTCAGATATCCTCATGGTTATTATTATTTTCTGGCAGTCTATCAGGGCCCATTTACCTACAGTAAATAAGTGTAATAGACCCCGAAGAGCGAACACATTGGAACTATTAGTTGAACATTAGGCCCATTAATCTCAATGCTGACAGTAATGCTTATATGTTAACTATACATATACATTACAGCTCACGTTCATTGCCAGTTACACACACATGTGAACTTGATGTCTCATTCTTAAGTTACCCTCGCCCTTGTGACTCTAATATCATATGAATGCCAGTTTCTTTAAATCGCTCAGTGATGTCAAACATAATCGGTTTTCACGCAACTTGTGACTGATTGCAATGCTCTTGACTGTTTTGATTTAAGTGAATAATGATTGATATTTAGGTCTGTTTTGTCAGACAAGGCTCTTGTATGGCTTGAGGTGAATGTAAAATGTAGTGGAAAAACTTTAAAATGAAACTCTGAAAGTAAAAACCATTAAAGGTTCTCTTGTTGATACAACTGGCCCAGTGACACTTCTGGAACAAACAGAGATCAGATTCACTGGATCAGCCAAATGATTTCACAATGACCTCAGACCAGATTGCGGTTTCAGCTCTGGAGCTGAGACTCTTACACATATTCTGAACACACAATGTATTCACGAGGAATTCATTTTCATTTCTTCTCCGCTTACCTGACTCAGTACTGAAGGTGACCGGTTCACTGGCTGGACCTGAACCCAACTCATTCTTGGGTGTAACTTTGAATTCATAACTACAAGAGAAAACGGAGTTAAAGGATAAGTTCACTTCCAGCATAAAAACATCCTCGTAATTTACTCATCCCCATGTGATTCAAGATGTTCATGTCTTTCTGTCTTTGGTCACAAAGAAATGAAAGTTTTTGTAGAAAACATTCCAGGATTTTTCTCCATATAGTGGACTTCAGTGGCCAATGGGTTGAAGGTCAAAATTGCAGCTTCAATGCAGCTTCAAAAAGCTCTACACTATCCTAGCTGAGGAATAAGGGTCTTATATAGCAAAAAGATTTTTTTTTTAACCACAAACACTCATTTTGCACCAGCCTGACCTCCCGCATTACATAATCATGTTGGAAAGGTCACACGTGATGTAGGCAGAAGTACCGACCTAGTGTTTACAAAGCGAATGTGCAAAGAAAGTCAAATGCCCTTTGCAAAAAATGGTAAAACAATGAGACGATTTTGAAGTTGGAGGTGAACATGAGTAAAACCAAAGTACACAGACGCAGAAATAATCGCGTGACCTTTTCAACGTGATTATGTAATGCGTCTAGTGCAAGATGAGCATTTGTGGTTAAAAAGTATACAAATTTTTATTTTTTTTAGACAACGACCGATCGCTTCGCTAGATAAGATGCTTACTCCTTGACTGGGATCGTGTAGAGTCCTTTGAAGCTGCATTGAAACTGCAGTTTGGACCTTGGCCACCATTAAAGTCCACTATATGTAGAAAAATCCTGGAATGTTTTTCTCAAAAACCTTAATTTCTTTGCGACTGAAGAAAGAAAGACAGACATGAACATCTTGGATGACATGGGATGAGAAAATTGAACTTATCCTTTAATAACAATTCCGAACCAATATTATGTTGATCAGACAACCAAATATTACTAATAAGGTGTATTTTATTGTAACAAACATTAAGGGGAACTTTACAGCCCAACAGTGAAAACAGCTTTATAACAGGATTAAAAAATACATTATTACAAATATATTTAAAGGTGTCTGTAAGGGCAGAACTATGGCACATGCTGGTTAGGTATGTTTTGAAGCAAGGCTGCTGGTTTGAGCTGGTTTAAGCTGGTTCTAAACTGGTCATGAGTTGGTTTCAGCTGGTCATGTGCTGGTCCTGAGCAGGAGCTAGTTGCTTAGGACCATCTTAGGACCAGCACATGACCAGTTAAGAACCAGCTTAAACCAGCTCATGACCAGCTTATGACCAGCTAAGAACCAGCTTAAACCAACTCAAACCAGAAGCCATGCTTCAAAACATACCTAACCAGCATATGCTGGTTTTTTCAAAAGGGTTAGTGTGTAGCAGTTACAATTAGCCTAATTTAAGAACTAATGAAGTCCATGACACAGAACTTGATGTCTTTGTGTGTGTGTGTGTGTGTGTGTGTTTCATACCTGCTCTCTGGTTTCAGATTCTCAACAGCTGTATGTGTTTGATTTGTTGTCTGGATGGACACCTCCTCTCCATGCGGACCCTTGGTGGAGGAAACCACCTCATATTCTATTGATACAAGAGAAACATAATTTGTTGTTTCAAATTTTTCATGGAACACAAAAGGAGATGTTTCCCAGATGAGATGTTTGAGCTGCTTTATTCTATTCAATTAACTACATTAACATTTTGGAATTTTGGATTTTTTTTAAGATTTTGGTATAAACAAACAAACAAACAAACAAACACTACTGTTCAAAAGTTAGTCAGTTTTTGTTTTTGTTTTTTTACTTTTCCAATTATCAAAGAACCCATTTGCAATAATAATAAGAAATGTTTCTTGATCACCAAATCAGCATATTAGAATGATTTCTGAAAGATAATTTGATACTGAAGACTTAAGTAATGGCTGCTGAAAATTCAGCTTTGCCATCACAGGATGAAATTACATTTTAAATATATAATGTATACAAATATATTTAAACAGAAAACATTTATTTTAAATAGCAAGATTTCACAATATTATGGTTTCTTACCAACCCCAAATTTTTGAATGGTAGTGCATCTCATTTATTCCAAGGAAGAAAGTAATATAGGTTTGGAATGACTTAATTTTGGAATAAGCAACTAATGACAGAATTTTCATTTTTCTCATATATCTAGTTAAATCCAACTAAAGTAAGTTTAACCAAAGTCCTCTTAAGTCAAGCCAGTTCAACTGGCGGCCATCTAGGAAGCTACTTTCTAGGCAATGGGCATAAAGTATAATTTCTGGAATGAAGAAAGACTAAAAATCTGTTAAGACTTGTCAAAAGAGCTTTTCAAAGCCATATTTCAAATTAGCAATAAAGTCTGACAACAATGGTATCATAAATTTTGCTTCCTAAGCTCAAACAAACGCTAAAAACTAATATTTTTCAGGCTTGCCAAGCTAATGCACATTCCAGAGGAAAAAAATAGTCTCCGCATCCATCAAAAAGGCAGTTGGCTCTTTTAACTTTCATTCCAACAGCTGCCATATTGGGCATTGCAACTTTTCCCATTCATTTCTCAAGCTGTCCATCACCTTCTTCTGTCTTTAGTTTAAAGCCAGTAAATACAGCAGTCAAATGCTCTGTCTACCTGTGGTCTCATTGTCTGTTTTGTCCCAGTCAAGGATGATGAAGGAGGGGCATCCTTCCACTGTGACCACAGTAAGGTTGGATGGAGGGGTCTTGGGTGGGCCAGTGACATTTAAGTATCCCACGTCCTCATCAGGAAAGAAGCTGAGAGAGTTTGTGACAGAGCAGGGCTCTTCTGGACGTTTGTCGGTTCTATAGATCACGTGAGGCGCTGCAAATAGAGGACAGCAAATCAGAGGTCAAATTCTGTCTGACAGTGCTGTAGGTTTAATATATTAATGCTTTTAGCCCATATTCTTACCTACGAAGCGTTTCTTCCCCGTGGCATCCACTTTAGAGAGGGGATGAGAACTGAATGAGCTGTCACTGGTGTCAAAACGACTCCCTAAGATTCAAAGGCATACATGAAACACCACAAGACTACAAGGTCAAGACTCCAACTCTGTTAGATACATGAATTCTCTCGTTCTCAACAGATCGTCTTGTTTCCAGTACTTCAGGAGAAAGTGAAGTACTCTGATTTCAGCATTGTGTGTTGTTTTTACCATAGTTCTCTATAGAAGAATCATTTAAAGGACCATTCTGCAGAAACTACTGGTGCATTTTTTAGATCTAAGATCATTCTATTAGCTATTGAAATCCACAATAATATTTAAAGTAAGCTTCATATATATAAAATCATAATTTATTGGGTACCTTCAGTTAGAAGGTGGCTGTCCCAAACCCTAACCCCTAAATTTCAACTTATGAAAATTATATTGATATAATTTAATTAAGTACCTTTTTCTTTAATAAAGTAAAATAAAAAAAAATCATTTTATATTTTCTTTGTAAATTATGAAACTTTATGTACATTTTTCATGTCACTACCGAAACAGTCTATGTTATAGTCCATTGGCTGAGACTGATTTTAACTACACCTCTACATTTATAATCAGGAAATATTCATGTGTCCCTCTCTCTCATAGGTACAAGGTGTGAGTAGATAGACCCCATCATTTTGAGGTAAATGTGTTCAAAATTCTAAAAATCTGTGTAAGCAACATCACTACAGAACACCTTTTTTCTGCAATAAAGCACACCTTTTTGGGAGTTATTCCATAACATTTAACTTTTATATGTGTACCACTGTTCAGAGCTGTGCTAGCTAACCATGTGCTGACTAGCATCACTTAGCTAGGTTCAAGTATCTAAAATTGTCACTACCGAAAGTCGCAACAGAAACGTCATCATTGCTTCGGTAGTGACAAAGGGGAACACATAATCCTTTATTTGGGGAAAATAAACAAAATGTTAATACCGTTATGCAAATTTTTGTATTTTAGTATGTTTTAGTAGTGTTTTAGCATGTGGGTTAAAATTTTGTAATGTGATGTGATTGTTACCAAAACATTACTGTCACTATCGATAATGGGCAGTCACTACCAAAACATTTTGTCAAAAATAAAATATACTGAATTATCATCCAAGATGTTATGGTTTTTGGTTCAATGCATATTTGAAACCAGTATGATCAACTTTTTGCCTTTTACAATGAAAAACTGGATTCAAAATACAACAAATCTCATAAATTACACTTGAAATATTGTTAAAAATGCAATAGTTATTGATTTACCTCTGAAAAATGTTTAAAATAGCAAAAAATATATTTACAATGAACATGTAAGCAAAATCTTAATAGGTATATATAACCCTTCCAATTAAATTATTGTTACTGTGTTTCGGTAGTGACAAATTTGGGGAGAGGATAAATATTCCAAAACTTTCTGAAAATACAATATGAGAATTAATTGCACAATTACTAGAAATGTGTACCTTGGATATTATACAATTTGCATACATACAAATGTTTTGGAAAAAGACATTTTTTTCAAGACGTTTCCAATTCGGACTTTGGACCAATTCGGTAGAATGGCCCATAAATGACATAACTCGCATTAGTAGAGCATACCCTCAAAAGAAGATTGTGGTGCTGTTGTCGATGAAGGCCGTTGTTTGGCTGGTCTTTCAGTAGTGGGTGGAGCCAGAGGTTTTAGATCTGGAACAGGGTCCTTCTGCTTCAGATCAGTAATCTTTTCTAAAGGTTAACATGGAAAATGTTTTATAAATTGGCAAGAAACACATGCACATTAAAGGAGAAGTCCACTTCCAGAACATAATTTACTCACCCCCTTGTCATTCAAGATGTTCATGTCTTTCTTTCTTCAGTCAGTAAGAAATTATGTTTCTTGAGGAAAATATTTCAGGAATTATCTCCATATAGTGGACTTCATTAGTGCCCCCAAGTTTGAACTTCCAAAATGTAGTTTAAATGCAGCTTCAAATGGCTCTAAACGATCCCAGCCGAGGAAGAAGCGTCTAATCTAGCGAATCGATTGGCCATTTTTGTTTTACATAATTTATATACATTTTAACCTCAAATGCTTATCTTTTCTCGTCTCTCCAACGCGCATGCGTAGCCTGTGTAATCCGGGTCAATACAGTTAGGGTATGTTGAAAAACTCCCGTCTCGTTTTCTTCTTCAACAGCAAAATCGTCCTACATTGATGTTTTACCATTTTTTTGCATTTGATTCTCTTTGTATGTTCACTTTGTAAACACTAAGTCAGTACTTCTGCAGAGATGTAGGACAATTTTGAAGTTGGGGAAGAAAACGAGATGGGAGTTTTTTGACATACCTTAACTGTCTTGACTGTACTGAACCAGAAAAAACAAAGTTCACGCAGACTTAGACAAGACGAACGTTTGAGGTTAAAAAGTTTAAAAAATTTGTTTAGAAAATGACCAATCGTTTTGCTAGATAAGACCCTTCTTCCTCGGCTGGGATTGTGTAGATCCATTTGAAGCTGCATTTAAACTGCATTTTGGACCTTCAACCCATTGGCCACCACTGAAATCACCACTATATGGACAAATTCCTGAATCGACTGAAGAAAAAAAACCACAAACATCTTGGATGACAAGGGGGTGAGTACATTATCTGTAATTTTTTGTTCTGGAAGTGAACTACTTCTTTAGGTCCAACAAGATTGTCGCTGTATTGATGTTTGATATCTTTATCTGTCAGTGTCCTCACCTTTTTGTTTAGTCTCTGAGACCTGGTTCAGCTTTGTGTTCACTGTAAAAGAAGAAGGCAGACTAGTAGAAGATACAGGGTAATTGTTTGTGGTTAATCAAGGAGTCAAAAGTCTGAGCACAACATAATTATCCTGTCCCTGAGGTTAATCTGAACAAAAACGACAGCTGGAGCTGCTACAAGCTGCTGGAAAGTTCAAAGTAAGACTCTTTTCTTAGTGTTGGTCTTTTCAATTTTGTTTTCACTAAAAAAAAAAAAAAAAAAAAAAAAAAAAAAATCACATCAGCATAACGCAACAGATATTTCACATGACTGTAAATCTTCAAGGCCAAAAACCACTGCACACTAACTATGATTTAGAAGTGAAGGTAAAGTACGTTCTGCATAACATTCACATGGTTGGAATTAAAAAAATAATGCATGACATCAGGCTAATGTCCGCACAGTCAGAGTATTGTGTGAGCCAAATGGGATCTTTTAATGCTGTCCAGACTCTCAGGGCTGCAGCTTCTCCAAGAACAGCTCTGAGGGAACACTGCTATGATGGAGTGCAGAACTACAAGGCTATAATGCTGGATATTCACTCAAAATAGAAGTGCAGGATAATACTGACCAAAGCCCATCAATGAATCAATTTCAAAACGTAATTATTTCCAACAGCCATCTCTGTTGAGGTCTATTATTCCAATATGCGATTCGCTAAACATTCCAGATCAATTTCAGGAATCGAATTTAGGATGAATAGGTTTTTAAAAAAAGTTGGATGAAGAACAGTTTCACAATTTCCTCAAGTAATCATATGTCTGCCAAATGTTTTCAAGGCAGCAGACTTTCTAACAGGAGTTGGATTGGTTAGATGGGATGAGCAATTAGGTAAATGCAGAGTGATTTGATTATCTAATATTCAGTTTCAGTGCTGGCTTTGGTTGGATGAGGGTGATGGAGAAAATGAGAAAGGGTCTAAGAGGGTTAGAGAGGCCTGGAGAAGTTGATCAATGGCTGATCTGTCATGCTTTTCCAAAGAATCATAAGCTCTGAAAATCCATCATGACATGAACAGCACATAAATATTTTCTTTGGCCCAGAATGGTCATGAAATCCAGCTGCAGGGGAATCGTTCTTTAGACGGGAGATGTTTTCTACCAAACAGGAACATCTATCTCAGACATCATGTTAAGACTGTATCCAAGCTAACACGGTGCACAATTGAATTCACAGTTTTCTGGGACAGGAACTGCAAAATCACTCCATAAACTAAAGAACACAACACCAGGCTTTGCAACTACAGTTAACATCACATAGATTGTAATGGAAATATGATTGCAACCCCCTTATGAGATAACATCTAAAATATGCATTTAAAATCTATGTAGGAGTTTACCATGGTGTTTTCTGAGTCCCTTCGGAAATTTGGACGCCAAAAGTCCTCGATGACGCTCGCCATCGGCCACTGCCGTAAGACAAAAAAGTTTTAATCAAAGCTAATACAAATGAAAATGAATCATTTAAATGTGACCCACTTTATCCCACCCTTAAACCTACCCATACCACCAAACCTGTTCCTAACCTTAGCCGTATCCCACCTCAATAGCAGCAAAAGTGTTTTGCAAAACAATATGAACACAATAAGTACATTGTACTTGTTTTTTGATATACGCACGTAGTAGTTAAGCCCACCTACTATAAAGTGGGACCAATTTGGTAAACATTAGAGTAAGAGACCAGATGTGG
Source organism: Cirrhinus mrigala (assembly GCA_036247105.1). Classification (NCBI taxonomy): domain Eukaryota; kingdom Metazoa; phylum Chordata; class Actinopteri; order Cypriniformes; family Cyprinidae; genus Cirrhinus; species Cirrhinus mrigala. Next base: position 20,293,589 of record CM070015.1, read on the forward strand.
TGAAAAAAAAGAGGGACTTAAATAACAAAAAGTTGAACTTTATAGTTCGAGCTGTAATATCAGGTGCCACAGGAGTAATCAGCTGTTGTGCAGTATTACATGACAGTGTGAAGAGGACAGGATGGGAAACAGATTTCTGGCAGAAAGAGATAGACTCTGTGTTTGTGTATGTATGCGTGTCTTTTCCCTGTAGATAACACATGAATCTTGTCAACAGGTCCTAAGAGTCCCTTAAACAAATGAATTTAAAACCCACTAGAGAAACCATGTGCAAAGAAGAATGTCTATATAGAGTATATACCTACATAGGCCTACACAATCAACCAGACATACACTACCAGTCAAACGTTTTTGAACAGTAAGATTTTTAATGTTTTTTAAAAACGTCTCTTCTGTTCACCAAACCTGTATTTATTTGATCCACAGTATCGCAAAACAGTAAAATTTCTACATATTTTTACTATTCAAAATAACCATTTTCTATTTGAATATATTTTATAATGTAGTTTATTCCTGTGATTTTATAGCTGCATTTTTAGCATAATTACTCCAGTCACATTATCCTTTAGAAATCATTCCAATATTCTGATTTACTGCTCAAAATACTATTATTATTATTAGGTTGAAAACATATATTGTAAGTTTTTCAGGTTTCTTTTATGAACAGAAAAGTTCAGAAGAACAGCATTTATTTGAAATAGAAATCTTCTGAAACATTATAAAAGTCTTTATCATTACTTTTGATCAATTTAAAGCATCCTTGCTAAATAAAACTTTCATTCCCCCAAAAAATGTATACTGATATGGTGTATAATGTTACAAAAGCTTTTTATTTCAGACAAATGCTGATCTTTCTATTCATCAAATAATCCTGAAGAAATGTACTCAACTGTTTTAAATATTAACAATAATAATAATAATAAAAATGTTTCTTAAACAGCAAATCAGCATATTAGACTGATTTCTGAAGGATCATGTGACACTGAAGACTGAAGTAATGATGCTGAAAATTCAGATTTGATCACAGGAATAAATTACATTTTAAAATATATTTAAATAGAAAACAGTTATTTTACTGTTTTTGCTGTACTTTGGATCAAATAAACACAAGCTTGGTGAGCAGAAGAGATGTTTTTAAAAACATAAAAAATCTTACAGTTCAAAAACTTTTGACTGGTAGTGTACTTAAAAGTTATTTAACTGGTAAAACTGATAAATACACAGGGTGTACAGTTAAATTTTTGCCATGTCTAACAACGCCAGGTGAGTTGAGAATGTCAAACAAAAAAATCGAAAAAAGAGACTATATAGAATCTACAGAAAACAAAATCTTTTGGATTCACTCAGACTATGTCAGATTCATAAAAAACATACTGTTTGTTCTTACACTGACAACTAAAACAGTTAATGTCCAACCGTTAATTTTGGACCCCAATTAAGTAGATTAAGGCCTGATTGGCGAAGTTTGATTTAAATCCTACGTGACACCTCATATGTTTCACTCCACACATGTAATCTATCCATATTTATATAGTTAGCCATGTTAACAGGCCACAGAATTCGCACAGTGCATATAAGCATTTGTTTTGCAATCTACTGATTTATCAAGCAAAAATAATAGAGTAAATTATATATAAATAAATTAATGGATAGCCAAAAATGAAGTGTCTATTTACATTAAGTGTAAGTGTACAAAAGATGTCTGTCTTGCCGGCACCAATAGCCTTGTGGGCAGCGTGCCGACATACAACATCATTGTGCTACGGGCGTCCCGAGTTTGAATCCCAGCTCAAGGACCTTTCCCGATCCCGCCCCCTTCTCTGAGCAAATATCTGACACTATGTAGTATAAACAGCAATAACCACTATTTATTGGGAAAAAAAAATATACTATTTTTACATAGTGTAAATTTAATCTATCACTCTTTGCACTTAAATAGCATATCTTTAAGAAAATACTGCTATTTTTACATTCACTATAGTGCAAACAGCCACTGCCATAAAATAAATACAGCTTAATTATTTAAATGCCCAAAATTCAAATATATAGACAGTGCAGTAACCTAAAAATCTGTTTTATTATTTCCCTTTAGAAATGTTGCATTGTGTACTACAGCTCCACTTACATGCTTCTGCATATGCATGTGGTGTGAAACAGGCCCAGTGCTACACAAATTTGCATGCTACATAACATTTAAAAAGTCTAATAAAGCATTTAGACAAAATGAATGACAGTATGAATGCATAAATGAAAATAAGGATGGCTGAACACATTATTGGAAGCATGAAAGGAAAGTTGAATAGTCAAAGGCCCCACTTAAAAGAAAAATTATGTTTGTGTCAGTGTGAAGACCTCAAAGTTTTTATACCCTTTTTCCCGTTGTGAGTTGAGTTACGATGCCCAGCGGGTTGCCTGAAGGGAGGGACACGACCGCGAGGCCTCGGGCTTTGTGTAGTATTTTGTGCCAAGGGGTGGGACGCAGAGGGAGGTTTGCGGAAGATACCTCTGCCTAAATAAACACAAACATAGTCAGCAATGGGAAGGAGACAATGATTAAAGATTATGGCAGCAGATCCGTTGACTAACTGAATGGGGATGAGTCTGGGAAGCTCACAAAAGAACACCAGCTATCCAGAAACAGAAGCCAACAGATCTAGAAGAGAAGATGGTGGAAATGGTGTGCGTAGCATTATGACAGAGCAAGTGTTGTACATTAGAGTGGATGAAGTAGTCAGACACTTGAGGTGAACGCATGGCATGGTAATGTAAGAGCTAGTGCTGTTGGTGATGATTTAAAGACAATTGAGGGGCAAAGGTGGGGCTGTTTCAGCGCTAGTCAGGTGGTAATAGCATTGCCCAGCAGGATGACGTTCAGAAGTGGTGGTGACAATCACGACGCTACTGTGTACAATGAAGATTTATGCGGTTAATACGGACATGTGACAAACAGCACATTTAGGAGGAAAAAACTGGAGCTGATATCATTACCCTCATTCCTATTGGCCACCTCATTTGTATGTGTTGGCTGTGACAGTAGCTGTTCGTCCTTTGGCTTGGAACTAGCTGACATACAGAGGCAGACTTATGTAAGTCTTATACAAAGTAGAACATGCTGTAATGATAACGTTTTCAGAAGACCACTGCTTAATAGCTTTTAGCCTGTCTGGATTATTCATGTCTGTTAAAGGAATATCTGGCACCAGTTATTTAAAAAAATGGCATAACAATGAATAAAAAACATAAAAGAACTTCTTAAACCGGGGTTGTACAATTCTGCTTCTCGAAGGCCAATGTCCTGCAAAATTTAGCTCCAACCTGCCACATCACACTTGACTGGAAATTTCCAGCAATCCTGAGTTGTTAATTCAAGTGTGTTTAATTAGGATTGGAGATAAACTCTGCAAGACAGTGGCCCTATAGGAACACAACCTGACACTCCTGTCTTAAAGGAGAAGTTCACTTCCAGAATAAAAATTTCCTGATAAATTATTCAACCCAATGTGATCCAAGATGTTCATGTCTACTGTCTTCAGTTGAAAAGAAATTAAGGTTTTTGAGGAAAACGTTCCAGGATTTTTCTCCATATAGTGGATTTCAGTGGTGGCCAATGGGTTGAAGGTCCAAATTGCAGTTTCAATGCAGCTTCAAAGGGCTCTACACAATCCCAGCTGAGGAATAAGGGTCTTATCTATTAAAACGATTGGCCATTTTCTTAAAAAAGTAAAAATGTACATACTTTTTAACCACAAATGCTTGTTTTGCACTAGCTCTGCGATCCGCATGCACATTTTCACCACGTTGGAAAAGTCACGTGTGGTTATTTCCTCATCTGTGTACTCCGGTTCAAAAAGGGGGGTTGGGCAAAAAAAACCCTCTAATTTTCTCCTCCATCTTCAAAATCGCCAGACATCATTGTTTTACCCTGTTTTTTTAAAGTTTAAATTATGCACTGCTTTTACTGTCTTTGCATGTATGCTTTGTAAACACTGGGTCGGTACTTCCGACTATGTGATGTGCGCGTGATTACATAATGTACATTGCAGAGCTAGTGCAAGACAAGCATTTGTAGTTAAAAAATATATCGATTTTTATTTTTACTAGATAAGACCCTTATCCCACGGCTGGGATTGTGTGAAGCCCCACTGAATCAGCTTGGACCTTCAACCTTTTGGCCACCATTAAACTCCGCTATATGGAGAAAAATCCTGGAATGTTTTCCTCAAAAACCTTAATTTCTTTTAAACTGAAGAAAGAAAGACATGAACATCTTGAATGACATGGGGTGAATAAATTATCAGGAAATTTTCATTCTGGAAGTGAACTCCTTTAATGATGCATTTTAGTTTGCCAGATTGCTTTTAATGACTAAAACTAGCCTGTTTCTTCACCATATGTCTAGGGGAGAAGTTACCCGCTGGTCGACTTGGATGACTTGTCCCCACTGATACCTTCTTCGCCACGGGTGAGTTTTGAATGGCATCGGATTTGGTGAAAGCTGTTTGAGATGTGAGGGTTAGTAGGTTTTTTGGGGTACCTGGCAACCGTTCTTCAGGGGTAGGTTGTCGATTTTCAATCTGGGAGTCCGTTTTTGGGTTGTATTTAACAGTGCTAATTTGCTGTTTAGTGGTGCTGGAATGCTCTGTTGTGGTGCTGGGTTTGGGCTGGTACCAAAATGTTATGGGTTGATATATAGGATGTGGAATCAGTTCTTGTATGTTCTCGGTAAGAGGTGGATCTTCAGTTGTGGGACTAGGGGATGTAGAATATTCTTCAGGGGTGGTTGGATTAGTGGTCAATACTGGATGTGTGCTAACATCAGTTTTCAGATGTGATACTAAGACATCTGCTTGTTTGTCTGTTACTAAGACAGTATTTGTTAAAGTAGTGGGTGAAGTCAAAGCTGGGCTTGTCGGAGAATTGCTGTTTGTGGACCAATTCTGTGTAGTTGGTGGTGGTTTGGTGTTTGGCTGTTCAGAATGTGCGATTGTGATGGACTGATAGTGAGAAGTGGTTGCTGGAGAATAAGCGTGAGTGGTTTGGTGTTTGGACGTGCCTCGTGAACGCTGGACTGTGCTCAGTCGATGCTGCTTGGTAGTGGGCTGAATTTTTCTTGTATGGAGACTGTCTTGAGTTATGGTGTCTTGTTTCTTAGATGGGTGGGGATGTTCCTGGACAGCGCTTGTTGGTGGAATGGGTGGTTTGGTTGTAGGCGGATTAGGAGAAGATGTTTCACTAAACTGCTGTTGGGCAGTTTTCAGTAGTTGTTTGGCTGTAAATGGTTGATCTTTGACTGAGATCTGTGTTTTGATGGTGTATTGCTGGATTGTAGTGGGTGGTGGTTGGGTTGTGCTGGTTTGTTGAGTTCTGGAAGTTTGTGGCTGGGATGTTTTAGGTTGTTGTGGGGTTATGCTAGTATGTTGCTCTGTGGAAAGATCTGCTTGGGTTTTACTGGGATGGCTGGTGGGGATTCGAGCTTGAACTGTGCTTGTGGTCTTTGGCAAGGGCAGAACGATAGATGTGTGAGAGGAAGGAAGGGCCTCGGTTGAGGTAGGTGGAATCTCAGGAACTGTCGTGGGATTTTCTGGCACTGTTGATGGAACTGTAGAAAAAGACACACACAGGACAATAACAGAAATAAAAAGATGAGATAATGAGACATGCAGCTCTACTGTTACAGAAGTTAATGGGACATTTTTAGGGTTTAATCAAATCCTTTAGCAGGAATTAATTTGCATAGACGAAAAGTGATTATAATCATTAGATGAATTTCAAATGTTTAAGCTTCAGCTTATTGATCTCAGAAAATTCACATCTGGAATTATGATACACATGAAGGACATTTATTTAGAATGTATCTAAATTACTGTGATGGGGACCTGCTACATATGCAGTATGAGCAGTTTAATTTAAAACACAGTTTAGGTCACAGACGTAAAACAGAGGAATTGTTTAGTCTGTTTTATATAGATGGCTAATTAACATAAGTAAAAGCAGGTGTACTTGATTTGTTTAGTGTTTAAAGATGTCTAAACATTTAAAGCTGGAAATGTAGGGAAAAAAATGTCATTTTAAGTTATAATGTTGATTCAGGCTCTCTATTTTCTGAAGAAAACCAGGTGTGTAGTCATAAAAAACGATTAATTGTTTTATTTTTAGAGAGAAGTAGAAATGTGGCTTTTTCACATGCAAGTAGAGTTCTGAAAATATACAGGAGAGAAAAAGTTAAAAGATATTTGGGCAATGGGTATGCTCAGAATAGCAAACTACTATGGCATACTTGTACTATTTTTGTAGCTTGCATGTGTATACAGACATATCTTCATTATGACTTTAATTCAAATAAATAAGAATGCTAAATAATCACATTTCTTTTCGAGGTGATGACTGGAGGTCAACATACATGCTAAGGTATATGTGTTGGTAATGTGGCAATAAGGCAAATTAATAAAATAGTAGACAGAATGCAGTAAAAACTGTCCAGTATGCTGTGTGCGTTATGCTTGCATTCCATTTTGCTAATGTAATATTTTGCTTGGCTTCAAAGGTGAGAGAATGTCATTTACCTGAAGTTTTCCTTGGCTTTGGTGGGGTAGTGTGTTTGAGAACAGGGGCTGCTCTGGTCTGGGTAGTGTTGTTTATGACTAGAAAGTGGCAGGAAAAGTCATTACATATTTTAGATTTTATATCAGTGAATGTGTTTAGTAAGGAAAAAAGATGTCTTTTACCTAGCACTGGTGGCAAGACTGGCTTCTGTTTGGAAAGCAATATCCAAAGTGAAAAAAAAAGTGACAAAGCAAGAGAACAAAAGTGTTGTCCTTACAGCACAGCTGTTTACTTACCTTAGGCTTTGCCTGGTTCAGTTCCTTGAAAGGCTCTATTATTTGATCTGCGAGGTAAAAAAGTTTTGTAAACATTTTAGTTACAGTATGTTTCATTGCAGTATTCCAAACATTCATAGGAAAAATAAAAAACAAACAAGACACTTGTTAACACACAATAAAAGTCTATAATTATAAAAATCTATGATTCATTGCAAAATGAATGATTTGTAATAGGACACACCAGCTGTTTTATGGATGACCGGTGGACTCCAGACTCCACTGTTTGTGTTGGTGTTTGCTCGGACCGCAAACTCATACTGAGCATCTGGTTTGAGGTTGTCGATGACTGTGCTGGTGGATGGACAGGTTTGGTAGTTCCAGGTATTGCTGGGTTCCTTCTCTCTATAGCGGACTGTGAACTTCCTGAGAGGAGGTACAACAGCAATCCAGACTCAGACCTCTGGTTTGAATAATTTACACTTGCAGGTATTATCTCAGTATGATATGGCACTAATAGGCTACACTCAGATATTACTTATGCCTATAGATTCCCCTGCTTACCCTTTTTTTCAAAATCTCTCTCTCCTTCTGGCATTTATAAACGTTTTATGGATCAGAAAGCTCAAATGAGTTGTTTTGTAGAGGGCTGAGGTCAAGCTTTCCACTAACTTGTCCAAGGACAGTGTGTGTTGGTCATATTGTGCCTACATTGCAGGGACCGTGTCCCCACAAGGACAGTAAAAATTAGCTGCACTGCAGCAAGCATCCAACACTCTCTAAAAGCAAACTGACTTCATAAACATATTAAATGATGTCTTAACAAACATATAAACATGCAGGAGATAAAAAAAAAAAAACCATCATACTACTATATATGCAAAGTCCCCACAATGATAGAGAAATAAATATGTGTTTTTGTCTTTGCATACATACACACCCAAATCGTTTTTCCACCCAAACATCTGTTAATTTTATTACTGTGTTTTACTGTTTCCTCTTTCTTTTCTATTTTTCTCTGTCTGATAATGTTAGTATATTAAAGTCTGTTGTTTTGCCCATTAATATGTGTGATCAGAGTGTCTGGTTGTTTCTGGAACACATGGGCGCCTGCACGCATGATCCTGTGCCTGCTCTGTATCTTCTGTCAGTGCAATAACTACACATCTTGAGAGAAGGTCAACAACAAACTGATTAAATCCAGATAACACCCACACGGTACATGGATATATCCGCACATAGATGCTCAAGGACACATACCCTTCATCAAAACAATCCTCCAGAACGGTATCCATGAAAGGGCTTGTCAGTAGCGTCCCCCAGGACAGCAGCACTGACGACTGTGTTACTGAGCCGATCACAATGTTCAGGGGTTTCTCTAGATCCACTTTCCCTGGAGGTTACAAGTCAGTATTCAGCTTGCAGTCATTACACAATTTTCATCTCTGGTAAATTTCACAATTCATTACAAAGAAATAGCAAGTAACGCATTGAATTAACTGTGAGTAATTTTCAAGTAGAAAGACTGTAGACTGAAAAATAAAGGTCCTTCACCATGTCCTAGAAGAACCTTTTTTGTCTAAATGGTTCCATAAAGAAACTTTAACATCTAAAGAACCTTTCTGTTTCACAAAAGGTTCTTTGTGGCGAAAGAAGGTTCTTCAGATTATAAAAAGGTAGAAATAGATGGTTCTTTAAAGAACCTTTGACTGAATGGTTCTTTGTGGAACCAAAAATGGTTCTTCTATGGCATCGCTGTCAAAGAGATTTAAAAGTCTTAAAAGAACCTTTTAAAGCACCTTTATTTTTAAGAGTGCACTGAAAGCCAGCAACTTTCTGAACTGTTGTATAAAAGCAAATCTAATGCAATGACATTCTTTTTAAGTGGTTTATGTGTCCAAATAGTTTGGGGGTCACTGTATGTATAGATGTTGTTTGTTAAAGGCATAGCTCACCCAAAAATTATCATTCTGACATTAATTACTCACCCTTATGTCATTCCAAACCCGTAATACTTTCATTCATCTTTAGAACACAAATTAAGAAATTTTTGATGAAATCCAAGAGCTTTTTGACTCATAGACAGCAATGTAACTGTTCCCAAGCCCAAAAACGTAGTAAGGACATCGGTAAATAAAAAGTCCATGTGACATCAGCGGTTCAACTGTAATTTTACGAAGTTATGAGAGTACATTTTTCGCAAAGAAAACAAAAATAACTTTATTTAATAATAATGGCAGCGGACGTGACTTGGGGGAGAAAAAGTGTTGAATGAAGTCATTATTTTTTATTTCTTTGGGCATAAAAAGTATTCTCATAGCTTCTTAAAGTTATGGTTGAACAACTGATCTCACATGCACTATTTTAACGATGTTCTTATTACGTTTCTGGGCTTGGGAACGTGCCAGTTGCACTGCCGTCTATGCAGAATCAGAAATTCCTCTGATTTCATCAAAAATACCTTAATTTGTGCTCTGAAGATGAATGACGAGTTTAGAACGACATTAGGGTGAGTAATTAATGACAGAATTTTCATTTTTGGGTGAGCTATCCCTTTAATCGTTCTGTAATTTCACTTGTGGCATCGTGTTGCTTACCTGCACATTTTTTTTTAGGTTGCTCAGGATTTTTTGACTGTACCGCAATCAGATATTTGGGCTCAGCATCTAGACAACAGAGAAAATACTGTTAAATAAACAACTAACTCTATGAAAGAAGGCTGGAGAGAAAGACAATACCTATCTCAGTCTCATAGGGTTCTCCGTCCTCAGGTAGCTGGATGAATTGTTTGGAGAACATGGTGCTGCCATATCCCAGGATATACCCCTCCAGTGTGGAGTCCACATGAGGCCGGATGAACTTGAATATAATGGTGTCTCCAATAGCACTGATACGCACCCTCATGTTTTGTCTTTGCACTGGGATACACAGGAAAAGTCACTCAGATTCACATCAGTCCCTTACATTTTCATTATGACTTCAGCTAGGGATATTAGAAGTCATGTGACTATCTACAACGTTTTTGCCAAGAGATTTGGAATAACAATCAGTCCACTCTCAGATTTTCCTTTCTGAAAGCTACGCTTCTACAGTCAAAACGAAAATCTTTTGGTCATGCACCCATGCACTTGCCAGCAGCGATGCGTCCCTGACAAACATCATGTTCTGCCGTTATAATTACCTTTTTTGTGAACTATGACAACAAAATACAAACAAGTAAGAGAATCCCAGGGCGAGACCCCTGTGGTTTGTTTCCCATAAATATGCGCTTTTGCCATTTCTAAAAAATGAGTGATGAAACAGTGTGCTATGCCAGAGAAAGTTGTTACTGCTTGAGGGAAACCCCTGGCATTGAGCACAAAGCTCCGGATCACACAAACAGCCCAATTATTACATCAGAGCTGGTTTCTCTATAACTCTATTCCCAGAGGAAACAGCAAACAAACCGCTGTGTTGCAGAGATGTGTCAGGAATCATATGTGGGTGTAACGTGAGAAAACACTTGTTGTATGCGTGTTTGTTTACAATTAAACATAGTCACCTACTGAAGCTGACACTATGATTTTCACAGAAGTGAGATTGATTGATTTCCTGCTGCTAGCATATTTCTCCTATAGAGTTTCAGAAGAGATCTCAACAATATCACGGATTTGCCCATACTCTAGATTCTGCAATCAGAAGTCTGAGATTTCGGTATGAGCTTATCCCTTTATAATGACAGTCTTACAAAATCAAATTATCAAAAGATACAGTAGAATTTAAAAGTTAACTAAAGTGACTTTCATAAAAGACTTAAGTTCATTAAGGCTGATTCATAATTTACTAATTTATTTAACCCTTTAACTGTCACTCCCATTTTTGAACACAGACATAAAAATCCAGACTTAAATCGTTATAATTAATGAATGAAAACATTTTGTAATAAGATTTTGGTGCACATTTTTCATGGTAATGCAATGTCTGCCTTTCAAAGGATGAATTTTGAGATTTTAAGTTTTGAGCTGATATATAATTTCTTATGATATCTAAAGTGTGATAGGGAAAAAGGCAAAGAAGAAAGTTTTTTGTGACAAAGGTCAGAACTCATGTTATGATGTAGATTTTTTAAGTGGCACTCTTGGCATATACTAATCTATTACTTTTCCTACATAATTTCTGACACAAAAATACGGTAAAACATCTATTTAGGAGTCTTAGACCTTTCCAACGATGAATAGTTTGTCATAATTAGATTAGGATTTATTTGTAATATGGTGAAGTAAACTTAGGCGTCCCACAGGGTGGACGGTGACAGTTAAAGGGTTAGTCAAAATATATATAGATACACTGCCGTTCAAAAGTTTGGGATCAGCAAGGTTTTTACTGTTTTTTAAAAGAAGTCTTTTCTGCTCATCTAGGCTGCATTTATTTGATTAAAAAATACAGAAAAACAGTAATATTGTAAAATATTATTGCAATTTAAAATAGTGGTTTTCTATTTTGATATACTTTAAAATAGAATTTATTTCTGTGATGCAAAGCTTAATTTTCAGCATCTTTACTCCAGTTTTTAGTGTCAAATGATCCTTCGGAAATCATTCTAATATGCTGTTTGTTTGTTTGTTTGTTTTTTATCAATGTTAGAACCTGTGATACTTTTTCCAGGATTCTAAAACATTAAAAAGAACAGTATACACTACTGTTCAAAGTTTGGGGTCAGTAATTTTTTTTACTTTCTTCCTTTGTTTGAAAGAAATTAATACTTTTATTCAGCAAGGATGTGTTCAGTTGATAAAGAGTGATAGTAAAGACTTATATTGTTAGAAAAGATTTATATTTTGAATAAATGCTGTTCTTTTTAACTTTTTATTTACGATATATTTTTCAGGATTCAAAATTTCAAAGTTCCACAAAAAACTTTTTTGGGGTAATGATCTAACGTAAAGTGAAAGTCTTTACTGTCACTTTTAAGCAATTTAATGCATCCTTCATAATTGAAATGATATATTTCTTTAACAAAACTGAGCCTAAACATTTGAACAGTGTTTTTGAAGATTCATGCGATCCAGATTCATTTATAGCTTTATACTTATACCGTATATCAACAGTTGTTTCGATTTTTATTTAAGGAATTTCAGGAGAAACATCTGAGACAAAGTTAACAAAATGAAATGGCATTCACTACCCATTTCACTTCCATAATATGATATATTTATGAGTAAATCAGGATATTGCAGAATTGATTATATCATGGAAAGTGGGTGTTCTACACTAGAATGGAGAAAATGCAAGATCTTAGTTGTGGATTTAGCCAAACCAGCATCCACTGCCTGCACCAATATCTGAAAAAGCTTTTAAAAGAAACGCAGGACAAAGTTCAAGTTCACATTCAAATTCAAGTTGTTTGAGAAAGGCAACAGTAACCTAAAACTATGCTGAATTACCATCTAAAAATAGCCCTTATGGCCTATTTGTGGTCAGTCAAGTTGCTTCAGAGATGACAAAATTTATTTCATTTGTTGAAAGTTTACAAAGACAAAACACATTTTCCTTTAACAAAACATACACTGATGAATCATACACTATGAGACCAGAAATGTGTATTACAGTGTGTGAAATTTGAATTATTCACTTGAAACATATTTGAGAACTGCTTTAAAAATTCTGAACTATGAAGAAGCAATCTTTGAGAAATAAATTTTCCCTCTGGGAAAGTGTGTGCAACACATGACAATGAGGAATTGATAAACAGAGGTTTCCATGGCAAGTAGGGATTTAGAGAACTTAACTGACCTAACAGATGGGTGGCCTGGGGTAAATTAGTCAAGGATGAGGTGTGTTACAATAAGACAGCATCAAGAGGTCCGTTCTTAGTGGCAGCGGAGTTGATGCTTACTTCTGTCAGTATATATGATTTACGCCAGTTTGCACAACAGGAGTCTGCTCTTACATGCACCTTACACGTGACAGGGGAGAAGGCGAGCGATGAGGCCAAAACAAATCCAGGCGAAGGCACACTAAGTACACACTCAGTGTGAAGTAATTTTCGATATTGCACACCAAAGCAAACCAAAAGTAAACTAAATTAATCCACATTCAACCAACGCCCATGCACTCAGCTTTCATGCACTCAAATTGTTCGAACAATCTCACTTCACAGATTCAAGCTTTAACAGAAAACAGATAATAAACACACACAAACCAGACCTGCCTCCTGATGTGATCTCGCATTTGCTGCCAATAAAGACATCAACGCACATAATATTTGTGCTGCAGTTTCAACAGAATCCATTACTGACATCCAATAAAAGTCCATTCTAATGACCTGCGAATAGACTTTTGAAATATTCATTGCTAAAATATAGTACAAATTATTTACGATGTAATCATAAACATCACTAATGAATTCTTTTAATGCACTCTTCAAAATGGTCACAATAACAGCTAATTATTTCAGCATCCCAACCCCAAAAAGAAAACAGATATATTATGTATATACAGACTGACAACAGCTGAGCTTACACCCTTTAACCGGCACCATGCATCCACAGCATACCAGACTAATGACTGCATTACAATAGTCAAACTGCATGCCAGATTTTCCTTCTGCGTGCAGTTCATTTTATAAGTTGCATGCATATGGATTCAAAACTATAGCTGGAAACATCTAAAACTGTAAAGTGATATACAGGCAGTTTTGATTGAATATTTCTGATCCTAGAACTAAAATCTAAGGTTGAATTGCTTTGTTTTGGTACCTTTCGTGGTGGTTGCGGAGCTCAGTCTCAGCAGCAAGACCTCACTGAGGAAGAAGAGGAGGAAGGCTCGCATGTTGTCCTTTTTGTCTCAGAGAAAACACAATTCAGAGCTCATATAGTCCACTCAAACCTCTTCTCTCTAAACACCTACAATAGTTCTGTCTTGAATCATATGTTTTCTTCTTGTCCTTTAAAGTGACCTCAGATCAGGTGTCACTGCACACTGTGTAAGAGAAACTGTGTGGTATGATTTTGTGTGTTTGGGAATGGGTGTGTGATTGTACGACCATCTATACTGGATTATTAACAAGAGGGAGGGACCCTATGATGTCACACTGTAGTTGTTAAACCTTTAGCTTATCTTTCTCTGTCTCTCTCTGGCGACACCATCTCAGCACACACTGCTTTTCTTTTTAAGCTGCATCTATTCCTCTACCTAAATTCAGTGTTTGGGATCAACTTTACTTGAAAATCATTAAGTAGTCATTGTAGCAAAATCACAAAGCAGTTTGAGAACTCAATTTTTTTGCCCGCGTCGAGTAATCTGCAAAATACTGGAAATGGCTCATTCCACGAACGAGAATCCACGAGAAGCATTATTAGACTGTTTTCCAGAGCTGCATGATGTATTAAACCCATTTAAAAAATCATAATAAAGCATACTGCTATTGTGAATTCAAAAACCCTACGATTCAATTAAATAAATACATGCGATACACGTTTAATATATGCGCTTTTATTGTTTACGTATGTGTGTCTGAGCAGCTCCGTTCGCAGTAAATGGTGCTCTCAAAATCCATTTCTGCTGTATTATTGTGAGTTTGGGTTTATTATAAGATTCATCTAGGAATGCAACTGTTCATCACAACTTAAAAATAAAAAAAGTTTGAACCTTCGCTCTGAGTATACACATTTTGATGTGAACATATTCAAGAAATTACAGTGGCTGTAGCATTTCCATCGTAAAGAAATGGCTTAATTTTCAAAATTAAGTGGACATTTGATTTAATTGTGGTTTAGTCAATATTAAACAAAGATTAGATCGCACAATAAAAACAATCGTCAAAAATGGCAGCCTCTGACATCATTTGTTGTAATGCGTAATGCACGTTAGCTCTATTGTTTATAATACATTATGTATTTTAACAGTTTTCTTCAATAATACAATATCATTACTTGCTTTTGATACTCTATTTTAACTAATTATTATTGCCTCGTTGCTGTTATGCATTTGAAGTCATTTTTAAGGCTATTGTTTGCTTAGGTCTATTTTAATTACTACAAAAAATGTAATTATAATTATCTGATTACTCAATTAATCATCAGAATAATCGACAGATTAATCAATTACCAAAATAATCATTAGTGACAGCCCTAATATTTATATTATTCATGTATTATCTACATTAACAACAGTGCATAAAGCAACTCCATGCTAAACAAATGTATCACAATGAAATAAATAAATAAAAATGAATTTTGATAATCTTAAATTTCACATCATAGGATAACAAGGTTTTTTTTTTTTTTTAACTACATTAAATTGACTTGTTTTGTTCATAAATCTAATAATAAATGAATAATACAGGGTGTAAGAATTTAATCCAAGATACTAAACAACGTTACAGAACAATACATGATTACACACACTTTACTACTTTTTAAAACTATTTTCTCAATAGTCACAAATACTAAGAAATGAGAATCACTTTGACTAAACACACATGGTACAATTCATATTAGAAATATGAAACCCTAAGTAAGAATACAATAACAATTTGCTGAAGAAACGTCAATCTTTAGCCTTGGCAAGAATGAAGAAATTCAAACAGGTTAAACAAAGTACTGTTTAGTTACTGAGCAAAACTAATGCATTATATTGCCTTGCCTATTTTATCCTTCCCAGCAATTCTTTTTGTATAGTGTGGCTGTTCAAAATATAATGTAATGCCATATGTTACCCATTTCTCAGACTAAATCTATTTAACCACAGCTAACAGAGAAAAACATGAAGAAATGTTTTAAGACTGATTGGAATCCATTTATTAATGATGAACATGCCCAAAATGTACAAAAGCATGTTATTTATAGCATCTATATCAGTGTTCCAGGTTTCTGACTAAACATAATTGTTTCCAGTTGATTACCAGAAAATGATTTTACATATTTGTTTGTATTTACGGTCAATCGTCTAAAATGGCCTTTGATCATGCCATTGTGTCACAGCAGTCTCCTGTCTCCTATTAGCCCTGTACTAATAAATTATAGCTCAAACAAACTTCAAATCATCTTTACCGTTGACAAATCATTGTGACCAAATGAATGATTATGAACTGCTGGAATTTGTTGAGTTTGAAAGGTCTAACTACTGACGTCTTTGCAGACAGTTTAGAAAAGCAATGAGCTGTTGACACAAGGGGATAAATTCAAGGTCAGTAGCTTATTTACCAAATGCAATAGTTTAAGATTTGTTCACTGAAACACCCATACTTACAGTCGGATACCATTAAATATTGGCACCATTCAAAAGTTTGAGGTTGGTAAAGATTTTAAATCTGCTCAAAAAGTCAAAACAGTAGTAGTATTTTTGAAATGATTTGAATTGTCAATAGAACTGTCTGAATACAGCATAGAAGTTTAAGGTTATTTTTTGACATGGGCTTTTTATTAAGCATAAGCATTTACTGATTTACGCATTTTGTTGTTCTGGTTCTTAATGATAACTTGCTCAATTAATAAAATGGCCTTTATCTTGTCTGATTTCATTTATACAATATGCCGTCAAACATACCATGATTCTCTGGTGTTTTTATGGGTTTCAACTGATTTGCATGTTATAACAGGTAGGTCTATTATAAATTGCATGACAACATTTTGCTATTTTACATAGTTACTTCTGTTTCTCTCTGTAGTGACCAAACGTTCTTTGATTTTTTTTTTCCCTCACTCCTTGCTCTTGGAGGTGTTTCAGGATAAATAACTGAAAACTCACTACAGATGTTTCATTACCAAAATGCCAACTACATCACAAACAGACACACAAACACCAGCCTTCAGCATCAGAATACTAAAAATATGAATGATATATTCATGAATTTCTCTGTAAACATACAGTGCAAGTGGGCCAGGGACTTTCAGCTGCTAAATGTGTGACAGGCTGCTCGATATAAACGGATCTTTCCTTATTGTTTTCAGGACTGGCGTGTCTTTGCTGTTGGCAGCAGTCACATGTTTAAGAGTCGTGTTTTTGAGATGTCAGGGAAACAGGATCACCACTCTTCATCTCTGTCTGTTTTCTATCTGCTCTCTTTCGTTGTTTGTTTGACGTTCTGGTGTCTAAGGCAGATGTACGGCACTGCATCTTTCAGACTCGAATCGAGAGGAAGTTGCATTCATGATGAAAATTGAATGCACTCATCCGTTCTAGGCAGAAAGGATCCTGATCATGGGCCCCCTGGCAGAAGGACAAAACTCTCTGTTAATGAATCATAGTGCTGATGGCAGTTTTTCCTGGGGCACAGTGATAAAAAATGCGCCAAGAAGTGTCTAAGGAATGGTTTAGGATTAGTCATCTATAAATTACCAAAGTAATTGTTGGATCTCTGTGCATGTCAAACTGCACTGCCAGTATAAATCTGAGCTCCAGCTGGTCAGGTGTGACATTAAAACATGAGACATAAGCCCCTTTCACACATAAAGTCTTTATTGGTGAATTACCAATAAATTACCATTAAGAGATTATGTGCGAGCAGGACTTTTTCAAAAACACCAGTAAATTCATTCTGGCAACTGATGTTTACATTCACTCGATTCTAAATAATGTGTCGTTATCTGAATGATCCACAGCTGTTTTTTTGTTTGTTTGTTTGTTTAGTGATAGTTGTTAATGAGTGCCTGGTTTGTCCTGAACAGTTAAACCGCCCTCTGTTGATCAGAAAAATCCTTTAGGTCCCATAAATTCTTTGGTTGTTCAGCATTTTTGTGTATTTGAACCCTTTCCAACGATGACTGTATGATTTTGAGACCCATCTTTTCACATTGAGAACAACTGAGGGACTCATATGAAACTATTACAGAAGGTTCAATCGCTCACCGATGCGCCAAAAGGAAAAATGATGCATTAAGACCCGGGGGGTGAAAACTTATAAAAGGTAAATTTAACTTATTTTGTCTTCTGGGAAACATGTACGTATCATCTGTAGCTTCTGAAGGGCAGTACTAAATGAAAAAATATTATATTTAGGCAAAATAAGAAAAATGTACACATCTTTATTCTGTTCAAAAGTTTACACCCCTGGCTCTTAAAGGAGAAGTCCACTTCCAGAACAAAAATTTACAGATAATGTACTTACCTACTTGTCAGCCAAGATGCTCATGTCTCTTTTGCTTCAGTCGTAAAGAAATTACGTTTTCTGAGGAAAACATTTCAGGATTTTTCTTCATATAATTGACTGATATGGTGCCTCAAGTTTGAACTTCCAAAATGTAGTTTAAATGCAGCTTCAAAAGATCCCAAATGCAATTGTAAACGATCCCAGCCGAGGAAGAAGGGTCTTATCTAGCAAAACGATTGGTTATTTTCATTAAAAAAATACAACTTAAACACTTTTTAATCTCAAACGCTCGTCTTGTCTTGCTCTGTCTGAACTCTGTGTATTCTGACTCAAGACAGTTAGGGTATAACTCCATTCGTATTTTCTCCCTCAACTTCAAAAATCATCCTACTTCGCTGCAGAAGTACCGACCCAGTCTTTGCAAAGTGAACATGCAGAGAAGATCAAACACCCTGAACAAAAAAGGTAAAACAGCGATATAGGGCGATTTTGAAGTTGAGGGAGAACATAAGATGGGAGTTTTTCGACTTACCCTAACTGTCATGAACTGGAAAAAAGGAAAAATTTCAGGCAGAGTAAGACAAGACGAGCGTTTGACATTAAAAAGTGTATAAATTCTATTATTTTTATGAAAATAACCAATCATTTCACTAGACCCTTCTTCCTCGCCTGGGATTGTTTACAACTGCATTTGGGATCGTTTGAACCCACATTTAAACTGCATTTTGGAAGTTCAAACTCGGGGCACCATAGTAGTTCACTATACGGAGAAAAATGCTAAAATATTTTCCGCAAAACACATAATTTTTTTATGACTGAAGGAAGAAAGACATGAACATCTTGGATGACAAGAGGGTGAGTACAATATCTATACATTTTGGTTCTGGAAGTGGACTTCTCCTTTAATGCATTGTTTTTTTTCTTTTTTGTCTGGAGCAATAGTTACATGAGTCCCTCAGTTGTCCTCAGTGTGAAAAGATGGATTTCAAAATCATACAATCATTGCTGGTAAGGGTTCAAATACACAAAAATGCTGAAAAACCAAAGAATTTGCTGTACCTGAAGGATTTTTCTGAAGAACATTTAGTCTGAATATAAATGTGTTTAAATAATATTCATAATAATTTCAAATTATATCTAGTATAATATGAATTTTTAAGGACACATTTCTAGTTTAGTCAATAAAGGGGTGCTTATTGACCTACAGTACTAATGGGGATACGGTGGTACTAAAGTCAAAACAGGTTGGGAAACACCGGATAAGCCTCTGTTGTGTGTGTAATGGTTTGGTGCAGAAGATTGTGAGTGTTTTGCTCCACAGCTGTGATTGGCTCAAAGGGAGAGTCGTGTTGAACCAAATGAACTTCACGCACATGTTCCTGCAGAAGAAATTTTGGTCATGACACAAAAGGCAAATATAAACAGACGCACATAGCAATTAACAGACTGACGAAAACACAAGTGGAAAAAAGACAAAGGTGTGGACAAAATGTGCTTGCATAAAACATTAAAATAACAAGTGCTTGATGGCCTACAAAAGGGACAAAATTGTCCGTAAAGTTGGTGGCCCTCGAAATCAGCGACCGGTGGTGTTAAATGTGAGAATTTTTATGTGTTTGTGTTTCTTCAGAGGAAGAAAAAGTGACTAAATGCAGCTGTTGGCAGCGTATGTGTGTGGGGAACTGATGAATTTTACTCAGGAGGGTGATTCATTATCAGCATTGCCAGAAAAGTCAAAGCGAACGGAATCATTAGGACTGTAACACTGACAAATATTGTACAAGAGTGCCCTGCAGCAGGACATTTATTAAATTTATCACTAGATGCACACCAATAACAGGAAGAAACTTTTTCTGTGTCTTGTCTCCAACATTTATCTCAAACATATAATATTTAAAACTGCCTCAGATCTAGCGTATTCAATTTTAACATTCTGTCATGGTCTTAATGTTTTCACATTATGTCACTGTTATGTTATTAAGCAAAAACCCTGAGTAGAATAAGATTTCACCCATGGCATAACAACATTTCTATGCTATAAAAACTAACCATGAGGAATGGGAGCCGCATGGTGATATGATAAGCAGGTGTTTGGCGCCATAAGTAATCCACTATCCCTGCATTCTAATACGCCTGTTTCTCCCCACTACTCTACTGACCGAAGAGTAGTATGTTAAAAATGAACAGTATAGTAAGCAAATAGTACCTGAATAAACTACTTCCACTGGTCGTCGTTATTTCAACATGGCGTCGTTGTCCATTAAATTTTGAATACTAAGTATTCTTTTTTTTAAACTTAAATATCAAATTTATCAAAATTTATCAAAATATCAAACCTAAACAGGATGACTAAAACACTATAATGCCTTTTATAGCCACTTATTTTGGAAGATCGAAACCTTTTTTTTTTTATTCAGAAAACTGATGAAAATATACAAATCACCTTCAGGAGAACATTAACAAAGAAAAGAAGATAGAAGTAAGAAAGAGGAGAAATAAAATACAATAAGATGGGTATGTTGCTTACAATAAAGGAAATAAATAAATAAATAAATAAATAAATGACTATAATAATAATAATGAAAGAGTTCATTTAAAAAAGTAAATTTTTCATACATTTCCAAAAACCTGACACATTTATTATTGCTAGTCAAACAAAAAGATGTGAGCAGTGAGTCAGCCTCAATCAGAAAATGTGAAAGAGTGGGAATTAAGCCCATACATTTTTATGTATGAAGAATTTGCCAAACAAAATAAAAAAGAGTCGCAGTAATAACAATTAATATCTTTTAAGCTAAAAGATTGCACAAAGACAAGGGGTTTGTTTAAATGAGAATACAAATCAAACCAAAACTTCTGAACAAATTCACAAGAAAAGAATAGATGTATTAAGGTTTCATCTTCGTTGCCACAAAATGTACAGGTACTAGGAATATCAAGATATTTGGAAACAGTTGAGTTAACAGGATATATTTTATGCAGTATTTTAAAGTGGACTTCTTTGGTCTTATTAGGAAGAAAATATTTGTAAGGCAACAACCACGCACTTCTCCAATTTATATTATTAATTATGAGAGCCTAAAGAGATCTTCCTCGAGGAACAATATGGTCTCTCGTCTGAAATATCTGGCGAACATGTTTATTATTACATTTCTTGTCATAAATGCCAATGCCGCCCAACAACAAAGCCGGTTCCTGTATGGAAGCTCGAAAACGTTCAAACTTCGAAGCACTCACGATACGTTTCAAATTCCCCATGTCACATGAGTTCGGAAAACGAGGCTATATTACGTCATACTGATTAGAACACTGGGTTCGAATCTTTAAAAAAATTGATTATATATTTCACGAAAGAAACTTTTCGAAAGTCGGATGATCTGGTGAACTCCTAAACGAATGTCTAATAGCTTTGACTTAACCATACGTTCAGTTTTCATGAATTTTAACAGACGTTCCTTTATAATATGAAAAATAGTTAATTATGGTTATATAAATAATAGATAATTATTTCTAATTGGCCTAGTTTGCCAAGTCCTAAGAACACAAAACAAGCACAACATTAAACAAGTAAATAAATAAATAAAACGATACATACCTTTCATATTTAATGGAATAATTTGTAGATTTCATTTATTAGATTACACTTTATAATGTGTTTCCGTTGCGTTTACAGCATCTGGCGACACCAATAGGAGAGGAGTTTCGAGTCATGGACATATTTATATGTCTATTTTTCGAGCGGTTCAAAAACTTAATAATTTTAAAACGTAATTGATTTAATTAATTCAGAGTTTCGAAAATCTTCGTTTCTCCTATCACTCCTTAGAAGAACTTTAGCAGCGTCTACAGAGAGTGCAAACATTGCCTCATAGCCAATGCAGAACCTAAAATAAAGTAGCATGGGGATTTTACAGCAGCCATTTGATCATCTATCGTGTGATACATTGATTACAGTTTTGAATTATTAAAAACACAAACACCGCTCTCTAGAGGTTAAACTGTGAAGTGTATCTGTAACAGGTTATTTAGTTACACTTGAAATATCGACAGAATCATTGGACCATCAGTTTTTTTCAGCGCTAACATTGTGGAGAGACAAACACCCCTTTCTTTGTGGCTCCGGCACTCAGCTGGTTCTGATTGTATGCTCTCTCTACTTAAAACACTACCAAACAAATGGATAATTGTGTCTTTCATGTGTTACACATTAACACACTGGTCTCCAGTCATTTATCGTGGTATCAACAAAATGAAGTATGTGACTCTGGAGATCTTTTCATTATCATTAAAGAATCAATACACCCAAACTTGAAACTCTATCATAGTTTAATCACCCTCAAGTCATTCCATCCAAACCCACATGACACACCATTACACATATGGAGTCTGTCTCAGACATTTGGACCTCACTATGTAGCATCACACATATTAGAGCCATTTTTATGCTATAAACTGGAAAACAAAGTCACATCTCAGTCTTCAAGCACAGGCTGCAGGTACTGCTTTGAAATCTGGGCTGTAATATCTGCTTTGACTCATTTTAGTTTTCTTAAATTAGCACTGACACACACACACACACTGCAATACAGAGGCAAACATGCAATACAAACCAAACATACGGTCAAGCACCTGTAATAAAACTTGTGAATTCAAGTCTCCAGTACAACAAAGTTTTATTTAACTCTCACAAAAACTCAAAGGCATCGTTCACACAAATATGACAATTCTGCTAAATCTTTCGTTCACTTAAGTAATGACATAAATAAATGACGACGGTATTTTCAGTTTTACTCTAGATGATCTCTTTAACTTATACAATTAAAATTTTAAATAAATGTAAAAAATACATACAAATGTCCATTATTGCAACAATCATTATTGCAAGGAGGTGTTGGTGCACTCACTAAAAAAACATAAACAGGAGAGATCGCAACACTTAATACAGTACCTGACCTGTAGGAATGGAAGTCCCTACTTTCAGTTAAAAGAGCCAATCACCTTTTTGATAGAGGCATCATTTTTTTCCTGTAAGTTGAGCTTATGAAGCAGATCTGTGATGCCACTGCTGTTAGATTTTTCTACTTATTTGAAATGTGTCTTTGATTTTTATCAATCTTCAAGTATGTACAGCTCTGCTTGTATAACTATTACCTACATAGAAAATAGCTGCCCGAATGCATCCAATAATTAAAATTAGCAGCCTGATTTGTCTTAATACACAACAGCTTGAAATCTCTGACAATCTTGAACACCAACGACTGTCTGAGAAATGGGCCACAGCTATAATATTAGAAGGCACTAACAAAACATTTCAATCAAAGACAAGGATATTGTCTGTGACCAAGTTCCTGTTTTTTGAGAGAAAATGGTCTTTAACAATAGAAAAAAAAAAGAACTTGTAACAAAAGGAACAAAATAGCCTTTCCATTCTTGAATCTTATTTTAAGAAGTATCCATAGGTAGCAATTTCATTTGTGATGGCAAAGTCTCAGAGAGGTTGACGAGAAATTGCTCTGGAAGCACAAAGTTTCTGGAAAAGGAACACATGACGCAAACCAGTAAAAACACTGTATTTAGAATAATAATAAAAAATATATATATATATTGAAAAGCCCTAAGAATTCACTGATGTTTACACTGTAGACACAAAACATACTGTTACACTCTAACATGTTGTTCTCATAACATTGGTTTACTAACCTTCAGTGTTTTGCACTCTTGGAAAGCTATTTTCCACATTGGAAAGCTATTGGCTATTTGAAGAACTTTCTCTTTGATTATCCATTGCTCTGATAAAATAAAAATAAAATGACATGAGGTGTGAAAATAGGCGAAGCTACAGGTTATTAATAAGGCTTTGAAAAAAAATACTCACATTTGATGCTGCTTCAAAAAATCTGCAAACTGACGATCTCTTGTGTAGAGTTCAAGGATACGAATGCGATCTTGAATATCCTATGGAATGGACGGGAAGAGAAATGAGACATGGTATCACACACTTGCTTACATTCTCCACACAAAATTTCACTTGCTCACCTTAAGTGGTATACAAAGTAATTTGCTACAAATATATTACTTATTTTTGCACACACAGACCAGTACCTCCTTGGTGAGTTCGCTGTTCTCATAAATATGCCGTATCTCTTCGCTGCTGAACTCTGTGGATGCCTCGGCACTGGCGCTGCTGTGGACTGGGGGCTCGGGGTACCGCTGGTAGTAATGGCTGTAGCCTGTAGTTAAATCGCTCTCGAACATGGGGTTATACTTAGTGGCCCTGTCTAGAAATGGTGGACTGTCCTCTCTCCTGCATTTAAACATGTATACACACACATAAAGGGTCAAAACAGCCATTATTACATCCACAGGGTTAAGAAGCCATGACTTAAAGAGGGTCAAGGGAACAAAGATCAGCCTTGTTGATGAATTAATGCAAATCTCATTATAGAATTACTGCAGATGTAACCTTCTTCCTAGGTGCTGCACATGCCACATGCAGTAATTAAAGAGCATTCAATGAATATGTAACTGACTCATTTATGAGTGATAGTTCTTATAATGCCAAAAGCTAGTGGGGCAAAATATTTTTATATACTGTAATCATTTAATAGATCTGACTCTGTTTGGTGTGTAATGTCAAATTTAAACCTTAGTTTTATCTTCAAATGCTTGATTTTAATTCTAATAAGATTTTAATTGGTTTTAGTTTTATAGCACCTTTCCAGAAGCTCAACGCTGCTTTACTTTACTTAAGGTCAAACTCTAATCAAGTGTTTGTGTGAGGTGATCGGCTCTGAAGGCTCGGACTTCTGAGGTAAAGCTTTCATGAACTGAAGTTCCCTTGCATAAGACAAAGCCCGTATTAGAAAGAATATTATAATGCACAGTGAAAGTATGCATGTTAGGCTGAAGCTGTGATTTATCAGATTGACTGTGATACAGCAGGTCTCTCACCGTACTGGGTCCTCCGTTTCATCCTTGTCATATTGGTCTCTTAGAGTTCTTGCTAGGAAGAAGATTACTCCTGACGCCACCAGAAGGAAGCCGGCAACAGATGCTATGGCAATGCCAACTACGAGTGGCTCAGAAACATATTCTTCACAATGTTCTCCTCTGTACCACCAGTTTTCCCCAACACGGCATCTACAGAGCAGACAAACATACAAACAAACTTAAAAACCTTAAAGGGATAGTTCACCCCAAAAATAAAGATTCTGTAATTAATTATTCACCCTCATGTCGTACCAAACCCGTAAGACCTTTGTTTATCTTTGGAACTCAAACTAAGGTATTTTTGATGAAATCCGAGAGCTTTCTGACCTTACATAGACAGCAACCGTAATGTTATGCACAAAAAGTATTCTTGTAGCTTCTTAACATTACGGTTGAACCACTGATGATGCCACATAGACTATTTTAATGATGTCTTTACTATCTTTCTGGGCCTTGAACGTGTCAGTTGCGTTGCTGTCTATGCAGGGTCAGAAAGCTCTCGGGTTTGATAAAAAATTTCTGAATTTGTGTTCCGAAGATGAACTAAGATCTTCCTCGTTTGGAACGGCATAATGGTGTGTAATAAATGACAGATTTATAATTTTTGGAAGAACTATCCTTTAAGACAATGCCAGTCTAGCAGCTACTTAAAGATGTATGAGAATGCTGTTCTCCATCTCAAATGTACACATTTGAATTCAAAATTTCTTGCGTCTCATATAATCCAACAAACAAACCTGCAAATGGCTCCTTGGCCTGGAATGACATCACATTTCCCATCATTCAAGCAGAAATCATGTTGAAGGTCACAGATGCTTTGGCAGGGTAGTCCGTCCACACTAAAGTAACCCGCATTACATACACATTCGGCTTCACCTGACCATTGGTTCACTGTACATTCAGCAAACTCATTACATGCTTGAAACTTGCACGGGTCTGCCTGTTCCCCTAAAACAAACATACATATACCCATATCGATTAGCCACAGCATAAAGGAGACATGTGATGAGCTACCTAAATACATAATATACAGGCTGTAGGACCAAGGTGACAAAGGTTTTCTGATCTGGTCTCACCTGATTCGACATCCAATGAATATTTGTCAATGGCGAGGTTCATGGTCTGGTAAGCAGTGTTGCAGAAGTCCTCTAGAATGAGGTAAACAGCAGTAATGACTCCACGAGGAACAGGCTTCCCAAACTTCATACGGCTGTTTACCACAATACTTCCATTCCTGAAGTTCAAGATCTCCAGGTTCTCAAAGTGACTGAGGTTTGACTGCAGATATGGCACCAGCTGAGGGACATACAATCCCAATAATGAGTTCATAAACGCACAAACATAAATGGTATATAATAGAACTTCAACTCCTGGAGGGCCATTGCCTTGCAGAATATAGCAAGCAATTCTGGACAGCTTGATAAGCTTGTCTGTTTGTGTTTGTGTGTGGCCCAACAGGACTGTAGTTGAAAAGCCCTGGTATATAAAAGTGGTTCCCAACCTTGGTCCTGGAATACCCCCAACATTTTTGACATCACTCTTATCTGACAGCCATTTCAGGTCTCAGAGTCTCTACTAATAAACGGATGCATATACAGTATTTAGGTGAGTTTCATTAGGGAAACATACAAAATGTGCAGAAGTGGGAGTACTCCATGACCAGGGTTGGGAACCCTCCAACCTTCGAGGTTCACTTTCCAGTTTGATTAAGGCTGGAGCTAAATTCTGCAGGAAAGTGGACCTGAGGGCCAGAGTTGAGAGCTCCTGAATTAGTGAATACTTTAATCTGGATCAGAGATGTTCATTCCTGTTGCTGGAGAGTTACCTTCCAGCAGAGGTTAGCTTCAACACTTCTGCCTGTAAGTTTCTAGCAATCCTGAAGACTTTATTTGCTAGTTCAGGTGTGTTTAGTTGTGGCTTGAGCTAAACTCTGCTGGAAGGTGGCCCACCAGGAACAGGACTGGACACTCCTGATTTGGATTGTTGAGCAGAGGTTTGACAGGAAATGTGGTTAAAGAGGAACAACAAGTGAAGGATAAGGAAGAGGAAAAACAAAAAGAGTAAATGTACTTTAAGGAGGTACTCTACCAGTTCAAGGAACTGTTGCTCCAAGGCTTTGTACTCTGCAGAGCTCTTATTGAACAGATCCTCAGAGAATATCATGTTAGTTACACGAAGACTGAAAAACACTATCAAAGACCGCCCAGGGTTAGTTGGTAAGGCTATGCCGGAAATGCCATCGCCCTGGATGACACCCGGGATGCCACTACCCTCTTCCTCTCTGTAATGAATCACATCTAGAAATGTAGTCATGACTTCTGAATTTGAGGTATGCACCAACTCCACCTCCACTGGGGTCATCATGGTGATGAGGGAGAAGGGTGGTTCTTTCTCAGGTGAAAGAGGTGTTGGGTAAACTGGGGTTGCTGGTTCAGTGGTGACAAATAGGATCTCATCCTCTGTTAGAACGTCCTCTGAAAAATGTATTGTCGAAACATCCATCAGTACAAAA
This sequence comes from Cirrhinus mrigala, assembly GCA_036247105.1. Classification (NCBI taxonomy): domain Eukaryota; kingdom Metazoa; phylum Chordata; class Actinopteri; order Cypriniformes; family Cyprinidae; genus Cirrhinus; species Cirrhinus mrigala. The sequence continues at coordinate 20,320,980 of CM070015.1, forward strand.
TCATTCTCCTGTGCTACTGTGGTACTGTCAACAGATTCTTGTTCCTCTTCTTCAACCTCCTCTGATTCCTCTTTTGTGATCACAGCAACTTCGGTTTCCTCATCATTTTCTGTTGAAAGAGTTTCTTCCTTGTTGTCTTCCTCCGCCCTCTCTTCTGTAGGTTGTATGAGGTTTTCCTCAGGTTTTAGGGTAGATTCAGCCACTTTGATTGGTGGCATTGTGGGCACATCTGTACCAGCCTGTAGGTTTTCATCTACTCCAGCTTTAGCAGTAATCAGTTCAGGAGTTTCTTCAGGCAAGATCTGGTCCTCTTCAACCACTGTTGTAATTGTGGAGAATTCATAGTCCTCGATCTGTGGTGTGTCTACATCAATCAAAATGTCTTCCTTATCTTCTGTTTCTCCAACCGGCTCTTGAGTTCCAGCAAGGACAGTTACCCAGTCGTCATCTGCACCAGATCCAGAGGCGGGATTAAAATCATCCAATGTCAAGTCACTGTCTTGCCTGGAGTCAACAATGGGACCTACAGCTTCACCTTCCACAGCAAGAGTCTGGTTAGAAGGAAACTGTGACACCAAGTCCTTGTCTTGAAGGTCTGAAAGTAGGAATAAACATGTATCTTGACTGGAGTCTTTAACCACCATGTTGGTGTAAATGAGTAGTGTCCAATTCTGCTCCTGGAGGGTCACTGTCTGACAGGATTTAGAAAACTTCCAGTGTGTTGCAATGCTAAAACAAAACTCTGTAGGATGCTGACCCTCCAAAAGCAGGATTGTACAGCCCTGCCGTAAATCACTGTACATGTGAATGTTGGTTCAAATCCTGTAAGAAACTACTGGGACAGTCTATAAGGGCTATTGTGCGTCATCTAAAATTATGACATTCTGCTTTCTCATACCTTCCTCCTCTGACATTGTAGAATCCAGAAGGTCACCAACAGTAAAGTCCTCCTTAACCACCTCTCCAGGCAGCTCAGATGGTTTTTCAACTGCTAAAATATCATCCTAGACAAAATACAAATTAAAACAGCTGATTCTCAGACTATTTTCAAAGTTACTGTTAGTGCTTGATATGGTAGTCATCAATATAACCGTTCTTGCTATTCCATTCTTAGAGTTAGGGTTTTGTTGAAATCCTTAATCCAAAATATTAAACTTTGGTACATAAGGAGAAAATAATAGATGAAATTATGAAACTTACTAATTCAAAAGTTTACATATGCTTGATTCTTAATACTGTGTTGTTACCTGAATGATCCACAGCTGTGTTTTTATTGTTGTTTTGTTTTAGTTGTTCATGAGTCCCTTGTTTGTCCTGAACAGTTAAACTGCCCGCTGTTCTTCTTTTTGAATTTGAAGATTAGGTAAATTTAGCTTAATTTGTCTTCTGTAAGTATCGTCTGTAGCTTCTGAAGGGCAGTACTAAGTGAAAAAATATGATATATAGGCAAAATAAGAAAAATGTACACATCTTCATTCTGTTCAAAAGTTTTTACCCCCTACTCTTAATGCATCATGTTTCCTTCTGAAGCATCAGCGAGGGTTTGAACCTTCTGTAATAGTTGCATATGAGTCCCTCAGTTGCCTCAAAATAGGTGGATCTCAGAATCATACAGTCATTGTTGGAAAGTACACAAATACAGAAAAATGCTGAAAAACCATAGAATTTGTGGGACCTGAAGGATTTTGCTGAAGAACAGCAGGCAGTTTAACTGTTCGGGACAAACAAGTGGCTCATGAACAACTATCACTCAACAAAAAAACACATCTGTGGATCATTCACGTAACAACACAGTATTAAGAATCAAGCTTATGTAAACTTTTAAACGGGGTAATTTTTCTAAATTGAATTATTATTTTCTCTTGTGGACTAAATGTAAACATCTTTTATGTGAAATATCTTATTCAGGTAAGTACTAAATAAAAAAAGAACACGCATTTTGTATGATCCCTCTTATTTTGGTAAAATAATTCACATTTTGCAGATTCTCTAAGGTGCATGTAAACTTTTGACCTCACCTGTATGTAAATATCTAGTTGATATACTGTAGTTGGTGACTTCACTGCCACTTTGACAGAACTGTAACTCACCTTGCGGTCAGGGTCTAGAGAATCTTCTGCAGGATGGGTTTCTTCTGTAGAGGTTTCCACTGACAAGAGGACATTACATCGTTACAAACTGCTGAGATATATAGTAAAAGACTACTAGCTACAAACAAACAGCAGTACCATGCAGAGCCTCAGTGATGTCGGGGTGGAGGTCAATAATGGTGTACTGAACAGTGGGCCCCTCTGAGTAACTAAAGGTGCCCTCTACCATGTTGGATTGAAAAATAATGAAGTCCAGTGTCTCACTGCTGATCTCTTCACTGCTGGTCTGGAGGGACACAACATATTCCACCAATACTGCCTTATCACCACTGCAGAGAGAAAACAACAACTGCACTTACAATTAACTTTGCACAAAAAAAGTTATTACTTAACCTGATAACAACAGTCTCACATGATCAGTTGTAATGTTTATGTTAATGGTTAAGTTTATTTTTTTCAAAACACTGTGTATTTTTAGGTGTTTAAGTCAGAATAATATCTTGCCCTTAGACTACCATTATAATAGCATGACTATAAACATGATTCTTGCTTGTTTATTCTAAATCAATGAAAGACTGCAACAAACACATTCTCTCACTCACTAACCTGCATTCATGTACGCAATCAAGTCTAATTTACCTTGAGGGATCCATCTGTGGCCTACAGGAAAGATAAAGTTCTTATTTTTAGCAGGCATAGGCTAATGCTGCATATTATCTAATCACCATGACAAGCAGGAAGTGTTAAATACTTGTGCATTTTATATAGTGCATCTGTTGTTTTATCATTTAAAATCTGAAACAATTTTTTCTGTTAATTTGAACTGTCATTTTTAAAATACTACATGATTTTATATGTTGAAATCAAATGCAATGATATTTATACATTTTTTTATTTGAAAATTTAGTGTGCAAATACTTTTTGGAGCCACTGTATAGCAAGTATACCTAACTCGAATATACACTAACACACCTGATGTCCAACACTGATACACTCTTGAATTCTGTCAGTTTCTCCAAAGCAGCTGAAATCTGGAGGAAATGGCACACATAGGCAAGTTGCATATAGTAACTTAAAAGATTGAAACAGAAAAAAAAACATTACACACAGTAAAAATAAAGCGTGTTTGTGTTGTACCTTCTCTGTGATCATCTGAGTGAGTCTGCCATGCTCACTGCTGGTGGAGTTCAACAGCTCTTCACTCCATGGTTTTCCAGTCAATAACATAGCCAGCTCCACCCTCTGCTCAATCAGAGGACGTGAAGGCAAAGCAGCTGCTTCCTGCTCAATCTCATTAGTGATCTACCACAGACAACACACACAAACTTTGTTTAGCAGGGGTTCAACATTCATAATTCCATTATGTGTATATTTTTTGCAGTGCATCAGCCTATAAAGAAGTTCTTTCTATATTAGTATGCACAATATGTCACAGCCTGTCAAACACCTACCTCAGCATTCATCTCCATTGTCATGACAGCAGATGGTGATTCGGCAGTAACTTCCTTTACGCTCTCTGAGATAACTTCATGTGGAACCGCCGTGGTCACCACCACAGTGGTTTCTGCAGGAAGCTCATCACCTATCAGGTTTTGAAGATGATTATTGTTCTCTTGGGGTGCAGGCAAATGTTATAAGATCTAAGTTTATTTCCTGCCATTTCCAATTACAACATTTGAATCGGAATTGCACACATTAAGTTTGTGTCAATAGCTCTCACAGAAAATGTCTAAGCATTAATGGTTTCAGACCACAGCCTTGGTTTAGCTATCATCAATAGTATTCTTTCCCAGAAATATTCTAGTTTAGACATTCAGTGGTTTCAGTGGTCAAGTTTTAAATATATGATTTTTTTTTTCTATTGATTTTTTTCAAAGCTTTCTGAAAAAAAAATCTGATTCTGAAAAGCAAAATATCAAATATGATGCAGGCATGTTCTTCACAGGGGTCATGAGATTTGGCCAGGAAGATTTTGTAAGGGTTTTATAACAGTAGCAACAATCATAAAAGACAGACCTGGTGGCACTTGCTCTTGGGAAGACTCTTCAGGACTATATTAAAAAAAAAAAAGGGAAAAAGAAAAGAGCCAGTCAGAAATAAATAACACAAAGACCTTTAAATGTAAGAGTTAACTATTCAACCACACACAAATTCTCTAACGCATAGTCGATTTAATGGAAAAATAAAGAACAGGTGCAAAGGGTGTATACCTGCATACTGAGTATGTAGGTGTCTTACTGAGAAGAAAGAGGAAGACGAAAGGTGAGGAGAAAGAGAACTCATCTATTACAATATATAAATAGCTGGGGGGAAGGTAGTATTTATAAAAGGATGGGTTAAAGGTGAAAACAGGTTTTTAAAATGTTATTGCACCTTTTCAGTCCCGTCTGCGCAAGTCTCTGCGATGGACCATAAAGATTCAAAAGACAGAATTCAGACATTCTGATATGCACAAGGACCAGTAATCCATAAAGCTCTATTCATACCAAAAGTATCAGCTAGCGATAATTAGTACCATGTTAATGATATAGGTCTTATGCTACATACTCTGTGGATAAGTGCTAAGTGTTCTTCTGATTGGCTAAAGGCAGCACCAATCTCCTCTATGGAGACACTTTCTGTCTGGCACCGGTTCATCCAGCTCTTATATTCTTCCTGATTAGGCAGGCGATCCAAGAAGATTTTGAAAGTCTCCCACACAATTTCCTGACACACTGATGGAAAAACAACAACAATAACATTATTTTAGTGCAACAAAACACAATCAGAACAGAAAGTGATACAATCAGACTGCTCACTTTTTTTGCGTAAGTAACAGAGTAAGGTTCTTGTTTGAATAAATTAATGTGTCTTTCATCTCAAAAGTTACAGCTAGGCTACCAGTGAGTCAATACAAGAGTCCACATGCTCCTGAGTCCATGATAAGACCAGACTGTTGTGGGTTTTGACACCGACTAAACCCTTTACTGGTCTCAGCCTTCACTTGGACTCTGAGTCTATTCCAAAGTCAGCACTGAGTCTAATTTGATCTTATTTTCTCAATCTTGACTCAGACTCAACCCTCTTCTAACCGCAATCTTATAGGGGACATTGGATGCAAAGTTCACTTTTACATGCTGTTTGCATGTAAATATGTCTTAGTGTGAGGACACAACCACTCTAGAATGATAAAAATTCATTCACTTCTAAAAACCTCAATTATCAAGCCGTTTTGATTTTTTTTTGAGCCATATGACATCATATTGCCCAAGCCCCCACAACCGCTGACGGACGGTCCTGTATTAGCATATTTCAGCCCTCAGCCAGTTGTATGCTGTTCGCCATTTTCTCCGCCCTCAAGCAGCTGTGGCGACAATGTCTCATAAGCAATGCAGATGTTTTTTAGTTGGATGTAAATGTGAACTTAAAGGGGTTGAACTAGAAACGAAACTGGAAACTAGCTAGTAACGACTGTTTACCGAACACGGTCGCATCTCCGTCATTTGAACCACATTAGTTCAACAATGTTGTTAATGATGTCACTAAGTAATAACTTCTGCTATTTTACTTATCAGAGACCTCTAAAATGCAGCTATATTGAACATGGTACCTGATGACTAATTTACTTTTTTTTTGTTCCAAGTCATTTCGCTTTATTTGATGTGTGATTCATCGCGGGTTCCCTCTTACGTCATACTCCAGGGTTCCTGTAGGCATTTATGCGCATGCGGACTATTCAAAAACGGCACTTGCAGAGGAAGCTTAAAAAAACATACATAAAAAGCATTTATGTTTAGATTGTGCTGCATGTTAGCTTGCTTATTGTGCCCAAGAGCATAATTTATTGAGCCCATATGTCTTACTAACAAGGAACTATGCTTCTAACCACAGGTCGAGAGCTGTAGTTCCAACCACTTTGTGACGCTGTTTGCGAATGTTCGTTTGAACTATGGTTTCGGGAAACACCGGATCGTTGATCTATGTTGGTAACGACGGAACTTGCGACCATAGATGCTTTTGGGAAACGCACCCCTGGTCAAAGCATGCCGTTTTGGTGCATGTCCTTTTAAATGCTAATGAGCTCTGTGCACCCCGCCCCTCTCTTCCTCAGATGTTGGGAGTAAATTATGACCGCTATGTTCATTATTACATCCAGCATCAAAACACCTCTACAAAACACCTTAATCGCTTACGACACATTCTTGTCTACGTCCTGCTCCAGCGTCGAAACAATGGCGGTCGGACTGTTACAGCTCACTCAGGGTGGGTCTAAAGTAAGACGGCTGTGTCAACAATCGTGGGAGCGGCCTTGGTCTGTGCGACGTCACACAGACAAGAATCTGAGAATTACTTGATTTGAAAAAGGGGTTATGATTTATAGAGATTTAAAAAAAACACTGGGTGGTTATTTATCATTATAGGGTGTATGTGTACACACACACTGCCAACGCACATTTCAAACAACATGTAAAAGTGAATTGTGCATCTGATGACCCCTTTAAGATTGTTTATTTTCTCCAAACATTAGAGCTGAGGACGCAGTGGATTAGTTTTGTTTTTGATGCTAATACTCAAATCATTTTACTCCTGACTGCTTTCTGAAGGATGGACAATTGAAGGTAGGTTTTGCTAACAAGCTGCACCTCCAGAAGAAGTAACTCTCACACTTTGTTTTATTATGATTATTTGCAAATCACCTTTTCACTCCCACGGAAGAGCGGGGCAGGGTGAGCAGAGCTCATTAGCATTTAAAAAACATGCACCAAAATGGGTCGCAGTGAACAAAGCTGTTTTTGACAAGCCAAAAAGGGTGCTGTTTTACCTGACCATTGAGGAATTTTAACCAAAGTATGTTACAGACATTTCATTAAAACCCTAAAGAACCATACCAACTTGTGGAAAATGGGCAGCCGATGTCTCCTTTACCTTTAACTTTACCCTATTCTGGTATTGGTCTTGTCTCTGACTCGACCCTCTTATGCTCTCAATCTTGCCTCAGACTCAGCCCTTTCTAAACTCAGCCATAACTCTGACTTGACCCTACTCCAGTCTAGGTCTTGACAGGAGAGGATTTCACAGGATTGAACACTTAAGTGAGGATTGGACACTTAGAAACTTGGCTCTCCAGCCAGGAGGTTTGAAATTCCCACAACAAACATACGGCTCATGACGTTAAAATGCACAAGCAAACATATAGCCTGACATTTAGCATAATCCAATAGTCAGATGTTGAAACAAATTACTCAAAGTAATTACAATGGAATTACCATGTTTTTAGACACACACCTTATTAATACTGTGAAATAAAGTGAAAATAGTAATTAATCATTAATTAATCACAGCATACATCTGAGCACCATGGATTTACTCTGATACATCATTGCCTGCATTTAGCCCAAGTAACCTGGTAAGACTGTTTCTAATTTATTTGCAAGAATGTTGAAAATGGAATTCTGCGCCACAGTTATTTGCACATATGGGTGCATTTTCTTGACAGAGACAGCAATTATCAGTCCAGATGACAGTGTGGTGCAATCCCAAACTTTTGCAATTAGTGTCTCAATGATGCGCTCAGACAAGATCGCTCACACCCTCGCTCTCAGTCATGGATATGAAAGCTTTGCCCTTATTGGCCCCATTCCAATGTGTTAGCTGACTTTTAACCCCACCATACTGCCTTCTAATTTGTTAAGGGAGAAATCACATGTGAACTGTGAAAGACCGTCTTGAGGACTTTCAACACTAACCCGAGACCGCAGAGTGGATGTGACTGCCAAACGCTAATGAGATCTCTTTGTTATATACTCAGCTGTCAGCTGTACAGAACAGTTTGCACTTGATTAATATTTATTGGAAAGCTTTGTGGATTCTTAATGATGTGGTGTTAACATAAATGTGGCTTTGATTCGAATCTTGTTACTTGGGTCAAGATCTGGTCTGAGTTCTGGGTTACGGTCTCTGACAATAATGTAGCCTTTTTTTAATGTGCTACTGATGATGATTATTTGAACCACAGGGTTAACCACGGGTCAGCACAAGAAGAGAATCTGCAACAACTTCATGATTTGCCATACTTTTTTATATGTCTAGCTATGTATATATAGTATAACTTTCTGCCACCTTGCTCTATTAATAAAATCCTAAAATTATTCTTCAACCATCTCCTTGTTAAGGCACTAGTTATTTCTTGGCCAGTTTACAGCAGTGAGCCTTGTTTCATTCCTTCCAGCTGTCAGAACACTTTTTCAACCAGTATTTCATTAGCTACAAGTCCAGATTCACTCCTTGGCTTTGAGTACTTGGGTCATTCTTGTTCTGCAGTATCTTTTGAGATCTGTACCGGTTAAAAATGAACATGTTTTGTTGTAATATAAGGAAGAATGTCTATAAAAGGGTATCAGACTTTTAGAAATATGATCTGGTTGAGCTCAAGCATATAAACTTCATAAATTATAGCTTGAGGCAAAAATAGCATGAGATAAATCAACAATTCCAGAGCTAACGATAGCTCACGTCTATGCTGATGTTTTCCAACCAAAAATGATATAAATCCTTGTGGAATGATGTCATTAAGAGTCTGTCTTCTCTGAGTAAAAGGGATATTACAAAATACTAACAGTATGTAAAATTTAATTCAAACCAGAGTAGTAAAAATGATTAAAATTCACCCTTGTGTCCACTTAATTGTGATTCTGTGACAAAATATTGATGTCTTTAACTATTTAATCTTTAATTATATCTCTAAAAAACACCAACGTTTTTGATTTTTGAATGTTCCAAAAAGAGAGCAGCAGGTACAAATGCTACTTTCAGTTCACTGACAATTAAATTGTATATAAATGTGTGACCCAGGACCACAAAACCAGTCATAAGGGTCATTTTTTTTTTAAATTGATATTTATACATTATAAATAAGCTTTCCATTGATGTATGGTTTGTTAGTATAGGACAATAGTTGGCCAAGATGCAACTATTTGAAAATCTGGAATCTTAGGGTGCAAAAAAAAAAAAAAAAAATCAAAATATTGAGAAACTCGCCCTAAAAATAGTCCAAAAGAAGTTCTTAGCAATGCAAATTACTAACCAAAAATTAAGTTTTGATATATTTACGGTAGGAAATTAACAAATTATTTTCATGGAACATGATCTTTATTTACTATCCTAATGATTTTTGGCATAAAAGAAAAATCTATTATTTTGACCCATACAATGTATTTTGGGCTATTGCTACAAAAATACCTGTGCTACTTAAGACTGGTTTTGTGGTTCAGGGTCACATATATATTAAATTAATGCATGACAATCAATACTATGTTTACTTTACTATTATTATTAATACTTTCTTTTACCAAAAGTACAAACAGCAATAGTAATCGTGTCTCACCTCTGAGCTTGTAGTATTTGAGGTGGTTAGTGACAGCTTGCTGCATTGTTTCTTGACTGCAAAAGCGTACTCCACTGGACAGAAAAACATTACGTTTATGTCTTGGCAACAGTCTATGGTCTCCAGGCTTTTCCACAAACATTTGAAACAACCTCTGTGAGTGCTTATCTGAATTTCCAAGCATGGGAATCTGGTCAACTTGCCCTGAGAAAGAAACAAACAAAGGAATTACTTGGTGACAACCATCATCCTCTTGTCACACTGCAACAAATACACAAAAATACATACCTGCAGTAATATCCAGCTGGCTCATTGCAAAAATACAGCCTAAACAACACAGGACACAGGTCCATATGAGCTTCCACATAGTGACTTCCTGTAGCTTGAAAATGAAGCTGTTGTGCAACAGTCGCCGCTTCACTTCGGACGATGTGACGAAATCTTCCCACACCTGTGCATACCTGTTACACTGATAGTTATGATAGTATATTTTTGTTGTTATCAAGTGCTATCCAGGTTGTCAAAGATGAGCGCAGGTGTATAACTGTAGCAATCCTCTGGCAGGTAGGCAGATGGAAGGGATTTTCCTTTTTTTTTTCTTCTAATCTTGTTTAGTAATCCTGTAGAGCAGCTAATAACTGGAAGAACTGGAGTTAACCAAGAGTGCAAACCAAATATACATGTGCAGGGAACAAGGAGTAAAGGAGAAAATGAGGAAAAGGTGATTTGCCAGATATCCATAAGCCAAAATAATCTGAACTCAATATAAGGTACTGAATGGAGGCATACTCACTTGGCGCTTACGTAATCACTGCTCAACCTGTCAGGTTAAGGACAGGTATTAATGGTTTGACCCTTAAAGTTCACAATAACTGTAACTGAACTGGAATCAAGATGCTTCATTAAGAGTGAGAACAGTGTCAAAATAAATATATTGCAATTTTGATGAGAAGTAAACTACATGACCAAAAGTATGCAACTACGTAAAATTGCAATGAAATGGAAGTAGTGACAAATCTGTTCTTCCATATATGTGACATACACCCAAAAAAAATGGGTTATCAAAATAGACAGTCCATTTGTTGTTGATTGGATAGTGGAAGATCTGAATGCGAGCTGGCAGTTGAATGTAAGAAAGGCAGGATTTAAGTGGACTAAATGATTGCACAAGTCTGGTATACGTCACCAGAAAGAAGCCTTTTTACCAGAATATGGAGTTAAGACATTTTGATTACACATTATAAGGTCAAAAAAAAAAAAGAAAAGAGGAACATAATGAATGAATAGTTCACTATAAGGTCAATTATAAACACTTCAAAGTATAGTCATGTTAGCTATTTTGCTAACAAGACACTAAAGCCACTCTCTAGTTAGGAACACTTAACAGGGGATCAGCCATTTTTATTCACTTTATTTTTCCAATAAGAGTGGGTGTGGCCATTTGTAAATTTTATGGGTCTAGCCTTCGGTCCGTGTCCAACTATTTTTAGCTACAAAACAGCTTGTTTTGCTGCTTGATATTGCAAATTGGTGTCTTACCATAATATTTTAATGTAGGGTAGAGTGGGGTAAGTTGACCCACCCCCTGTATCTTGGCAGCTATACACTTTTACTGTCATGTGACCATGTATTTTGGAATCACACATCATTTCTGCCAGACTATGAAAAGGAGAAAAACATGGGAGGAGTGGAAGGCACCCATTTACTCTAAAAACTCTAAAACAAATGTATCCAGGTCTAAAAATATTTATGATGTATATCAGTGATTTAGCAAAATTTAAAACCATTCAAGTCATTTAGCTAAATATTAGCCTGAATTGGTAAGCTAGTTAGTTTTTCCCAAAATGCCAGCTATGGGGCAAAGTGAGCCAGCACTTTAACTTACCTCACCATAAGGCACTGAAGTTAAATTAAATCGATGAAGTATAAACTGGCATCTTAATGTGATATTACGCAACTGGTTTAGTTTATTTGCAGTTTATTTGATAGGGACAGTGTACAAGTGCACCAAGTACTTCTCTGAGAACCAGAAGATGCTTTTCATCAAATTATAATCAAATGTATCTTTCCACCTGTAGTCCCTAATGGCCGGTTCGACATTGCAGAAAAGGTACCATGCTAAGAATCTTTTGACTAAAATGTTTCTTAGTTTTAGTGACATTTATGCCTTCTTTCTAATTCTAATTCTAATTATTTTTTTTTCTTCTTTTTACTCAACAAACTCTCTGTTTAGACTGTTTTTGAAGGTTAAACCTTTGGTGTTCAACACATTGTTTCAGAAACGCAAAGAATAAAATATCGAAAATTTAAATGAATTTGATGGTTGGTGATTTGATTGGTTTTATTTTAAGTTAGCTTTAAGAAAAGAAACATGACTTTGTAATCTGAAATTTACATTTTTAAAAGAGCTTATCTTTAAAATTTCACATGGGTTTGAATCAGACGCAGTCAGATGGTCAGTTTTCACCCAGATGGTGCATCTTACCCCCTGACTCGTTCAACTTACCCCTAACTTGGGGCAAATTGAGCCACAGGAACACTTTTTTTTTATAAGAAGCCATATTTTTAAACCCCTTTGCCATAGATACATTCTGATAATATGAGAAGAGGAAACATCCTGAAATTACTTTAGAGACTTTCATTGTACTTCTGCCTCATTTTCACTTATATTGAGGACCACATAAGTAAACACACTGGTTTGCAGTGCAAAGAGCGCTTACTGCACGTTGCTATTCTTCTCATTATTTCCCTATAGTGGCCATGTTTATTAGAGCAAATTGGCCAAACGTGCATTTCCAATACAGATTTACATCTTGGTAGCCAATGATTAGATTTGCAAACACAAGCCTTCCAAAACCCTGCCCTCCAAAGACTTGACTGACAGGGATGTCACAGACACAGGTGTGATTTCTCAGATTCAGGGCCATTTTTAGAAATAATTAATTCTAAATAAGATTTTGTTTTAGATGTGGACATGCGTGACTTGCATGGCTAATACTAAGACAGGATTTTGTACCCCCTGCGCTCACACACTGATTTAACTGCCACAATACAATTACTTGTACAGGTGGCTTAGTGTCTGTGTCCTTAGAAAGGTACAGTAAAGAATAAAGGTTTGTAAAAATACAGCCCAGTGTACTGTGGTAATATGAGGGGAGTTGCCTTATTGATTTTTCACAGGCATTTTACCTGTTTTTTTTATTGTGTTGTGTTTGAGGACTGAAGGGAATGTCCATAAACGTAACAGAAAATACACTGGTAATTTTTTGCCAGGACATTATCCATTCTTTCCAGATTTTTTATTTTTACAGTATAGCATTCTTTTACATTATTTATTTATTGCTTTACTGCTACTCTTTCTGTAGCATGTAAACTGTGCACTTTCCATTGTGTAAAACATGTTTAACTTTGATAGTCTGATCAAATAATCAGATTGTGTCGACTAAAACCATTCAATACTTGATATTTCCAAATCATTCATCACACTGGAAATGGCACAAATAGTAATAGTACACTCCTAAAAATAAAGGTGCTTCACGATGCCATAGAAGAACATTTTTGTCTAAATGGTTCCATAAAGAACCTTTAACATCTGAAGAACCTTTCTGTTTTAAAAAAGGTTCTTTGCGGCAAAAGAAGGTTCTTCAGATAATAAAAAGTTAAGAAAGAGATGGTTCTTTAAAGAACCCTTGACTGAATGGTTCTTTGTGGGACCAAAAATGGTTCTTCTACGGCATCGCTGTGAAGACAGGAAAAGACTATAGATAGACTAAGCTATCATATAGCTTCCACCTGGTATTACAGACCTCCATGGTACACACACTGAAAGAGTAAGAAGCTTTTTTAAGCAAGCAAACAACCAGAGACAAACACTGTACACAGACTGGAATGCTGGGATTATTGGAAGAAGGTGGGTGGTCTGTAAATCAGTCTAATCTCTCGCTGTCTGATTAGTGTTAAACCTACACTATCCCTGCATGCACCTGGCCTTTTGTTGCTCTACTTGACCACTACTAATGAATTAGCCAATCAGAACACGGACTCATGCCACACCCCAACTGCTTATCCAATCATGTACTCCAGGCAGGTTCCTCCTACATTCATTCATCACAACCAAAGCCACTGTTAAGAGAGAACATAAACACAATACAAATGTATATTTTAACAGGGTCTTCTAATGGATCAGGATCTCAGGATCAATCATTTTTTTCCATGTTAATCCTTTAAAGAAAGTTTGTGCTACTTACCTCAATAAAAACACAGACATACAGAGAAATCTGAGATTAAAAAGAGCAAAACAATTTAGCATAATTTTATGGACATTTATTTCTTTCTAAAGTGTTTCCAACAATGTATTACAAAAGCATAAAATTAATATAAAAGGTTCAAAAACAGCTAAAATATAAATATATCTAGCGTAAAATAATCATGTGAACCTAAAAGCTTCACATCACTGAATGACATGTCCATAATCTGTCCTATCTTGTAGAGCTTCATGTCCCAGAGAGCCTTGCTGAAATCTGTACAGGTGTAGGATGAGGTCTCGAATCTCCTCCCGTTTACGTCGCACCTGTTGCCGTGGAAACCAGCGCTCCAATCTCAATGGCAAGTCAAAGTGTACCACAGGGTCCTGAAAGATATACAAATAGCATCGATGTCAAAATAGACTCTTACACAGATTTGAAATTTGTATTTGGAAATTTGGAATAAAGAATGGGTGCAAGTCTACCTGTAAAAAACTTTCTGCATATTGTAGCAGATAAAGGCCGCAGTCACTACTGTTGTCCTGTAGGGGGACTCTGCAGTGGACACCTACCATGTGCTCAACACTAAAGTCACGAGAAAAACCTCTTTTTGTCACCCACTCCACCTGAAGGTATCTAAAAAACACCATTAAAACAAATCAATTCATGTGAAGAAATTTCATACACATTCATATATATATATATATATATATATATATATATATATATATATATATATTCCACGTTTTCTCAAAACTTTTTTTTTTTCCCTTTTCAAATCAGATATCATGTTGGAAAGGCATGTATTTTCAATAATAGTGAAGGAAATAAGCAAAAAGTTGAACATAAAAGTATTGGGTAGGGCTAGGGTAGAGAAGGGAGGGATTTATTGTCCCAATAAGGTGGCATCTATTTATTAATTTGAATTAAAATTATAATTTACACTCAATATGTTATTAATGCATACTGTTTTATAATCTACTACAATACTGAGCTGCAGATAATTGGCACTATTTGCAATAAGTAGTATGAACAGAAAATCCTGCTAGGTGTAAATAGTAAATAGAATCTATAGCTTAGTGCACTTAGTGTAAACATTAAGTGTAACAGGGACATGAATTATGAATTTTATATATATATATATATATATATATATATATATATATATATATATATATATATATATATATATATATATATATATATATATATATATATATATAAAACTGCCTCCTCATTTTACAACATTGCATCGCACGCCACTGATTAAGTTTGCAAACACTTACTCTCGCAAGAGTTTGAAGATACGTTCATGAACAGACAACTTAAGGGAATCCATGATGAGAATGCATGGTCTGAAAAAAAAAAAAAAAACAGAATTCTTAAATTAGTAAACATAATTCTTAAAACTCTAGGTTAAAAAAAAAAGCTAAGTTCTGTCAAACTGTTTTGCCCATTAAACTCCAAAAGATAAAAAAAAAAAAAAAAAAAAAAAAGTTACTATTTAATTTAAAGTTAATAAAAGAAAAAAAAAAAAGTTTGCCGTGTAATACAGCAGTGAAATCTATTCCTGAAAGCCTCCATAACTGCATAACAGGGTCAGAAATTAATGGGCGCTTGTAGCAAAATTGCCACTAAAATGAACTAACAATGCCCCATAAATTTAAGACAAAGGGTCAAAAAAATGTCCCTGCACAACTGAACAATGTAAATTACATGTGAAAATTAATTAAAAAATAAAAAAATAAAAAAATAATTGAAATTACATTTCAACACTGGATCAGATTGCTTTTACGCACTGTTTTGTGCAGCATTGTCAGTTGTGTTTCTGTTGAACTTAGGAATGCATTGGCCAATCAGAGGCACTTAGATTAGTCAGCGCTGAAAATGTACCAATCACAGGTGCTTAGATTACTCAGTGTAGAAAACGCCGGAGCTGTTGTCGAGTGCACACACTCACAAATTCCCTCATCATAAACAACACAGTGCACATATGTGACCCTAGACCACAAAACCAGTCTTAAGTCGCTGGGGTATATTTGTAGCAATAGCCAAAAATACATTGCATGGGTCAAAATTATTGATTTTTCTTTTATGCCAAAAATCATTAGGATATTAAGTAAAGATCATGTTTCATGAAGATATTTTGTAAAATCCCTACTGTAAATATATCAAAACTTAGATTTTGATGAGTAATATGCATTAGTAAGAGCTTCATTTGGACAACTTTGAAGGTGATTTTCTCAATATTTAGATTTTTTTGCACCCTCAGATTACATATATTTAAATAGTCGTATCTCAGCCAAATATTGTCCTATCCTAACAATACATCAATGGAAAGCTTGTTTATTCAGATTTCAGATGATGTATAAAGCTCGATTTCGAAAAATTGACCCTTACGACTGGTTTTGTGGTCCAGGGTCACATATGATGTAAATAAAAGAATAATTTCGTAGCTTTAGTGATTATAATGTGAGTTTTTGCATAACTTGTGCTCGACTGGGCTAATGTCATGGACTGACATTTGTCTGTGAAGCCAGAATGTGTCGTGCCCAAAACGAAACAAGAACATTTTATACTGTTTTCTATGTTGATATTAAAAATCATTATATATGATTTTTAAAATATTGCCCCTTAATAGAAAAGTTCATTTCTGACCCTGCTGCATAATAAAAAAAAAAAAAAAAAAAAAAAAAAAAAAAATTATATATATTATATATATATATAAAATACAAATCAATAAAATGATAGAAAATAAAACAAGTTATTTTTATTCTAATAAAAAAACAACAAACAATACCCAATATTACAGTATTTTTTATAATATTATAGTATTTTTTTTTTTTTTTTTTATGGAAAACTTAAATGATCTTTTCCCACACTAAATTCTTACGACCCAAAAACAAATTTGAGTTCATTTAAAACACACACATACCTTTTACATACAATTGGTCTTTTGCAGGTATTTTCGGTACAGTCCTACAGAGGGAGAAGGTTCTGCTATTACTGTGCATGTGCAAACTATCTGTCCACATCACATTATATCAAATCAAATACTATCCAACTAATCAAAATTTTAAATTAAAGATTTCTAACTAACAAGACCTGACAGCTATTAACGTTTATTTTGACTTACGGGAAGATGAAGAGATGTGCTTGACTTTATACGACTGTCATCTAGATTAAGAACAAAAGTTTGTCTAGAATCATCAACTGATACTTAAAAGTAGTAAGCATATATAAATTAGCACAAAAGGCACTAGAATTAAAAATTTTCAAAACTGACACATCTTACCTTTGTCCTCATCACCGCTGGATCTATTCTCTCCATGAATCTCACCCTCAGACTCACCCAAACCTTCACCTCCATCGCAGTGCACAGAGCCTCCGCTAACCCTCTGTACAAACTGTGGCTCTTCTAACCCAGGAAAACAGATAACCACGAGATACCAATGAGCTCTGAAACAAACACCAGACATGATAGAAGACACTTATAAACATTATATGATACACACTGGTACATTCAAGGCAAATGAAAGCTCAAAACAGTTTATAAATGTCCATAAAGAGCACAAATTAGTAAAGTGTCCAAACACTGTATTTATAGCTAATACTCACTCTTGATTGACAGGCACAAACAGGAAGTCTTTATCAAAGATGTCTACATGACGCGTCCATGTCCTCACACGCTGATGCCTTCTGAACTGAGCTCTGATGGCCGACCAAAGCAGTAAAAACAAAAACCATTTGTAACAATAAGCATTATCAACTGAAAAGTGTATATCAGTATAGCACAAGCACTATATATGATTATATGTGAGCTGTCTAACAAATACTCACGGTGTGCTTGTACTGTCCTCATTAGCGTTGTCTCTACGTGTGAGCTGTTTATAGAAAAAACTGCTGAAAACATGAGATCTGTCTACAGAAGCTTGCGGGGCCTTTTGCACCAGAAGATACCTGAAAAACACAAATACAAAATAAATCAGTTTGCAAAATAAATCAGTTTCGTTGTGTTAAACTACAGTTCAAAAGTTTGAGGTCAGTAAGAATTTATAATGTTTAATATTGCAAAATATTATTACGATTTAAAATAGCCATTTTCTAACTGAATATATTTTGAAATGTAACCCATTGCTGTGATGGCAAAGCTGAATTTTCAGCAGCCATTACTCTATTCTTCAGTGTCACATGATCCTTCAGAAATTATTCTCATATGCTGATTTGGTGCTCAAGATACATTTCTTATTATAATCACAGTTGAAAACAGTTTTAGCACCCATTTACAGTGTCCTTCCTGAATAAAAGTACTGATTTCTTTATTTAAAAAAAAAAAAAAAATGTTAATGTCAATGTTAAAAGTTAATGTTAAAGGGAACTAGGGATGCAGCAATACAGTTAGTCCACGGTTCAATACGTACCTCGGTTTTTAGCCACGGTTTTCGGTTCGGTTCTGATATCTTACCACTTCAGTGTGTTTTTGTTTTTTGCAACAAATTAACAAAACACTACCTTAAATGTACCTCTGTACATTGAAAATAGCGTGGTTTAGTATATGTCTGTTTATTTTTTCTTTTGAGAAGTTTTATTTTTTCGATTTTTACGCAAAATAGAATGGGTTTCATTCATACAGGACGCTAGAGGGCGTGCAGTAAATCCACATATGCGTCAAAGAAGTAGCACTGATTACGTTCCTTTCCAGCTTCTCTAATGTGGATAAAGGCATCGCTATTGCTGTGAGTCTGTGACTGGATAAAATAATATAACGTTAAACGTTTTGAATGATGAAATGTAAGAACAATAAACACTCGTCTACAATAATATATGGTTTATCTGTGTTCTTCAAGCCATCTCGTGTATTTTCATAAGCCATTGCTAATCGACATACATAGAATATGAGTATAGAATTTATGGTCTGTCTTCTGTGATAAGAATCCGCTTCAGATCACATAAGGAAGGTATTTCAAACACTCGACTGATGTTGTGAATTAAAAACGAGTTATGTTTTTTTTTTATAACTCTTGTTGGACAACAGGTTTAAAAAAGCTTATCATTGCATGTCATTAGAATGGAAGATGCTCTGCGTGTGTTGCTTTTTCAAATATAAGCGGGGAAGCGTTTCCTCATTTCAGCACGTGAAATCGAGGGCACACATACAGCAAATTCCAAGAGAAATAAAACAAGCAAGTTATTTAAATGCAAAACCGAAAAACCGCAATTCACAAGCGAGTATTGAACCGTGGAGGTCGTACCGAACGGTTCAATATTATATTGAGAATTGCGACATCCCTAAAGGGAACCCCCAGGTATTAAAACTTGTATAGTTCATTATAATGTAAATGATGTCTCTTACTGAAATATATAGTAGAAAACCCATGAAAGAGTTACATTATTTAAAAAACCCACATCGTTTTTGACATATTTTGGACTATGGGGCATGCCATTATTTCGATTATTTGAAATGGTTGCACTCTGTGAGCCACTGGCTACCTGATTTTTTTTTTTCTACAACACAACTTGGAAAATAAAAAACTGATACGATGATCACAGCTACTGAAAGAGCTTACAGGTGGTGATCGCTATAAGCAAAGGCTTAAACCAAATGCTGTACCATCGATTTTTCCCCACAAGGTGTCTAAACTCCCTAGGATATTGAGTGAAATCCACACTGAGAAACTCCTTCAGTGGCTGCAGCTTTATGATAAACGTCGGCATGTTTACATCCTGCCAGGATGTAGCGTTTCTTGTCTCAGCCATTCGTAAGTTCTTTCAGTAACCGTGGTCTACTAAAAGCTTCAAAGGCATCAGGGCTACAGTGGAGAGAACAAAGATGCGAGTCTTTAGGAAGTTTTATTCATGCACAGGCATCTTCCCATTCTTTTCTCCTCTTCTTATCGCTAGGAAAGCATTGAAGACTAACAGCACTTGTCTTGTTGCACTTAGACTAAAAATTACAACCAAAAGCCACACAATGTGGCATAGTATCAGTATTTTATTTTAAGTTGTGTTGTGGTAAAAATAGCAACAGGTAGCACTAGTACCTCACAAAGTGCAAAATAATAGGGCCCCCCCCCATAGTCCAAAATATGTATAAAACGATGCAGATTTTTTAAAATAACATAAATCTTTCATGGATTTTCTACTACATATTTCAGTTAGACACATCATTTACATTATATAAAGCCATACAAGTTTAAATACCCAGGGTTCCCTTTAAAAACAGCCAATGTGTAGTTGTTTCTATAGGCAGTTCTTGATCAAAACAAGTTGCAAACTGGATCAAACTTGCTGATAGTTAAAACTCTTATTTCTTAATCCCTCTCCTTCACAAATAACTGATAGTGTGACTCTGTCTAATTCAACTGCATATACATACAGATACCGATATAAAAGCCATCCTTAGTTGTCTTACTTGAGGTAGAAGTCGATGATGACGTCATTAAGAAACTCGCCACTGTCTAAACACTCCAGGTCCTCTGTCGTCACGGTGATGGCTCCTTTTGAGGGTGGAGGAGGGAACTGAATCAACCTAAACAGAGTCGAACGAAAGTAAATTAGGACTGATTTAAATTGATCAAAAGTGACAGTGATATTTGTGACCCTGGACCACAAAACCAGTCATAAGGGTTAGTTTTTTTTAATTGAGATTTATACATCATCTGAAAGCTGAATAATTAAGCTTTGGTACACTGATGTATGGTTTGTTAGGATAGGACAGGACAATATTTAGCCAAGATACAGCTATTTAAAAATCTTGAATCTGAGAATGCGCAAAAACAAAAACAAACAAAACAAACAAACAAACAAACAAATAAATCAAAATACTGATAAAATCACCTTTACAGTTGTCCAAATTAAGTTCTTAGCAACGCATATTACTAATCAAAAAAAGTTTTGATATATTTACGGTAGGAAATTTACAAAATATAAATTTATAAAATGGAACATGATCTTTACTTAATTTCCTAATGATTTTTTGCATAAAAGAAAAATCAGTCATTTTGACCTGTACAGTGTATTGTTGGGTATTGCTACAAATATACCTGTGCTACTTAAGACTGGTTTTGCAGTCCAGGGTCACATTTACAAAAATACATATTTATAAAATAAATGTAAATCTTGAAATAATGCATCACGGTTTCCACAATAATATTAAGCAGCGCAGCTGTTTACAGCACAATGGTAATAAAAAATGTTTCTTTAGCACCAAATTAGCATATTAGAATGATTTCTGAAGACCCTACCAGGGCTTAACACTAAGGATTTTTTCTACTGGCCCATTTGGGCCAGTGGTTCAAATTTTTACTTGCCCGATCAAAATTTTCACTGGCCCTGCCACAAAAAAAAAACAAAAAAAAAAACAATAGTTGCTGTTATCGTTGTTTTGACCCATGTTATCTTTTATTTTAATAAATAAGCTTATATGACATCAAAATTTTACATACCAATTCAATTGTACAATTCTCAATTCCAATTTCGATATCACAGCAAAACCTACTACCCTAACAAATATGAAGTTCAAACATTATTTGTTTGTTCAAAAACTATTTTATTAATACTATTTTATTACAAATGTAACGATGCTTAGGGAAAACAGCAGTCTCTGCCAGCAGGTGGCGCTTTTGGAATAATGATACAGCGTTTCCCTGGTTACCACTGTAAACAAAGCAGCGCGGTGATTATGAACGCAACTTTAAATGCATTATACAGAGGCAAACGAAAAGAAAACGGATGTTTAAAGAGTTCGTAATATTTCCACACTCATGACATTTAAAAAAAAAAAATCATGGAGTTTGTTTGCAAGCCCGGAACAGAGATCGGTTGAAATATGTCCTGTCGATCGGTGCATCTGTACTCTACTGTATAAATTAAATATAGATTAATCATTGTTAAAGCAACAAAGTTACTCGTCAAGACGGATATTCTGACATACTTTTGTAGGCTATCTGACCGTCAGAGACACGTCTCTCTGTGATCGCTTTAACTTTCAAATGAACAAGACTTAAAAACTGGAGCGAATGATAAACTTTAGTGACGACGCAGCAGTGGCCCGATCGGGCCAGTGACAGATTCGTCAACTGTCCCGAGCATCTTTCACGCTGGCCCAGGGCCATCGGGCACTCCTTATTGTCGAGCCCTGCCCTACAGACTGGAGTAATGACTGCTGAAAAAGCTTTGAAATTACAGAATAAATTCTATTTTAAAATATATTAAAATAGAAAAGTTTTTTAAATTGTAACAGTATTTCACAATATTACTGTTTATACTGTACTATTGATCAAACAAATGCAGCTTTGGTGAGAATTAGAGATTTCTGACAAAAACATTAAAAACTGTTTTACCTGCGTGCCGGACCACAGTGTCTGTATGGTGCCCATTCTGCCCCAAGTGTAGGTTCCAAGGTAACACTGTATGAACCCTGAGCTCTTCTGTGGCACAGCGTGTAAACTGGCTCCAACTGCACATCAGAATCCTGAGACTGAAAACACACTTTCAGTCCATAAAAAGGCCAACAATCCTACAATCCATTCAGCCCATAAAAAGGCTACACACTTGAACCCCTAATTATCAACCTTAATCATTTGCAAGTAAATTACTAACATTAAAAGATAACCTCAGGAACTTGCAAACAAGGAAAAAAAAAGCAAACGCAAGATACATAGATGCAGTATTTTGTCTGAACCTTCACAGCAGATACAGCAGTATGTTCAGCAGTGCTGGTTTGCGGATCAGTATTGGGTGTCAACAGTTGGAGAAGGTGTGTTTCATGGGAGCTCAGAAGCAGTTCCAGGCTTTCCTGCTGTGTGAGGGCGGGGTGTATTTTGGGGCTGCTCTGATTAAAAACCACGAAGTCCATTAAAGAGGCCAAGATCGCACTGTCAACACCAGTTACATGTTCAGCCAAACACAGCAACACACACGTACTGCCTTCAGCTGTACACACACATAAAAACATATCCAAAAGGAGAGAGAATATAGAAACTACTGTTATTGCTTTCAAAAATATTAGCAAAATATATAACAATATATTACAGTATTATTAATAATCAAGAAAGTAGACAGGAAGCTGACCGGGACTTGTGCCTGACAGGATGACAGACAGGTCATTGTGTAATTGGTGTGCCTGGGCGTCAGACAGCCAAAAGAGGACCAGAGAAGGGGGTGGAACCTCGTTGTCCTTAACAAGGCCACACCCACTCAACATAGGCTCCTCCCATACACTGTATTTACGCACACTAGCCGTCGATATAGAAATATTCACTGAACAATCTGATCAAACAAAAAGAAAAAATGTATAATCATATCTATTACACATAGATATTACCTAATTATATAAAATGTAATATGAAAAAATATAAAATGCTAATCACAGTAAATGCTTAGTGTAAACTTCACCAGAATATTTCTAATGATAACCTTTGTGTATAAAACATGTTTACCTTTCAATGACAATGTGATCTCGTCTGTAGTGATCTGAAAAATGGTATATTAAAAACCAGTGAGACAAACAGAAAACAGAAAGATTCGAAAACTTCCTGTTGTACTATTTTTATGTAAACCACATCTTGAATTATGACTTGAATGATTCAGATATATTTGATCTCTCCAACCCATCACATCAACATATCACTCTTACCTCAACACTCTCACAAGCAGCACTAACTCCACCCATGTGAAGGGAAGACAGCTGACACTTCACCACAACAGAACTCTGACAATGAATACAAACATAGACACACATCACTACTAGGCTAAGCTAGATGTTTTTTTACACCAAGATAAGCTATTATGAGATACTATAAAAACAGCTATATACTATACTATTTAGCAATCATTTAGTAAACGAACAGTTTTCTTCAACTGTAGTCTGGTATGTGGATCACCATACCCACCTGTGTGTGAATGGTGTTTTTTTTCTGCTTGTAAACGCTTACCGATTTATCTTCTAGATTCATGTCTTTTGCACCCTCCAGTGGCTGGATGTTTAGGACAGAGGCTTCCACCTCTTTTCTTTCCTCTCCTTCCTCTTCCTCTTCACTGGACAGAACAACTAAGCAAGATAACAGAATTATTGTCTTCATATAATAAACATACAAAGTTAGAAAAAAATGATAACACTTTACATTAAGGCTCATTAGTTAACGTTAGTTAACTGCTTTAGTTAACATAACTAAGAATGAATAATACTTTTACAGCATTTGTTATTCTTAGTTAATTTCGTTAACCAAGTTAACTTAGTTAACAAAGATAAATAAATACTGTAATAAATGTTTTGTTCATTTTTCGCTAATAAATTAACTAGCATTAACTAATGGAACCTTATTGTAAAGTGTTACCAAAAAAATGTTTTGTTAAATGCGTGGCATGCAAAAACCAAATAATGCTTGATATTTATTAGTGAAATTAAAGGAAGTGTCTTATGCTCACTAGGGCTGTAATGATTTGATCAAAAAAATTGTAGAAAAAGTAATATTGTGTAACATTATTACAGTTTGAAATAACTGTTTTCTATTTTAACATATTAAAAATGTAAATTATTTCTTTGATGGAAAAATCTGAATTTTCATGATCCTTTAGAAATCATTCTAATATGCTGATTTAGTGCTCAAGACACATTTCTTATTCTTATTATTATTAATTTTAAAAACCGTTTGGACTTTTTAATATTTTTGTGGAAACTGTGATCAATTTTTTTCAAGACTGTTGTTTAAAAAAAAAAAAAAAAAAAAAAAAAAAAAATCAGAAGTAACCTTCACGATCTAAAAGTATTCATTAAAAAATAAATAAATAAATAAAATCTTATTGACCTAAACTTCTGAACAGTAGTACATTGTTACAGGCGACAAGTTATTTGTTTAAAATGGCATATTACATTGGGCACTAATCACTTACTAGTTTCAGATGGGTTGTGCTTAGAGGACTCTATGATGAAGCTCCCAGAGCCGGGGTCTAAGCTAGGAACCTGTTCACCTGAAAGGCTGTCCATACGACATCTTTTGACCGGGACTTCATTGTCAGCCCCGGCTGAGAGGCGTAACACACTTCCTCTTATGCCATCCACTTCCTGCACCACCTCTCCATTCCTGAGCGAGTGATTTTCCTTTCCATCTGAACCATACTTTGGGCACTCTCGTGTTTCCCTCCTTTCTTCCTTACTCGGTAGATGCTGTAGAATCAAATACAGAATCAAAGATTATGATCTCTAGTAATGTTTGAATCCTAAACAGATGAACTTAAGCAAGTTCCAAATCATAGTTTATAGTTTGCTTTGATAAACCTTTTAAATAAATTTGGACTAACCTCATGTTTTTTTTTTGTTTTTTGTTTTTTATTTTTCGTTTCTTTAAAGAAAGAAAATGTATGCATTTAATTCAATTCTAAAATGCAATTTATTCCTGTGATGGCAAAGCTGAATTTTCAGCAGCAATTATTCCAGTCTTCAGTGTCACATGATCCTTCTGAAACCATTCTAGTATGCTGATTTGATGTTCAACACACCTTTCTTATTATTATCAGTACTGAAAACAGTGGTGCAGCTCAATATTTTTGTGGAAACCATCTGTGATGCACTTTCTCAGGATTCCTTAAAGAAAAAGTTCACTTCCAGAACAAAAATGTACAGATGATGTACTGACCCCCTTGTCATCTAGGATGTTCATGTCTTTCTTTCTTCAGTCATAAAGAAATTATGTTTTTTGAGGAAAACTTTTCAGGATTTTTCTCCATATAGTGGACTTCTATGGTGCCCCCGAGTTTGAACTTCCAAAATGCAGTTTAAATGCAGCTTCAAAGGGCTCAGCCGAGGAAGAAGGGTCTTATCTAGAGAAACAATTGGTTATTTTCTAAAAACAATTACAATTTATATACTTTTTAACCTCAAATGCTTGTCTTGTCTAGCTCTGCGTGAACTCTGTTTTTTCCTGTTCAAGACAGTCAGGGTATGTCAAAAAACTCCCATCTTATTTTCTCCTCCAACTTCAAAATCATCCTACATCGCTGCTTTACTTTATTTTGTATAGGGTGTTTGATCTTCTTTGCATGTTCACTTTGCAAACACTGGGTCAGTACTTCTGCAGCGATGTAGGACAATTTTGAAGTTGAGGGAGAAAATAAAATGGGAGTTTTTCAACATACCCTAACTATCTTGAACCGGAAAAAACGATTAGGCAGACTTAGACAAGACGAGCATCTGAGGTTAAAAAGTATATAAATTATTTTTTTTTTTTAAATAACCGATCGTTTCGCTAGATAAGACCCTTCTTCCTCAGGTGGCATCATTTAGAGCCCTTTGAAGCTGCATTTAAACTGCATTTTGGGTGCCCCCCTGAGTTCAAACTCAGGGGCACCACTGAAGACCACATAATGGAGAAAAATCCTGAAATGTTTTCCTGAAAAAAAAAACAATTTCTTTATGACTGAAAAAAGAAATAAATGAACATCTTGGATGACAAGGGGGTGAGTACATTATCTGTAAACTTTGGTTCTGGAAGTGAACTTTTCCTTAAATGAACAGTATTTACTTGAAAAGGAGATTATTTGAAAACATTATAAATGTGTTATTTTTTTCAATCTATTATAAGTTCTGGCAGCTTTTCCCAAGAACTACAGATCTTACCTCACCACCTGATTTTTTCTCTCTCAGGCAACCCCACATTGCTAATGATGAAGATTCACATCCAGAGGAAGGTGATTCCTCATGTTGTGGAGATACTTCAAGAAGTAATACTTCATTCTCTTCACAAGTAGATGTTTTGGTCTGTTTAGGCAACAGTTCACTAATCTGAACAGCCTGAGGTGAGTCACTTTCTCTGGGTGAACAAGAGTTATCAGATACTTCAGATGACTCTAATAGTTTCGATGATGAGTTCAGTTGTTTGGATTTTGGACTTTTGTTTTCTTTGTGTAGACGTGATTCATTTTCAGAGGATGACTCAGTCTGGTTATGGGATGCTGAAGTGGCTTTTGGTCCAGTAGAGTCTGTTTCTCCTCTTTTTGTTAGACTGGTTCTCCTCTTGTCTGTGAGTGCAGCAGTTGAGGTGTGATCACTCCGCCTTTTGCTCTCTGATTGGTTTGTCTTTTGGCAACTCTGCCTGCCACATCTCAGAAAGCTCTGCCCGATCTCTGTCTGAAGAACATCTTCTAAAACCACCTTAATCTGACGCCTGTAGTAAAATAATAACATAACCAAATTATTATTGCTCAAACATACATAAATTATACATATAAGGACTGCCACGTAAAAAAAAAATACGAAAAACATCATACTAAAATAAAGAATAACAAACACTGTAGCTCCTTAAAAATTCTTACTTTACTTGAAGATCCATAACTACTAGACAGACAGTTTAAACACATTTGGCACATTCCACACAGCTGTTTATTGACTTATCTTGTTAACTAATGGCACAGCAACCACTTTTACGTACTAGCAGTGTGCACATGGAATGAGATGGGTCAACATGCACAGATGGTGCATGAATGATAAGCACAAGTGTTTAGTGGGAGAGTGTAGATGTGCGCCATATCACACAAAACAGGATTTCCCTCCGCTATTTTGAAATAAGAGTAATATAAACTAAGTAAACATAACGATATAAATATATATTATAACACTTACAAAGCAAAACACCCTCCCCAATTCATCCAGATGATTTAATAAGCAGCAAAAATGGCCAGATATGAGCATAACACATCAAAACCTATTCAGCATTCAGCAGCTTTACTGAGCCAGCCTGTTTTAAGGATCAGAAAGAGGGTGGAAAATTTCTAAAACTGTTTTGTCCGAAGGAGCATGTTTTCATATGAATTTGTTAAAGCCAGATAAGTGAAACCACTTCAGGTATGGCAGCACTGTTTTAAGACACCCTAAAACAAACTTGCTCCAAACGCTGTAAGCATGCTGGAGTATGCAAAGTGTGCTCGATGCATCACTTCCTCTGTCAGGAAACAGGTGTTGGATAATCAAGAATGTAAAGAATTCAGTTACAAACCTCTAAGATCTGCATTTTTTTTTAAATACATGCAATGTTAAGAGTCTTCACACAAAATATCACACATGCAGTTGACAGGAACTCATTTGGTTAACATCTGTGTAATTCAAAACTATATAATTCACATAATGCAAGGCAAAGTAAACAATATTGTACTTTGGTACGTTACATGCTCATACAACTATATAACCTAATCTTTACTATGAATGATGAAGAACAGCCTTCGCCTTCAAAATCTGACAGAAAATGTAGTAAATGCGTTACCTGTGGATTTCCTGCAGTATTGCATGTTCTTGATCGCTTTGTTTTTGTGATCTGGGATCTAACTGGGAGGATGTACCATTTGGGGCCAGTTGTGTCCAGTGGATCTAACAGTACAAAAGTAAACAAAGGCATTTAGAGACTACCAAAACATTAAAAGAGCTGAGGATAAATTGTTGACAGAAGTTAAGTAGTGAAAAAGTTTACTAGATCAGTAAAAAAAATCTAAAAACAGGTAAACATACATTCTTTTTTAATATGCAAAATTAATTCAGTGCCTGGTGACAATATAGCTAGACTAAAAAATTATATAATTTAGTTAAATAATCATTGTTATAATTATAATTATTATTAATAAGCAGCATAACTAATTATTTAACACTTGTGTATTTTAGCATATTGCTGCATTTGCTGTTTTATAAAAGCAATAAGGAACAAAAGAATAATAATTATACATGCACTGATGAAACAATGGCTAAATAAAGTCAACAAATGCACAAATGACACTTTGTGTCCATCTCATAATCACCTTGGACTGGCTATTTTTCCTTTCTTTAGACATCTCTGTATCCACACACTCATCCTCTGCTGTAGAAACTCTCCTGGGGATCTTAAGAGGACTTTCAGACTGGGGCACATTAAATAATGTTTTTTTTTTTTAATCTATTGGATGTAAGTAAAAACATTTGAAGTTAGCCTTACTGTCATTTAATGCATGGACATACCGGACTGTCACGACTGATCCCAGGTGAGAGGGTGAGAGCTCTCCTCCGGTCCAGGGAGATTACATTACAGGAGTCAGGGCTGTTACGAGTTTTTTCATGTGGCATTCTGCAAACAGATTGTTAAAAGGTCTCTTTGAGATCCCACATAAAGCAGTGAGATAAAGCAGGACAGGATCAGAACTTAAATATAATGTACTACTGCAACCAGTCCTAGAAGAGCTGAATCTGATGCATTATATCATTAAATGATTTTAACTAATAGTCTGTTACATTATCCGCGAAATGTAACTGTTCGTATCTGTTAATGCGGTAAAACAATCAACATGCACAATAACAAACATGCACATTAAAAGTGTTCTTAGGTGACCTGTAGCTAAATACAATGTCTTGTTATACCGTCATCTTGCTTTAGTTTTTATATATTACACCTACTTTTTAAGTCCCAAAGTCAGTTTAAACTGTAGAACATGATGAATGAAGATAATTCATCTGATGAACAGAAAATGAGCACATGAATATTGGGATTAAATTCCTCGATTAAAAACTTCCGCCACTCACAGGAAGTCGGATTCTCTTGTTCTTGTGAGACGCGTAGTCTCGCAAGGTACTATGCACCATCTAGCGTCAAGGAGAACACACTTAGTTTAATATAAACCAGCGTACGCTTTTATTTGACCCGTGGTTAAATACGATGCGTGGCCAAAAAGCATTTATTTTAACACACTCACAAACAGACAATCACACATTAGCTTTATAAGAAGTAAGTCCTCTCTAGCTTCTTCATGTCAAGGTTGTGTGTTATTGTGTGCTAGAACATAGCTGTGGGGATTTGGTCCTATTCACACATAAGATTATCAGTGAGGTCAGGCACTGACTATTCTGTCTCACAGTCAGCAATGCAATTCATCCCAAAGGCGTTAAACAGTGTTCCCAACCCATTTTGTTGCTAGATTTAGCAGCTTTTCAGACTATCCTAGCAACTTTTTCTTCAAAAAGCACCTAGCAACAAATTTAGCTATTTTTAAAATTTATTTGGCAACTTTTAACAACTGTGACTCAAATGATATAAAGGCACATATTTTCCCTTTAATTTACACAAAAAGAGGAAATCAAACGTGTCTAGCAGTACACATATCATGTGAATTAAGTTGCTAGTTGCAATAGTTTATGTAGTGTGCGTGCATGATAAATAATAACAATTGTTCATTTATGATAACACTTAGTTTGTACCTGCATTTGTTGATCATTTAAAAATATGTTGGAAAAATGGAAAAGGTGCTGGTAATTTTTAAATTCAGGTAAAAAAAATACAGAAAATTCCTTCAAATTAACATAGTGTGCCCTATTTTACAATTTTCTAAAAATGTAGCATACTAACTTCCAATACACTGCTTAAAAATCTAATTCTTCAGAATGTGTAGTTTTACTAGTTAATAAGAAAAAATCATAAAATATAATTATTCAAAAATGTGTAAATATTCAATAATTCAATGTTGTACTTAAAAATAAAGATATTACTTATATTTTAATATTATTATTGCTATTATTATTATATTTATTTTTTAAATAACAAATCTAAATTACCATTTCAAATGTTCATAATCATTTTTTTTTTTTTTTGCTGAGATTTGAGTGATCTGATTGTGTATTGTATGTAGTTTTGCGTTGTGATTATATAATGATGTCATCACGCAGTGACATCACAACGTCATTTAGCAACTTTTAGCAACAAATTGTCTGGCCTTTAGCAACTTTCCCTGATAATTAGTTGGCAACACTGGCATTAAATAGGTTTCAGGTCTGGCCTTTGTTCTGGTTTACACTTCCACTCCAGTGTCAGAAGGAGGGGCATTATTGTCATGCTGGAACAAAAAAAAGAGGCACCCTCAAACTGATACATAACACTATAAGCTATATAACCTAATATATTTTCGCTTAGTTTCATTAAGCAGTTTCCGCGCTATTAGTGGCATCAGGCGGAACTACAAAAACAAAGCATATTTTTTCGCGCGTCAAATCTCTGTCAACTCAAAGATGACAAACAGAGATCATAAAGCATGTCTCAACAGGTAAAAGTAGATTACTTTTCGATAATAATCTTAACTTAAAGCTTACCTGCCCAGAAAAAACTCTGAAGCTTGTCCTATCCATTGAAACCCAAACATTCCATCAAAGTGTTTACCCTTCACACTGTCTCTGTCTCTGCTGTTATTCTGGCAAGTCTTCAAATTTTGGTTTGCACTTCTGTAACGAAATCTGGAATTTCTTTTTCCACAACTAAACACCTTCTGGCTCAGCCTGAAATTGTTGCCATGCCCCCAAACTCTGGCTATTGGTTGTGTCGATGTATGCAAATACACAGGCTGACAAGTTGGTAGGACATCCAATCATTGCATTCTAAGAGAAATTTGGCATGCCGTTATCCACCTTATTCTTCAATGCAAAAGTAAGCCTATGGGCAAGACTTCCGGTTTTATAACAAAGTGCAGTAAATTGTAAAAAAAAATTTGCTTTGATTAGAGGAATAAATTACATTTTAAATATATTCAAATAGAAAGCAGTTATTTAAAAGTAAAAATATTTCACAGTAATACTGCTTTTGCTCTATTTTTGATCAAATAAATGCAGGCTTGGTGTGCAGAAGAGAATTTTTTAAAAATATAAAAAATCTTACTGTTCAAAAACTTTTGACTGGTAGTGTATTTAACATATTACATTTTTTTATTTATTTGGCATTTTTTGCCTTTATTGTTATAGGACAGTGTAGAGGAGACAGGAAGCGAGAGAGGGGGCAGGATCGGCGCGCTGCCCACAATCAGCACTGATGACTTACTACAATCTTTGACAGTAAAACATCAAAAATCAGCAAAAATGATTGTAATTTCATACTGTACAACAATGAAAGTGATGTGATGCGTAGCCAAGTATCTTAATCCAACCCATACTTGGATTTGTGCTCTGCATTTCACCCATCCAAGTGCACACACAGAGCAGTAAGTGAGCACACGTGTATCGTTGACAAACACCTAGAGCACAGGGCAGCCATTTTTGCTGCATCGCCTGGGGAACAACTGGGGGTTTGTATTTATTTTCTCTACTTTTCTTTACTTATTTACCCACTGTGCAGTGTGGCGTCAAACTCAGTGTGCGTATTGAGGGTGGAAAAAGAGTGTGTTTTTTCACTCTCCCCAACTATGTTTTCTGCCAGTTCTGAGAACTGAACCCACAACCTCTGGGTTACGAGTCCGACTTTCTAACCATTACCCAAAACTGAGGTGGCACCTAACCCCCAATGGCTCTGACACTGAAGCAAACAGCTGCCCACTGCTATGTTCCCACGGTGTGTGTATGTGTTGACTCTGCATAAATGTAGAGCACAAATTCTGAGTATGAATTACCATACTTGGCCTACACGTCATGTCATCGCTTAAATAAGTAAAGAAACATAAAGACAAAACATTTCTGTTAAAATGATATTTTGCATCACGTGGCCTCAGTAGATTTATATTTTTTTTATGTATTTTGCACATTTGCTGTCTTTATGCTAGTGCCAAAGTGAAAATCTTTTTTTTTATTATTTTTTTGATGTGCCCTAATAAATATATTATATATACAGTAGTCAACATTTGAAGTGGATCAATAAAGTTCATCAAAGTTGTCCTAAGACAAGAACGGGTATTGTTTTAGTTTTAGGACAACTTTGATGAAAGGTTTTAATCCACTTTAAATGTTGACTACTGTATACCACTGCTATCAGAATTTAAAGAGGCTTTCAACTTGTATAATAAAAATCTTTCTGAAATAAATTGCCTACCCTACCTTTAATACTGGAAAATGGCAACAAAATAATTTCCAGTCATTATTTTTTCAGCAATAATATCAATCATGCTGTGATGATCACTACAACACCCTGAGTATTTACCTAAATCCCACATTCCTATTTTATAATTCATAATTAAAATACAGAAATGTGTTTATTTGATCAAAGAATATAGCTTCCTAGACTGGACAGATATTACAAAACAACACTAAATTAATCTTTTTAGGAAGAAAACAAGAGAACAATGACTGGACAGTTTTATTTGTTGTTTTTGACATTACAAAAATGTTAAAATCTTATAAATAGTGTCAGCTGTTATTGCTACTGACAGCAATATGTCTTTAGTTAGTGTACAGTCAGTTAGCTGCTGAGTATAAATAAAAAAGCTGTAGGTAAACATCAGATCTGAGCCGCCCCTGAGGTAGAGGTTGATGAACAGACCTTCACAAACTACAGCTGAGGGGAATCAGAAAGAGAGAAAGAGACAGAAATAGAGAGAAGGAGCAAGTGTTGGCATCTAAGAACAACAGGTCACGCAGCGCAAAACTGGACTGAGCTTTCCGCTTGTAAAATCTTCATTTAAAAGACCAGTTTGGATGGCCTTGTTAAAACACCAGCACACCAGCGACAAATGCTGGTTTCCAGCAATGCTATTTTTTTTCAGCCCAGATTTGCTTCTGCGTGACCTTTAACCTCAGGAACCACATTTCTTTACAGCTCTCTCTGTAGATGCAGATGATCCAGCAGCACCCTGAGGCTCTGGGGCGGTCATTAATGCCGCGTCTGAAGCATAGCGCTCCTTTTTACCTGGAAACACAAACACGTCAGACGACTTTAATGTGACAATTGAACACACCATGTGAACTTTCCACATCTGTACAACTTGGAATGAATGCTGATTCACTCTAATGTACTTTGCCTCGTTCACATAAGGCTACAGAGTAATAAAACACTTTCACCCTGTGCTTTCTTTATGTTTTTGGTCTTTCCGTGAGAGTGAGAGATAGATAAGTGATTATAACTCACCTTTAGCCAGACTACATGATGTGCGAACAGGCTGCTCTGTTTGCTCTCCGTCGCTCAGGGTAGCACGGATCTTGCGCACCACGTAGGAGCTGGCTGTAGAGGAAATGTTACAAGTCATTATACAAACACACAAAACAAAAATCAATATTACACTGTATTACAACGTGATTATATAAAGCACAATTCTTTCATCAAAATAAACGAATAAGAAGTTCTTTGTGAAAGCTCATCATTATTTTTATCTAAACAAAATGCAGTGTGGTGATACCATGGTACAGTGATCTTATCAGATGATAATACTATAGTACTTTGAATTGAACCATGGTAATGAATGATTATCATAATCATGGTATTTACACAGTACTATCAAAAAGGTCATATCTTTTTGTTAATGTTTGTTCATTAACAAAATAAGTAGTTGACATAAACTTGAATATAATATATATGTTTTTGTTATGCTTTACTACAATGTTTAATGAATATTATGTTGTACATACTGTAAATACACTACCAGTCAAAAGTTTTTGAACAGTAAGATTTATAATGTTTTTTAAAGACGTCTCTTGTGCTTACCAAAGCTGAATTTTTAGAACCATTACTCCAGTCACATGATCCTTTAGAAATCATTCTAATATTCTGATTTACTGCTCAAAAAAACATTTTATATTATTATTATGTTGAAAACAGCTGATTTTTTTCAGGTTACTTTGATGAACAGAAAGTTAAGAGGAACAGCATTTATCTGAAACAGAAATCTTTTGTAACATTATAAATGTCTTTATCATCACTTTTGATCAATTTAAAACATCCTCGCTAAATAAAAGTATTCATTTCTATAATTTCAAAAAAGCTTTTTAATGATATAGTGTATAATGTTACAAAAGCTTTTTATTTCAGATAAATGCTTATATTTGGATCTTTCGATTTCAAAGAATCCTGAAAAAAATGTACTCAACTGTTTTAAATATTGCTAATAATAAAAAATGTTTCTTGAACAGCAAATCAGCATATTAGAATAATTTCTGTAGGATCATGTGACACTGAAGACTGGAGTAATGATGCTGAAAATTCAGCTTTGAACACAGGAATAAATTACATTTTAAGATATATTCAAATAGAAAGCAGTTGTTTTAAATAGTAAAAAATATTTCACGATATTACTGTTTTTGCTGTATTTTGGATCAAATAAACGCAGACTTATTAAAAAAAAAAAAAAAAAAAAAAAAAAAACATTAAAAATAGTACAAAAACTTTTGACTGGTAGTGTATTAATGTACATATAAGAATTCTTAATGGAACAAGCTGTAATAAGAGACAGCAGATTATTATCATATTTATTATAGGCGTTTATCTCGTAAACAGAAACCAAATAGTTGGAATCTTTTGTTCTAATGTTAAAGGCTTTAAAGAACTAGTAAGTCTTACCTTTTATCACAAGTCATACCATGTTGTACAGAACGTACAGTTTCTACTGTATCTGTTTCGTTCCCAGAAATTTGCCTTCAAACACAAGCGTCGTTTACAGGTTGTGAATGTGAATGTTAATGTTGTTGTTCCGGAAGCGCCCTGCCTTTTCAACCAGCTGCTGTTATGAAAATATGTTACGTATGGGTTACTGTAGCGTTTCTCATCAATCGTACAACGCACTTATCATTGATTGGCTCCTTTGCCATTTACGATGAGTTGTTCACCAATCGCTATTAAACGCGCTGAGATGACGTAACGCAACATGGCCAATCAGGAAAACACAGCAGAAATAATGCAGATCTCCTTTTGTTTATAGTTTGCTAAATACTATAAGTAATCTTTATTTGAATCCATTTCTTAAAATTACATAAAGCAATATATATAGAAAGATAAAATGATCTATTTCTGACAAGAATAAACAAAGTGTTCACACTTCTGTCCACTCGGTGTCAGTATTGTTTAGTGTGTGGCTTTAGTAAGACAAAGTTATACAAACAGACACCAGTTTAAAGTTTATATAAATGCATCTCAAAAAATTTGAATATTGTGAAAAAGTTCATTTCATTTCCAACATTTCAAAAACTAAAACTTCCATATATTCTAGATTTATTACATGTAAAGTAAAACATTTCTAAAGTTTTGTTTTAATTTCAATGATTAGAGCTTACAGCTCTTGAAAGCCAAAAATCCAGAATCTTAAAATATTAGGATATTTACATTTGAGTTTGATATTTATATTTTACAAAGTTGACTGGAAAGAAGAAATTGGGTAAGAAAAGGTGCACAAGCAACAGGAATGACCTCAAGCTTGAGAAAACTGTCAAGCAAAGCCGATTCAAACACTTGGGAGAGCTTCACAAGGAGTAGAATGAAGCCGGAGTTAGCCCATCAAGAGTCACCACGCTCAGACGTCTTCAGGAAAAGGGCTATCAAGCCACTTCTGAAACAGAAACAATGTCAGAAGCATCTTACCTGGGCTGGAGAAAATGAACTGGACTGTTGCCCAGTGGTCCAAAGTCCTCTTTTCAGATAAAAGTAAATTTTGCATTTCATGTTGAAATCATGATCCCAGAGTCTGGAGGAAGACTGAAGAGGCACAGAATCCAAGCAGCTTGAAGTCCAGTGTTAAGTTTCTTAAGTCAGTGATGATTTGGGGTGCCGTGACATCTGCTAGTGTTGGTCTACTGTGTTTTATCAAGTCCGGAGTCAATGCAGCTGGTCTACTCGGAGATTTTGCAACACTTTATGCTTCCATCTGCTGACAAGCTTTATGGAGATGCTGATTTCCTTTTCCAGCAGGACTTTAGCACCTGCCCACAGTGCAAAAACCACTTCCAAGTAGTTTGCTGACCATGATATTACTGTGCTTTACGGGCCAGCCAACATGCCTGACCTGAACCCCATAGAGAATATATGGGATATTTTCAAGAGAAAGATGAGAAACAGTCGATCCAACAATATACAGTCGATCTGAAGGCTCAATAGTGCCTCAGCAGTGCCACAGGTTAATCGCTTACATGTCACACTTTACTGATGCTGTAATTTGTGCTAGAAGCAAAGAAATTTGCTGTAATATGTGCTGCCGACCAAGTATTGAGTGCATAAATGAACACACTTTAAAGAACTTAAACTTTTCTGTTTTGCAGATCCATTTTTTGATTGATCTTAGGAAATATTCTAATATTTTGAGACACTGGATTTTTGACTTTTATGAGCTGTAAGCTCTAATCATAAAAAATTAAAACAAAAAAACTTTAGAAATGTTTTACTTTATATGTAATGAATCTAGAATAAATGAAAGTTTCAGTTTTTGAAATAAGTTACAAACAAAAACTTTTTCACGATATTATAATTTTTTGAGATGCACCTATATTACTGATTTATTCCTTTTAGACCTTTTATAACCCTCTTCTGAAGCAGTTCATGGGAAGCATGTCTTACTTCATAGGGCTTTCTCATGAAGTGCTAAAAGACTCAATATCTAGACAATTAACTTGAAGTTAATTAGCTAAAAGTGCCTACTCTTTCTACTAGAAAAAAGACACACAAACAAAAAAATGTCATTAGATTTGTATTTAAAAATGGTTGAATCAGCAAACAATACAAAAATATAGCATACATTTTCATAAATATAATAGCAAAACATGCTCAAATGTTTTTAAAGTATATGTCTGAAATATTCAGCTGAGTGAAATAGAAAAGGCAGTCTTTGATTCCATTATATACAACAAAACATTATTCTGAGGCAGTAAAAAGCTTGATTGAAAGCTTTCCCATATTAATACAGTAATACAGTACGAAAAAAGTTATGCTTCTACCCGTCATTAACAACAAAGGAAGACGTACTAACAGTACTATCAACCATTTTCTTCTGTTTTCCAACTATAATAATACATGCAATAATTAAAGTGTCGACATGAAAGCTGCAACACGGAAACACTGAATGAAATTCTTTAAAGGCAAAGAGTGTAAAAATATGTGCACACACACGTACACTTCTTCTCTAAACATTTTCACAGGGTCCCCTATCTTTTAAGATCATGTCCGGGCTGTAAAATAGGACGTTGTTGTCCTCATCGTCGGAATCGGAGTGCGTATCGAGGTCATGTGTGTATCTTACATTTGTAGCATGGTACTCTCCAATCATTGTGCTGTCACACAGTCGAGACTGAATAGCCATCTGAAGAAAACAGGTTACAAGAACAAGAGATTGAAATCAAACAGCTTACTAGAGTGACTAGTCAAGTGCATATGTAAGTTGACTAACAACAGCTAACCATGGCTGAGACCAGTGAGCATGAACTGTACCTTTACTCCTGTTATACTCAGTTGACTCCAGGTGTCTTTACCGAAGACAAGAGCATTTGCAAGCCCATGCAAGGGTGCACTGAGCACGTGTAGTAATGTCAAAGAAAACACAGGGTCCTTTGGGTAAGCAGCATTATGTAGTCTGCAGAAATACACACACACACACACACAAAGATGCATCCACAGTTATGAGAATATTACAATACTAATATGTATAATTATCCTAATTTCTTTTTGATGTAAAAGTGCTAAGACACCTTGAAGCTCCTTGACTGATTTATAAACAATTCTCCATTACAAATTCAGACTTCAGGTTGAAAAATATGGTAATCTGTATATACACTACCAGTCAAAAGTTTTTTTTTATGTTTTTTAAAGAAGTCTCTTCTGCTCACCAAGCCTGCATTTATTTGATCCAAAGTACAGCAAAAACAGTAAAATGTTGAAATATTTTACTATTTAAAATAATTGCTTTCTATTTAAATGTAATTTATTCCTATGATTTCAATGCATCTTTCCTGAAATTTTAGCATCTTTAATCCAGTCACTTGATCCCTCAGAAATCATTCTAATATTTTAATTTGCTGCTTAAAAAAACATTTATTATTATTATTATGTTGAAAACAGCCGAGAATATTTTTTTCCAAGTTTCTTTGATGAATTAAAAGTTCAGAAGAACAGCATTTATCTGAAATACAAATCTTTGGTAACATTATAAATGGCTTTATCATCACTTTTGATCAATTTAAAGCATCCTCGCTAAATAAAAGTATTAATTTCTATCATTTCTGTTTTGTATTTCAGATAAATGCTGATCTTTCTATTTATCAAAGAATCCTGAAAAAATGTACTCAACTGTTTTAAATATTGATAATAATAAAAACAAAATGTTTCTTGAACACCAAATCAACATATTAGAATGATTTTGGAGGGATCATGTGACACTGAAGACTGGAGTAATGATCCTGAAAATTCAGCTTTGATTAAAGGAATAAATTACATTTTAAAATATATTCAAACAGAAAACAGTTATTTTAAATAGTGAAAATATTTCAACATTTTACTGTTTTTTGCTGTACTTTGGATTAAATAAATGCAGGCTTGGTGAGAAGAAGAGACTTCTTTAAAAAACATTAAAAAATCTTACTGTTCACTTAACTTTTGACTGGTAGTGTATACAGAAAAGTTACATCCCTGTAAGATGTGGTGAGAAAGTGCAGTTACCGATTTATGAGGGGGAAGATTGAGACGAGCAGATAGACTGAGGGATACCACTTCAGTGGTCTGATCTCTTCAGCTAGAGAAATCTGAAGGAAGTAATAATACATTAATGATGTATAAACCAGTGGATGGCAGCATTGTTACAGCTGCACACACACACACACATACCTTCCTCCTCTCTCTTTCTGGATTAAAGGTGCCTAACCAGGAACGCATCTGAAATAAATACAGTAATTTAAATAGACATGCATTTATATTCCTGATGCATGGATCATTATATGGCATATGGCTGAACGGCACTGCTCCTGCACAATTCCCATAATCTCGTTAGTGATATTTTAATGTGCACTGCTAAATGTAAGACCAGTGTAGAGTACACAGATGTCTGCACGTACATGAGCGTGCATGTACTGATTTATTGCGTCAATGTGTGTTAGAATCTGCCAGACGTGCAAAATGCTCTGGAATGTGGAATGTCGCTCTCAGCCTTAATGTGGTAAGTCAGCATTACCAGATAAAAGGGAGGAGATAAAGCTTTATGTTTACAATGAATTTGAATTGCACACATAAATACAATAGCAAGTTTTCATTGAATTAAATTTTTAGCAGATGTTTGTAAATCACAATTACTCACCCTCTCGTTGGCCACACAGATGATTCGAGCATAACAGCAGGTCATGAGGATAATCAGGCTAAACAGAGGAATGTACCATCTGCAGAAACAATAATTTACACTTCAATCAAGACAATACACAAACAGAGGCCTCAAAAATTATTTGGACACTTGATAGTGTACTTGTATTATGCTTCTGTAAAATAAATGCCTAGGGATGCAACAATATCATAAGTCTGATAACAGCGTGAAGATTATTTATTTATTTGTTTATATATTTTTTCATATAATAATTATCTTATTATATTTCTAATAATCAGAGTATGAAAAATTGATTCTATTAACTGTGCAAATAAGTTTTTGAAGATTAGGGTAGTCTAAATGTAAAAATATGGGAAATGAACACAAACAGTTAAAGGAATAGTTCACCCAAGAATGAAAATTACTACGTTTACTCACCCTCGAGCCATCCAAGGTGTACACAACTTTCTTCTTTCAGACAAAAACAATCAGAGTTATATTAAAAAATGTCCTGGCTCTTCCAAGCTTTATAATGACAGTGCATGGGTGTTGAGATTCAATAGTCCAATAGAAGTCCAATAAAGTGCATCCATCCATCATAAAAAGTGTTCCCCACAGCTCCAGGGGTTCATAGAGGCCTCCTGAGGCTAATCAATGCATTTGTGTAAGAAAATGATGAACACGGAAACGCGGAGGAGCAAACAAAACAAAACATCAGTCACAAATTAAAAAAAAAAAAAAAAAAGGATTTGTAATAAATAAATAAATAAATAAAAATGTCTCAAGATTTCGATATAAGCCAAGAGGAGACTGGTTTTCCTTTGCTCCTGTAAACAAAACTTAGTTCTCGAGTCTAGCATATTCTCACCAGAGCTTATGCTACGCCTACATACTATGTCATCCACTGGAGGAACTGGAGGATTTAAAGTTTTAAATATGAATATTTTTCTTACACAGACGCATTGATTTGCTTTAGAAGGCTTTTATTAACCTCCTGGAGCCATGTGGAGTACTCTTATGATGGATGGATGCACTTTATTGGACTTCAAAATCTCAACAGCCATTCACTGCCATTATAAAGCTTAGAAGAGACAGGACATTTTTTATTATTATAACTCCGATTGCATTCGTCAAATACGCTGCCTTGAGGATGAGTAAATCATGGAGGTAATTTTCATTTTTGGGTGAACTATCCCTTTAAATATTCAATATCGACAGATACTGCTAAATTAAATATTGGCCAATAACCAGTACAGTATTGGACATCCTGTGCATTCATATGTACTATTTTATTAGATTTTTTTTTTGTTATGCAACAGCATTAATGCATTTTAGATGTCCAAATATACTTGCTTCCAGTGTGGACGATCCTTAACACAACATAACTGGACATAAATAGAGTGAAAAATATTGTAAAAACACCAGCATGCACTAGAACCTATCTGAACGGGAACGGAAATTCCTGAGATTCAAAGAGCATGAGCCACGTGTGTCTCTGAAAAATGATGCAATTCATAACATAGTTTCATTAGTCCAACACAGATTCATTCCTAGAAACATGCATTTCCGCAAACACTCACACGCATGCCGAACATTGTAAACTTACATGCCAAACCTCCACCCGACATGATTATCTGTGATCCAACTGCAAGAGAACAATGAGACAGAAAAGACTGATGATGACTGTAGTGATACGACTGCTATTAAGAGTACATCAAAAGTGAAAGGTCATTCACCACCAGGCTCCTGCAGGACCGTAGTATCCAGCCATCAGGGGGAGGGTGGACATAAGCAGAGGAACCCCCCATGCCACCACATGATACAGTCTGAGAAACACATGCAGATGTTAGGAATACTATCTGTATGTATGCACAACTAAATATGTTTGTGTGTGTACTGGCTCACATTTTATAATGTTCAGTTCTGATTTCTCTCACCAGGTTCAGGTACAGATTAAAGGTAATAAGACAAACCCACATCAGCGCAGCCCAGTCTGAAAGAAACAGCCAAAAACTGTAACAACTATAGCACGACACAGTGTCGATACAGGACATCATCTTTCTATTGATGGAGTTATTGGAATTTATACAGAAGTATCATGTGAACTGCTTTGTGTTTTAAATTCTGTGTATTCAAATGTCTTTTACTAGTTACATTAAAGCCAAAAAATGAATCTTACTATCCCATGTCAGAACTGATTATTACTTTACATATAAACGTCACTGCACGTATGAACACACATCTTTAAATCAGCTGCCAAATTTACCAAAATATGTGAGCCACCAGGCTTGAAAATTACACAGAGACCCCTCTGGATGAGACTCTCCCTGCAGATGAGAAGAAAGCAAATGTGTTATGAAATACATTTATTAAAAAGGGAGAAAACATTTCCCATTAGCTAGAATAATTCCTCTCTAAACATGTCTCTCTGTCACATACACACAAATCAATCAAAGAAACTCACCATAACATAAGCAACACTGTCAAGAAGTGCAGCTACTGTCAGACTGCGTATCATTTTCTAAAAAAACAAAAGAAAAAAGGACAAACACTTATGAAATACAGATTCAATATTATAATAATAATTAATAATAATCAAAAATATGACTGAATATGACAGTTATTGGTTAGAATTACAGACATTACACTACCAGTTTGGGGTCAATAACATTTCTGCTATTATTATGTTCACCAAGGCTGCATTTATTTAATCAAAAATACAGTGAGAACAGTAATGTTGTGACATATTAATGCAATTTAAAATAAACTTTCTGTTTTAATATGTTAAAACGTAATTTATTCATATTTCAGCAGCCATTATTCCACTTTTCAGTCACATGATACTTCAGAAATCATTTTAATATGCTGATTTGTTTAAAAAACATTTCTCATTACTGTCAGTGTTAAGTTTTGCAGCCTAATATTATTTTTTCAGAGTTATTTTATGTAAAAAACAAAACATTTTAACATTTTAACATTTTATTTATTTATTTATATATATATTTATTTCTTTTGATTGTGTTTTATAGTCACTTTTAATACATTTAATTCATCCTTGCTGGGTAAAAGTATTAATTTAAACAAACAAACAAACAAACATTTGAACATAACTGTACCTGAGCCAAAGAGTTAGATTGACGGAGCAGCCATATCGCAAGCAGCATGAAAGAGCTACACAGAGGAAATTTTAATAAAGTTAAGAATGCTCAAAAGTCACTTTAGAACAAAAACAACGTGCAGTATGATTCTACTCACCATGCCACTATTGAAAATGTCCCTGTGGCTCTTTTCACTTTAAGTAACACATCCTGTTGATTAAAACACATACGTAAATCTAATGAAAATTAAAAAGGAAATAAGCAAGGAAAAGTGCTATGACTTTAATTCCATGAAGACAGTAATAACAATCAGTACATTCAGCTTTTAATATGTAATAACCCTTTCAGTAGCACATATTTTTATTTTCGTTTTAAATAAACACCTTGGTTCTTGTCACTTTTCCCCCCTAACAGTACACAGTTTTACACGTTCAGATACTGTCCGACTATTCATTAAAGAAATGTAAACAGTCAGGTGTTTTCCTGCTCTTCCTGTGCTCTGATCACAGATCAATAAATGATTCATTTCCTACGAAACTTCTCACCGTGACTCATCTTATGAATTTCCCACAAAAAAAAAAAGTTTAAATGTTTAATTGAAATTAATTTGTCATAAATCACTTAATATTTTTTTTTACTTTCATGTTAAACTTTCAGTAAAAGTAGTAGTGAACATCATCAAGCCTGGAAAAGGTGATGTCATGTTGTGATTAGCATGAAGGCTAACAAGTTAGCATTACAGTAGTTTTAAAACGTGTTTATACTTACACATCGATAGTCGTCGGGCTCTGTGTTGAAGAAAGTACAGCGGGAGCTGCTAGTGTTGTTAACCTGGAATGAATGCTCATCTCCCATAATTATTCTTTCTTTTTACTAACTAATATTTTGATCTGGATCCCAAACATCATGAGAACAACATAGCCACATTGACATATAAGGCGTGCGCGTAGGGACAAACAACACAGTGATACGAAATGCGTTTTTTTTTATAGACAGAACACTATAGTTTTACAGACTAGGCTGCTGTTTGTACAGTGAGATAATAATAAAATAATATGGATACTATATTGTTTTGAAATACGCTTTAGTGGTAAGAAAATTAATGTTCTGATATCATACTTTAAGTAATTTTTTATTCTTTTTTATATCTGTGAATAAATGTCATATTTTATAAACCATACATTGTGTTAAAGTCATTTTTATTTGGTGCTTAAGAAATGT
Source organism: Cirrhinus mrigala (assembly GCA_036247105.1). Classification (NCBI taxonomy): domain Eukaryota; kingdom Metazoa; phylum Chordata; class Actinopteri; order Cypriniformes; family Cyprinidae; genus Cirrhinus; species Cirrhinus mrigala. The sequence goes on from CM070015.1 coordinate 20,364,949, forward strand.
AAAATCTAGATACCAAATGAACAGATTTAATGAATTTAATCTTATGTATGATGGTTTATGTGCTCAGATTATTTTTATTAATTAAAAGCTATGGTTTTTATAATACTAATTAGTTGTCCATACAGATAATTTTCTATGCCATATATATACTGGGTCCCGAGTATGCTGGATGATAACTGACATACAGTGGAGCGATCATGTTGGAAAGAGGTTGGGAAACATTATAAGAATGTTAAGTGAACGTTAAAATAATGTTATACTAACGTTATACAAACCAAAAACTCACGTTATATTTCTGTTAAGAAAACTTTCCTGGCTAACCAAAAACAAACCTTAAAAATAATAATGTTCTGGGAACCAAAAACTAATGTTGTGGGAACGTTATAATAATGTTAGAATAACATTCTAAAAACAAAAAAACTAACTTTCTGGGAACCAAGAACTAACATTCTAATGTTAAAATGTTTTATGAACAAAAAATGAACATTCTTGGAATGTTAAAGTAACGTTATGGGAACGTTCTATAAACAAAAAAAAAACGAACTTTCTGGGAACCAAATGCTTACATTCTGGGAACATTAGAATACTGTTCTATGAGCAAAAAAAAAACTAACATTTTTGGAACATTGAAGTAACATTATGGGAACGTTCTACAATCAAAAAAATGAACATTCTGGGAACGTTAAGAAAACTTTCCTGGCTAACCAAAAACAAAACATAAAAAATAACTTTTTGGGAACCAAAAACTAATGTTAAATGGGATGTTAGACTACTTTAAAACAGATTTTTTTTTTTATTAAAATGAACGGATGAAACTGCTTAGCATAAAATAATCTTATATTTGGTCAAGTATGTTTCTGTGTTTATTGATTTTTTTTATATAGGTTATGTGTAGCTTGAGTGTTTATAATAGGCCTACTAAGGACATGGATAAGGTGAGGTGATTTCGGTTCATCCCAGGAACATTGTGTAACAGTTCACACCTTTTTTCAAAATGTTTGTTTAGGTTTAGGTCCAATAAAAGAAGAATCTTTGGTATCTTTGAACAATAAGGCATTGTGCAATAATGTCTATTGTTTACCTAAATATAAATAATATAAATATAATTTTTCAAATGATTGTATTTTAGAAACATCCTGTAAATTTTGATTTACACATCTAAATTTGGTGACTCCAGTCGACTGGCATTGTCAACATTTGAATCCAGGTCACATTTTGTGGTAAACTATACCACAAAACCGACATATCTTGCATTTTTCTTGTGTGTTTGTTTTTTGTTTTTGTTTCTTTTTTTCTCATGTCTGCTCACATGGGCACTGTATTATTTATGGCCCCTTTGTATATTTTGATTATGAAAATAAATAATCTTTGTGTATAAAAGAAAAAAGATCGGTTTTATTGCACAGGTCTCACTTAACATACTAAATATGAATTGATAATAGATTAATTGAAATTGAACTGATTACAAAACGTTAGATTCAATTCGATTAGAACTGGTTACTATTACATGTCATTATGTCTAATGTCTAATTCATCCGCAGTCCCGGAAATTAAAGTTATTTTATAAGCACTAAGGAATGAAAAGTATGTACACTGTGAGGCTAATTTGTACAGGGTGTGTGTAAGCCTATTGGTTATGCATTGTTAAGCATGATGACTAAGAAACAACCACACATTAGATGTTTTCAAATTACAAAAGTTTATTTTGTAGTAAAAAAACAACTCAGTACAAAATACATCAAACGTGTTTAACAATCATACTGGCCGTTAGGCAAAACTTAACACAGAATCTCATGGAGCTCATCATGACACACAAAGTGATTTTCAGAGCCATCCACGTCATTGATTCACAGATAGTTTCAGGTCATTAGCAGGGAACATTCCCAAGGATTTTCTACAGGGTTTCTGCTTCATCTATAGGAGTCCTCACAATACAAACTATCATACGTCCATGTTCTTCAAGTCATCAGTCCTCTGGAACACACAGTAACATCATAGGACAACAACCTTCCTCTCAAAAACTTACAAAGAATGAAAAAATAAAAGCTTTCAATTATACATAACACATAAATAGATTTAAATATCAAGATAAGGCATGGCAACCAGCCATTTGAACGGAAATTTTGCTTTAAAAAAAGGGGAAACTGTCAGTGCAAATAAAATGCCACAAGACAGGAAGCAGCCCTTACAATACGTCAGTGATCAACACCAAAACCAATACTAGTACAACAAACCCACTTTCCCCTCTCGGTTTGCCTTGCATTTTAACTTTTGACAGCTTAACTTCTGTTTAGTCAGTCCCTTTGGTAGGCTCTTCCACAAAGGCAAAATAGATCCTATTAGATCAGAATAGTTCATCATATCCAAATAGGTCATGATGCAGTTCACTGTCCCCAGCCGGCAATGCCAATCTCCTGCTTGTACCGGTTGGTCAGGTTGTTGGCTTGGCTTGTAAGCTCGGACAGCACCCCATGCAAGCCCTTCAGGTGGAACTGCAGGAGCTGTTCCAGATCCATGTCACTCTCCGGTTCTGTGCGCGCTGGCTCCGGCGCTGTGGTGTCTTTCTTGCGCCTCTGTTCCTCTGCCCGCATGACGCCCCATTCGATGTTGTTCCGGATGGACTTGAGCTGGCTGTAATAGCTGTACATGTCGGCCTCAGCATCCCGCAGATAGCTACCCGGGTCGTTGGTTAGCTTCTGCTGCTCTTTCTCCTGGTCCAGCGGCACATCTCTTAGCAGACTCGGCACCATGACTGTCTGATCCATGTTGTTGACGGCGCCGATGAAGCGGTTCATTGCCGTGAACAGAGCGTTCTTCTGGCTGAGGGGCTCGGACATCTGCATTTTGCTGGTTTATGTGGGTTAATTCGAGAGTAGCGTGTTAGTCTCTCGTGTGCTTAGTTTCCTTCTGAAGGTCTGCATTCTTTACGTGGAATTTATACCTGACTTTTTTTGCTCCTGGGCGTGACCGAAACCTGTCGGTCCGGTCTGGGATGTCAGGTCGGCCACAACCAGATTCCAACCGCAAGACAGAAACCTCCGCACGGCCCATAGACACACAGGGAGCGGCACGAAAGTGCATTAATCGATTGGTTGCATAATAATTTACATTACACAGAAACTAAAGAAAAAAAAAACTAATGAAAACCATCACATACGACTTTTACATTCATATAAATATCACACATGACGAAAAATAGTAGGCCTACTACTTGTATGCCTAGATGTGTTATTATGGCTATCAGTGTTGGCCTGTAGGTTTGTGGGGCCTTAGGCAAGATACAGAAAATGGGCCCCACTAGTGTAAAAAACTGTCATAGAAATTTGACGAGTGAGATACACATGCATCACAAATAAAAGTATACACAAAAGCTAAATTAAATAAACAGAGCATAAACAAAATAAACATAGGCCTACTGATATTCATAAATGACAAGAACTGCAGGATATTTTGATTGTTTTGTTTTGACTGATGAAAAAAACTTTATTGCATTAGACACTGAATCCGGGTCTGATCATGGGCATCACGTATAAAACAAGTACTACAGCAATAAATATGTATATAGCAGTCAAAACATCTTTTTTTCCAGCTCCGGAAATATATCATTTGGATTTCCTTTCTACAACTTCACTTTAATCTCTCTATCATACTTTCATTTCAAATAATTTAAAAATAGCATTAATGTGCAACAAGACTTCATTTGGAGTGATTATTCTGAGAGGCAATATTAAGTGAATTCAAAAATCTGAACCGTAACAACAAAATCTAAACTGTAACAAGAAAGGTTTTCCAAAAATGATAAAGAACACTGAGTTTGTTGTGCCTGATTGTAGGGCTGCACAATTAGGCCAAACGTGTTGCTTTTTATTAATATTACTAATTCTGATTATTGTTATTACTAAATAAAAACATTAAACAAAATAATAATTATTGCTAATGATTATCAATATATTTTGCAACCACAGCATGACCTGTTAGCATGCATAACTATAATTTTTTAGAAAGGTATAAGGATGTATTGTAGTAATATGATTAAAAATCTCTGAAAAAAAAATAAAAAAAAAAAAAAAAAGAAATTGGTCAGAAAATCTCATGCATTCACTGAGTGAGAGGGAGAAAAAACTCCTCTACACTGGAGGAAAAAAAAACTTAGAAGTATTATCATTATTTTTACCCTAAATAAGGTGTTGTGAGTGTTAGTGAGTGCACACATATAATATAATATTTTATTCATCTTCTTCTTGTTGTTCTTCTTCTTTTAGTTTTATGGCGGATTACTTATGTGCATACCGAATAATGTTTCTTTCACATAGGGAATTCCTAATATGGACAAAGGAATACACTTTTGCGTAGCTGAAAAAAACTCAGATAGATGTTTTAACTGATAAAACATGGAGACATATCTGTAAGATTGCAACTAAATGCTTTCTCTCTGTTTTTTAAGCCACATCGGGTATTTTTATATGAATAAACTATAGATGCAATGCAATGCTAATCAACAGCCTTTATCACTATATAAAATAATGATTTTGCCTCATTCTGGGATGTGAAACCACGTCAGATCACAAAAGGAAGTTATTTCAAACACTCAACTGATGTTATTAGATTTGGAGCTAAAAAAAAATTTTTAAATGTTTTCAATACACAACAGGTTTGTAAACAGACTCACCCTAGCTATGTAGTCAGAAGGTGCGGGTCGGCACTGATGGCTATGTAGCCTAAATGAAGTGTAGGTCACAGGCTAATGAAATGAACAAGGGTTAAAAAAGGTAAATGATTCTGACTAGTAAATATTATTTGTTTCCTGTTAACAAAATCTAATCTTAAATTCTTTGTTGATTAGTAACACTGAGGCCAAAAGCTGCATGCTTAAGGTATGAATAGGCCTATTAGTGTTTCAAGTCATTATCATGCCACATAAGCAAAACATGAATGAACCTAACAAGGACAAATCACAAATGAGAAATGAGATTATATCTCAGTTGTTTCTTCCAGGTGACAATGAGATCAAATACAAAGAAATGTTTTGCTTTTGTTTAACTTTTCGGCTTGTTACAGTTTTCTCCTGATGAAGATTCTCCGGTTTTAAAACAGAATAGCATCTCAAGCTTTGTTCAGGTTTTCCAAGTTACGTAATCTGAAGTCTCAACATGAAAAGTTTTCAGAATGAACTTTTCAAACATTTCTCATCTGATTTTCCTGACACTAAATGATCTGAGCTATGCCATGATCCACATACATTTGATATGTTACCTGCTCTTTCTTTGTCAAAGATTGCTTTATGTGTTTTAGAAGAAACATCTAAAAGCAGATACTTAAGGGAATTGTAAAATGAACTTAAGTAAGAAATCAATTAAGTCTCCTGTAAGAAAGACCATTTTTTCTCTTTTTAGAAACTGTGGTCTGAGGGCCAACTTATGTGCTAAATGAAACAGTTGAATAGATGTTTATTTATTCCTTAAAATGGGTTTTAGGGGCATGTTTCTGTCCTCTCTTTTATGGACTTATGTCTTTCACTCAAATCTTTTAATGTGCTTATGTAAAATGCTCTGAAACTGTCCCTTCTGGCTTGTTGAATTAATCTGAATGCCCAGAGGGGATCTGGTTTGTGATCCAATTCAACAAATTTACACAAGAGTACCCAAATAAGTATTCAGATGCAAATTTCAAACAATCAGGACCCCAATTATCTACTACTAACGTGATAATAATGATAGTTAAAAATGTACAGTGTTTTATGTCTTATTTGTCTTTCTTGCAATTAATTGGGTCTAAAACCCAATTCAGTTTGTACAAGAATGAAAACACACATACACTGTAAAAAACAATTTGTTGAGTCAACTTAAAATAATTTGTAACCTGGCTGCCTTAAAATTTTAAGTTCAGCTAACTCAAAAAAATGTATTCAACTTGAAATATTAAATTATACTAAGTGACAACTTAGATATTTGAGTTGAATCAACTTAAAATTTTAAGGCAGCTGGGTAACAAATTATTTTAAGCTGACTCAACAAATTGTTTTTTATTTTTTACAGTGTAGGCCTGATAAGGTCACAACTGAAGAGGGTCAAACAATGTTTAATTGAGATAAGATCACAGCAAGGTTTCAGTTTAAATAACTGTACATACCAAGTCATAGCAAGGGAAGCTGAAACACCTTTGCAATGACTAGAATGTATCGGATGATTCAGGAACCTGTTCTTCTGCTCTGTCTTTAATCTCCACCCTTGTTCTAGGTTCTTCTCTGCCTCACCCTGAGAATCACTTGTTCTCTTTTACCATTTAAATGTATGCACAAGTGATTTCTTTGTACAATAACATCGTCTCTTTTTCTTGCGGTGTGCCTTCACCTGATACAATTGTTGAAAGATTCACTCACAGTCTAAAAACGTCCCAGCCTAAACATCCTTTGACTGTTATGCATATCAGTCTGATCTCACTCTGATCTGATACTGTGTACAAGGCAGCAGTCAAGAGAGTGAAAGATCACAGTGAAACTCAAAAAAAGAAAGCATGCCCACTGACCCCAAATCCATGCTATAAAACACATTCATGTCTTATTCAGATAAGTAGCCTAGCCATAACATGAAAACTCCATAGTGGTTTTAAATGCATGTTCACACATATCCACCTATTCACTCTAAATCACATTGCACTGCTGGACTGTATTGTTACCCTGCACAGTTAGACAAGCAAGGGATGAACTTAAAGAGTGTATCTGTTATGTAAAATGTTTCTAAGCGACTAGAGATGACATAAAAGGCAATCCCATAATTGCATAGAAACCTAAATTACATAGACAGTTAAATAGATATGGAAAATTAACTGTATTATTATTTTTCACTGAGTGCATTTGCAACCCCTTTCTGTTGAAAAAAAAAAAAACCTTAATTGCAGTGTCCATCCAACCCCTTGTAATTGAAAGAAATGTGAATACATCAAATGTTATAACACATACTATTTCTCACAATGTCACAGCACCCTCTATAGGTCTTAAAGGTATTTGCATCACTGAAATATTTAAATATTTATTAAATATTAAAAAACTTTATTTTGTTGTAAAAAGTACTTTTCACATATTAATCAAAGGATTCATGAATTTAATACAATTGTTTATTTCTGTATTTCTTATTTCTTGATTCCACCCCATAGATAGATGACAGTTTTCTGTTGTTGGTTTTGTTTCCTCCATATTTTTTAAAATTTGAGTTTGGGAATTTGTGGCTTATAGTCTGTTAGGATGCTCACCATCAAACCCTGGAGAAAACATACAGACACTCTTACTTTACAAACATAAATGCATTAATAATACTCACATTTTTACATATACACTTTACCATAATGGTCCACTTGCGGTTCTCAGCCTCAGAGAACACAAGGGAACGTGATGAGTAGAAAACCTCATCGTCCACTTCCTCTGCTTTACGTGGGAGACAGTGCAGAAATGTCCAGTCTGGTGCAGCCACACTTCCTGTCTGTCAAACATTTTACAAAATATAACAGAAACAATAATAGACTACATCAGACGAAGTTGATAGACATTTCTCTACCTGCATGGTGATCTGGTATCCATGGAAATCTTTCAGTCTCTTCTTCTTTTCCTCCTCTTGGCCCATGCTCACCCAAGTGTCAGTAACCAGTACGTTACTGCCCCGTGCTGCCTCCATTGGATCCGTCAGGAATTGCAACTTGGTACCAAACTACAGCATGAATATCATAATTCTGTAAACACTGCATTCTGAGCTAGTGTAAACATGATGATAAATGAGCTAGTGATCATAAAACAGTAAAACATCATACAATGTCAAGATTTATTGTGTTGTAAAAGACAATTATTAAAGACAAATAATCATTTCACATACATAGGCAAGCATATAATGCAAATGCATTGTAGATAAAGCAAATATTATAAAAAGATGCTTAATTATATTGTATATTTTATGAATAAAGCTGTTCATGACTTCTCAGTCTATACCTGCTTAGACAGAAGCTGAGCCTCTTGAGTGACATTAGTATCTGGCTCATAACCCTAAAGAAAAAGAGTTAATTTAGGTAACATCTTGAATTGAGCAATATTTTGGATTGGTGCAAAATAAAATAATAAAATAAAATAAAATAAAATAAAATAAAATAAAATAAAATAAAATAAAATAAAATAAAATAAAATAAAATAAAATAAAATAAAATAAAATGTTGGTGTCTGAAAGATTTTTTGTTTTGTTTTTGAGAAACCAAGGCTGCATTTATTGTATTAAAAATGCAGGGGAAAAAGTAATATTGTCAAATATTATTACTATTCAAATAAACGGTTTTCTGAATATATTTTGAACATTACTCCAGTTCTCAGTGTCATGTGATTTTTCAGAAATCATTTTAATATTCTGAAGCTCAAGAAACATTTCTTATTATTGTCAAAATAATGAATATAATGTTCACTGGAGCTGCATTTATTTGAAATATAAATCTGTTGTAAGAAATATCTTTCACTTTAAAAAAATGAATGTTTCCTTATTGAATAAAAGTACACTACCAGTCAAACGTTTTTGAATGATTTTTAATGTTTTTTAAAGAAGTCTCTTCTACTCACCAAGCCTGCATTTATTTGATCCAAAGTACAACAAAAACAGTAAAAGTTTGAAATATTTTACTATTTAAAATAACTGTTTTTTTATTTGAATATATTTTAAAATGAATTTATTCTGAATTTAAGCTGAATTTTTAACACAGGATCCTTCAGAAATCATTCTAATATTCTGATTTGCTGCTCAAAAACTTTTATTATGTATTACTATTATTATTGTCACACCCCTGTGGACTGTTTTGTTGGTTTTGCCCTCTTGTGTCCTTATTTGGTCTTTCCTGTTCCGTTTCTTGTTTAGTGTTCATTGTTTAATTTCCCACACCTGTCCTTGCATTTGTTCACTCCCCTATATAAGGTTGTTTCAGTTCAGCGTTTCTTGTCTGTTCTTGTATGTTGCATATGTTTGTTTCCGTCGTGTTGGTGTGTGGTTTTCCCTCCTGTTCCCGTTTGTTCCTGTGCCCATTTTGGATTAGCTTAATAAAGTACGTTTATATTCTATCTCCTCGTCCCTTCGACTCCTTCCCGCACACGACCCGTGACAATTATGTTGAAAAAATCTGAGTAGAATTTTTTTAGGTTTCTTTGATGAATACAAAGTTCAAAAGAACAGCATTTATCTAAAATAGAAATCTTTTGTAACATTATAAATGTCTTTATCACCACTTTTGATCAATTTAAAGCATCCTTTTTAAATAAAAGTATTAATTTCTATAACTTCTTTCTCAAAAAAAACTTTGATCTTTGAGCTTTAAATCTTTCTATTCAAAATGTACTCAGCTGTTTTAAATAATAATAATAATAATAAATGTTTCTTGAACAGCAAATCAGCATATTAGAATTATTTCTAAAGACTGGAGTAATTATGCTGAAAATGTAGCTTTGATCACAGTAATAAATTACATTTTAAAATATATTCAAATAAAAAAATAGTAAAAATATTTCACAATATTACTGTTTTTGCTGTATTTTGGATCAAATAAATCCAGGCTTGGTGAGCAGAAGAGAATTATTTAAAAAAAACATTAAAAATGTTACTGTTCCAAAACTTTTGATGGGAAGTGTATTAATGTCAGTGTATTAGGAGGCGGACCTTGGGTGTGGCCACTTTAAGACTGACACCTAGTTTAGCCAATGACATCATGAAGGAGTGAAGAACGTTGTTTCCATCACCTATCCAAGCCAAAGTGAGGCCTTTTAATGAGCCGTAGTGCTCCTGTAAGAGTGAAAAACAATACATGAGTGCACGTACTTCTGTTTATGTGTGTGTATGTGTCAGTGAGTGAGTACCTGTAGTGTCAGAAGGTCAGCTAGAATCTGTATAGGATGGTAGAGGTCAGAGAGGCCATTGATGATTGGTATAGAAGCGTCTTTATCCAGGTGCTCCAGAGATGAGTGACTATACACCCGAGCTAACACAATATCTGCCAAACCAGAGAGCACCCTGCCCACACACGTACCCACATATCACACTATGTTAAGGCCTTAGTGAATTGAGTCTATGCAGTGTTTACAGTGTGTGTGAATTTAGACCTGGCCGTGTCTGTGGTGCTCTCATTGACTCCTAGATGAATATCCTGGGGTGTGAGAAAACATGGATGGCCTCCCAACAGAGAAAACCCTAAGAGAGAGATAGAGAGAGAATGTGTCTATGTGTCAAATCTTTTGTTCTCTGCATCCGCCCCTATTCACTGATAAATGTAAGCCCTTTCACAGGCTTAAACTTTGAATGGTACCTGTTTCAGTGGACATGCGGGTCCTAGTGCTCCTCTTCTCAAATATCATGGCGATAGATTTGCCTTGAAGTAATGGGACATACTGCACATAAAAAGAGGGATAAATGAACACTGTTTATTATATCAGTCCTGAAAATGGGAAGATTATTGATCAGTAACTTCAATAGTTGCAGTATATTTTGCAGTACCTCGCCCCTGTGCTTTATTCGATGTTTAAGGTCAGCAGAAACCCACAGGATATGTTTAATTTCCTCTGCGTTAAAATCCTTCAGTGTTAGAAAGCTGCGGCCCCTCAGGTTAACACTGTCCAAAGCTGCTTTTCCCACACTGTGGGCATGAAATACACATGCTACAGATGGAAAATTACATGAGCAAAATTTTATGGGTAACACTTTACAATGTGTCATTTTGTTAACATTAGTTAATGCATTAACTAACATGAACGAACAACAAACAATACATTTATTACACTTTTTATTAATCTTTGTTAATGTTAGTTTATAAAAATACAGTCCTTCATTGTTTATTCAAGTTAGTTCACAGTACATTAATGTTAACAAACACAACTTGTGATTTTAATAATGCATCAGTAAATGCTAAAATTAACATTAATTAAGATTAATAAATGCTGTAGAAGTATTGTTCATTCTTAGTTCATGTTAACTAATGTAGTTAGCTAATGTTAACTAATAAACCTTAATGCAAAGTGTTACCAATTTAGGGCAAAATTTCCAACTCACCTAAAATTCCTGCTTTGGCAACATTTTGCAAATTTCGAACTATAAAATGTTATGTTTTTTAAAGCAAACATTTTACTGACGTAAGTATACATACAAAGCTCAAAGAAGCACAACAGAGTCAAATCATTTCCACGCGTTCCCTATGCAGCATTAGGGGTGTGGCAAACGGGACGGCAAGGGGGCGGGGCAAATAACTGTGCGCGGTGATTGACAGCTCTAGTGCACGTGCTCTTTTATCCCACCCGCTTCCACAGACCCTGCCATCGTGTGATAAACTCTCTCTCTCGCTCTAACTCTATCTCTCTCCCTCTCTCTCTCTCTCTCTCTCTCACTCTCTACACGTAGTTAAAATATTCCATTAATATATATTTTTTTCTTCATTAATCAAATAACTGTAAAATTACAACAAAGAACAAACTCTGATTAGACTTTTCATTTTTTTCGGTTGCCAGGGTAACGTTTACTTCCGGTTCAGCTGTAACTCTTCAGAAGGGAACAGCTGACAGTTCAGGAATGTCATCTTCAGAACAGAGGTGTAGGAGGTGATGACAGGAGAAACAGACACAGAAATACCAGGTAAGCTGTACTTTTTATAGTCATCTATCTATATATCTATCTGTCTGACTGTCTGCCTGTATATCAATATATCTGTTTATGTATGTAGGTATGTGTGTTTTACAAGCACGTGCTTGTAGGGCTCACAGCAAAGTCTTTGCTCACGGTGTGTGACACCATAATCATGTCTTTGAGCTTCCAGAGCATTACCCACAAGGCTATTCTGGGAAGCTGGAAGCTTCTAAGGATTTAAACAGACTGTCTTGCTGAGCATGTGGAGGTCTGCTCTTTGCTTCATGTGAACAACTGTGACTGTGGGCAAATGATGTACTGAACTTATATGTTTCCTTATTGCAGAGACAGGTGCTGTATTTACCTTTGGAAAGAGTAAAATAGCGAACAATGCACCCAGCAGGTTATGGCTAAAGAATGATATACCTGTGCACATCTCATGCGGACAGTCACACTCAGCCTTTGTAACAGGTTATATAATCTCTCTATATTCACCTTGTAATTTTGTAACTGTAGCTATATTTTGTAATAGAAGACTCTTTAATTATCCCTTTTTAGAGCAGGGCCGCTTGTTTGTGTTTGGAAATAATAACAGAGGTCAGCTTGGTCTACAAACCAAAGGACCAGTGAATAAACCAGTCTGTGTTAAAGGTGAGTTACAGCTAAAGTCAAAAGTTTACACACACCTTGCAGAATCTGCAAAATGTTATTTATTTTACCAAATTAAGAGGGGTCATACAAAATGCATGTTATTTTTTATTTAGTACTGACCTGAATAAGATATTTCACATAAAAGGCATTTACATATAATCCACAAGAGAAAAATTGTAGAATACACTTGATTCTTAATACTGTGTTGTTACCTGAATGATCCACAGCTGTGTTTTTTTTTTGTTTAGTGATAGTTGTTCATGATTCCCTTGTTTGTTCTGAACAGTTAAACTGCCTGCTGTTCTTCAGATGTTCAGATGTGTATGTAAACATCTTTTATGTTAAATATCTTATTAAGGTCAGTATTAAATGAAAAATAACATGCATTTTGTATGATCCCTCTTATTTTGGTAAAATAATTAACATTTTACAGATTCTGCAAGGTGTATGTAAACTTTTGATTTCAACTGTGCATGCTGTTTTATAAAGATCACGCTCGGTTTTCTTATTTACCTTATTTGTCCACACAGTTCTTAAAGGGGAGAGAGCTCAGTTTGTTGCCTGTGGAACTGATCACACACTCGTGGGCACTTGTAAGTAAAGTTTTTTATACTTAGGCAATCTTTCACACTGCTATAACAAATACAAAAATTTTGGGGTTGGTAAGATGCAGGTAAGACTATTTCTTATTAATTTTCATCAATGTTAAAAACAGTTGTTCTGCTTAATATTTTTGTGGAAGCCATGACCCTTTTTTTTCAGAATTATTTGATTAAAAGCTCAAAAGTGTACAAAGAGTACAAAACTCTTGATCAATTTAATGAGTCCTTGCTCAATAAAATTCTTAGTTTCTAAAATAATAAAAAATCTTAAAGACCCCAAACCTTTGAATAATAGCAGTTTGTCACAGAATTGTAAAATGAAGTAGGTAAGTGAAAACATCTGTGGGGTTTCTCCAGCACAAGGGGACATTTTTGCAGCTGGAGGAAACAGTGATGGACAGTTAGGACTGGGCCACTGTAATGACAGCATTTCTTTCCAGCGGCTCCACCCCTTTTGTGACTATGCTCCAATCAAATTGCTCTCTGCAGGTGGCCACACCTCTGCCGCACTTACAGGTAACACTAATATGCAACTGATTCTCTTCTCTACTAGATATGACCCTACTATTGTAAATACAAATGAACTGATAATTGATAAATCATATTTCAGAGGATGGCAGGCTGTTCCTATGGGGTGATAATTCTGTTGGTCAGCTTGGTTTGGGGAATGACAGTCATACCTTATTGCCTAAAGAGCTGATATTAGGGGAGCCCATTCAGTGGGTCTCATGTGGATACAGACACTCAGCTCTGGTCACAGGTGGGCTCTTTTCAATAAACACTAATTCAGAAACATGAACATGAAAATCATACTGTTATTTATTTGAAGAAGTACTTTGGCACCCGACTAAATAAATTGTTTGGAATTTTGTATCTTTCAGATAATGGGGATGTTCTCACTTTCGGGGAGAGTGCAGACGGACGACTGGGTCTTTCTGCTCATCAGCTGGCCAACCACAGTCACCCTCAGCGAGTAGAAACTCTGCATGGGGTTCTGCAGGTAGCATGTGGAGGCAAGCACACACTAGCCCTTACAGGTGATGAAAATATACAGTGTCCTAAAACTATTTGCACACTTCAACTGCAACAGCAACAAAATATCAAACAAAGTGGCATTTAAAAATCAAAACCTTTATATTTTGTTATCTAATGTAGTGACAAATGCAAATACGTTGCCAAATACACTAAATGCACATCATATACTTTTTTTTTGTCATTGTTCATCTTGAATGTTGATGTTTTTGTTAACTCTCTTTCCTGTAGATAATGGGTTGTATTCTTTTGGCCGTGGAGAGTTTGGGCAGTTGGGCTTAGGGACGCTTGTGTTTGTAGCAGACACACCTGTTGCTGTCGGCCACTTCAGGAAAGGCAGGGTCACTCATGTGACATGTGGTGAAAACCACAGTGCACTAATAACGGGTAAAATATACACACTGTGTTAAAGGGATAGTTTATTCTATCATTAATCACTCACCCTCATGTCGTTCCAAACCTGTAAGACCTTCATTCATCTTCAGAACACGAATTAAGATATTTTTGATGAAATCCAAGAACTTTCTGAACCTGTATAGACAACAATGCAATTACCACATTCAAGGCCCAGAAAGCTACACAAATACTTTTTGTGTGCAAAGAAAACAAAAATATTTATGGTTTATATAGGTACACTTTTCACATAGTATGCACACATTCTCTGTTTTTTGCTTCAGATAGTGGTCTTCTCTACACATTTGGAGATGGCCGTCATGGGAAGTTGGGCCATGGAGATGAAAACTTCACCAATCAGTTCAGCCCAACTGTGTGCCAGAGGTTTTTTGATTACTCTGTCATGACTGTAAGTTCTCTGATACTTTCTTATGATGTTCATGTTTTCCTCTGTATGATGGTATGTTTATTATCTTTGTGCATATGTGCTGTAGGTGGCATGTGGTTCAAGCCACATGCTGGTGTTCGCACGGCCACGGCACCAGGAAAGTGAAGAAGTTTGTTTAGAGGATGAAGACGTTACCTACTCTTACCTGGATAGGTGTTACACCTCAATGTTACAGGGGCAACCATTAGAGCATATTGCAGATCCAGCACCTGCTCTAGTCTCACAACCCACCTTTCTACCCTCATCTCTTCCGACTTCTCACCGCTGGAGCCTATCAACACGTGCCAGACGGAGACAGAGGGTAAGAAACTGACCACTTGAGTTAAACAAGTTAGACTTTTTGTGTCCTATGTAGGTTCTATGACCATCTATACAGTGTAAAATTGAGATGTTTAAGGGTGTTTCTTCAGCTTTTGGCACTTTAATGGGGTTAACTTTTATTAAAACTAACAGATCTCTTTTTCTCTTTGTTCTCTTTTACTCTTGGCCCTGACCTAGATTTTCAATCTTAAAATAAGAAAAAACTTTTTAAAACTATGATCATCTATGATCATCTAAACAAAGTAAAATAAATTTAATATTTTACTGTGTGAAAATGAGGTGTGTGTGTATACACCAGTTGAAAGTTTTTGAACAGTAAGATGTTTTTAAAGTCACCAAGCCTGCATTTATTTGATCCAAAGTACAGCAAAAAACAGTAAAATTTTTACTATTTAAAATATGTTGAAAACAACTGAAAACAGCTTTTAATTTCTATAATCATTTATTAAGAAATAAATGATTTCTTAAGGATCATGTGACACTGAAGACTGAAGTAATGGTGCTGAAAATGTAGCTTTAATCACAGGAATAAATTACATTTTTAAATAAAATCAAATAGAAAACAGTAATTTTAAATAGTAAAAATATTTCAAACCTTTACTATTTCTGCTGTGCTTTGGATCAAATAAATGCAGGTGGAATAAATGGACTAGTAGTGTATATAAAGTTAAAAAATATAATACGCAGATATAAAGTTATTTTTAAATAGTTAGTGTACTAGTTTACCAAAAAGCATGATGAAATATGAGACATGTGATGTGTAATAAAAACAAAGAAACATCAAAGTACAGAAAATTTTTATGTGTCCGTTCCTACCAAGCTTTATATTTAAATTATTAAATTATTTGTGGTTGAGGTGTGAAAATATATAATTGTGTGTGACATTCATAATAGAAAAATAAACAACTACGAGTGTGAAATATGTTTTGTGTGTGAGTTTCAGGAAAGCTCATCTGCACAGTTTGGCCCAAAATTTTGCAGTCTTCCTCCTCCAACAACTGGCTTTACTGCACTAGCCCTGACAGGCAACATCCTACAGCCCAGATCCCCGACAGACACTCCTAAACGCTTCAAAACCGAAGCCTCTGTGGAATCCGCTTCTACCTCAGTCACACTACCTGCCAGGACACCGCCACGTAAATATTTTCCTTTTTTTTCCATGTTCTCTATCTGTCTATCTATCTATCTATCTATCTACGATTCAAATATCTCTTTCTGCAGTTATACATTCACTAAATTCTGGGTCAGTTCTAAATGACCCAAAAACTCCAGCAAAAAACATACTTGTCAGTATTGACCAGCTGTCTTTCTTGTAAATACAGTCCCACCCATCACAAAGAGCCCAGAGGACTGCCATAGTGTTGGAACATCTGAAAACAGCATGTCAGACAAGGTGTACAAAAGCAAAATGATTTATTGGAAACTGTTTATAATATGTATAATTGAGTTTAATTGTATATTGCGTTATTAAAGGATGTTATGTTTGATTTGATAGACTCATGAAGAGAATAAGCATTCTGGGAGGGTGGAAAATATACCTCAGCAGGCTCCGCCCACTGAAGTACAGACTGGTTCTGTTTCTCATCCATCAGTGACAGAATCTTCACCACCAGGCAATCTAAAACGCAAGAAGCCCAGAACCGGAGATCCAAAGAACCCTGGCATGGCGGAGGAACATTCTTCTGCTACAGCATCACAAAGTAAAATGCAATCCAAAACATACAAAAAACCTATCCAGAGTACTAATAACAAATCTAAAAGTCAAACAGTAGAGGTCAGATTATCTTCAGATAGAATGTCAGCTAAGGAAAAGGAGGGAAGCAGTGAAACATTCAGTACTAATATTGATCCAAAGGACAACATTTCAAAAGCAGACAAATATACTAAAGTTAAACACACAGATTTCAGAGGTCAAGAGGTCACTGCTCTTGCTGAGATGGAGCAGGAGACCAAGTCAAGTCCAGTTGAAATTCAAAAGACAAGTTCTCCAGTGCAGGAAGTCGAACAAGTTAAAACAACTCTCACAAAAGTTCAAGAGGTGAAATCTCCGAAAATCAAAGAGATAGGTATTCCAGTAAGAGCTACAAAAAGGGTCAAGTCGCCAGTCAAGGTTCAAGATGTGCCCTCCGGCACCATAGAGGTTAGCAAAGTTGAATCAACACCTCAGGCAAATGCTCAAAGAGACATCAAGCCGTCCCTTGGAAAGGCTTATGAGGTCAGATCAAAAGGGATTGACACACAAGAACAGGGAAACTCAACACCAGTCAAAATTCCAGCTAAAATGCAAAACACCCCAAAAACAGGAAAAGAAAAGAATGATGTTGACACAGAAGAAAGCCCAAGTGAATTTACACCAAAGAAAGCAAAAAAGAAGAGATCAGATGTGGAAAAAGCCCCGATGTCAAAAACAGTACCCAAAACACCCAGCGCTCTATCAGTTTCCATACCCACACGAATATCTAAAGCAAAAAAGGGAAAACCTATGGAGTCTGAGAACTCAAGCTTCCAGTTAAAACCTGAAATACCAGCACAAGAAACAACAGAAGTCAAAAGCGAAAATGATATTAAAATACCTCAGAACTCTGATATAACATTTCCCCCAATAAAGAACCGAAAATCAGGAAGAACTGCAAAGAAAAGCCAGTCAGCTTCCAACTTGCAGTCCGATCATAAAAACAGTCAATCACCCACTGATAAAGTGCTTACTGAACAGAAACATGAATTTCCATCTATTAAAATCTTAGCTCCAGAAACAGGCCACTCATTTTCCAGTTTATGGTCCAATAACCAATCAGCAACCAATAAATCGTCCACCACAAAAGAAACTGAATTATCATCTGGTAAATTAAGTCCATCAAGTTCATCACCACAACACAAGCAGTCACCACCAGAAGAAAATAAATTATCCAGAAAAACGGTTGAACCTGAAGAGCCAGACAGGAAGCCACTGGCTGAGCAGAGCATTATGGGTAGCGTAGTTTCATCACTACCAGCTGTGGCTATAGCAATTGCTGCACCGCTGCTGATAAAAGCAGCTGAAGTTCTTTCTGAAACCCCACCAGAACCAAGTACTGAAATGCCCTCAGTGTCTAAGGAAACAACAGGAAGCAATGTCCTGCTAGAACAGGAAGTGGACCAAGACAGCACAGTTCAGGACATATCAGCAACTGAGGAAACAGATGACAGCATAATCAAACAGCAGAGTGCACAAGATTTACAAAATGAGCTAGTTTCAAATGAAAACGAAATGTCGGTGAGTGGGAAAATAGAGGAGGAGGAACATGTGAAGGATAGTGAGACAGAGAGAAAGGAAAAGGGAAATGAAGAAGAGAGTCTCGCTGAGGAAGAAGATGAAAGTGAGGGGGTTGGGAAGAAAGAGGAGAAAAGTGTTGTTGAAGATGAAGAAGAAGGAGAGATCGAGAATTATGAAGACAGAGAAGAGAGTGCTCAAAAGGGAGAGGAGGACAGTGGGGAAGAGGAACATGTGAAGGACAGTGAGACAGAGAGAAAGAAAGAGGGAGGTGAAGAAGAGAGTTTTGCTGAGGAAGAAGATGAAGGTGAGGGGGTTGGGCAGGAGGAGGAGAATAGTGCTGTTGAAGATGAAGAACGAGAGAGCGAGAATTATGAAGACAGAGGAGAGAGTGCTCAACAGGAAGAGGAGGACAGTGAGGAAGAGGAGGCAGAAGAAGAAGAAAGTGAGGCAGCAGGAGAGGAAGAGGGTGATAGCGGACAGAGTGGCAAAAGTGAGGAGGAGATGAGTAAAGAAGAAGGAAGTGGAGATGAGACTGACAGAGAAGAAGAGGAGCAGAGTGAGGAACAAGAGAAAGAGGAGGGTGAGGAAGGAGAAACTGACAAAAAGGAGGAGGAAGATGAAGAGAGTGGTGGTGAGGGCATGGAAGAAGAGAAGGAGAGCTGGAATGAGGGGAGTGAGGTGGAAGATGAAGAGGAAGAGCAGGAAGGAGAGAGCAGTAATGAGGAGAAAACAGAAGCAGATGAACAATCTGAAAGTGACAGTGAAAATAAGAACGACAGATCAGATGAAGAGGAAGGAGAGAGTGAGGAAGAGGAGGAAGAGAATGAGACAGTGGAAGGAGAGGGAGAACAGGAAGAGAAGGGAGAAGAAGAGAGTGAGGAAGACGATGAGGTAGGAAATGAAGCTGAGGAGGAAGATCAAGAAGAAGGGAGTGATCATGAAGAGGAGGAGGAAAACAGAGATCGGGCTAAAGAAGAGGAGGAGGAAGAAGAGAATGATGAAGAGGAAGAGGGCGAAGAAGACAAAGAAGAGGAGGTGGATGAAGAGGAAAATAATGAAGAACTGAAGGACAAGACTGAAGAAGAGGAGGAAGAGGAGAGTGTGAGAGAAAAAGAAGAGCGACAGAGTGAGGTGGAAGCTGAAGATGAGGAAAAAATGTCAGAGACTGATGGAGATGAAGACAGAGAAAAACAAGAAGAGAAAGAACAAATTAAAGAAGAGGATGGAGAAATAGAAGAGGATGAGAAAGAAGGAAAAATGGATACAAATGGACAGAAGCTCAGAGAAAATGAGAATCTTAACATTTCAGAGACACAGGAAACTGAAAGAGGAGTTGAAGATGATGAGACAGACAAGATGAATGAAATGAAGGAAGAAAATAATGAGGAAGAAGGTGGAAGTGAGGAAGAAGCAGAAGAGGAAGAAATAGACCAGAAGGAAGAGAATAAAACAACAGAAAGAAAACAGAGAGAAACTAATGAAGAACAAGAGGAGGAAGCTGAAGAAGTAGAAGAAGAAGAGGAGGAAGAAACAGAGCAGAAAGAAAGGGAAAACAGGAAACAGAAAGAAACTAGTGAAGAGGAAGAAGAACAAGAAGAAGAGAGTGAGGAAGAGGAGGAAGAACCTGAGCAAGAAGAAACAAATATAAAAACAGAGAAAAACAGATGGAAACATAGAGAATTTAGTGAAGAGGAAGAAGAGCAAGAAGAAGAGAGTGAGGAAGAAGAGGAAGAATCCGAGCAGGAAGAAAAGAATACAAAAACAGAGAAAAACATGAGGAAACAGAGAGAATCCAGTGAAGAGGAAGAAGAACAGGAAGAGGAGAGTGAGGAACAGGAGGAGGAGGAGGAAATAGAGCAGAAAGAAATTATGAAGAAACAGAGAGAAACTAGTGAAGAGGAAGAAGAACAGAGTGAAGGTGAAGAAGAAGAGGAGGAGGAAGAAACAGAGCAGAAAGAAAAGAATACTAAAATAGATAAACATGTTAGCGAGCAGAGCGACAATAACGAGGAGGAAGAGGAACAGGAAGAAGAGGGTGAGGAAGAGGAGGAAGAAGAGGAAGAAGCAAAGCAGAAAGAAAAGAATATAAAAACAGAGAAAAATGAAAGGAAACAGAGAGAAACTAGTGAAGAGGAACAAGAACAGGAAGAAGAGGCTGAGGAAGAGGAGGAGGAAGGGGAAGAGGAAGAAGGGGGGGAGGAAGAAGAAGGTGAGGAAGAAGAGGAAGAAAAGACCAAAAAAGTACCAAAGCAGAGAGCCAAACCAGATGTGTTACCTCCGCGCAGACCGACAAACGCACAGAGAGACAGACAGAAGACTAAACAAAGACAGCAACAGAATGTTAAAGGGAAGAAGCAAACAGATAGTGGTGCGCAGGATCCTCAGTTCTGGAACAATGTCCTACCACAGTATCTAAACCTTAAATGATCACTACAAACACAAAGACCACACTCTTAAAAATAAAAGTGCTGTAAAAGGTTCTTCACAGCAATGCCGTAGAAGAACCATTTTTGGTTCCACAAAGAACCATTCAAAGGATCTTTCTTACCTTTTTATAATCTGAAGAACCTTCTTTTGCCACAAAGAACCTTTTGTGAAACGTTGTGAAAGGTTCTTCAGATGTTAAAGGTTCTTTATGGAACCATTTAAACATAAAAGATTCTTCTATGTATCGTGAAGCACCTTTATTTTTAAGAGCGCCTTTATATTTTAAAAGTGTGGTGAATTACAGTTTTGTAAACAGGGAAACATAAAATGTGGTTGATGGGTATTAGAGTTTGAGCTAATAATAAATATGGTTTGTGTTATGGTTTATATTCGGATTTAATATAATATATGCCCTTAAAAGGGCTGGCTGTTTCTAACTTTTTGAATATCAAGTGCCTTAACTAAAATTATTCCAATCGATATCAGTTATATATTGTCATAGTGTTTATATGAATGTAATTTTCATGCAAAAATGTGTGAAGTATTTATTTCTGTGTACAGAAAGTAAAATAAATCACTACTTGGGTGAAAATTTTTTATGTTAGTGTTCTATTGACATTCCTTTTCCAACTCCTGGTCTTTCATCAGCAACATACCAGACTTTACTGTAAATGATTACTGCAATTTAAGAGTTCAAGATAACAGACAGTCAGGCTCCTACATACCATGATTTAACGGTAAAGTTAATAAGATTTTTCTCTCAGGAACTTTTGCTAAAAAAAGAGAGTGTGTTGTGAAAAGTGTGTTGGTATCTTTAGTAAAGAAAGTATGAAATACAGTGTTCTCTCACTCTTAATTTAGAGGTGTTTAGCTGTATACAAGGTTCTTACACGAATTAAACCTACTACACACTAACCCAAAACACTTGTACTTTTCACTAATCTTAAATCCTAAAAGAATCCTATTGGAATTTTAATAATTTGAACCATTTCTAAGGATTTGGAATTATGGGGAATGGAAATACATATGCAGTTCTAAATAGAATTTCAATGCAGAACAAAAAGAATTTGAATAAATGTAAACTTCTATAAGAAGGGTTCTGAATTGGACTCCAATAATAAATTATATTAAAAAATATATTTTAAATGAGACTTAAGTGTCCCAATAGCCTACTTTTTAGAGTCACTGTAATCAACACTCATAATAGTGCAATAGTCTATACATGTATAGCCAACAGTCCACGCACCGCTCTGGAGCTCTCGTATTTCTGGAGAGGAGGCGGGATCGGGCTTGTGCTCTGATTCTCGCCTAGGAATGTACCCGAGGTCTCCCAGCAGCTCCTGGACTTCCTAAAGATGGACACCTGGATGTGTGTGTACATGATAGTGGGACTTCAGCTGTCCGGGAGTGTCGCGTATGACGGTAAGAGACCCATCCAAACGGTTCCTGTTGAGTTTCGCGCTGTGAGCTTTGATAAGTAAAATGTGTTGAGCAAGACTGAGTAAACTAATGCAAAGTTAAGGAAACATCAGAAGGTATAAAGTGTTTGTGCATGTATGAGTTGTCCCATGTTATTTCTGCTAGCATTCCTGTATTAGGCACAGTATATTGCAACAGAGCTCAGAGTGTTTACGTGGACGCTTTTGGGGCTGTTTGGGGGGGAAAGAAGGGGGTAAGTTCCCTAAATCTAGGGAAAAGACACTGAACTCTTTCATATGAAAAGGCACTGATGACTTGTCACCAGTGGGACACTGCGCTCCCGGACGATCTGCTCAATACTAATGACTCTGACACATCTTTTGAATGCATCGTCTTGAAAGAATCTGTGATTAGTGGCATATAAATAATGAAATTCCTTCTGGAAGTGGGTCAGCAGTGTGTCTGCAAAGTCAACTAAGCTTTACTGGGATGACTGTCAGCATTTACAACATTTCCAAAGAACCAGACATGTTCAGCAATCTTTTTGGACTTTTAATTTGGACAGTTTTGTAGCAATAGACAGCAATACACTGTATGGGTCAAAATTATCGATTTTTCTTTTATGCCAAAAATCATTAGGATATTAAGTAAAGATCATGTTTCATGAAGATATTTTGTAAATTTTCTACTGTAAATATATCAAAACTTAATTTTGGATTAGTAATATGCATTGCTAAGAACTTCATTTGGACAACTTTAAAAGCAATTTTCTGAATATTTTGATTTTTTTGCACCCTCAGATTCCAGGTTTTCTTTGTATTATTTATTCTGCTTTCAGATGATGTATAAATATCGATTTTAAAAAAATTGGCCACATATTTTGTGGTCCAGGGTCACATACAGCAATTATTTTCTCATTTACTGAATCGTGCATATTTAGTAGTAAATGATATTTTAATAATTTAGATCATTTTAATATTTAATAGCATCTACATTTAAAATTAACAGTTCATTAATTGTCCTCTCATTTAGATAATTTCAATCTTTAATACCGTACACAATCATAAACTAACATTTTGCTCATTGTCCTCTAAGGTGGCAAAATAGTGACTGTACAAATAATAATAATAAAACTAAGCAACTTTTAGGCAAGTGCCTAAAAGTGCCTGCTCAAGAGGATAATATTTCTTTTTGATTGCGTTGTTGAGTCATTTGAAGGCCAAGTCAAATCTCTCATTTCGGAATGAATTGCTTACATAAGTCTCAAGTCACCAGAATAAAATAGCAGTCATAATATATTACACTGGATTTACATTACAGAAATTCTGCATGCAAAGCATGGATCAACTAGTAATAAATCATCACTGGAGATGCATATTAATATGCTAGTGTTGTGCTACTCGCTGTCCCTCAGGCTGTTTACTTCTGCCAGAATGATTTCTGTTTTTTCATCTTCAGTTAGCATGGGGTCTGGATCAGGTTTTTGGTAATGTGACTCTGATGTTTTGATATTTTTCACATTTTAGAAAGAAAAAAGCTTTTTTGTGTTCAGAGCTGGAGGATCTTTCTACTTTTCCATTGCCAGATTATGGTTGCTTGGTGCTTAATGTACCTGATGTAGCCTCATGTCACATATTCAGCCAGTATAATCTTTTTAGGTATTTGTAGCACTTTAACCTACTTTATGGTTTGGTTTAAGTTTGCATCAGCCTGGCTGAGCTCTTTTTGGAGTATTTTGTTTATATTAGTAACAACAAAAAGTACACTTTACTAAATCATTGTTTATATTGCAGCCGAGGGAGAATATATCCCTTCAATCCTTGGTTTCTCGGTCCAAGATTTTTTTGTTTAGAGAATTAATTCAAAAAAGCAAAGAGACTTGCTTGGACTCGCTGAGACATGTGAATTTCCTGTGCTGCTGGAAACACAATTCAAGCAGCTGAAAAGATGCATATGTTTTGTGGTGCTAGAACTAATTGCTTTAAATTAGCAATTCATCTTCATTTCGAGGACTGTTAGAGTTAAATCACGACTGGAAATGTAATTCAATAAAATGTTAACTGTGTGAGGTTGTGGCTCATGTCAGTGGGGTTTAGGTTGTGGTTGTGGTCCAGACTTGAATTTGTAAATGCGCTGAGGGTCCAATTTATGAGTACAACAGACAATCAGACTCACATGTTAGCTTAATTTGCAAGCATAAAGTAAATGGCAGTAAAATAAATGACATTTTACAACGTTTCGCTGAATTACCTCAAATGCTGTACGTTGTTTATTCACAAAGACTGGGTGGCTATTTGTGTTGGTGTATTTAATGGCCTTGTGAACACAAACACAGACTAAAACATGAACACATGTTACAAGATTAAGACAGAACAGACACAAACTGTCCAAAATGTCCTGAAAATGAGTACCAGTGAATTTCATGCGCTTTTATGTAGTTGGAAAATGCCCACATGATCAAACTCAAATTAATTAATCAGCCTGAGGTAAATGTTTTGTCTAATGTGACTTAATAGCTTTTAGAGATTTACAAAACTAGCTTGGATATGAGAGAAAAAAAGAGCATCAGTTGCTTTATTTAAACATTGATAAGACAGTAGTTCTGAACCAGAAAAAGGAAAGTTCATCCAGACAAACTTGTATATAACTGCAAAGTTGTTTTGAATGTTTGCTAAGGCATTAATATTATGTTTTATGTGGATAAAAAAAGTTTCATAATGTTTGCTAAGGTGATCTTGATGATTGATAGGACATTGTGTGGTGGCTGAACATAATTCATCTGTACTTGACTGTCAGACTGTAGAATGAGGTTAACTAACTTCCACACACATAGGAGTTGTGAATATGTGAGGCTAAAACTGTTGCAGACACGGAACATGGGGAGCCTAAGGGATCTTACCTTCTGATGACTAATGACTGCAGAACTTCCATCAAAGAGTGAGCCGTTTTTAAGCTAAACAGTGTGAAAGTTGTGAAATCTTTTGTCATCCTTGGGACTGAGCTCAAACAGAAGGTGTAGCAGAGCTATATGGTTTAGTTAACATCAAGTTTTCTAAAGTGGAAACTCCCTCCATTTGAAGTATTTATACATTTGTGTGTATGAGAGAGAGAGAGAGAGCAAAACTGAGCCAAGTCAGTGAGTATTCTGGGTTACACAACGTTCTGCTGAGCTTAACAGAATGGAACAGGAAAACTCATCTGCCAAATGGAGCAAACCCACACACCTACACACATGATCCCTGTGGAGTGTTTTCCATGCTAGAAGTTGGAAAACTGCGGTCCTGTCATGATACGCCTCTAGCTCTGCATTAACACTGTGTATATGTGTGTGTGTGTGTGTGTGTGTGTGTGTGTGTGTGTGTGCTGCTGAGTGTCTTGAGTTCTTGTTACTGCATCAGAGGGAGCTTTGATCTAACTTGCTGTGTGATCTGCCATCCACACACTTACACACACACGAGAGACAAAAGAACAGAACTAGAGGGAATAAAAAAGCGAATCAGCATCAATTTATATGCATTGAATGCAGGCTCTTGTTTTATGTGTTTGATCCCAGTCTGAGAGGGTGATCTATGGGAAATGTATTTTTCCATGATTTTTTAAAGCCGGCCTTGTTTTAAGTTTCTGGATCGCTTACTTTCAGATTACAGTAAGTAGAAGTCACAGAATTAGATGGAATAGAACACCAAAACCTGTTTGTGTTGGAGAACATTCATGTTTTTTTCTGCAGCATGGATGATGGAAGATGAAATTACACGTTGACTGTTGTAAAAGATCTTCTGTTGTCACATTCAAAGTAAATAAGCAATGTAAAATTAGCAGCTACTAGTTCGAATTCTGAATGAAGCCATGCCAACATCTTTTCCATCTAGTGCTTCCATGCAAAGCATGTTACCCTAATATAGTGTTATGTGTTAGTTTATGTGGCTGCCATTTTCACCGCATCGCCCTGTGACACACTGTAATTCACTTCATTACCTGCAGGGGTCACTGTTGTATTTTATACCATGCAATAAATACAACAAACCCATTTTAGCGGTTAGCTATGTAAGCCTCAGAGTTTATAAAAAAAAGTCATAAAATGATAAATAAATACAAAAAATGAGGTTGGTAAGATTTTATTGACTTAGTTATGCTCATCAAGGCAACAGACATTAAAACAGAAAAAAAACAGCTGAATTTTCAGCATCATTACTCCAGTCTTCCTTCAGAAATCATTCTAATATGCTGATTTGGTGTTGAACATTTCTGCAGTTTAAACGTTTTTTTTTTTTTTTGTTCTTTGATGAATAGAAAGTTAACAAGAATACATTTTGAAACTGAAATGTTTTTAAACAATGTAAAAGTTGCTACCGTCACTTTTCAATTTAACGCATTTTTGCTGACTAAAATGGTTAATTTATTTAAAATAAGTAAATCTCACTGACCCCAAACTTTAGTGTAGTGTACACAATAACTTTTTATTCTGAGGCTTCCATAGTTGGCAGACTGAACTTCAAAATATACCGAGATATTACAACAAAAATCAAACGGTGGTTTGCTTTGTTCTAATACAGTCGCCCAGAATACATATGATTCTAATTGAGCTGAATCTGAATTTCTGCGGTCATGCCAACTCTTTCTTGCTTTTGCTGTCCTAAACTGTTTTACAGGCTCTGGATACTGGCCATACACTGATGATGAAGATGTGCGATACACAGGTGAAAACACGCAAGGACATACTTCATTAAATCCACGTAATGATCCCAAAACCCATTACACAGAACTTAAAGGGATTGTTCAACAAAAGAAAAATTCTGTCATTGATTACTCACCCTCATGTCCTTTTAAACCCGTAAGACCTTCCTTCATCTTCGGAACACAAATTAAGATATTTTAACCAGATTTTTATCACATTCAAGGCCCAGAAATGTAGTAAGAGCATCTCTAAAATAGTCCATGTGACATCAGTGGTTCAGCCGTAATGTTATGAAGCTACTAGCTATTTTAGCAATGTTAACTACCTTTCTGGGCCTTGAACGTGTCAGTAGCGTTGCTGTCTATGCAGGGTCAGAAAGCGCTCGGATTTCATCAAAAATATCCTAATTTGTGTTTCAAATTATATCACATGAGGGTGAGTAATTAATGATAGAATTTTCATTTTTAGGTGAACTATCCTTTTAAAGCCATCAGTAAAACACTCTTACAACATGATAACACATGAGCGCTGCTGTCAGAACACATACATTCACAAAGTAGAGGATGCTACATCTCTGACTGCCTGCTTAGGCCTCAGGCCTCTGCTTCCTCTTCTTCTGTGGCTTTGCTACTTTATCTTTGTTCATGTTTTTCCATGCATGTCTGGATGATGTCAGTTGTCAAGGTAAGTTTATAAGACCATGTTTTATATGTTTTGGTATGACTCAGTGTCTTCCTTCAGTGTATATGCGTACATGTGTGTTAATAATGCATGTCTTTTTCTAGATGTGCCGTGGTGCGCCCCAGTGAAAGTAAAACATGGTCACGTCAGCTGCTGGAGTCCACGCGGAGAACGTTACAAGAATGTTCTGGGAACTCGGTGCAAGATTCATTGTAAGACGGGCTATGAGATGCACGGCAGCAGTGAGATCCTGTGCATGGCCAGCAAACAGTGGTCAGGAAACTACGCTTGCAGAGGTCTGACGTCTACATCCACACAATTCAATTATAAGATTATGAATGCTGATGTAGTTAAAGGGATAGAAAAAAGGATGAAAATTCTGTCATTAATTACTCACCCTCGTGTCGTTCCAAACACATAAGATCTTGGCTCATCTTCTAAACACAAATTAAGATATTTTTGATGAATTCTGAGAGCTTTCTGACCCTGCATAGGCAGCAACGCAACTACCACGTTCAAGGCCTAGAAACGTAGTAAGGACATCCTTAAAATAGTCCATGTGACATCAGTGGTTCAATCTTAATGTTATGAAGCTACAAGAATACTTTTTGTACACAAAGAAAACAAAAACAACAACTTTATTCAAAATTTTCTTCTCTTCCGTGTCAGGCTTTGAAGCAAATTTGCGAGAGCACCACAACACTTCATAAAATTAGGGGTTTGGGTGAAAAAATGAATGAGAACTTTAATAAGAACTTTAATTTTTGGGTGAACTATCCCTTTCAGTCACTTCAGTGGTTAAGAGTAATTAGTTCTATATTTTATTGCAGACATTTTACGGACATTTCAGAATCTCAAATTATTATTATTTTTTTTATTATTTACTTTTTGTTGTTTGTTCATTTACACTACCATTTAAAAGTTTGGGGTTGGTAAAATATTTGAAGTCTCTTAAGCTCACCAAAGCTGTATTTATTGGATTAAAAATACAGTAAAAACAGTAATATTGTGAAATATTATTCAATTTTAAAATTACTTTTTTATTTGAATATATTTAAAAATGCAGTTTATTATTATTTATTTTAAATGTCTTTACTGTCAATTTTGATCAGTTTAATTATGCATAATTGTTAAATAAAAATGTATTAATTAAACAAATTTAAAAGACCCCAAACTTTTGAACAGTTTTTATTCTGATTGCAATATTAGTAACT
This sequence comes from Cirrhinus mrigala, assembly GCA_036247105.1. Taxonomy (NCBI): domain Eukaryota; kingdom Metazoa; phylum Chordata; class Actinopteri; order Cypriniformes; family Cyprinidae; genus Cirrhinus; species Cirrhinus mrigala. Next base: position 20,393,686 of record CM070015.1, read on the forward strand.
GATAAACTTAAAATGGTGGTTCCAATTTGCTTTATTATGTACACAACCAGTCAAAAGTTTTAATGATTTTTAAAGAATTCTGTTCTGCTCACCAAGCCTAATAATACATGTTTTTTGACCAGCAAATCAGCATATTCAAATGATTTCTAAAGGATCATGTGACACCGAATACTGGAGTAATGATGCTAAAAATTCAGCTTTCAAATCACAGGATTAAATTACATTTTAAAATATATTCAAATACAGCAGTTATTTTAAATAGTAAAAATATTTACTGTTCTTGCTGTACTTGGGATCAAATAAATGCAGGCTTGTTAAGTAGAAGAGACTTCTTTAAAAAACATTAAAAATCTTACTGTTCAAAAACTTTTGACTGGCAGTGTACATTTTTATTAATTTATTATTTTGATTACCAAAATGCAGTTTCATTAATTTGTTAAAGTTTGATTGCTTTATGGATGTTTATTTACTGATTTCTCCATTTATTTTTTTAACTATTTCTTACTTTATCAATTCCTCAATTGATTGTTGAGCGTCACAGTTGGACCCTCAAACCAGATGGCATCTTAAGACACAACCTAGCACTACCCACAAACAACCACATGTCAATTAGCCACTGTATGACACATGGATTTATTTGGATTGACAGCCGTGACTGTCCACTGATAATCCATTTTCACCAGTGCATAAATTATGTTTACAGAGGTCCGCTGTCCTAAACTGACCATGCCATCTAACGGAGGTTATAAGTGTTCAGATGGATCGTACTTCAACTCCCGCTGCCAGTTTTTCTGTTCACCGGGATACACGCTTCGAGGAGACCACAGTGCCACCTGCCAAAACAGCAGAACGTGGAGCGGCGGCAACAGTATGTGCATGGGTGGGTTAAACAGACATTAAGCACTCACTAATATTTATTTACAGATGTGGAACCAGAACCTAGAATTTAGGGGGTAAGGCATATAAAGGTGTTTTCTGTCTCAGATGTGGATCCCCCAGTTATTAAGTGTCCTAATATAAAGGAGAAGACCGCTGAACCAGGAAAACTCACCGCCAAAGTGACGTGGGACACACCAGAGGGCAAAGACACAGCAGACGGCATCCTAACAGAGTCAGTGTGGCAGGTTTATACGCACCATGTATGAAAGTAACACAAAATTTGACCACTTAACACAGTAACTGAGAATGAAGTATTTTCTAGCTGAGTACATATTTAAATCTAATCACTGCCCAGGTTCTTGTCGTGAGAAAGAGACTATTTGTTTGTGTTGTAGTGTTATACTGAAAGGAAAGCCGTCTGGCTCACACTTCCCAGAAGGAAATCATAAATTGTCATACACTGTGTTTGACCGTGCTGAGAACAAGGCGACCTGCAGGTTCAATGTCAGAGTGAGAGGTAAGTTCTTTTTGAAACTTCAGCTTCCTAAGCTACACGTTACACAAAATGAAAACAATAGCTGAATTTATAAAAGTGACCCATTTCAAAAGTTTACATCCCCTTGATTCTTAATACTGTGTTGTTACCTAAATAGAAATACTTTAGAAATAGTTGTTCATGAGTCCCTTGTTTGTCCTGAAAAGTTAAACTGCCTGTTGTTCTTCAAAGAAACTTCAGGTCCCACAAATGCTTTGGTTTTGAACAGAATGGAGATGTGTACATTTTTCATATCTTGCCTAAACAGCATATAGTACTGCCCTTCAGAGGGCCGTCATTGTTGAAAAGAGTTCAAATACACAAAAATGCTGGAAAACCAAAGAATTTGTGGGACCTGAAGGATTTTTCTGAAGAACAGCAGGCAGTTTAATTGTTCAGGACAAACAAGGCATTCATGAACAACTATGACTAAACAAAAAAACACAGCTGTGGATCATTCAGGTAACAACACAGATTTAAGAATCAAGTGTATGTAAACTTTTGAACGGGGTCATTTTTATAATTTCAACTATCATTTTCTCTTGTCGACTATATGTAAACATCTTTTATTTGAAATATCTTATTCAGGTCAGCACTAAATAAACAATAACATGCATTTTGTATGATCCCTCTTATTTTGGTAAAATAATTCACATTTTTAATGATTCTGAAAGGGGATGCAAACTTTTGACCTGTAGGTAACAACTGGTTAGAAAAATTAGAATTCTCACTAAAAAAGCTGAACATTGCATACATGTTGGCATTGTTGTGGCACTGATATACGACGTGTGTGTTATGTGCATGTTGCAGTGCGTCGCTGCACTCCTCTCTCTGTCCCTGACAATGGCTGGATGAAATGTGACAGTGCGGGTGATAATTACGGGGCCACGTGTGAATTCCGCTGTCTGGGTGGCTACGAGCTGAAGGGCAGCGCTGCCAGAGTCTGCCAGTTTAACATGGAATGGTCTGGCCTGGAGACTTCCTGTGCTCGTATGGAAAAAAAACACATTAACACCTCACAAACACCTACGAGCTAAAGCTTAAAGGAATTCCTTCGATTATACATTATACCTCCTTATATGTAAGATTACGCAGCATTGCTGAAAGAGTGATGCTGCTGATTCAGGCAAAATATTCTAATTTAATATTGCAAGGCAGATTGCTCGAATAAACGATGGCAGAATTTTCATGACAGAATTATTCATGTTACTCTTATTAGATTAAACCTCACAAATCATGTAAAATTCATGATCTTGCTCTTCCTGTCCTGCTCTCTGGTGAATAACATCATAATCATTTGTTTTATTAAAAGCCATGAATATTAATGTTGGTGTGCGATCCGCTGCTGAATTGCTGGACCAGTTCTACGAGAAACGCCGCATTCTGATCATCTCTGCCCCTTCAGCTGCCAATCACTACTACAGATTCCAGATGACTAATTTACAGGTACAAGATCAATATCTGCCTTTATATTCTACAATGACTGTTTAAAGCCAGTGTGAGATCATTTTCTTTTTCATTTAAATCCTCCTTGAAAAAAAAGAAAAAAAAAAAACAATCTGTGTATATATTTAATATAAATGTACATATAAATATATTTTTATATAAATATATTTTATAATGTATATAATATATTGATTAGTATATCTATTAATATATCTGTCTAATGTATTGGCAATATTGATTAATCTTACAATCATTTGTACAATTTAAAAATAAAAAATTATATGTACACTACCAGTCAAAAGTTTTTGAACAGTAAGATTTTTAATGTTTTTTAAAGAAATTTCTTCTGCTCCCCAAGCCTAAATTGATTTGATCCAAAATACAGCAAAAACAGTAACATTTTGAAATATTTTACTATTTAAAATAACTGTTTTCTATTTGAATATATTTTAAAATGTAATTAATTCCTGTGATTTCAAAGCTGAATTTTTAGCATCGATACTCCAGTCACATGATCCTTCAGAAATCCTTCTAATATTCTGATTTGCTGCTCAAAAGACATTAATTATTATGTATCAAACAGCTGAGTAGGATTTTTCAGGTTTCTTTGTGAAATAGAATGTTCAGAAGAAGCATTTATCTGAAATAGAAATCTTTTGTAACATTATAAATGTCTTAATTATCACTTGATCAGTCACTTGATAAAAACTGTTCACTTGATCAATTTAAGGCATCCTTGCTAAATAAAAGTATTAATTTCTATAATTTCTTTTCCAAAATAATAATAATGTTTCCTGAACAGCAAATCAACATCTTACAATGATTTCTGAATGATCATGTGACACTTCTATTTGATCACAGGAATAAATGACATTTTAAAATATATTCAAATAGAAAGCAGTTATTTCAAATAGTAAAAATATTTCACAATATTACTATTTTTGCTGTATTTTGGATCAAATAAAGGCAGGCTGGGTGAGCAGAAGATTATCATAACTATCATATTGATCAATTTTAAAATCATTTGTACAATTAAAAAATACTTGAAATTAAAATGAAAATTTGTACAACATATGTAGTAAAAACATAATATTAACATACAAAAAAAATCTTATATTTATCTATTTAAACGTGTATGTGTGTGTATTTGTTTTTTTTTTATATATTAATATATAGTATATAGTATGTTGATGATATTGATCAAGCTTACATTTGTACATAATAATTATAACTTAATTATAATTTTAATAGTAAATTATAATATAATTATAATTAATTATATATTTATACAGACAGACAGACAGACACACACGCAACTAAACCAGAATGATCTGTATTGTGTGTGTTTTTAGCATGCCCAGTGTGGTCTGGACTTGAGACATGTGACAGTGATTGAGTTGGTGGGGGTTTATCCAGCTCAGATCGGCCGCATCAGACACAGACTCATCCCTCCAGGACTGGCTCTACAACTCAGGTATTTTATTACTGTATTTCAGTCACTTGATTACAGTGCTTGCAAGACGGCTCTAATATTCTTCAAACGCTGTTTTGTATAGAATGTCAAGAACTTAGTGTAAATTGATTCCAATAGTAAACACATCACCATGCACATCTGAACTAAATATGTATGTTTTGTGTGCGGTAGGTTGCTTCTGCAGCTGTCTCAGAACTCATTTACCATGGTGCTCCTGGACAAACAGGGAGTGGATAAGCAGCGCTACACTTTCCCCATCACAGCAGCTGAGATCTTTACCACCATTGACACATTTCCCCTCCGCACTGAGGAGGCCATACTACAGAAAGAGGCTGGACAGAGCTGCTAGATGTATTTATACAGCACACACATTTACACGTCTGTTTCTACTGGTTGTAAAGCTATCAAACTACAAGAGAGAATCTGGATAGAGCTGCTACATCTGATCACATATTGAAAACACACACATCCACTCACATCTCTAAATATGAGTCAACGTTGTTTCTTTTTTATAATGCTTTATTCTATTTTATTTGTCTGGTGTTTCTATTTATGTCAGAGTGGACAGTCTACTTTTCTTAAGAAATACTATCAAAGCAATATTAATGCAATAAAAGCCTGTTTGATGATTGACATTTGAGAGCTTTCTTAAAATGCCAGTCATGTTTATCTTGGTTCTCTAGTTTGTTAAATAAATATGCTCAAAGTGAATTGAGTACGACAGAGGTATGATAAATATGTTTTCAATTTATTATGCATGGAATGACGTATTAAATGTCACAGTGGTTAAAAAAAGAGAAGGTAAACATTATCAGTTAGCCTTTTTTTTCCCTCCTTTTGTAATCCGTTGTTTAAATCTTTTTTTCCCCTTATATATATGTGTGTGTGTGTATATATATATTTTCTGCTATAAATTCAACACAATCAGATACATTTTTTAGATAATTTTAGTCTTAGGTTTTCTTTGTATTTTCAAGTTTTATGGCATAGAGTTTAATAACTTACAAGAAATATATATATATTAAGTATATTTATTAATTATTTATTAATAATTACACATTTTTTATTAATATTTAAAAAGCTTTTGTAAAAGTCAATGGAAGCCATTTTGTTGCCATGTGAAAATCCATAAAACAGGAAGTTATCATAAAGACTCTTGTAGGCTATTGTGGATAATTTTTCATTAGTCAAGAGGGCAAAGTATATAATGTGACCTTTTTAATCAGAAGTCAATTAAGTAAGGTATAATACAGAACTGTTTCCAACATTGATAATGTTTCTTAAGCACCAAATCAGCATATTAGATTGATTTCTGAAGGATCATGTGACACTGAAGACTGAAGTAAAGACGTCTGGAAATTCAGCTTTGCTTTGCCATCACAGAGATTACATTTTAAACAGATTAAAACAAAACAAAAAAACTAAATTGTAATAATATTTCAGAGTATTTTATTGTATTTTTAACCAAATATAAATACATCATGTAGCCATGGTGAGCATAAGGTGTCAAATAACATATATAAATATTTATGTGTGTGTGTAGAAAGAGAGAAATATAGAAAACTGCAAAAAATTAAGATGTGGAAAAAGAGAGAAATGACTAAGCAACAGTTGTTTAATAATAGTTTATTCTCTTTCTGAAGATGATAAAGTACAGTACAGAACAGTCCTAAACACTGTCTTCCTGATGAGAGAGTGGAAAAAACAGCACACATACACCAAACATGCTGTGAATCAAACAGCTTCGGACAATATTAGACATGGTAACACTTGGATGTCAAACATTGAGCCTTATACATGCCACAAAATCTCTCAATCTACAGTCAGTTATACAGTAAGTTGTTTATAAGGTCTATTCACTTGACTGATGCTAACAACAGTATTAGGTATAAAGGGGGTGCACATATTATTAATGGAGACCTCACAGTGACATGACGGCTCAATGGATCAACTGGGGAATTAAAGGGATAGTTCACCCAATAATGAAAATTCTGTCATTAATTACTCACCCTCATGTCATTCCAAACCTGTAAGACCTTCGTTCATCTTCGGAAGACAAATTAAGATATTTTTGATAAAATCCGAGAACTTTCTTACCCTGCGTAGACAGCAACGTAACTGACACATTCAAGGCCCAGAAAGGTAGTAAGAACGTTGTTAAAATAGCCCATGTGACATCATTCAACCTTAATTTTATAAAGCTATGAGAAAACAAAAATAATGACTTTATTTAGCAATTACTTGTCTTCCGTGTCAGTCTTCAATACATGTTCACGATAGTACCACAAACAGTATTTTTGTTTTCTATGTGTACAAAAACATTGTCGTAGCTTTTTAACAATGTCCTTACTACCTTTCTGGGCCTTGAATGTGGTAGTACCATTGTTGTCTATGCAGGGTCAGAAAGCTCTCGGAATTCATCAAAAATATCTTAATTTGTGTTTCAAAGACCAACAAAAGTCTTACGGGTTTGAAACGGCATGAGGGCTGAGTAATTAATGACAGAATTGTTTTTTTTTTTTTGGGTGAACTTTCCCTTTAACTATTAAACTCGCCTCAAAACTCAGTATAGGGGCTTTAGGTGTTGTGCGGTATGTGTGCATATGTATTTATGTGTTTTTATGATTCTTTTCTCTATTACAATCTTTTTTTCTATTTCTATTCACTTTTCTGCTATAAATTCACTTACATTTTAATGGATAATTTTAGTCTTAGGTTTTCTTTGTATTTTTGGTTTCAATTATTACATATTATTAATATATTTTGTTATAGGATGATATCTGTATGATAGATGGGGAATCTACCTGATAGCAATGATTTTAATGTAATATTTGCATGCTTGTGTCTCATAGAAATGTAATCTTTCTACTTTATCTACTCTACATTTGTTTACGACTATCATTTTACCAAAAACATTGGAGTTTCTTGAAGGAACTGTAAATCTAATTCAATGTAATAAATCACGTTGACCCCAGATATTCTCTTTTTACAGCACACATTTGTTTTTTTTACATTAAAACTGTGGTAAAACTAGCTATGAAACTTAACAGTCAGCATCAGTCTCTCTTTAGTCAAATTGATGTAAATTTAACAGATCTGACGTAATTTTCATAACATCTTTTGTGCATGTTTATATAAATGTGCTCACAGAATTTATCACATCCAGTACATTGTTCTCATGTGTGCAAGCGTTGATTGGATCTGTGCAAATTGGATTTATTTTTTCTTTTTGTGTGTGTGTGTGTGTGTGCGTGTGTGTGTGTTTTTGGAGGAAGTGCTTTGTGCTTTGTTCTTTCAGGACAAATTTGACCTTTTTTGATAATGTTCAGTGTGCTCTTTTGAAGTAGTCCACATGTGCTATTCACAGTTATGATCAATGAGCGTTTGGTTTAAAATATAATCACACCTGGGTTGAAGTGTGGTGTGTCACACCATTTACACCTGTTATAAGATTCATCTCAGCTGTTCAGTCACAAGCAGCCAGTGCTTAACGAAGACAGGTCACTGCCCATCATCCTTTGCGGCAGAAAAGTAAACTCTGCTAGTTCCATGTAGCTTTAAAATTAACTGTCCAATTCAAACCATCCAATTAAAACTTTTAAAGGATGCTTAATATAGTATGTGACTAAAATAATTGTGAATGCAGCTTGAAACTTTATGTCTGTGCTTAGATTAAAATTTAAATATACTTGGGGGAGTCTTTGTACTATTTTTTTTGGCTCTTCCCTTTTTTAATTTTTTGTGCTTCATCAACATGCAGTACTGCACTGACATAAATGATGTATGTAGTCATAAAATCAGAGTTTCTTTTCTTTAAAATCAGATCCCAAGTGGTCTCAAGAAACATTTATGAGACATCTTAACATTATGTGTAAATGCCAATCTGTCTCAGCCAAGATGAATCTTAAAGGAGAAGTCCACTTCCAGAACAACAATTCACAAATAATTTACTCACCCCTTGTCATCCAAGATGTTCATGTCTTTCTGTCTTCAGTCGTGAGGGTCTTATCTAGCAAAACGGTCTGTCATTTTTTTTCGGAAAATAAAAATTTGTATACTTTTTAAGCACAAAAGCTCATGTAGCGCAAGGGATGCGCGTTCAAGACACTACGTACTATTGCATCACGTCGAAAGGTCACGCAGAACTACAGACCCAGTAGTTTACAAAGCGAACGCGCAAAGACTAAGAAAGTGCAAGTCAAACGCTGTTTACAAACAAAAAGGTACAGCGATGTCGGACGATTCTGAGGTTGCAGGAGAAAATAAGATGGAGTTTTTCACCATACTCTACCTTTTTGAGCCGGAGTACACAGAGGATGAACTTAGACGTGATTCATACATGGGAAGTTCGGATCATTTTACCGACTCGGACCTTTGAGTCTCATTCGAGTCATTTCGTTCATTTTAGCAAAATATAATTAAAATGTTACATGTTACTTCCCTAACACATCTACTGCTTACACAAACGTTGATCACACTACAAACAAGACAAAACTGTAATGCTATAAGAAACAGAAAAGATTAATTCATTGTTTACCTGGGTCTATATGCTGCGTTCACGCCATATCGTAATTACCGTAATTTCGAGATGTCAACATGTGACGTTCTACTCGGAGCTGTTCACGTCTTTAAGACTCCGAATTATGCTTTTCTATGGCAAGACTATCAACGCCTAAACAGCGCCTACGTTGGTCAGGTGGTACAGCGGTCATGTGGTACAAGTCGTAGCTCTCAGAAGACTCCCAGTTCTCAAGTTGTAATTACGATTTCTACGAGGACGTGAACGCTTTTTACAAGTCGGAATCTCGTAACTACGGGAATTCCGATATGGCGTGAACGCACCTTTAGTCTATGATTAGGTCACCTCACCTCTTATCTGACAAGTTTTCGGGTTCCGAGTCGTTCGTTCATCACGTGACACCCCATAAGATGAACGAAGGACTCGAAAAACCCGAAGATTCGAAACAGGTGAGCTAATTCCAGTACAGAACCTAATAGGATGTTGCGCAGGCGCGACTGAACGAATCACTCCCTGAGACGATTTGTTCTTCCCGAGTCACATTAAAGATTCATTCAAAATGAACGAATCGTTCAAGATCGACCCATCACTAATTCGTAGCATCGTGGACGTGCATCCCAGAACCTGTGCTACAGGAGCTTTTGTGCTTAAATTTTTTACAAATTTTTATTTTTCGAAAAAAATCGTTTCGCTAGATAAGACCTTTCTTCCTCGGCTGGGATCCTTTAGAGGCTCACCCTTTGAAGCTGCATTTAAACTGCATTTTGTAAGTTCAAAATCGGGGCACCAATGAAGTCCATTATATGGAGAAAAATCCTGAAATGCTTTCCTCAAAAACCATAATTTCTTTGCGACTGAAGACAGAAAGACATGAACATCTTGGATGACAAGGGGGTGAGTAAATTATTTGTAAATTGTTGTTCTGGAAGTGGACTTCTCCTTTAATACCAGGTGTAAATAGGATCTTAGAGACGCATATGTGCGTATATATGAATGATTTTGAGAATTTAGAGTGCATATGCATGTTGGAATAAGAATCTGGGTAGTGCGAGTACTGCCAAAGAACATAAAGAGCACTTTAAAATGCCTAGAGGTGATCAGATTTGATGAGTATTGCCAGGGAAACTCTCTCTTTTTTTTCTCTCTATGCCTTCCTCTTGGCCATGCTGGATCGCAGCATCAGTGTGCACTCTTGCGGGACCTCAGGGTTGTCGATCATACGTTGCCATAGTCGCTGCTCCTCCCCGTAGGCATCGTTCCAATCTACTTCTTTCCCATAACTCAGACCTGCATGTCACAAACAGGTTAGTTAACTGCTTTGAATGCAAGATCAAAACGAGAAGAAGCTGCTTAAATCAAACTCACAGGGGAACTTTGGCCATTTGGTTTCTAGTGTATCACAGAGAAATATTCAAAATGAAAATTGCAAGAATGGACTGTCATTAGGCTATTTTGAAACATTTTTACAATACAAAATGTTTTTCCGCAAACAAAATATGCATAAACATAATGGTTTTTGCAATGAATGGCTTCCTAAAAGATTTTATGAGATAGATTACATGCAGAGATGGATTGATGGAAGGAAGTCTCTTATGTTCACCAAGCCTGCATTTATTTGATTAAGAATGCAGTGAAACAGTAATTGTAAAATATTTGTACTATCCTATTTTAATGTATTTTAAAATGTAATTTATTCCTGTGATAGCAAAGCTAATTTTTCAGCAGCATTTACTCCAGTCGTCAGTGTCACATGATCCTTCAGAAATCATTCTAATATGCAGATTTGATTATTATTATTATTTTTTTAATATTGTCAATGTTGGAAAGAGTTGTGCTGTTTAATATTTTTATGGAAGCTGTGATAGTTCTTTTTCAGGATTCTTTGATGAACAGAAAGTTCAAAAGAACAGCATTTATTTAAATTAGAAATACTGAAACATTCTGAATAAAAAAAACAAAAATCTATGCTCATTTATGGAAGCCAAAGTACAAAAACAGCTCATTCAGAACATTTCATGGTTATTAAGTCTAAACTATCAGCACATAAACATAGCACTGTCGACATTTACATATAGTGACTTGCAATCAGTTTGGTGGGGGCGTTGTTAGTCATTTCACATGTGAAAAGGTTAACCTATCCTAATATAGGCCATTATTAATAGAAGTCTTAAAGGTACAGTAAACTTTTAATGCAAGATACCTTGAGTAACTTTGATTATTATAAATAGGGCAAAAGTGTAGAATTTGGTCCCTTAACTACATAATCACCAATGAGAAAAGAAATGATTTGATCATGAGTGAGTGAAGATATGAATAAAACATATTTGTAACAGTACATTAGTTTTGCATGAATACAAAATGTGCTGCACAGAGTAGCGCTTCATGCATCATTGATGACTGATTAAGGAGACGTTTGGAAAAAACATTACAGTGGAAATTGTATTCAAGGACATTTGGGACTGAAATATTAGTTTAATTTGAGCCAGAGAACATTTCACAGTAGAAGCGGTCAAAAGTTTGCACCCCCCTTTCAGAATCATTAAAAATGTTACTTATTTTACCGAAATAAGAGGGATCATACAAAATGCATGTTGTTTATTTAGTACTGACCTGAATAAGATATTTCACATAAAAGACGTTTACATATAGTCCACAAGAGAAATAGTTGTATAAATTTATAAAAAAATTTATAAAAATGACCCCATTCAAAAGTTTACATCCCTTGATTCTTAATACTGTGCTCTTACCTCAATGAACCACAGCTGTGTTTTTTTTTGATGTTGTTGTTGTATAGTGATAGTTGTTTATGAGTCCCTTGTTTGTCCTGAACAGTTAAACTGCCCACTGTTCTTCAGAAAAATCCTTCAGGTCCCACAAATTCTTTGTTTTTTTTTTGTATATGATTTTTATTATTTTGTATATGATATATGATTTTTATATACGATTTTGAGATCCATGTTTTTCACACTGAGGACAGCTGAGGGACTCATATGCAACTATTACAGAAAGTTCAAATGCTCACTGATGAAGAAGAAAACACGATGCATTAAGAGCCGGGGGGTGAAAACTTTTTGAATTTGAAGATCAGGGTAAATTGAACTTATTTTGTCTTCTGGGAAACATGCAACTATCTTCTGTAGGGCAGTACTAAATGGAAAAAAATATGATATTAAGGCAAAATAAGAAAAATGTACACACCTTCATTGTGTTCAAAAGTTTTCAGCCCTGGCTCTTAATGCATTTTGTTTCCTTTTGGAGCATCAGTGAGTGTTTGAACCTTCTGTAATAGTTGCATATGAGTCCCTCAGTTGTCCTCAGTGTGAAAAGATGGATCTCAAAATCATACAGTCGTTGATGGAAAGGGTTCAAAAACACAAAAATGCTGAAAAACCAAAGAATTTGTGGGACTCTAAGGATTTTTCTGAAAAACAGCGGGCAGTTTAAGTGTTCAGGACAAACAAGGGACTCATGAACAACTGTCACTAAACAAAAAAAACAGCTGTGGATCATTCAGGTAACAACAGTATTAAGAATCAAGTGTATGTGGGTCATTTTTATAAATTCAACTATTTTTTTCTCTTGTGGACTATATGTAAACATCTTTTATGTTTAATATCTTATTCAGGTCAGTACTAAATTAACAGTAACATGCATTTTGTATGATCCCTCTTATTTTTAAAATAACATTTTAATGATTCTGAAAGGGGGATGCAAACTTTTGACCTCAACTGTATCTATAATATTGCAATTTAATATTGATTTCTCTCAGTTCATATACCCGTTTTTGTTTACAGAAAATGCTGAATTCAGCATGTGCGCAATGCTTAAAATTCATACTTTGGATTTCTAAATGACCTTATACGAAGTTAAATACTGAACCGAAAAAGGCTGAGCTAAAGAAAGACTCACCTGTCCCTGCCCCGAGCCGCACACCACCCAGGAAGACGTTGCTGGCTAACGGTTCTCTGTCCCACACTGTCAGCTCCAGACACACGCTGTCCAAATCGCCGTGCTGCAGGCCGCAGTATGTGAAGGTGTGATTCCAGCGTGGATTTACGGTGCGCTTCACTACGGCGGTCTTGTGCTTTGTGCTTTTCTTGTCATCAGGCAGCAGGTACCTGATACGCAAGAAGAAAAGGAGTGTGAGAGTGAGTGTGCGAAGTATAAGGAGTAATAGTAGGAGTGTGAGTTTACAAAGTGTAGCGTCTATGGAGGAGAACATGGAAGAAATCAACTCACCCTTTGACAAACGGGTCAGAGGACCCTCCTTTGACAGCTGTCAGGTTTTTTGCCTCCTTAACCAGCAGCTCCACCATTCCTCCTTTAGGAAGAGTGATGGTCTTCTTCTTTCCTTTCAGAAATCCCTTTTTTACTGAGAAACAAGCCTTTTAAGTGATTTACAGGCAGCAAAAGCTCATTTTTAATCAATTATTAAATATAGTTATACAAGTCATATGTTTAACAATAAAAAGATGGAGAATTATAGAATTTCTAATTGTAAATCATACCTTGCACTTGGTCCAGAGGCAGGGAGACATTTCTCTCTGCAGGAATGTACTTCAAAACAACCGTCAGTTCCCCTTTGTAGTGCATCACTGAGTCCACATAAGACTCGGCCTGACACAAATGCACACATTTCAGTATCACACTTATTCATGTCCACACTTCGCTGTTTCTGTTTGTATGTGTGCAAGTTCAACTCACCCTGGGCTGTAGAGCGAACCACTCCTCTATCTGCGTGTCAAACTCCCAGGAGTCAAAGGTCAACTCTGTCTCTCCCAGGAAATTGTTGTGTCCAAAACGATCATGATGCCACACAGAAACCTGCAATGTGCGTGTCTCCAGCTGAGAGTGACTGACCACGTACTATACAAAGGGACAGAGACAGATAAGAGGCTTTAAATCAATAACTCATTTGCAATATCTCATCAATCTCAATATAAAACCTTGTAAGGCAGGCATGAAGGTCCTCTTACCCTCAGGTTTTCATTGAACACTGGGTTAGTAGTGTTGGTTTTGATGCTGGTTTTCCTCTTGCTTTGACGGGACTTGTCTGGCAGGAGATATGTTTTAACATAGCTGCAAACACACACATAATACCAAAATGTTTGCTTCTGTGCAATATCAGCCACTGACTCTTTGGTATATTGGTATATCGATATTAAACTGATATCTTGAGTGGCAAATAAACAACTTTAGACAAGTGATAATGAATCTAAAGCGGTCAGGGGATACAATAACTTAATGTCAGTAATTTGTTTAATCTCACAGATATTGAGTTTAATCATGTTTGCTTTTCCCCAATGGTTGCTTTTTAACAAAAAAAAAAAAAAAGTGTTGGCTTTGGCAATTTATTTAGATAAGAACGTATGTGGATATTGGAGGTACATTACCATTTAACACAAATTTAATAGGACTCAAGTTAGAAGGCTTCCAGAGGACGGCGATAAAATCTTTGGTACATATGATTTTATGTTAAACAAGGCCATGTTTTAGATGTTAACTATGGAAGCCTGTTTCCGCCACTGAATAAAAAAAATAGGTAATTGCGACTTTTTCTAAACTCGCAATTCTGACTCTGAATTGTGAGATACAAACGAGCAATTGCGAGAAAATTCAGAATTGCAAGATTTAAACTCACAATTCAGAATTTTTTTTAGAACTGCGAGTTTATATCTCGCAATTTCGACTTTAGAACTTGCAGTTGCAAGTTGTTAAGTCAGAATTGTGAAATACAAACTTGCATTTGTGAGAAAAAAACTTATCTCGCAATTCTAAAACTATTTCTCGCAATTGCGAGTTTATATCCAGCTATTCTGACTTTATAACTCGCAGTTGTGAGTTTATATCACACAATTCTGAGAAGAAAGTCAGAATTGCAAATTTTTATCTCGTAATTCTGACTCAATTTCTCACAACTGCAAATTTATATCCAGCTATTTTGACTTTATACCTCGCAATTGTGAGTTTATCACGCAATTCTGAGAAAAAAGTCAGAATTGCGAGTTTCTATTACACAAATCTGAGAAAAAAAGTAAGAACTGCGAAAAACAAACTCATATTTGCGATAAAAAGCCAGAATTGCACATTTTTGTCACCATTTTGAGGTTATATCTAGCTACTCTCACTTTATAACTTGCAATTGTGAGTTTCTATTACACAATCCTGATTAAAAAAAAAATCTGAATTGCAAGATACAAACTTGCATTTGTGAGAAAAAAGTCTGAATTGCACATTTTTATCTCGCAATTCTGACTATATTTCTAGCAACTGCAAGTTTATATCTAGCTATTCTGACTTTATAACTTGCAATTGTGAGTTTATATCATGCAATTCTGAGAAAAAAGTCGGAATTGCAAGTTTGTATTACACAAATCTGAGAAAGAAAGTCAGAACTGCGAATTTGTATTACAAAATTCTGAGAAAAAAAAGAATTGCAAGATATTAACTCACAATTGGAGAAAAAAAGGCAGAATTGTGAGATTAAAAAAAAAAAACAAAAAAACAAATCGCAATAACATTTTTTTTTTATTATTCAGTGGTAGAAACGGCCTTCCATACTTACAGACTACATTTGGAAAAAAATAAATATTTCAGCAAAATATTTCAAAAAGTTTAAAATTTGAAAATTGCTGCATTAAAGGAGTTGTTCACTTAAAAATAAACACAAAAATGACAAAAAGACAAAAGTAGTAGTTACATTCATACACATCTTCTAAAGCCACAGAATGTTATGTGAGGAACAGACTGAAATTTAAGTCATTAAATTACCAACAATTATCCTGAAAATCAACTATTAAAATTTGTTTTCATTAATTTTAAAAAATAATATATAATTATTTAATGAAAAACTTAAACTTAAAAAAACATAAAAATTGGAAATGCCATAGCAACTAACTGAAATAAAATCCCTTTAAGTACTAAAATTACTAAAAATAAATAAAATCAAAATAATTCTAAAGCTTAAAAAGAAAAAAAAAGAAAGCTAAATACAATTAAAAAGATAAAATTGTCTGAAATGATAAAGATGAAATGATAAAATTAAAAATTAATTCAAAATATTAATAAATACTAAAATAGTATACAATAATACTGCGTGTGGGGGAAAAAAAAAGACAGAAATTTAAATAAAGTAATAAAATAATAAATATAGATAAATCTAATGTTAACATTGACATTCCAAATACACGCAGCGCAGAGATGCTCTGCCAGGGCTCATAGAGAAGTATATAGCAGTATGTATGCGTGTGTGTGTGTGTGTGGCCTTACGCATCCGTGCGCTGTCTCCTTTCATCCCCGGTTGCTAGGCAGCGGCACTCGCGGACGAGCACGTTGAGTGCCCCTGTTTTATAGCTGTAAGAGATGTTGAGCAGGATCTCCCCGGAAACCCGCACGTTGCCATAGTCCCCTGTCTCACTGTACACGCTCATCATACTGTTGATGCTGGTCTAGAGAACATACATAAGAAGAGTCTTTGGGTGTGCATCTTTCACAAGCTTGTGTTTAAGTGTATGCATGTCTTTTCAGTGGTACAGAAAGGTAAGAAAGAGAAACTGAAGTGAAAAGAGCAACAGACAGACACACATCTGTACTCAAACACACACTGAACACTCACAGTGTCAGCATCTGAGTCAGGTACATTAAGGAAACCCCACTTTCTCTCCGAGGCAGGTGTGGAAGACTAGAAGAAGACAGGAAAGAGAAGAGAAGATTGACAGCAGGAAAAAAGCCAGGAACAAACAGACAGCAGAATAAGAAAAACAGAGACAGATTGCTAGAAGCTTTTTCACATTTGATTACAGATGTTAAAAAGTCACAGTCCAAAAAATGAACACTGTGTCGTATTTACTCACCCTTATGTCATTTCAAACCCCTCTGACCTTTTTTCTTCCATAAAGAGTGTTCACACTCTTTTCTAGTGATGCATTGCAATGTGAACTACCAAAAATATTCAAACTAAACAGCTAAAAATTTGGTTTCGAACAGTGGTGTTTAATTAGCACTTCTCAGATGACGCGTTTGAACCATGTCAGTGTCTGTTTGGTGTACACAACATGGATAACCTACAGCAGAAAAATGTGTTTTGAAATTTGTTTAGCTGAAATGAGGCCACTCACTGCCAAAGAAATTTACTAATAAGATTACTGAGACTAATTAGATTTGAGAGCTATGACTCAGAGCAAGTAATAAATATTGTATAATTTCTGTAAGTTCGCTGAAACATATTATACTTCGAATATATCACAAGAGTTGTTTGGATCACTTCACATTTACTTTTAAAGGGCATCTATTTTGCTCATTTTTTCAAGATGTAATATAAGTCTCAGGTGTTCCCAGTGTGTCTGTGAAGTTTTAGCTCAAAACACACATTTTATCATTTTGAAAATGCCCATTTTGAGTGAAAGCAGAAACACACTGTTTTGGTGCATGGCTCTGTAAATGCAAATGAGCTACTGCTCCCTGCCCCTTTTTCCAAAATAGGGCTGTGCCTTTACAGCTCCTATGCCGTTTTCCTGTGGAACTGGGCTACTTTAACACTGCTGCCGTGGGTTGTTTTTTTATTGTCCGCGGATTAAAGCAACCCCAATAACGTCATATTTAGCCCCTGAAATTAAACCCTGACAACATGTATTTTATCCCCTGGAACATGATTTTTAATGGGGGATCCCCCTCGAAACGCGACTGGGCTAGTTTTAGGCTAGTTTTGAATAGCAATTGGGCGGATTTACTTGTGAAAACCTGACAACACTGCTCCTATCTCAGATTCTCTGCCAAAAACATCTGTTTGGTTTTGATTACTGTGTCTGTCAAGTTGAAATCATGCATTTTAAAGCCGTATCAGTTTAAACTTCTGATATATGGTTTTCTGAGCGCATACATCCGAAGCGAACGGCTGACACACGAGTACTAAACTAAGCTCTCTTTCATGTCTTATTTTGCTTAAACTGTCAAATACAAACAAGTTTATGTTAAAAACACAAATGAGTTAAAAAATGGTCGGTTATGTCTGTGAAGGTAAACAGCTGGGAAAGAAATAGCATGTTAATATTAGTCTTGTCACCTGCTTCGTCTGTGCAGGCAATGACTGAACAATTAACATGCTTTGCTTAAACTTTTGCCATGGTGTTAGAACTGGTACACCGTTGTCGTCTGTGAAAACTAAATGGGTGGAACCATGGGTGGAAATGTGCAGATTAAGGGGCGGTAATATTATAAGATCCACTTTCTACATCACAGGGGGAGCAAAATCTGAGCGTGCGTTTTTTCACATGCTTGCAAAGAAAGGCTTACCAAAACAAAGTTACTGCCCTAGTGAAAAATAAATATACTAAAATGTATTTAAAATACATGTATTTCATGCAAAGTATACAAGTAGATTTACATATTATGTACTTAATAAAAATACCCTGCAATTGTACTTTTAGTATACTAAACTGGTATACTTAAAGTCTGCTAAATTGGAACTAATTTTGTACTTAATGCACTTTAATTGTGCGGAAGCAGTGCTGAAGTCCAATTAAAGATATGCTTTAAGTATATTTGATTGTGCTAAAGTGGAACTATTGCAAGTATACTTTAGGTACACTTTAAATATTTTGCATTTAAAGGCCAGTATTATTTATTTTTTTATTTATTTATTTAGACCATACAATCCTCACCAATAGTGAAATTAAAACATATTTTAGGCTTAATATTAAGAAATCCAAATAAAGTTTATTTACAATCTTTATATCTGTAAATTTTGAGTGATATACAAGTAAATATGTTAATAGACTTGAACTATACTTAGTATAAAATAAATGCATTTTAAATCTATTACTTTTTCAATAGGGTGAGTTGTCCTTTTTCATGTTATCTAGGTTGCCAGATACACCGGGGACCCGATTATAGCAAATAAACATAGAAAACCTCAGATTTTCATGATAAGTCTCCTTAGGTTGCTTGTTGTCATTATTGTCATTATACCATTCACTTTCACTTTCATGTCAAAAATCAGCATTAACATTCTTCAAAACATCTTTTGTGTTCCATAAAAAACATTATACAGGTTTCTAATGACATGAGGGTGAGTAAATAATGACAGAACCTTTATTCTGTGAAAACACGACTGTTGCTAGTTTTTTGCTTTTTTCTTCTATTCCCTCTTCACATCTGACTCATCTAGCTATTAGAGACTGTGTGTGAGCTATGAGTTATGTCAGCTGTTTTGAAAGAGGCCACTTGTCTTCTTGTTTGCTTGAATTATCTCTCTTTGTTGTATCTTAATGCACCACCTGCATCTGTATGTGTGGCCAAGAACCAGGAAAAATGACAATGATGCACTTTCAGTACGTATTGCATGCTAAATTGTGTGTATATGAGATCGGGCGATAAAAAAGGCATGCGTGGGTCTGCCAGGTGAGTCAACAAATTAAGCGATTTCATGTAACTGGATATTTAGCCAGTAGGAGGAAATGCTAATATCCATAAGGCTTAATCTGGAACAGGTTTATAGCATATGGAGTACATTGAGGAGGTAAGGAGTTGGGCTCCTCTGCCATAAGGCACACAAATAAAAGTCTAAACAGAGTATAAACAAGCAAAACACAGAAAGAGGAACAAATACTTATTTAGTTTCAGTCAGACATCTGCACAAAGCCAGCAAACACAAATTGCAGCAAAGCACCTGTGATTATGGTGTTTTTGTGTGTGTGTGTTTCTGTGCAAATCATTATACCATTGATTGCGCACTGCAGATGCTCCGGTTGGTTTTATAGTGTGCTGATAACACCGCATCAATGTCCTCATCTGAGTCCTAGAGCACAAACACTGCCTTCAGCGAACATCATATTGAAAACAGCACTGGTTTCCTTTATGCGATCACTTCACTCAGTGATATGATATCAGAAAAATCACATTACAGGAGGCTGTCTCTTATCATTTTAACTCCCTGTCTGGAAATCATATCCTGCACACAGGAAAAAAAATATGATTGCAAGCGAGAAGTGGTTTAAGAGACTGTGTCTGAAATCTACCACATCGTTCAGGCCTGGAACTGAGCGGCATCGACTAATCAGAGGGTCGTCACTGAATCCCTCACCAGGATTACTGAGGTCCACCTCAGAGCGACTGCGATCTGTGAAGAGAGAAAGATGCTGGTTTTAACCAAAGTTCTGGCAATTTTATATTTTATAATACTTCTAAAGACATACAGTGAGGTCCAAAGTCTGAAACAACTAGTGAAATAGCAAAGACTGACACGGAAGAGAAGAAATTGCTGAATAAAGTCATTATTTTTGTTTTCTTTGCGCACAAAAAGTCTTCTTGTAGCTTCATAAAATTAAGGTTGGGCCACTGATGTCACATGGACTATTTTAACGATGTCCTTAATTGTCCTATGGTGTGACTGTCTCAAGCATGGTTAAATAAATAAAAACTTTCATAAATTAAAAAGAAAAGTATAAAAATGGTGTGACAGAAAAATGTCCTCCGGTGTGACGCTTGTACTGACACACCACAGGACAAAGATGTCACACCAGAGGACAAGGTCTCTTTAAAAAGCATTTTAAATAATTCAATAAGATTTGTTTAACTCCTTTTTATTCTTTTTTGATCATTTTCAGTGTTCTTAAATGCAATAATTACATTAATTAAACATGTTTTCTTATGGTTTTTTATTGTTATAAAGTGTCATGAAAATAAGTATAAAATGTAATACTTTGTTTTTGAAGCAAAAAGAATTGAGGGAGAGAAATTAGTGGAAGAGAGAGGACACGGAAATATAGACAGAAAATTAACAGGGATCCACAAGAAGCGAGGAGATCCTTAGAGAACGATGCAGAAAGTAAACAGATCAAAATCATGCCTTAAAAAGAGTAGCTATATAGTTTTAAAAAATTCATTCACGTTTTAATGAATATAGTTTCAATCAAATATTAATAATATATTGCTGTATCATAAAAGTTAATCATATTTAGCTGTGCTGAAGCATGCAGCAGGGGAGCTAGAAGAGTTTCAGTAACATACTGATTGACTACGAGACTGAATTTTGTTGAAGAAAATTATTTTGTTTTGTTTAAAAAAAAAAAAACATCTAATATTCTTTGTATCATAATTAAACTTTCTTTCTCATTTGACATGTTCAAAATTAAATAGAAATACTTTAATAACTACCATTTTTGTCCTTTAGAGTGACATAACGTCCTATGGTGTTACACACATAAAAGAACCAAAGATTTGTTTTTATCTCAAAATATCCAAAAAAAAAAAAAAAACAAACAAAAAAAAACAGTTGAGTATTGGAATAGTGGAGATAGAAATATCTCCCATCTTAAAATGGTTCAATTTTCAACAGTTTTGAACAGATGACAGCAAAGTTTGTCTTATTGTCAAAGTTTGTCTTGAAATTGTCCAACACGTCATGGGGAAAAAAATGTTAATTATAATTTCATATTAAATAAACAACACTGTATGAAAATGAGTGTCTAACAATTAAGATAAATCTCTCTAATGCCATTTCTATATTATTAAGAGTTTTTTTTATTTATTAATTTTTGCCATGTCACACCATAGGACAAATTTATGGTACAGTTCAGTAAAAATGTTTAAAAAAAAAAAAAAAAAACAAGAGAAAGAATTGACGAAGTTAGGGACCCTTTATATTTTCTCAAAGATCAGACTTCACACTACATAAATATATGCAATATGCTCTTACAAAAAAAGCATTTATTTGTCAACTACCCATATACATTACACAAATTCATAGACATTGATTATCGTTTAGATTTCAATGTGGTCTCAGACTTTTACAAGTTTTTAATATTACAATGAACTGATAAAAGGATGGTTTTGGGGGCAAATGTCATTTCTGGTGTCAATGGCAGCAATATTATATGTCGAGTTGTTGCCATGGTGATACCTGATGAGAGGGAGGCTCTGGATACGGCGATAGAGGGTGTGCTAGAATCTGGTTGTCTCCGCCCATCCGCCATCTTTTCAGGGATGCTGTCACTGCCTTGTATACTAGACACGCTCTCTGCCCCATCCGGCTGAATAAACACATGCACGCACACAGATGCTAAACACTGCTTTCTTGTCATGCACGCAAATCTGTATATGAATGCAATTGTGCTATCATGTGTTACCCTGTTTCTTGCCTCCGTCTGCGTTGGTGTTTTGACCATTTGTGCTCTCATGTTATTGGGTACTGTTGGTAACCCTGAAGATTCCACTGCCACCGTTCTCTTTCTAAAACACAGACACTTAATGAGAGTGAAAAACAGACAGTCTTAATGAGCAGACACATGCTGACACAGAAGCTGCACTCAAGTTCATACTGCCTACTATTTTTCCAGATGAATATGTGAAACAGCATGCAACAGGATTTATTTCAAACAGCGGGATTCTACATTGTTTCACACTCAGTACACTGCATGCTTGATATTACTCCTGGCTCATTTGTCACATTGTAAATGGTTGAGTGCATTGCATTACAGGATGCCGTGTTCACAGTGTTACATTTTAGCAAATGCTCCAGGCATACGGAAAAAAGCATTAAAAGCGCAAATACTATTAACTGCAGGAATTGTATCACAGTAAGTGATTCCAAGCATAGCCAACTCAATGGACTGTAAATGATGCCCCTCACCCTTTCCTGTTCTTCCCTGTGTTTTTCTGGAATTGGGGCGTAGCTGATCTCTCAGACTGTGGCGTGGACGATCTCTCCATCTCTGATGATCTGTGAGCAGAGCCTCCATCTCCGTACACAAAAACAGATGTTCATAAAAAAAAAAAATAAGTAAATCAAAGCTGTTTAAGCTAAAAACACAAGGTCCTTTGACCATATCAGAAAATGTGTGAAAAAAGGGAAAAACAATATTTTGATAGAAGGCTCGTACTTTAGCCTGAAGCAATGATTTTAGAAATGTCTTAAAGGGACAGTTCACCCAAAAATGAAAATTCTGTTGTTAATTACTCACTCTCATGTCTTTCCAAACCCGTAAGACCTTCGTTCATCTTTAGAACACAAATTAAGATATTTCTAACGAAATCCGAGAGCTTTCCTACCCTGCATAGACAGCAACGCAACTGGCACGTTCAAGGCCCAGAAAGGTAGTCAGGACATCTTTAAAATGGTCCATGTAACATTAGTGGTTCAATCTTAATTTTATAAAGTTGCAGGAATGTTTTTGGTGAAAAATATCTTAATTTGTGTTTCAAAGATGAAAGAAGGTCTTACAGGTTTGGAACGACATGAGAGTAATTAATGACAGAATTTCATTTTTCAGTGAACTATCCCTTTAATGACAAATTTGTTCATTAAAAAAGCTTTTCACAAGTCGTTAATTGATGGACAAGCTGTGTGGATTATCATGATGCTTTTATAATTTTTTTTTGATACATTGGTGAGAATGAGATGTTATTCTTAATTTCTCTAAATCTGTTTTGATAGAGAAATAAACTTGACAACAAGGCAAAATCTCTTGGATAGAAGTGCTAATTAAACGTCACTGTTTTGGTCAATGATCTGTCAAAAATACTGTCTGAAATTAAAATGTGTGTTTTTTGTTTCTTTGTTTCATCCTAATATTTTCGGTTGCCAGAGTTCACTGTTAATTCATGCTTCACTATCCACCTTTTTAATCTTCTTCATGGTCATTTGTAATCGTTATGTGTCTGGCTTCCAGTTTCGTCTGCGTCCAGCTATTTTTAGCTGTACAAACCAGCTTGTTTTGCTGCTTAATATTGCAAATTGGTTTGTCTTACAATGCTATTTTAATGTATCATCTTAATTATGAACACACTGGTTTGTGGTGCAAACAGTTTACGGCACATTGTTAAAGAAGTCCACTTTTAGAACAAAAATTGACAGATAATGTGCTCACCCCTTGTCATCCAAGATGTTCATGTCTTTCTTTCTTCAACCATAAAGAAATTATGTTTTTTGAGGAAAACATTTCAGGATTTTTCTCCATATAATGGATTGATATGGTGCCCCGAGTTTGAACTTCCAAAATGCAGTTTAAAACGAGTTCAAAATGCAGTTCAAATGATCCCAAATGCAGTTGTACATGATCCCAGCCGAGAATGAAGGGTCTAATGTCAGCGTTTAATGTCAAACGTTTGTCTTGTCTCACTCTGCCTGAACTCTGTTATTTCCAGTTCATGACAGTTAGGGTATGTCGAAAAACTCCCATCTCATGTTCTCCCTGAACTTCAAAATCGCCCTATATCGCTGTTTTACCTTTTTTGTTGAGGGTGTTTGATCTTCTTTGCAAGTTCACTTTGCAAAAACTGGGTTGGTACTTCTGCAGTGATGTAGGATGATTTTGAAATGTTTTTTGAAGTTGAGGGAGAAAATACGATCAGTTTTTCGACATACCCTAACTGTCTTGAGCCAGAATACACAGAGTTCAGGGAGAGCAAGACAAAACGAGCGTTTGAGATCAAAAAGTACTTAAATCGTATTTTTTTCAAAAAGGTTCAAAATCGGGGCACCATATCAGTCCATTATATGGAGAAAAATCCTGAAATGTTGAACTCAAAAAACTAAAAAATTTCTTTACGGCTGAAGAATGAAAGAC
This sequence comes from Cirrhinus mrigala, assembly GCA_036247105.1. Classification (NCBI taxonomy): domain Eukaryota; kingdom Metazoa; phylum Chordata; class Actinopteri; order Cypriniformes; family Cyprinidae; genus Cirrhinus; species Cirrhinus mrigala. The sequence continues at coordinate 20,418,102 of CM070015.1, forward strand.
ATGAACATCTTGTATGACAATGGGGTGAGTACATTATCTGTAAATTTTTGTTCTGGAAGTGGACTTCTCCTTTAATCTTCTCATTATTTCCCTATAGCGGATAATGAACTGGAAGTCTCACTCATAAGCTTACTTCCACATTGAAGGAAAAGGTGGATAAATTACAATTTTTCAACACAAAACCAAATCAGATCTCTGCTTTCTATTGTCTATGCTGCTGTGCAACTGGACATGAATAAGCAATGACAGCATTTTATTATTTTATATGCTGAAACATAACTATTCTAGTACAAATCATAAAAAAAGCCTGGAGGCTGGAAATTTCCCATTATGTCAGGGCTGACAGTCTGTATGTATGGTAAAATTTATACCCACTGGTTGATGGATGTCCGTGTTGACACAAACCCTGATTTGGTCTCACCTGGAGGACTGCTGAGGATTGACTGCTTGACTACATCACTGCTGGTAATGCTGCCATGTTGAAACCTCTTGGATCTCTCTTCCAGAAACCACTCTCCCGTAACCACCTTCAGCTCCCTAAATCAGCCAGTCACACACAGACAACACTGTTTGAGCACCAATTATAGAAGTGACAATCATAGCCTAATTGGTTCACCTATTAAAGGGCATATGAACTGTTGACACATTTCCTATTGCAACAAAAAGCTGGTGTAGGATATGTACTAAAGCCAAAAAAAACTCAATTTGATGGTGTCTTCTATCTATTCACCATTACAGACCAGAGTATCTATGGATGTTGTGTGTGACTCACGCTGTCTTTGCACACACGGTGCATTTGCAGTTGCTGCCTGGAGGCGTAGCAGTGCAGAAGTTGCAGATGCGCCGATGACAGTTAGTGCACACATTGCCCCTCTGCAGGATGAGACCCAGAGCACGCAGACATACGGCACACTCGCGCTGATCCGCTGAACTACGCCGCCCGGATCGCTTCAGCTCCAGAAGTTCATTTTTCAGCTTCCTATAGAGTCACAATTGGCATTATTGTTGGGGAGTAACTAAATGTAGCAACCTTATTAATTAACTACAGTAGGTCTGCTGCTTTGAACACAGTACATTTTCAATGCCACATAGCGAAAATTTACTTACATACAGTATGTAGTGCTGAAAAGTCTGATTCATTCTAGTGAATCAGTTCATTGTACATCATCATCAGTTCAATTTGCTGCATGCGTGTATATATAAAATGTGCATATGTGACCCTGGTCCACAAAACTTAAGCAGCACAGGTGTATTTGTAGCAATATATTTTCAAATAGTTGTATCTCTGCCAAATATTGTATAAATCTCAATTTCAAAATTGACCCTTATGACTGGTTTTCTGGTCCAGGGTCACATTTATAAAGAAAATGTCTGCTTGCGATAAAATGATTTATGTGGAAGACGCTACCTGATGCGTTTCTCCTCTCGTTTGCGGAGTTTCTCGTCTTTCTGGAGAACACTCAAGATCATCTGTCTTTCATGCTCCAGGAGGTAAGACAGATTAAGGGAGTCGCTTGTTTTTGCCATGACCATTTAAAGAACTGCTCATAGAGCTCCAGAAAATCTCAGCCAATCAAACTGGCCACAAACCAATAACAATTATGCTTCATGAATGCAGCTGGAATCCTCAATCAGAATGAAGGATTGCTTTAGTTCATCTGCACATCCCCAAAAAGGTCATCTGCCTGGTCCTTCAGACAATAACATTCATCTCTTGACAATTGTGGCAGGTCCTGTGATCCTATTGGTCAGTGCATTGTTAACCTTTTCACCTGCTGAATGCCTGCAAGCATAACATCCATATAAAAAATACAATCAGTGATCAGTCAGGTTTTTTTAGGTCTAACACTAGGGAAACAAGATGCATTTCTAGTTTCAACATTACTTATTCTTCAGACATTCCACTTTAAATACAATAAGTATCAGCTATATACAAAGTGACCAACATTTGGTTTTTAACCACTGAAAATGGGTCATATTCAACAATCTGAAAATGGAACCTCATTGAGATGCCATATCTCTGGGATTAAATGATACAGGGCCTTGGAAATAAGGATTCCAAAAGAAACATTTCAAACATCAAAGAAATATTATAGGCACGCAAACTTTGGAGAATATTTATGGCACTCAGGTATATTAAATGCATTTGTTTTGACAGAAGGAAACAAGACACATCTCTAGTTTTGACATTATTTGTTCTTCTGACTATCCTGTTTAAAAGAAGAGTAGTATCATATTTTTGCAAAATGACCCACATTTGGTTTTTGACCACTGAAAATATGTACATTTTAATGATTTACTCCTGGAGCAATATTAAAATTCCAATATCTCTGGAACTGAACCATACAGGACCTCAAAAATAAAGATGCCAAAAGTAAAGTTTGTTAACACTTAATAGCTAAAAAGCCATTTAGATATCTTCAATACTTCTTGAGTTACAGGCATGCAAACTTTGGAGAAAAAAATTAAAAAGTGCTTTTACCCATTTTTGAATGGTCACCATTGGCACATAATGCAAAAAAAGATTGCTAAAGTTAACAGATTGTACTAACAGACCTAGCAATCTCTGTGTAAAAATAATATTATAATGCTGCCATCTTTCTGGAGTCATTTTGACCCCACTCTACAAAATAGTGGATTAGTCAGTAAATATTCATCCATGACATTTAATATTTTGGCTTTAATCACTATACATGTCTATCTTTCTTCAGAAAAAATATTAGCAAAATCAAAAATTGAGCCAGGGAAGTTTTTGAAATTTAGTTGATTTGACATGGAATGACCCTATTGTATAAGCAGTGAATCATAATTCACCTTACAACCTAGTTGAAGTCAAAAGTGTTTAATGTAATATATAACATACAGGAATTTCCAGATATATAAAGAGATGCTCCCAATTGAAGAGAGAGAGAAAAAAAAACTCCTATTCTGTTTGTAAGGGTCAGTGAGAAAGAGGGTGGAAAATGATAATGAAAAACCTAATATTACTATTTTACTGGACAAAAAAAAAAAAAAAAAAAAAATTTACTAACCAATAACCTCAGAGGGGAAAAAATATTAAAAATGTCTGACACGACCAGGATTGCCAGGTTTTCACAACAAAACCTACCCATCTGCTACTCAAAACGTTTTGGTGGGGGGTCCCCTGGTAATCACATTTCTGGGGTAAAATACATGCTTTTTGGCAGGTTCCCCTTGAAACATTAGCATTCCTGGGGCTATATATCACGTTATTGGGGTCACTTCAACCTGTACAGGCATGTACAACTTGAAAAACAACCTGTGGCAACAGTGTTAGTCCAAATTCGCGGAAACAAACCCAGACTTGGCAACACTGGACATGCCTTCTTTAAAACCATAATGATTATGCCTCTCATATCAAACATTAAACACAAAAGAGTATCTAAATGAAAGAATTATACACTGACCAAAATTATAAACGCAACACTTTTGTTTTTGCCCCCATTTTTCATGAGCTGAACTCAAAGATCTAAGACTTTTTCTATGTACACAAAAGGCCTATTTCTCTCAAATATTGTTCACAAATCTGTCTAAATCTGTCTAAATTAGTAAGCACCTCTCCTTCGCCGAGATAATCCATCCACCTCACAGGTGTGGCATATCAAGATGCTGATTAGACAGCATGATTATTGCACAGATGTGCCTTAGGCTGGCCACAATAAAAGGCCACTCTAAAATGTGCAGTTTTATCACACAGCACAATGCCACAGATATCGCAAGTTTGAGGGAGCGTGCAATTGGCATGCTGACTGGAGGAATTTCCACCAGATCACATATATGTATCAAAATGCAAAATTATATATAAGAATAATTCAAGAGGCAAAATCAAGCGCCGCTTATGTACTTCAGCATGACACCATATCATGGATTATGATGATCTTTATTATCTGCTTTGTGAATAGACTGACAGTCCAGATGTCAGTATGAAAGCCCAGCCAAACGGATACAGCTACAGCTACTAGTCACCATTTAGGTTTTTATCTAAAGTGACAATACACTAATTGCAGTGGCAGTCTGCCAGTGGCAATCTGGGGTGAAGTGGCTCGCTCGAGAGCACAAGAGTAATAGAACAGGACAGTAATCGCTGTACATCATGCATACTTGGGACTGAACCTATAACCTCTGCATTAATAGCTGATACTTTCCACAAATAGAGTAGATAATAGAGCTTAAAGGCAATTAAATAATGAAACTATATGTTCTAATGAAATAAAATTACACCAGAATGAGTGTTCTATATTTAAAGGGACAGTTCATCCAAAAATGAAAATTCTGTTATTAATTACTTTCCTTCATGTCGTTCCAAACCCGTACGACGTTTGTTCATCTTCGGAACACAAATTAAGATATTTTTGAAGAAATCCGAGAGCTTTTTATGACAGCAATGTAATTAGCATGTTCAAAGCCCAGAAAAGTAGTAAGAATGTCAATAAAAAAAAATCCAAGTGACATCAGTGGTTCAACCATAACTTTATGAAGCTACAAGAATACTTTTTGTGTGCAAAGAAAAAAAAAAGACTTTATTCAACAATTTCTTCTCTTCCGTGTTCATCTTTCTGGCCCTTGAACTTGGTAATTACATTGCTGTGGAGGGTCAGAAAGTGCCCAGATTTCATCAAAAATATTTTAATTTGTGTTCCAAAGATGAACGAAGGTATTCCAGGTATGTAACGACATGAGGCTGAGAAATAAATTACAGAATTCTCATTCCATATTGATTTTATGTTAAATATAATAGTTTGTCTAACATATCTACTGGTTCTCTCCACAAACAACATTTCACAATTATTTCTTTAAAAAACATCATGGCCATGGGACATCAATTTGTATTCTTAGAAAGTGCTAGCTCTGATCTCTAACTATTTCAATCATGTCAGTTGTCTTTGCTGGAAGCCCCGTTGAGACTGAAGCATTGTACTGGCTTGGATCTGTGGAGGATTTTAATTTCCTGCTTGAAGCGTTGATTTATGGGCCATATTCAACACCCAGCACTGTCTGAGTGCATGATCTGGTTTAATATGTAGCAGTTACCGCATGTATGTCATCTTATCTTTGTTCCAAGTTTTTTGAAATCAATAGTGAGTGACAAATGGGGAAGACAGAAACTATGCGTTCCTGTATGTGTGTGTGTGTGTGTGTGTGTGTGTGTGTGTGTGTGTGTGGGCACGACTCGCTTTCCTATATTCTGTTGTCTGTCTGACAGAATCCGATACACCATGTCTGACGGGCCAGCCTACATAATCAGAACCTTCAAAAGCTGTTTTTCACACCATCATTTACACTTAGAGACGTGTCTGTCATCGGTGACACAACTGCACATGTACGTCTACGTGTCACACACAGGTGACAAATTATTTGCAATGCCACAGCACAAAATTTCTTAAAGCTGAATTGCATGTGTATATGTTTGTGGCTTTGTGTTTAACCGAGGTTCTTGTTCCATTAAGTGTCTGACTCACCAGAAGACGTGGAGCAAAATTAATTCAAATTTCTCATGCGAGAAATGTTTACAGGGACACACAAACGCACACACACACCATGATCACTGAAAGTGTAACTTCAGTAACTCTGCTGAGGAAAAGGACAGCATAAGCCAGCAATGTCTTGCAGCACTAATTAAAAAAAATCTCTTCTTCCTCTTACTGCCATGGTTGTCAGGCAGTTGTTAGTATGTGTTTGAGTCTAAATGTTTAAGTCTGAAGGTTGGCGTGTTCATTATACACTCCTGAGCAAGGAGTATACTGCTGAGCTACATTAATAAAAAACTTACAGGGTTACAAAAGGTGTGGTACATCTCTGAATTCCACCCTAAGCACACACATAAGTGTACACAAAGCCCTGTATAAACATACATCACCACACAGTTCTCTTACGCTGTTAAACAGTATACACTACCGTTCAAATGTCTATGGCCAGTAAGAGGTTTTTGAAAGATGTTTTTAAAAGTATATTGTGAAATACTATTACAATTTAAAATTAAAACTTGCCAATGTGAATATATTTTAAAATGTAGTTTATTTCTGTGATGCAAAGCTGAATTTTCAGCAGCCATTACTCCAGTCTTCAATGTCACAAGAATCTTCAGAAATCAACCTGATATGCTGGTTTGGTGCTCAAAAAACATTTCTTATTATCAGTGCTCAACATCTTTTTGCTGCTTAAAATGTTAGTGGAAAATATTTTGTCACGATTCTTTGATGAACAGAAAATTTCAAAATTCAAAAGTTTTTTTTTCCAAATGTATTTTAAACTATATTACAGTCTAAATAAGCCTTTACAGTCACTTTTGATTAATTTAATGCACCTATTCATGCTGAATAAAATTAATAATTTCATTTTTTTCCAAACCTTTGAACAGTAACATACTTTAAATGAATAGTTCGACAAAATAAGCAAATTCTGTTATCAGACATGGCTAGGCGCTTGCTAGCACTAGCCTGGCACATTACAGTACATAAAATTTCACTTACCACATAAACAGAGTAAAAAGAGATGACTGCTAGGACAATGGCGAATGATTTGCAGATCCTGAGCACCAGTGACAAACATGTGAATGTGTGGGAAGTACTGCTATGTGCACATTCATACACAATTTCAATGTCCCACATCTTAATAGAAACTCCATGATGCTTGCAATTTATATACAGTATAATTACCCAGCGATATAACTGTGAGAGAAAGCATTGAAATATATTTTTCCTCCCATCTCGTATTTATTCCCTTTCAGGGGTTCCGTAGTACATGTAATTTCCTCTCCGAACACTGTATAGAGGGTTTTCACGACGTGTCATCAATCGGCACTGGTGGCACTGAATGTAAACGATGCCACTGAACCGAACAAAACTTAAATATTTTACTGTATATTGCTGCTGAAAATGGCCAATTACTGTCATGTTTTGTGCTGTACTAATTGGTCTAAGCAAGAAAAACATTTGGAGTACTATAGACTGTCAAAAGCTATAACAAATCAAGGAGAAGAGTGCAAAAAAAAACTGTCTGAGGAACAAAAGGCGTTTGTTGTTGGCTAAATTGAACCAGGACTTCCAGGGCAAGAATCTTGACAACATTTTTGTTTGTTCTTATCATTTCCCATCAGGTAGGTGAAATATTAGGCTATTATCTTAATTAATACTGCTCGTATATATCTTTACCATCTATTAACTTTTAGTTTGTCAAAATATTCCACCCCTACCTGCTTGCTAAGTCCTTCTCTATATGATTTAGCAGCTTCCACATGTTTTTTACCGTGGTTTAGACAGCATAAATTAGCAGAACGATGAATTCAGTAGTACGTTTAACCGTGCAATCCATGCTGTTGTTTACATCCATGTATCTCCAATATGGCCGTGCATTCGGGTAACTGACCAAACTGCTGTGTTGGGGAGTAACTAGTTACATGTAACGGAATTACGTAATTTATTTACAAAATAAATGTAATTGTAATTAGTTATAGTTACAGAGAAAAACGTGTAATAAAATTAGTTATTTTTGAAAACATTAATGATTACAAAGGGGGTTACATCTGAATTTTTCATACACTCCCCCACATAGAGATTTAATTGACTTCTTTCATAAATTGCATTGACTGCTCTAAAATTAGACACCAATGTTTCGGGACTTTAGGACACAGAATAGGACACAGGCTTATCCGCTAACGGTTTTATTTCCTATTTGGGTTTATGCATATACTTTATTTTTTAGGATTAATTGTTTTTTTCCAAGGCATTGTTGGATGCCAGTGTTTCCTGTCATAACTATACAAACATTTGATTTCAAAACCAGTATCATAGCTATTTGATACTATTTCTATACAAACTATTTCTTGTTATGATTTTAAATCTGTATTTAAGATCAGAATGATCTTGGTAAAAGCAAATAACATAGACTCATCCAGGCAACTTAAGTCAGCGCTATATGCTTGATAGTTTTTCTTTAATAGGTGTACAATTTCTTAATTCTGTCATCCTGGTATCATGGACTTGCTCTATTGTTTTATAGAAACGCAGCTGCTGCCTTTTTGTTTTGTACACTGTAATAGATTATAAGATAACTAACAAACTAGTACTGTAAGTACTAGTACTTAATTATGTATGAGGTGAAATGTTAAATGTAAAAGTGGTATGTCTGCACTGTATTCCTTAAATGTCTGTCTAGTTTGAACTTGCTGCTTGCTAGCAACTGATTTCTTCATGGAAGCTTTGCATTCAAATAAACTCGGATCAGTGTTTTGTGTCTAATTATTTACTTTTGTGGCAAGTAGCTGTGTAATAAGTAGGATAATGTACATCAAGCCAGTTGTTATTGCAAAATAGAGATGTATATTATCCCTTACCTATAATCTTAATTCAAGTGATTAAGGATTTTGAAAGTCTGTCAGTGTTGAGCGCTAATGTAAGGTTAACTCTGCCTGGTTTAAATGTTTCAAAATGATTAACAGTTGAAAATTTAGAAAAGTAATCAAAAAGTAAATCAAATGTAACATTACATTAATAAAGTAATTGAAAAGTTACACTACTTATTACATTTTAAATAGAGTAACTTGTAATCTGTAACCTATTACATTTCCAAAGTAACCTTCACAAAAGTAACTGGAAAACTGGGTCAGGCTTTCTGGGATGGCTCTCAGTTGGTTCAGGTCATACTTAGAAGGAAGAGGTTATTATGTGAGTATAGGAGAGCATAAGTCTAAGTGGACGTCCATGATATGTGGAGTCCCTCAAGGCTCAATTCTTGCACCCCTCTTGTTTAGCCTGTATATGCTCCCACTAAGTCAAATAATGAGAAAGAACCAAATTGCCTATCACAGCTATGCTGATGATACCCAGATTTACCTAGCCTTATCGCCAAATGACTACAGCCCCATTGATTCCCTCTGCCAATGCATTGATGAAATTAACAGTTGGATGTGCCAGAACTTCCTTCAGTTAAACAAGGAGAAAACTGAAGTCATTGCATTTGGAAGCAAAGAGGAAGTTCTTAAGGTGAATGCATACCTTGACTCTAGGGGTCAAACAACTAAAAACCAAGTCAGGAATCTTGGTGTGATTCTGGAGTCAGACCTTAGTTTCAGTAGTCATGTCAAAGCAGTAACTAAATCAGCATACTATCATCTCAAAAACATTGCAAGAATTAGATGTTTTGTTTCCAGTCAAGACTTGGAGAAACTTGTTCACGCCTTTATCACAAGCAGGGTGCATTATTGTAATGGTCTCCTCACTGGCCTTCCCAAGAAGACCATTAGACAGCTGCAGCTCATCCAGAATGCTGCTGCCAGGATTCTGACTAGAACCAGAAAATCTGAGCATATCACACCAGTCCTCAGGTCTCTACGCTGGCTTCCAGTTATATTTAGAATTGATTTTAAAGTACTTTTACTCGTTTATAAATCACTCAATGGCCTAGGACCTAAATACTTTGCAGATATGCTCACTGAATATAAACCTAACAGACCACTTAGATCATTAGGATCGAGTCAGTTAGAAATACCAAGGGTTCACACAAAACAAGGGGAATCCACTTTTAGCCATTATGCTGCCCGCAGTTGGAACCAGCTTCCAGAAGAGATCAAATGTGCTAAAACATTAGCTACATTTAAACCTAGACTCAAAACTCATCTGTTTAGCTGTGTATTTAATGAATGAGCACTGTGCTATGTCCAAACTACTTGCACTATGTATAATCCTTTTCCTTTTTAACTGTCTTAAATTGTATTTTAAATCAATTTTTAAATCATTTTAAAAGTTTTAATTAATTTTTTTTCTTATTGTTGTGATTATTGTTTTTATGATTATTCTACTTCCTTTTATGTAAAGCACTTTGAATTACCTTTGTGTATGAAATGTGCTATATAAATAAACTTGCCTTGCCTTGCCTTTCCAGCACTTCCAAATTGTGACATAAGTGCAAACCCTCTATTCGGACTCGGGCTACATCCCTAAAGGTGATAAACTCTAAAACAACTGTCTCCATCTTTTGTGACGAAAGTCAAAAGGTTTTTAAATAACAGCTGGTTGAATACATGCTTTTCTGTTCAAATTTTTCACAATTTTTCATTTTCATGTGTAACTAAATCCTTAAATAGCAATAAAAATGCCCAATCCATTCCACACCTCCGTAACCTTGACTAATTAAAAAGACATAACAACAACACTTTTAACAACACCCACAAGCACTGTTAATTCATTGGTACCCCAGGCTCTGGTGAATATTAAGACACCAGACAAGAATAATACTGCCTTTGAATCCTCCTCCCGGGAAATTCCTATTTACCAGCTCGGAAGTCATCGTTACGATGTGATGCGAGTTCAAATGACTTTGGTTTGGGGGAAAAAAGGATAGGGTTTCATGTTTGTTTATCTCTTTTTCACTTACTGACAAAAGACAGGAAGCTTTTCAGCCCTAGTGCAGCCTAATGAAGAGAACTGGATGCACATTAGGTTTAGTAATTAGTCCTTTATCTGTGCATTTTATCTTTCTCAGGCTGAAATGTAGTTGCACAAGCCTGTCACTTTATAAATTACTTAATGAGTTTCTGACAAGTTTATTTGTATTTTTCATCAAAGTACGTTGAATGCATTTTATCATGACATCCCTTGCAATCCTGATTTTTCCCTCTGGTAATTAAGACTGTGGTGCCGTTCACGCGTAGATACGATCATCCTGACATGACCTGAAAGCAACATTAAAGATGACAAGCATGTTCCAAGAACCTTGGGAAATGTAGTTCAGTGCATAAATCTCATGAGAGCAAGTCAACAAGCTGCCAGTCCAGCTCTCAGCTCAGTAATTACTCCTCTAATGATGGAGACACATTCACCAGCAACACCTGGCTTAATGGAGATTAGACTCATACATGGTTTATGCCTTTCGGAGAGGCTGCATTAGCATAATAAAAAAGGAAAGCAAAGCTATGAAATGCAGATTAGGTCTTGGGTAGTATAGTATAGTAGCAGCCGACAAATAAGAGATTTTGAGCATTCGCCGCCAAATATCTAAATCTAGACAGCACGGTGGAAAATAGTCAGTATAATCCCAATGTACATGTTTATTATATTTAATGACAGAAATGACATATTACACAATATTTACTCAAAGATCTTTGTGTAAAGAACTAACACAAAGAGGAACAACTTTTGTATCCCCAAATGACGTCAACATAGTCAATTTCAAAGTCATATATGGCAAATACTGTATATGATTCATGTAAAGGGGCAAACATAAATGAAATGATGTAGTTAGAGTTGGAATTTTTCAGCATCTCCTCTACAAACATACAGAAGTATGAAGTACGTCATGGACTAATGGACTAACGACATGCAATGCAATGTACTGTTGTCCTTCTCTCCAGCGGTGCACCTTTGAATCTTTAATGGATGCATCTTATTTAAACACACATACACAAAAATCAATACAAAATGTCAATTATGGAGAGACTGTGTCTGTTAAAAGGACATCAGTAGAAAGATATGTGCAGTTAATCATATGGTAGAGCACTTTATATTGAGGTACTATCTGAATAAGATTTTGGTGCCTCTATCTGTGATGCTGAAACTTTTCAACTCACATTCTCATTTTTCAGGACCGGTGCACATTTTGATGGGTTTGCTTTCATTCTTTTTTTATGGAATTGATTCCATTTTTATGCTCCTGCTGCCACTAATGTTTCCTGTCTGTGTAGTTAATAATCAATATTTCTCTTTCCTCTATAGGGAAGATATAATACATTATCTGTGTATATGAGTATCAGTCACTGTATTACAAATATTTTGGACACTCAGTGATTTTATGGTGGTGAAGCTGCACCTCAAAAACACAAACTTTGTTCACAGGGTCAATTTAGTTTTACGTTTGTTTGTTTTTTATTTTATTTTATGGTTTAAATACTTCTATTGTTGCATATTCATATCTGCATCATTTTATCAATATTACAATATTAACAAAACTCTCTAAAACCATCTTTTAAATGCAGAAATGTAATATATACAGTTGAGGTCAAAAGTTTACATACACCTAGCAGTCTTCAAAATGTTAATTGTTTTACCAAAATAAGAGGAATTCTACAAAATGCAAGTTGTTTTTTATTTAGTAGTGACCTGAATAAGATATTTTACATAAAATATGTTTACATATAGTCCACAAGAGAAATTAGTAGTTGAATTTATAAAAATGACCCGGTTCAAAAATTTACATACACTTGATTCTTAATACTGTGTTGGCACCTGAATGATCCACAGCTGGGGTTTTTGTTGTTTGTTTGTTTGTTTAGTGATAGTAGTTCATAAGTTTTTAATTAAATAAAGGACATGAATAAGTCCCTTGTTTGTCCTGAACAGTTAAACTGCCCGCTCTTCTTCAGAAAAATCCTTTAGGTCGCACAGATTCTTTGGTTTTCCAGCATTTTTGTGTATTTGAACCCTTTCCAAAAATGACTGTATGATTTTGAAATCTATCTTTTCACACTGAGGACAACTGAGGGTCTCAAATGCTCCCTAATACTTCACAAGGAAACACAATGCATTAAGAGCCGGGGGTCAAAACTTTTGAACGGAATGAAGATGTTTATATTTTTCTTATTTTGTGTAAATATCTTCTCTTTTTTTTTTACTTATTTCTGCCCTTCAGAAGCTACAGAAGATACTTACATATTTCCCAGAGGACAAAATAAGTTAAATTTACCCTGATCTTTAAATTCAAAAAGTTGAATGCTTTTAATGCATCATGTTTCCTTCTGAAGCAAAAAAAATTTCTTAAGTCGCCTTCTCAGGGTTTTACCCAATAATCACATGTTTTAAGGAAAAATTTCAACAATGTCAAAAACTCTGATATTTGCCAAGATATGCTATCAGGACTGAAATTTCAATATAAACTCTAACGTAAAAAAGTACTATGCTATTTATAGCTCTATACTCATATTGTATGTTAACAATTGTCACATTAGCGTCTACTTTTATTTCTTCTAAGGCATTTCAGTGTCCTATGCTATGAAAGAGTATGAACCTCTGAGCAATACAACGTTCGCCTGACCAGTCAAACTGATGTGCTGTTCCTCCAGCTGCCTCTTATCTTGATTATGTCTCACTCAGGTATAAATAGCTAATGCTTCGGAAAACCAGAAGTGATTTACTGTATGTTGTTGGCCATTGTATACAAAAGATGACACATCACATCTTAAACAGTGTACTATCAGCATGTGACAAGAGGCTAAAATGCTAAGAGGTGTTTTTTCCATCACTGCTTATGTCACCTCTGTGATAAGCAAATAATTAGGACTCAAATCTGTGAATCCCTTGAAATCTTCTACTTGTGCGAGCAGCCACGGAGTTTAATCTGTACACTAGTAGGAAGTCTGTTCTGGTTCTCAGTGTGATTATCACTGTTACAGCTTTAACAAAAAATGTGTTCGTAAATATTAAAGAGGTGGAGAAAACCAAATTAGACAGATAATAGTTTACAAGCAACAACTTACTAGTGGGCAAGTTTGCCATTCATGGCGTCAAAATAGCTCTATATACTAAATTATACTAAAAGATAGACACAGAACACACCTGGCAAGTGCGTAAAGCTGTGTAAACATGTTAAAGAGCATCTTGCGGACTACAGAAATCATCTCTGTACAAAGGTGTTTTGGCTAGGATTTATCCTCATATGTGACGCTGAACCACAAAACCAGTCTTAAGTCGCTAGGGTATATTTGTAGCAATTGCTAAAAATACATTGTATGGGTCAAAATTATTGATTTTAATTTTAAGCCAAAAATCATTAGGAAATTAAGTAAAGATCATGTTCCATGAAGATATTTTGCAAAATTCCTACTGTAAATAAATCAAAACTTAATCGCTGATTAGTAATTTGCATTATTAGAAACTTTATTTGGACAACTTTAAAGGCAATTTTTTGCACCTTCAGATTCCATATATTCAAACAGTTGTATCTCAGCCAAATATTGTCCTATCCTGACAAACCATACATCAATGGAAAGCTTATTTATTTAGCCTTCAGATTATGTATAAGTCTCAATTTTAAAAAAATTTACCCTTATGACTGGTTTTGTGGTCCAGGGTCACATATATGTGATTGCAAAAAGGCTTGATTTCACTCAGTTGCGTTGTTTCAAAATTAAGTAGGCTAAATTAACAATATTCTATCCATTTGTGAATTATGCCAAAAAAAAGTCAATATCTTCATACTTTCTCAACAGCAGACATGTGAATGGGACACATAAAGACATTTTGTCCCCAAGACTTTAATGCATTTATCTACACAGAAACTGACTTTCAAAAATAAACCTACCCTATTAATATTCACTGGAGTAAAAAGTGGGACAACTAGCCTCATATAATATGTGCGATAAACACCACCGGGGTGGCACTTTTGAACTTTAACAAAAATCGCTTGTACAAAAATATAAATACGACTTCAGGCTACCTCGATAAATACAAAAAAAATGCTCTGCTGCATTGCACCTGTTCAAACACCTGGTGAGACGACATTATATGTAATGCCACATTGCCACAGCGTTAAAACAGGCTTGTTTGTCAGGGAATATCCTCTGACACTGACTTTTGTGGGGTTTAGATTGTTTTAAGATGATGTAACCGATGTATAAAGAAAATACAGACAGTTGAATAGGAGACAGAATGGGAACGCTGAAGTTCCTGCGTCCATCTCACCGTAAAGCCGCGTTTATTCCCTCAACCCGCATACATGAAACACACCAAGACATAAACTGATGTCCTACCTGCCGCAGCGTTCGCTCATGAATATCCCGTGAACTGCAGTCCTATTACATGGTCATGAGCAGCTTTGGAGTGCTGTGTTCATTGCAGCCCGAGCTCCGAGCGCAAGGCAAACCCCCCCACGCACTCGCCGCTGGAGATGTTCATGGCGTGGGCGGAGTTTACGCTCCCACGGATTCCCCGTGACCGCGTACACACACACATACAGAGTCTTCTTCGCGTCTGCATCATAGGAGTGCCATATTCTCTCTCTCAAACGCTGTGCAACTGAGACTGAAGTGGGAATATCCTCAGCATATTTCTCAGCATATGTTGAGTCAGAAATATAGATAGATAGATAGATAGATAGATAGATAGATATAATCTTTACTGATATTTTTTTTGTTTTAACGTATGTTATAGTTTTACTAGCCTCTATTTTCTGTCACCGTTTATTTTGTATTGAAGCTATATTGTATTAAAAAAAAACTAGCATAAAGCACTTATAAACTGAAAACAGGTAGAATCTAAAGCCATTTATAGAGTCTGTGATTTATCATAATCTATCCTATAAAATTACATGAAGAAAAAAACACTTAAATTATCTCACTTGTATTACAATGCTGCCACCTCCTGGTTAGTTCAGGCAGTGCTCGTCTACAGAGCTAACAGACATTTAAAAATACATTTATTTAAAAGTCAATTGAGTATAGTAATACCAGTAAATCTTGGCCTTGTGGGGACATTTTTGGTCCCCATACTGAAACAAGCTTATAAATAATACGTATGCAACTTCTATTGTTGCATATTCGTATCTGCATCATTTCATTAATATTAAAATTCCCCAAAAGCATATTTTACACTACCAGTCAAAAGTTTTTTTCATGTTTTAAATATATATATATATATAAAATCCAAAGATCAGCATTTATCTGAAATGAACTGTATAATTGTAACATTATACACTATACCATTCAAAAGCTTAGAGTCAGTAAAATTTTTAAAGAAATGATAGAAATTAATACTTTTATTTAGCAAGGATGCTTTAAATTGATCAAAAGTGATAATAAAGACATTTATAGTGTTACAAAAGATTTCTATTTCAGATAAATGTTGCTCTTCTGAACTTTCTATTCATCAAAGAAATCTGAAAAAATTCTACTCAGATCTTTTCAACATAATAATAACAATAATAATAATAATAATAATAATAAATGTTTTTGAGCAGCAAATCAGAATATTAGAATGATTTATGAAGGATCATGTGACTGGAGAAATGATGGAATAAATTACATTTTAAAATTTAATCAAATAAAAATTATTTTAAATAGTAAAAATATTTAGAAATTTTGCTGTTTTTGCTGTACTTTGGATCACATAAATGCAGGCTTGGTGAGTAGAAGAGACTTCATTAAAAAACATCAAAAATCTTAAAAAACTTTTGACTGGTAGTGTATTAAGTAAAGTATTTGCTTAAATCACCTTCTTCTCAGGTTTTTACTTCTCCCAATAATCCCACATCTCCAGTTACAAGAAAAATCACAAAAAATTTTAAAACTGTGAGATTTGCCAAGATATGCTATCAGGACAGAAATTTAAATTTAAACTCAAAAAAACAAATAAAATTAAAGTACTCATATTGTGTGTTAACAATGGTCATATTAGCGTCTACTAAGGAGTTTTGGAAGGAACATCTGATACTTAAATGAAACATAAATAAGTGTCCTGAGCAATGAGACATTTTTGGTCCCCATGCTGAAACAAGCTTATAAATAATACAGAACAATCTAAAATAGCAGAAAGTTTTGTGTGAGGTGCAGTTTCAGGGGTAGGATTGGGGATAAAAAACACAGTTTGTACAATATAAAAATCATTACGTCTATTAAATGTCCCCATAAAACATGGAAACCCAATGTGTGTGTGTTCATGTGTTTGTACCGATACAGACATACATTCATTTCAACAAATCAATAAGTTTTGAATGTATAAAAATATTTATTACAAATCAAAAAAGGCTACACTTTTACAAAAAAGATTATTTACAGATAAAAATGTGTACAAAGTGTCATTCAAAAAGAACAAGATTACTACATAAATCGTGTTTGGACACTACACAGGGAATGTTTATGTGTGTTTTAATGAAAGAGAAGATAATTGTGCAGGATATGTGGCAAAGAAAGCATTTTGGTTTTGTTTAGTCCTTTTTGTCCCAGGGAACGCCGAATACACCATCTGCACAGCTGAGACAGAGAGCGTGTACCTGCAGAACCAAACCAAAGTCAGTCAGTATTGCAGCACACAGGGGCACACACCGAGTCTTTATATCCTATGTGTTTATATTTACCTGAAGTCTGCAAGAGTTGTTTAATGCTTTGATCTGTAGTCAACTCCAGAGGTTTTTTTCCTTCAGAGTTCCTTGATGTCCGATCAGCCCCGTGCTCTAACAGTAGCCCCACCTCCTTTGCCCCGCCCACCCTGGTTGCAGCATGCAAAGGTGTGTCAAGATCACGCCCACATTGCACATCAGCGCCTGGAGGGAGACAAGAAGGTGTGTTAAAATTTGTATGTAAATGTAAAAAAAAAATAAAATTTCTGTAATGGCCCTAAAAATGTATTTATTAACCCATTAGGAGTGGTGTGTGTAATTCTGACCTGAGATCAGCAGGATCTGTACACATTCCGTTGCCTTTGATTCACATGCACAGTACAGTGGTGTTCCTATGCTGGGAACCTCCATGTTCACATTCATACCATGAGACAGCAGCAGTTCAACGCATGCTGTGTGACCTAAGACATGTACGTATAGACATCCGGTTTACTAATATTCCAACATTTGCAGTGCATTGCAAATTCACACAAATCATCACACATACCTCTCTTTGCTGCTTCATGGAGAGGTGAGCTCTGCAGATGAGCTGGATGGTGCACAGAGCTGTACATCAGAATGAGACTGACCAGGGCGGGGTTTCCACTACAGCATGCACTGAAGAGAGGAGTGGCTCCATCAAAAGAGACAGCATTGGCCTGAATGCATATACATGTTAGCCATTAATGCATGTTTATGCAGAGACAAAGAGAAAAATAAAGGCAGATACTGTAAATAAAGAGAAAGGTATATACATACATCAGCACCATGCTCCAGGAGAAGTTTGGCACAGGTAAAGTGGCCTCCAACGCATGCTTCATGCAGTGGTGTGATTCCATCTAATGTAGCTATTCCTACACTGTAGCCCTGTACACATGCAAATATGGACAATTCACTTTCTTCATTCATAAAAGGAAGCATTTTGTTCATACATATAACAGTCCCAGAAAGTATCACTTGGATTGATTTTATATTAGTGTGATAATACATATGTAAGCATGGTTTAAGTATCCAAATGCTTTATTTAGCTATCCACCTTATTCTTCGATGTGCAAGTAAGCTTATGGGCGAGACTTCCGATTCATTAGCCGTAATAACGAGAAGAACAACAGCGTGCAGAAAACAGTAAAACTGTTTGCCTTGCAAACCAGTGTGCTCGTAATTAAGATAATACATTAAAATAATATCATAAGACACACCAATTAGCAATATCAAGCAGCAAAACAAGCTGTTTTGTACAGCTAAAAATAGCTGGATGCGGATGAGAATGAAAGCCAGACTCATAAAACGTACGAATGGCCACGTCCACTCTAACGGGAAAATAAGTGGATTAAATTTGAAGAATGTTATGCCAGCTTTTCTTCTATCAGTACCTGAGAAAGGAGTCTTAGCAGTGGCAGCAATCTTCCTTGCAAAGCAGCATCGTGTAGAGGTGTTCTGTCATCCCAGGAGCCTAATAAAGCAGCGATACAGACATTTACATGGATATTTAAACGGGGACATGCCATTTAGCCTACACTTTTGTTGTTTTCATATAAATTAAAAATAATGTACACGACCAGTCAAAAGTTTTTTTTTTATGTTTTTTTTTTTTTTTTTAAAAGAAGTCTTTTCTGCTCACCAAGACTGCATTTATTTGGTCCAAACAGTACAATTTTGAAATATTTTTTTTATTTAAAATAACTGTTTACTATTTGAATGTATTTTAAAATGTAATTTATTACTGTGATTTTAAAGTTAAATTTTTAGCTTCATTTCTACAGTCACATGATCCTTCAGGAATCATTCTAATATCCTGATTTGCTGCTTAACAGCTGAGTATAATTTTTTCAGGTTTTAATTTTTCATTTTCATTTTCAGTTTTTTCAGAGTATAATTTTTTCAGGTTCTTTGACAAATAGAAAGTTCAGAAAAACAGAAGAACAGCATTTATCTAAAACAGAAATCTTTTGTAACATTATAAATGTCTTTATCATCACTTTAGATCAATTTAAAGCATCCTTGTTAAATAAAAGTATTAATTTCTATTATTTCTTTACCAAAAAAAAAGAAAAGAAAAGAAAAGAAAAGAAAAGAAAGAAAGAAAGAAAGAAAGAAAAAATTATACTGACTCAACCTTTTGAATGGTATAGTGTATAATGTTACAAAAGCTTTTTATTTCAGATAAATGCTGAACTTTGGATCTTTCTATTCTTTAAAAAAATCCTGAAAAAAAAGTAGTCAGATGTTTTAAATATTGATAATAATAATAACAACAAATGTTTCTTGAACAGCAAATCAGCATATTAGAATGATTTCTGAATGATAATGTGACACTGAAGACTGGAGTAATGATGCTGAAAATTTAGATTTGATCACAGGAATATATATATATATATATATATTCCAATAGAAATCAGTTATTTTATATAGTAAAAAAAAATCTAAATATTACTGATTTTGCTGTACTTTGGATCAAACAAATGCAGGCTTGGTGAGCAGAAGAGACTTTAAGAAGAAAACATTAAAAATCTTACTGCTTGAAACTTTTTGACTGGTAGTGTATATATACAGACAAAACCATTCCTTTCTCCTAAACAATTCTTGCATTTTAAATTGATAATTGACCCAAAAATTAATATTTCCTATTATTAACTCAAGTTGTTCCAAACTAAACTGTTGATGGTAGCCATTGACCTCCATAGTATTTTTTCCATACCATAGATGTTATTGGTTACCATGAACTGTTTGGTTACTAACATTTTTCAAAATATCTAAGAAAGAAACTCATGCAAGTTTGGAACAACTTTTTTGAAATCTAATAAAATTTTAATTTTGCAGTAAACTATCCCTTTAAAAATAAGTATTTCTTCCCCAACCACTGGAACACTGACTTGATGCTGCTCTCATGATACATGTAATATATTCCAGTGGTGAAAATTCAGTGGGTATCACAACAATTAAATACTTTAGGGTACAAATGTAATAAAGTGAAAATAGTAGGAGCTTGGTCCATGTGTTAAACATTGTATGTTTGACTACTAAAAACATTCAGGAAGAGAAAAAAACAACAGAGGTAGAGGATGAAAACTTACCTGCCATTAGTGTATTACACACTTGTCCTCCATACAAGTGAAACCTGTGATCCCATGGCTTACCCCAGATGCTCACTTCAGCATGAACCAAAGCCATCTTTAAACCTCACAAAACACAACTCAGAGACCTTGCAGAAAGAGAACAATTGAGATAATGGAGCACAGAGAAACTCTTCAGAGGAGTTTATATGGCCTTCAGAGAAACAAGAACCCCCCTTGGCAAGAATGCACCTCCCACCGTTATCACTGATATGTGCTTGCACCCCCATCTCCTCAAATTTCAGAGGTGAGCATCCCCCGCATAAACACATCCCCTCATAATGAGTCAAAAGAGGTAGAAAAGCTAAAATATAGTAAAAAACATACAAATACAAAGCCACTTTAACCAGTTTCAGATAACAAATTAACGAAATAAATTAAACTTTCATTACAGTAAGACAATAAGCTCCTCTTAAAAGTACAAGCTTTGATATACAACCTCAAAAACAGACATGATTTTGCATTAGGGAGACTTTAAAAAAAAAAAAAAAAAAAAAGACAATAAGCCGTGAACCAAAGCCACTGTAAGTGCAAATGTAATTGGTGATACAGTATCTACCACTCCAGCAAAACATGATTTACATGCAGTGTTATGCAGGAACAGGACCATTCTAGCTGCATAGGCAGGCTATTGAACATGCATGTGTGTGAAAGCAGTCAGAACGGGCGATAAGTGTGTGTTAACGGCTCCTTTTTTCAGCCTTGAATGGTTGAGGGTGTGTATTATCTGCCCTGTTTGGGTGTTAGCATAAGATTGCTGATCCAGAGAGACCCTGACGATTATCTACAACAAAAACAACTACATTACCATAACATACCAGACTTATACTCAACAGCTGCACATTTAGTGCAAAATTTTACATACAGTTGAGGTCAAAATTTTGCATATACCTGCAAAATATTAATTATTTTACCAAAATAAGAGGGATCATACAAAATGCATGTTATTTTTTTATTTAGTACTGACCTGAATAATATATTTGACATAAAATATGTTTACATATTGTCCACAAGAGAAAATAATAGCTGAATTTATAAAAATGTCCCCATTCAAAAGTTTACACACACTTGATTCTTAATACTGTGTCGTTACCTGAATGACCCACAGCTGTTTTTTTTGTGTTTTTTTTTTTTTTGTGAAGTGACAGTTGTTCATGAGTCCCTTGTTTGTCCTGAACAGTTAAACTGCCCGCTGTACTTCAGAAAAATCCTTTAGGTCCAACAAATTCTTTGGTTTCTCAGTATTTTTGTGTATTTGAACCCTTTCTAACAATGACTGTATGATTTTGAGATCCATCTTTTCACACTGAGGACAACTGAGGGACTCATATGCAACTATTACAGAAGGTTTAAATGATTACTGATGCTCCAGAAGGAAAAACTATGTATTAAGGGCCAGGGGTGTAAACTTTTTAACAGGATGAAAATGTGTACATTTATCTTACATGTTTCCCAGAAGAAAAAATAAGTTCAAAATTTACCCTGATCTTTAAATTAAAAAAATTTTCACCCCCCAGCTCTTAATGCATCGTGTTTCCTTCTGGAGCATCAGTGAGCGTTTGAACCTTCTGTAATAGTTGCATATGAGTCCCTCAGTTGTCCTCAGTGTAAAAAGATGGATCTCAAAATCATACAGTCATTGTTAAAAAAAGGGTTCAAATACACAAAAATGCTGAAAAACCAAAGAATTTGTGGGACCTGAAGGATTTTTCCGAAGAACAGTGTGCAGTTTAACTGTTCAGGACAAACAAGGGACTTGTAAACAACTATCACTAAACAAAAAACAAACAAACAAACATACCAGCTGTGGATCATTCAGGTAAGAACACAGTATTAAGAATCAAGTGTATGTAAACTGAACAGGGTCATTTTTATAAATTCAACTTGTAGATTATATGTAAACACCTTTTATGTGTAATATCTTATTCAGGTCAGTACTAAATAAAAAATATCATGCATTTCGTATGATCCCTCTTATTTTGGTAAAACAATTAACATTTTGCAGATTCTGCAAGTTTATGTATACTTTTGACCTTAAATGTATGTTATTGTGTGGACAAAATCCTAAAAGCACTGACCAATGTATTCATATCAAAAATAAAAGAATGTATACTTATGGAATGTTAATAAAATTTATTGTAGATTGTGTCAACAAAAATAACTCAAATTCCCACTTTTTTTTTTTCAGGTAGTATGAACTTTTGTGCATTATAATCATGTTCACAGTACTCACAGAGAAGGTCAATATAAAACAGGTGTGATAAACAAATCAAGTATGAACAGTAAAATCTAGTGCCCTAAATCGAATGTGCTGCATATGAACCAAAAAATGTTTAAATACATTCACACCATTATCCAAAGTCAGCCAATAAGATGCAGCAATTTAAGTAAGAAGCAGCTTAAAGAGAAACAAGCACTGTCAGATCAAAGAAATTAACACATTGATCCACTAGAGCTCGAAAACTGTGCGCCTGGCATTAAAACTTTCAGTTCAGTTCATTTAGTTAGTTTGAATCACATCTACACCATACAGATATGCTGTGAGACCAAAAAAGTAAGCTGGCAAAATCTAAATACAAAAATGTTGTATTTAAGTTTGTCATTTATCTTGAATCTAGACATTTAAAGATATTTGTGGAACAATTTCAACAAGTTTAGACTATTATCTGATGGGGGTTTAGTTAAAGGCAGCTTTTCAATGTGCAAAAGCAGGAGTGGCTATAGGAATGGTTGAGGATAGCTTTTAAAAGCTTTCTCTTTACCTGAGGTCTCTTTACGCAGGAATGTAAACAGTAGTAAGCATATGTTTTGATGTATCATAGTACACTATGACGTACCGCTACTACAGTTTTAGTTGAGTTCATTACTTGCATCCTTCTCCTCCCAAATAAAGTTCATCATGAGACTAATGCGAGTTTATGTTAGATCCTTAGTCAGGACACAGCCGGGTTTTGTGTTTTACTTTTCTTCTTACTAAGTTGCTGCCCTATGCGGCTGTGAGGGCCTGATAAGTCTATAGCAACATCAATCAGATGATCTGGGCGGAGCCACTGCAGGAAAAGCAGGAAGAGGAAGTTGACGACAGCAACAAAGGAGAAAATGGAGCCTGCCACGGAACCACAGTGGGACTGCAGTCTATGCAATCGATCAGACAATGGCAAAACGGGCTCCCTGCACACCCGATTGTACACCTGAAACAAACACAGAAAAAGTTGGCACACATATAATTATGGTAATAACATTTAATAATAAAATACACTACCATTCTATAGTTTGGAGTCTGTAAGCTTTTTTTTTTAATAAATACTTTAAAAGAATACTTCTATATAATACTTATAATATAATACTTTTTTTAAACTTTCTATTAATCTAAGAATCATGGTTTCCTACACAAAAAAACTGATTATAACATTAATAAACAATATTAAAAATTTCTACAGTATTAAATCAGCATATTAGAATGATTTATGAAGGATCGTTCGACACTGAAGACTGAAGTAATGGCTGCTCAAAATTCACATTCGACATCACAGGAAAAAAAGACATTTTAAAACATATTAAAAATAGAAAAGAGTTATTTTAATTGTAATAATATTTCACAATATTACTGTGAGCATTAAACACATTTCATAAACATAAAAAAAAATCCTACCAATCCCAAACTCTTGAAAGGCAGTGCATATCCAACAAATAATTTAAGCATGTTATTAAAACTCACCTTTTCTGTGCGCTCGGCAACGTTTCTCCAAGTGTACAGTGTTCGGACCTTGCGGTGGATAGTGGCAGGAGAAGCAACGTTTCCTGTGCGTATTTTTGCAATTACAGCTTCCAAGCCATCACAAAGTGAATGAACTGATGGTTCACACAGAGTCACCAACTCATCTGGCAGGACTTCAGGTATACCTCCAACACGGGTGGTCACCACCTGTACACACGCATCCACACAAAGCGGTGGTTATTTAGATTTGATCACTGATGAACATTCATGAATCAGGACTCAATAATAAGAATGGCATGTAGGTCAGGGGTTTGTTTTCCTTTTGAAAAAAAAAGTAATATTATGAAATTATACTGCAGTTCAAAATAACTGTTTTATATTTTAACATACTTAAATATACTTTGTGATGCAAAGCTGAATTTTCATCAGCCATTACTACTACAGTCTTCAGTGTCACATGATCCTTCAGAAATCATTCTAATATGCTAACTTATTATTATTGTTGGAAACAGTTGTGCTGATTAATAGTTTTTTTGGAATCTGTGACTCTTTTTTCAGGATTCTTTGATGAATAAAAAATGAAAAAGAACAGCATTTATTCAAAATAGAAATCTTTTCTAACAATATATGTCTTTATCACTTTTGATCAATTTAACACATTCTTACTAAATAAAAGTATTATTTTCTTTCAAAGACAAAAAATGTATTAACCCCAAACCTTGATCAGTAGTGTATGTTGTTACAAAAGATTTCTATTTTATATAAATGCTGTTCTTTTTAATCTTTTATTCAAAGAATCCTGAAAAACCAGCACAACTGTTTCAAACATTGATAATAAATCAGCATATTAGAATGATTTCTGAAGGATCATGTGACACTGAAGACTGGAGTAAAGATGCTGAAAATTCAGCTTTGCATCACAGGAATAAATAGTGGTATTCTGTTTTAAATGGCAAAAATATTTCACAGTATTACTTTTTTTCTGTATTTTTTTATCAAATAAACAGCCTTGATGAGCAGAAAAGACTTCTTTAAAAACATTAAAACATCTTTATACTGTAACATTATACTCTATACTATTCAAAAGCTTGGAGTAGGTATAATTTTTTTGGGAGAGGGGGAGAAATTATAGAAATTAATACTCTTATTTAGAAAGGATGCTTTAAATTGATCAAAAGTGATGATAAAGACATTTATAATGTTACAAAAGATTTCTATTTCAGATAAATGCTGTTCTTCTGAATTTTCTATTCATCAAAGAAACCTGAAAACATTCTACTCAGCTGTTTTCAACATAATAATACAAATAAAAATAATAATAATAATACATTTTGAGCAGCAAATCAGAATATTAGAATGGTTTCTGAAGGATCATGTGACTGGAGTAATCACAGGATTAAGTTACATTTAAAAAAAATATTCAAATAGAAAAGAGTTATTTGGTGCGGGACTTCTTTAAAAACATTAAAAAACAAAACAAAACAAAACAAAAACAATAAAAATGCATTATATTTTGTGTGGGAAGGAAAACAAACAAATCTGAACTACTAGCCTGACTGGGCCAAAAATCCTTGCTGTTGAGCCCTGTAATAATTACACGTATTTAAATATTTTCATCCAAGAAAACTTACAACATTGGAAACCACATATGTATTCACATACCTATTCATAGAGGGAAAAAAAAAAACAAAAAAAAAAACAAACAAACCACATACCTGCAGTCCACAGCTGGCTCCCTCCACTATGGCCATACAGAAGGCCTCAGTGAGAGAAGTGTTAAGAAAGATATGACCCTGAACAAGAACATCCCTCACATCTTTATGATCCAGTGCTCCTAGCAGACGAACCCTTTATATACATAAAAATAACAGAAAGTAAAGAAGTTATACATAAGCTCACATCTAGAGATCTTTCTCATGTCCACTGGCTTTCTTACCTGTCATGAAGCTGATATTTCTCTCGAACCTCTTCCAGTACAATTCTTTTGGGTCCCTCTCCACCAATCAGAAAGCAGAGATCTGGATGCTTTCCACATAGTTCAGGAATGATCCCACTTAGTAAATCAATCCCTGCAAAACAACCAGCCAACAAATCACAGGGTCAATGAGATGATGCTACTTTTTGGCCTGGATGTGTTTTCTTTGCTCAAAAATTCATTAAAATGCAATTCATACATAGAATGCAATTTTTCACTTTTTCAAGCACCTTTCTAATTTCTAAAATGAATTCATAATAATTAATTATTGGTCATTCATTTAATAAAAAATATTTTGTATCATTTTTGGAGGTTAAAAAAAAAAATTCAGGTTGATAGCACAACTGTCCTGATATCAACATTTAAAACTTCCTAAAACATTAAATTCTTGAAAAGAAAACCTTATTAAGTCACTTGACATTTATTATTATTATTATTATTATATAGCCTTTATTATTATTGATTTTAAAATATACATATTTATTAATAAAAAGTCTTAACATTTTTTTTTCCTAAAATCAATTTTACTTTTTACTTTGATTTACTTTTACATATATTTAAGGTGTAAAGAAAATGTTTTTAATTCATTTACTTGATAGTTTTTCAAACTATCAAAGATTGTCATTGCCCCCAAACACAACTTGAATATATCAATACACTATTCTATAATGCAAATAAAAACTTTATGCTCTACCTACCTTTCCTGTAAACCAGTCGACTGATGACCACAATCGTGATCTTGCTGTTGTCACGGCGACTGGGGTCAGGGGTGAAATCAGTGGGGTCGACAGCATTAGGGATGACAGAGACGATTTCAGGGTCAAGAGCAGCTCGCAGTACAGTGTTTTCTTTACTAGTGTATGACACACACACAATGTGATTCGTATCACACAGAGAGACAGTCAGCAGCTTATTAGTCAGTACAGAGCTCAGGTCTGCAAATCCAAAGAGAGAATGATCTGTGAATACAGTGTTGAGTCCCATAGTCTTGGCGTGAAACAGAGCATCATGGGCCATCGCGGAGAAGGAGCTGTGGGCGTGCACGATTGTGATGCGTTCACGCACAAACACACACCGGAGTAGTGGCAAACTGTGGAAGCAGGTGGTCGCTGTGGACTGATTATACATGACCTGAAATGAAAAATGCATGAAGATGTGAGACATTTTACTGAGTGGTATGTTTGATGTGTATAATATGAGCTCTTTAAAATAATATAATTCATTGTAAAACACACCTGTAGTGGTAGGTAATACACCTTCAGGCCGTTGGTCAGGTAGCGAATCCCACGGCGGTTTCCATATGCATGTGTTGCGATGACAACCTTATGGCCATTCTCTATGAGGCACTGTGAGAGCTGATAGATGTGACTCTCCACACCACCCATGTTTGGGTAGAAAAAGTCTGACACCATACAAATCCTGTGCTTCACGCCCTGCTCATGGTCAGCATGCCGGGGTGTGCTGGAGGAGTGTGCGTCTAAAGATGAAGGTGCTTTAGGTGCATGAGTGTGACCTCTCCTCCTGTGGCCCATGGTGTAATGAAATCTTCAGTGCTCTCTCTCATATAAAAGACACATCCACCTGCAAACACACATTACATTATTACATGTCATGCTACTCTGATAACAAGATTATGTTAAGTCACAATATGAACTGAACATTGCATGCTACTTTGCCACACAAGACACACGCTTCACATCTCAGTCACACACACACAATGTTTCACTGAAATCATGTCTATCATATTGCACTGAATGTGTATATCCCACATTCACTGCGCATTTTACTATTACTGTATATATTACAGACTGCTTTTGATTGACACTAGCTGATTTTTTTTAACCTGTAAGTACTGCAGTTGCATAGTAGATACTGTATTTTGTATATACTGTGCCACACCACTGCATTGTTGTGAAGCATAACTTTTCTACGCTTGTTACTATGGTGATAAATAAAGTGATTTTATTTTATTTAGTATACACATAAAATACAGACACATTCTACAACTGTGGACCCTGAACTGTACAGACATCCAAATGTATACAAGGATAAACTTGACTCTACCGTAAAAACCTGTTATACAAATAGCAGTCTACCGAGTTTGAAATATATTTACTGACGCAAATTACGCAGTTTATTACATTAATATTATGTAACATTTACATTAAATCAGTAAACTGAAAAGATACTGAAAAAAACACTCACCCAGTCAATCACCGGCTGCTCAATAAAGAGACTAAATCTGGGACAAATGAATGAAAACAGATTCTGGATATGTGTCTGCTCTGAATATATCTTTAGAACATTTCAAATTCGTCGTTAATTCGTGAGCTAATATATAAAAATTTTGGTAGTATATTAACATTTCTGTACCACAGAAGCAATACGCCGACATGTCTACTTCCGTGTTGGAGTTTTTCTTCATGATGTAAACCTATATCATGCGACAGAAAGTGCTGCCGTCTAGAGGACTGGATGACAAAGACCGTTATTTTACATTTATTTTAAAAGTTCACTTTCCCAATAACGCCAACATTTAATATTTTTCTGCTAAGCAAATTATGGATTTATAAATGGTGAGAGTTGTACAATTATTGCTCTCTTATGACAGATAAATGTGTTTCTGTCCCAGCGTCACCTCACAACCTTGACAGAAGCACTTGACGAATTTATACGGTATTTTTGTTCACACATGATGTTCACACATGATCTCTTAACGGAAATTTACCGGTAATTTACCAGACTGTATGTGTGAAGGGGGCTTTTATATGCACCTTTAATTACCATATGTAGCCCTATTTCTCTGCTACGTCCTATAAAACATTTAATTCCAAAAAGTCTTATAACAATTACAGAATAATTCATAAAGCGATGACTTTGTACAGTACAACTGAATATAAAGCAATAAA
Organism: Cirrhinus mrigala; assembly: GCA_036247105.1. Taxonomy (NCBI): domain Eukaryota; kingdom Metazoa; phylum Chordata; class Actinopteri; order Cypriniformes; family Cyprinidae; genus Cirrhinus; species Cirrhinus mrigala. Next base: position 20,446,917 of record CM070015.1, read on the forward strand.
TGTAACAAAAAAAAAAAAAACAAAGTAAAATTCAACCTTTTACCGTCTATAGCAGGGATAGGCAACGTCGATCCTGGAGTGCCGATGTCCTGCATTGTTTAGTTTCAACCCTAAAAAAACCCTCACCTGCCCCTAGTAATCCTGAAGACCTTGAGCTTGTTTAGGTGTGTTTGGTTAGAGTGGGAACTAAACTCTGCTGGTCATCGGCACTCCAGGACCGACGTTGCCTATCCCTGGTCTATAGTGCTTGATACTTGGTATGTTTTTAATAATGCTAATAATTGTGTTCAGGTGGAGTTGCCTGCACTTTACATTTCCACTTTAACTACTAGTAGCACAGAAAGGACATGATAACAGAATGCTCAAGCATGTAACAGATACTGAAAAGTGGTGGCTGAGCCAGTTCTTTGCAAGATACACAACAACAAATACCAGTTGCAGTTTCACTTTAACAGGGCGGGGTCGCGATATATATATACTCTACAGAACAACAATTCCGCTTCTTTCGACTGCAGTGACAGTCAAGAATGTGTGCAACAGAAGTTTTTATTGGATTACAGTGTACATGAAAAATGGCATTTGCAGCAGGTATGCATTTTTTATTTCTTCAAATAAATGATAATAATAAAAAAATCTACCTGCTTTCACAACATTGTTTATGCACAATGTTCTTAAATGTATTACTGTTTGACAGGAATTTGAAGTAGTGCTCTAAATGACTTCAACATTATTAATGTGTTCATGCAACTTGAATCTTTCACCACTGTGTCATTATTATTATAGTTATGTTTACATTTTTGTAGACTATATGTGCATCTTCTAAATTCACAAAGATATTTATCACTCTTGCAGAAAATCAAGGTACTCTAATTACCTTAAGTGATGGTTATCTCCAGGGTCCACGCACAAAAAGGGATGCAAGTGCATCTGTATCATATACATTTATTAAGCCAGATCTGAAGGCTGATCCACCTCGGGTAATGTGATGACATCAAACATCTTAAAAGTTCACTCTTTATGCTAAAAAATGAGCATAAATAAGCAGAAGTTTGCAGAATAAGCATTGTTTGACACTGTATTGCTGCTTAGTATTCGTCATACACACAGAAAAAAAATGGTGCTTCAGCGGTTCTTTGGTGTGATTGTGGTGCTATATAGCACCGTTAGTGTATAAAGAACCGGTCAAGCCCCTGTCTGGTTCTTCAGCGGTTCTTCAGTGGTTCTTTGGGGTCATTAAGGAGCTATATAGCATCACTGCCTTACAAAGAACCTGTTAAGCCTCTGAATAAGGATCTCTAACTCTCTCTTAAACTCTTCAGTTGGGGAAAGGATTAAAAACAACATTAACATACAGTGTATTTCCTGAAGATCTTTTTGCCCCTAAGGCCCCCATAAGGAAATATTTCCCACATAAGACCTTTTGACCTTAGAAAAGCATAAAAGTGATTCAAGACATTTTGCCATTGTAGTAAATATATTTACTACTATTGTAGTAATACAAGCCCCTATGATTGTTTCTATTGAGCACCATTTTTGTTGAAGTAATAAAATGCTATACACAGCAAAATCCCCACTGTTAATTTAACACTCTGAGTGTGGACACATATAAACACTGAAGCAGTGTTGAAGGTAACGAGATAATTAGGTGATTAACAAAGTGATGATTGATCATTATTGAAGACACCTGATGTTAATAAGCAGAATCACCAAAGGAGAAAACCAAAATTTTTAAGCAACCATTATAGTGGTCAATATTTGCATTAGTTGGGCTCTTGACCCTTAAATCATCAATATTAAGTCTTGTTTGGCTGCAATTACTGAGTTATAACAGCCAAACAAAAGTCAATAAGATGGCATTGACTGTGCTCGACTTAATCATCATATAGTGACTTGAGTATTTGACATAGAATTTTCTTACAGATTACAAAAAAAGCTGCGAACAAAAGATCAATCAGTTTTGCCATAATCAGACAGATGATGAAAAAAATGTTTATCTTAATTTAGACACACAGACATGAAGAATCAGTGTGAGAATCACAGCAACAGTGACCATCAAAAAGTGTGTTGTAGCCAATCAGAACTCATCCATGACTCCCATCATGCATTGCGGCATAAATAAATTATGAGAGTTCAGAGTTGATCTGTTTATCTGAATATGCCATTTGTCACCATTGTTGAGATTCATGGGCTGGTTCTTGATGTCTATGTGTGCCTAGGTGAAATGCTTTTTTTTAAACAGGTTGTAAAAAAAATCTTTCCAAAATGTATAGGAAGTGCTGGATCTTCTGTGGATTGTCAAGGCTATTACAATAAGCAAAAAAAAAAAAAAAAAAAAACCTAACTTAGAGATTAGATTTACGTCAAACAATGAATATGTTAAAACATAATCACCTGGTGACTTGAGCTTTTGGCTTGTCTGGCTGTTTCAACTCAAATACAGCAGCCAAACAAAATCTAGAATTAAAGTTTTAAGTGTCAAGAGCCCAACTAATGCAAACATTGACCACTATAATGGTTGCTTAAAAATTTTGGTTTTCTACTTTGGTGATTCTGCTAATTAACATCAGGTGTCTTCAATAATGATCAATCATCACTTCGTTAATCACCTAATTATCTTGTTACCTTCAACACTGCTTCAGTGTTAACTTCAACACTGCTTCAGTGTTTATATGTGTCCACACTCAGAGTGTTAAATTAACACTGGGGATTTTGCTGTGTATGGTACATCTGATGGTTCTACATAGAACCATTTGACAAAGGTGCCATATAGCACCTTTTAAAATAGGTGCTATATAGCACTAAAAGTGGTTCCCCTATAATTACGAGCCAAAGAACCACTTTTAGTGCTATATAGCACCATTTGTTTTTAGAGTGTAGTAGCTTTGTTTGTTTGTTTGTTTGTTTATTTATTTATTTATTTATTTATTTATTTGCTTTCTTTATCTTTATTCATAGAACATTGTTAAAAGAATATAGTATGCTGGGAATGTCTTTCACCAGGTAAACGTGCATATAAAGTATTGTTAATAACATTTTCTATACATTATTAATATTATTAGTTATTAATATGATTAATATATCTCTATAATAAACGAGCAAAGTAGAGAGAAAAAGTTGGTAACATCTTTGATACTCAGTAAAACTACAAGGTATCCGAAAAGATAGTCAAGTACAGTAATTGGTTTCATTTACTCCAATACTTTACACATGTCAGTACTGTTTGTTTGTGGGCAATTTTTGGAGTCAGTCACGGCATCTTTCAGCTAACGTGATGCCGTGGTCTGAAGTTTACAGTTAATGCGGTGAACAGCAGCCCTTCAAAAAAAAAATTAATTCAAATTCTAATATTAACATCAACATTTCGTCTTTCCTGGTGTATATGACATATAGTAAATTTTCACACTTCTCTTTTACATAGAGGGACAGTTTAATATCACTAAACTTAAATACCACAATATCAGTCCATATAACAATGCTGTGCTCTGCCATAGAAGACTTGGAATGTAGTGCGGAATGTGGACTGGTTTTATGGTGCCTTTCTATTGGTCCTTCAGAAATCATTGTAATATGCTGATTTGCTGCTACCATTCAGTCCAGGTTAAGATAAAAATATATATGAATTAATACTTTTATTCAACAAGAATGCATTAAATTGACACATTAAAGTGACAGTAAAGAGATTTATAATTATTATAAATTTATATTTTAAGTAAATGCTGTACTTTAACTTAAAGTATCACAGTTTAAACACAGTTTAAAAACTGTATTGATAATAATAACAACCATTAGTAATAACTGATCACAAATAATAAATCATAATTAATCAGCAAAACAGCATATTAGAATGATTTCTGAAGGAACGTGACACTAAAGACTGGAGTAATGATACTGAAAATTCAGCTTTAATCGCAGAAATAAATTGCATTTTGAAATATATTTAACAGAAAACCACTATTTTAAGTGTAATATTTGTTTAATTTTATTATTTTTACTCTATCTTTGATCAAATAAATTCAGCCTTCTTTCATAAAATAAATAAATAAATAATGACCGCCAGTGTACAGGCCTATATAAAATAATGCATGTGAACTAAATGGCAAATTCTATTTTTATTATAATAGGATATATATTCAATCATTTTTCACAGCCTTGATGTTTCTTTAAAAACATTAAAACTCTTAAAAATTGTACTGATTCCAAACTTATGAATGGCAATGTTTATATATATATATATATATATATATATATATATATATATATATATATATATACATATATATATATATATATATAGCAAAAATGAAAGAAACAAAAATAAACAACAATTTTTTTATTTTTATGGGTGGGAAGGAAAACAAACAAATCTGAGCTACTAGTCTGCCAGAAATCTTTCTATTGAGCCCTGTAATAATTACATGTATTTAGATATTTTCATCTGAAGAAATTTACAACATCAAAACCAGTTAAGTTTACCTTTAAAACATTTATCAATATATTATGCATAATGTCACACAATATCCTTTTGCGCAACTTCAAGTCAACATGATATGCCATTTGTAACCTACTTTACTTCCATAATGTGATTTCACTTATACATATTAATTGAAAAAAAAAAAAAAAACATCACATATCTGCAGTCCACAGCTGGTCCCCTCCACTATGGCCATACAGAAAGCTTCGGAGAGAGAAGTGTTGAGAAAGATAAGACCCTGAACAAGAACATCCCTCACATCTTTATGATCCAGAGCTCCCAGCAGACGAACCCTTTATATACATAAAAATAATGAAGAGTAAAGAAACTCAAAAACTCACATCTAGAGATCCTTTCTCATGCCCACTATCCTTTCTTACCTGTCATGAAGCTGATATTTCTCTCGAACCTCTTCCAGTACAGTTTTTTTTGAGTCCCTCTCCACCAATCAGAAAGTAGAGATCTGGATGCTTTCCACATCGTTCAGGAATGATTCCACTTCGGAAATCAATCCCTGCAAAACAACCAGCCCAAAAAAAAATTAAATAAAAAATATCACAAAGTCAGTTTTTTCGTTTCTGATGTGAATTAATAATTATTATTTAATTAATAAATATTGATTATTCATTTAAATTTAGTTTTTGTATAATTTTTAATTTGTATAATTAACAATTTAGGGTAAAAGCACAACTGTCATGATACCATAATTTAAAAATGCTTAAAATGTGAAATTCTTGAAAAGGAAACCTTTTTAAGTAGCTTGACAAAAGCTTTTATCATTATTCTTTAAAATAAAAAAATACATTTATTAATTAATAACTTTTACAGATATTCAAGGCACAAAGATTTAATTTACGTCACTTGACATTTTTAGAACTTACAAAATTTAACTTTTATATATAGTTTTTCAAAGATTGTCATTGCCCCCAAACACAACTTGAATATATCAATACACTATTCTAAAATGCAAATAAAAACTCCATGCTCTACCTACCTTTCCTGTAAACCAGTCGACTGATGACCACAATCGTGATCTTGCTGTTGTCACGGCGACTGGGGTCAGGGGTGAAATCAGTGGGGTCGACAGCATTAGGGATGACAGAGACGATTTCAGGGTCAAGAGCAGCTCGCAGTACAGTGTTTTCTTTACTAGTGTACGACACACACACAATGTGATTCGTATCACACAGAGAGACAGTCAGCAGCTTATTGGTCAGTACAGAGCTCAGGTCTGCAAATCCAAAGAGAGAATGATCTGTGAATACAGTGTTGAGTCCCATAGTCTTGGTGTGAAACAGAGCATCATGGGCCATCGCGGAGAAGGAGCTGTGGGCGTGCACGATTGTGATGCGTTCACGCACAAACACGCACCACAGTAATAGCAAACTGTGGAAACAGGAAGATGGTAGACTGAGAGCAGGAAGACTGTGAGAGCTTGTAGATGTGACTCTCCACACCACCCATGTTTGGGTAGAAAAAGTCTGACACCATACAAATCTTGCGCTTCATGCCCTGCTCATGATCAGCATGCCAGAATGTGTTGGAGGAGTGTGTGTCCAAAGATGACAGTGTTTTAGGTGCATGAGTGTGACCTCTCCTCCTGTGGCCCATGTTTTTGTGAATACAAAAACATCATACAAAAGTAGAGATGCAGCTCTGCACAAGACAGTCGCACACTTCTGCTCTCATTCATACAAAATATAGATTGCAGTATTTTGTGGTTGAAAACTCAACTACAGCACTGTATTGTTTTAGAGGATGCACTCAAAACGTTCACCCACAATACGGATTATGGTAATGTGACAATAATGATTTGATTTAACAGACGGAGACTTAATAGGCAAACAGATGAATCTTGAGTTTCACAAATTTAACACATTACGTAAAATTAACACTACATGTCATTTACATAAATAAAAATACTAAAACACTCACACAGTCAGTCAAATGAGACTGAATCCTCAATGAATGAACAAAGACTAATTTAAGATGGGTGCTTGATCCAAATACATCTTTAGCATGTTTTAAATCCATTTTTCGTCCAAGTCGTCAAGTGTTGTCACGATAAAAAATATAATAGTCTTTTTATGGAATAAAATACAAGCAAAAGGGTTACTATTATGAATTAACATTGATAGGAATACTGAGATAAAAGACAAAAAATACAAACATCAAAGTATTTCAAAATTCTTAGTTTATTGTAACATATATCATCACATTTTTATTTTAGTGCTACCAGTATTACATAATCAATATTCTAACTTATTTGTAACATCTGAACTTTTAATTTAGTGCAGTATTGCAACATTTTAGTGCAGCCTTCACTAACAATTGCAAATGGATTTATATGTATACCTAAATTCATTGTTAGGGTTGTCACCTGTCACAATTGTAACCACCAACATGTTTACTAATTCTATAACAACACTCAACAAACTGAATACATGTGTATTTATATATTAATACTAGGCACTTTAGAGACAATGTGGACCAAAAATCGTTGTCATATTTTTAAGGTGAAAATTGAATTAAAATTGAATTAAAAGAATTAAACTCTTCTTCTTTCTCACTTCCTCTGCCACCACCCCTTCTACTGTCTCATCCTCTGATCTGGCAACCTTTTTAAGGGTGCTGACATTTTCATGCCCAGAATAGACAAATGCACTGATTAAAGGATTAGTTCACTTCCAGAACAAAATTTACAGATAATGTACTCACCCCCTTGTCATCCAAGACAGGCAAGGCAAGGCAAATTTATTTATATAGCACATTTTAGATGCAAAGGTAACTGTGCTGTGCATAAAAGAAATTAAAATAATCATAAAAATAATCACAACAATAAAAACAAGGAACACTTAAAATGATTTAAAAGTTGATTTAAAATGAATTAAAACAGCTAACCCTTAAACTGCCACGCCCATTTTTGAACACAGACATAAAAATGCACTATCCAGACTTAAAGTTTTATAATTCATGAATGAAAACATTTTGTAATATGATTTTGATGTACATTTTCCATGGTAATGCAATGTCTGATTTTAAAATGCCTTTCAAAGGATGAATTTTGAGATTTTAAGTTTTGAACTGATATATAATTTCTAATGATATCTAAAGCGTGAAAGGGAAAAAAGAAACAAAGAAAGTCTTTTGTGACAAAGGTCAGATCTCATGTTATGATGTAGATTTTTTAAGTTGCACTCTTGACATATATTAATCTATTACTTTTCCTACATAATTTGTAACACAAAAATATGGTAAAATATCTATTTAGGAGTCTTAGACCTTTCCAATGATGTATAGTTTGTCATGATTAGATTAGAATTTATTTGTAATATGGTGAAGTAAACTTAGACGTCCCACAGAGTGGACGGTGACAGTTTAAAAGAATAAAAATGATTATACATAAAATATAGTGCAATCAGTTCGGACGTAGCAAAGTGCTCAGTAAATGCACAACTAAACAGATGAGTTTTGAGTCTGGATTTAAATGTAGCTAATGTTTTAGCACATCTGATCTTCTGAAATCTATTTCCAACTGTGGGCAGCATAATAGCTAAAAGTGGATTCCCCTTGTTTTGTGTGTGAACCCTTGGTATTTCTGACTCAATAATATAACACGAATTTGGCTATATTTCCCAACATCAGCTCTCACTGTATTTGATCACATGCAAGTGATTTTGTCCAGGAATTGTAAAATCAAAATGCAAAATGCAAAAAAACAAAAAAAACAAACCAAAACAACAACAACAAAACAAAACAAAACAAAACAAAACAAACAAAAAAAAAAAACGAAGGAGTTAAATACCGCATTTATCTGATTTTCTAAAACTTTTCTTACCCCACTGCATGAATGTTGCCTAGTAACAAACGTGTCTAACAACATTCTAATTTCTGATTGGCTGGTAGGTGGCATTTGGCTCTGTATAACTCTACATTTTTACATGAACAGAACACAGCTGATGGGTACAAAACAGGACAACACAAAATAGTTTATAAATTAGGTGAGATCACAGTCATACAGTAGAATGGCATAATAATGTTAAAAACACTACAAACTTTACAAATCATACAGACCACGGGAAAACTATGGGTTAATCAGTCCCCATACAGGAAAAAACATTCTTTGTGGTTTGTGGTTATGGAGGGCGGAGTTTAGGCAGGCTATATAAAGGCTGTCAAAAAAACAATAACAATCCCTCTTCTTTCGACTGCAGTGACAGTCAAGGATGTGTGCACAAGAGCTCTTAGTGGATTACACCATACATGAACTATGGCATTTGCAGCAACTGGTATGCATTTTTTTCTTTTTTTTTACTTTCATCTTATATTTAGAGTGCTAGGGAAAATGTTTCTTTCACAGATGTTTCTTCATCTTCATTTTCTTAGACGTTGTCTCTTGTATGACAGGATTTTGGAATAGTGCAACAAATCTATTCAAAGTATGACTTTGTATGCATGACAGTGTATGGAAACTTTGTTAACATAACCCATATACACCGAGTTGTTTGTATAGAAACGCTGTACTGTTGTGGCACAGTACAGTTTCAGTTTCTGTTTGGTTAATAAATTTACAGACTGTCTATAAATGTTGCAGAAGACAAAAGCACTGGAATTACCTTAAGTGACGTTAGTCTCCAGGATTCACGCATTAAGAAGAATGCACGTTTTTCTGCATCATTCCCATTTATCAAGCCATATCTGGGTGCTCAGCCACAGCAGGTATAAGGTCAAAAACATTATTTTTTTGTTTTAATTTTAATTTTAAACTGCACCAAAATCCCTTGTTGTTATTTTCAGCATGTTTTTGAAAGTGGAAAGATCATTTTTTTTGGCATGTCCTTGTTTTTCTTGACAGAATGTTATTGGGGTATTCAGACAACTTAAGAGGGTCTGTTACCAGGTAGACATATGCTTGCAATATAAAGTTTTATTAATGATATTTAAACCACTAGCATCCACTAAACATGTTAACATTTCTTTGCAGCCATTTAAAATACCAGCCACCAAAAGAATTCAGCAGAAAGATGATTTATCTCAGTCAATGATCATCATCAGAGAACTGGCTGATGAACTGGACAGAGTGGTAAAGGTAAACATTTGGCATCATTATATGAATTTAATATGAATTTAACAGAAGTTTTAAATGATCTGCATTATGCCCACAGTCCAAGATGTCCTTGAAGACACGAAAAAAAAACATAGGAAGCAAGGAAGAACAGAAAGATCGGGAATATTATATTTCACAGTGGGCTGAAGATGTGGAGAATATAGTGACAAATCAAATGGACAAGCAAGAGGTTTGAATTTATTTTATAAGGGATTTGTTTTACAGACATCTGTTCATTTTACAACAGTTGGTTATTATTTTACAAGTTTTTAGCAGTATTTGTTTACTTCCCCTTTCATTTATTTTGTTTCCTGTAAAAACCGCAGCCCTATTCCAGACAGTTGTCCAATAGTGAAATGAAATTTAAAAAAGCACAGAAAATCTTGTCTGAATGGTCTTGGAAACTGAAAGAAATGAAACAGGTTTGTGCCCATATGTTTACAAAGATCAGCAGGATAATACATGTTGCTGCTGCACACAAGATTAAATCAGCTCTATAATCAGTCTCTCTTTGTATGTTGACTAGAATTCAGTATGTCCGAAGGGTGAATGTGAAGAAACACTGAGGAGTCTTCACAAAAAGTGGATGCAGGGGGAGTCCAGCATGCTTCCAGTAATGGACTGGATGGTATGGACTGTAATGCAGTCAGAAAGCTCTGAGGTAAAGGATATAAAAGTTGGTCATATGAGGATAATTAAAATCATTTAATGTTCTAAATTTTGAATAAATGTAATGAATAATACATTTTTATGATCTATGTTTATACATACACAGAGAAATGTTTTATATTTATTTAGTTGACTTTTTTCATTATTATTTGGCACTTTAATTACATTTCATTCACAATTAATGGAAATCTTACAGCAGTGCATACAGCTCATTTTGAAACATGAAAGTATACTTTCTGTGAAAGTGCAAAATTTCCATTTAGCTGCTATAGTAAATGACTAGAAGAATAACAAAGTGGAGTAAACAATAAAACTTTTGGCCCTACAAACCACTGTTTTCATAATTGCACTAATCAATTAAAATATGCAATATCAAGCAGCATAATAAAAAAAGCTGGAAACAGATGACAACAGAAGCTTGCACATTTAACTTACAAATGATCATACTCTTATTTAAAAAGATGGATGAAGAGCAATGCTATTTCTTGTTGTTTTATTGTGGTAAAATATTTATCTTTTAAATGAAAGGATTCAGTCTCCAGACAGTGGGTGAGGAGCAGGCAAAGATCCAAAAACACAGGTAAAGACTGTTTTGGTTTCTCCCTCAGAGTGTTTACTTAGTGATTTAATTCTGATGAAAGTTTGTCTTAGAAAATGATTATGAAAATTGCATTTAAATGTATGTGTATAAGGTTATGTCAAGATGTTTTCTTGTTGCCTTTTCTCCTCATCTCTAGTTGGATTACACATTCCTCACCAAGGTATTTTCTTTAAACTCAATAAATTAATAAAATAAATAGATCAATAAAAAACATATTTGTAAATGTCGATGCTCAGTCAGTTTTCTGTCAGGTTTAATCCAATATTACTTTTTTTTTCAGTTTGGGATTGGATTACAAAATCAACAGGTAAAGCTCAACTGATATAACTGGAGCTTTCATAATCAGGGGATATAAATGTAAATGTACTATACAGAGTTCCAGATTCATACAATACCCTTTCCTTTTGTTCTTATAGCTGATGTACTTCTGGATCCAAACACAGCCAACCCAGATACCCTAGTCTCTGAAAATGGAAAACAATTGAGAGCAAAAGAATATACAGGTCATGATAACTGGCATGGGTACCAACGGAATCGATCTAAATTTGATGGTTGGACGTGTGTTCAGGCAAAGGAGGGTTATAACACAGGTCGTCATTACTGGGAAGTAGATGTGAGGAAGAAACAGGAGTGGCGGGTGGGAGTCGTAAAGGAATCAGCCCCTCGAAATGGCTATGTCACTATGAACACAAAAACAGGGTACTGGAATCTACGCCTACAACTGGGAACTTTGATGGCTTTGACTGAACCAGTCACTAAACTCAACCTGCAGACACCCTCTAAGATCGGCGTTCTTTTGGATATAGAGAAGGGCCATGTCTCTTTCTATGATGCAGAGAAAAAAAGACATATCTACACCTTTAACGTAGACTTTAAAGAGGCTGAAAACATTTACCCAGTGTTCGGCACTGTTGAGACAGACAGAGCATTGGTTATTTCATCATAAAACGTGGTATAACACATATCTCAGGGTCTTTATTTCAGAATAATCCTAAACATTTACAATTTATTTTTTTGATAATTAAAAAAAAAAAAAAAAAAAAATATATATATATATATATATATATATTTTGTTATTTAAAGAGCGCGTTAGTAATATATGCGCCTATACCCAACTCCTCCCAAAAAAAAAGAGAAAAAAGGAAAAAATGAGAAATGTAATACTTTATAACTTATTTAGTTCTTTAAATTATATTGCCTAATCTACACATGTTTATTTTATTAGAATCTCCTACCCAGTCCATATTATATCATCCCAAATTATATTCAAACACTTATTCAAGCACTTATCACTTTAAATAAACATAACATGCCCTTCTTTCTTTATTTTTATCCACCCTATATTTCCTGTAAGAGTGGGCTTGGCCTTTTGTAAATTATATGTCCAGCTATTTTTAGCTGTACAAAACAGCTAATTTTGCTTCTTGATATTGCAAATTGCTGTGTCTTACCATATTATTTTAGTGTATTATCTTAATTGTGAACACACTGGTTTGTAGTGCAAACAGTTTTACTGTTTACTGCACGTTGTTGTTCTTCTCATTATTTCCCTATAGCAGCTAATGAACAAGTCTCACCCATAGGCTTACTTCCGTGTTGAAGAAAAAGGTGGGTAGCATTTTTGCTAGTTCATCTGACTGCCATATCATTCATTAAATTTTCTGGTGATGACTTGCCTGGTAAACAGTATCGATTGTATTTCATTTCGATACCCAAGTCAATATTCAGTTTTAATTTAAGTGTGCTTTATTTTAAAGATTTATTTTCGGCATTTTCACATTTTATTTTTGATAGGACAGTATAGCAATGACAGGAAACAAAGTGGGAGGGATCAGGAAAGGTTCACAAGCCAGGACTTGAACTCGGGACACCCAGAGCGCAACAGTGCTGCATGTCAGCACACTGCCCACAAGGCTTTCAGCGCCGACCTTAAGTGTGCTTTGTTGATATGACAAAAACTGTATAAGTGGAAGTTAGACTGCATAAATCTTTCTAGAAAGTCCGGTACATAGCCCCGCACATTACGTCCAGTAAAAAAAAACTTGGCCACAAATTTAGAATTCCCACAAGTCACAAGTTATTAAAACGTGGGCAGACTATTTTCAAAGTGCTGTAAACATCTGCTGGTCAAATGGTGTACAGGCAATGAAACCACCTTTTATTGTCCAACTGCAAATGTTTTCTTTAACGAAATGCACTGTAAAATGCACTAAATGCATCTATTAAATGCAATCTACAAATAATCAAATGTCATTAAATATGAAATGTCTGTATAATATGTGTTTAATGGCTTGTTTTGTGTGTTTTATGGAGGCTTTGGGTAATCATGCCAATGTAAGTCTACTGCTTTTGCTTTTCATTGTAAAAATCAGTTCAGTTAACCATATAGAAACTGTTTTGTGGGTATACTAAGATCCGCTATAATTTCGAAACAGCCTCGTTTGCTGAAAACACATGACTTTTGCAGTTTCGTTCTTGCCCCGAATCACTGGTTTAAAACAAATTATTCATATAGGTTTCAAATCTTCACGAAGCAGTACTTCGAAAGTAACCCATTGACACCCGTTAAAGCCAAATCTTTAACCATCATGACAGAAATTCACAAATACATAAATTGCAAGACAAAAAGCTACAGTTTGAGACCAGAAACACATCACACTGTAAATGGGTTTGTAAGAAAGGTTGGGAATTATTAACTAATTTCTATATCCAATGCTGTCATGTCACATGACAAAAGAACAACTTAGAGCCGAAGAGGGGGCAGTCATGTCAAATTCAGCTTATTCAAGGTGTGAGAGGCAGAATGAAATAGAAAGTGTGATAGATGCTCCGTTCACTATAGAAGAATTTAAGAGAGCATTAGCAAGAGCTGGAATAACATCTCTTGGGAAAGATGAAATCTGTTATAATCTGTTATAATGTTAAAACAGTTGGGAGTTTTAGCATCCATAAGGCTGTTAGGTTTTTATAATAAAATTTGGGAAAAAGGAAAGTTACCAACTAATTGGAAAGAGTCATTGATTATTCCTATTAGGAAACCAGGAAAGGATCCGTCAAATCCAAAGAATTTTAGACCAATAGCATTGAACCCATATATCGGAAAGATAATGGAAAGAATTATTACAGAGAGACTAACATTTTATTTTGAAAGTAAAGGAATTTTATCACCTCATCAGAGTGGTTTTAGGAGACGGAGAGGAACTATGGACCCTGTTATGTCTCGAAATAGATATTAAGAAAGCTTAACGGTTAAAACCACAAATATAGCACCTCAATATAGCATGGTAAAAATGTAATATGGTTCCTAGGTATTTGTATGAAAAACAGTAGTCTAATTACATTTAGTATAAATGCATAATCGCTACAGCTTAATCATATATACTATAATTATATTCCATTACTCCACTTTCGATACATTTAATACATGTCTACATTAATAATATAAAAAAAGTCTACACAAATATCGAGACTCAATACCGAGACTCAGCGCCAGCAAATGAATGTAACTGCGACGTAGAACGTGGGCGGACATTATGCTAATATGTTACTTCGTGACATATAGCCATAACAGAATAAGATTCGAATTCCTGACGACTTGTTCAGGCAATTTTTTCTTTTTTTTCTTTTTTTTTTTTTTTGATAGACAGTAACTTATCGTGCACTGTCGGCTGCACAACTTTGCAGATATTTTATATTCACATACAGCTACATGACACACTGCATGAAAGGTCATATTTGAAAAGGCATAATAGGAAGGCATAAAAAATTAGGAAAACTTTAGTAAAACCAAGTTATGTATGTGACCACTAGAGGTCATACTGTAACGGGATGAACGAGACGAGAGGCGAGCGGATCCATATGCGAGCTTTTATTTAAATCACAGGACAAAGACATGGTCGAACAGGCAGGGTCCAGACGGGAGCAGACAGGTATATCACAGGCAGTCGAAGAGAATAATCCAATAAACCAGAGCGAAAGTCCAAAAGGCAGGCGGCTAGACAGAGGAAACGAGAAAACCAGGCGGGAAAGACAAAACACTGGGGACTAGGAACTCGGAAACTAGGAAACGCTAACAATACAATACAATCTAACAATCCGTGAAGAGCACTGTGAAGGACCGGGGGTTTTATAGAATGCCCGATTGGTCACGGGGACTGACGCAATCAGCGCGGTGGAGGATGGGAGATGCAGTCCGGAGTGTGGTGCAACAGTCAGAGTGTGTGGGTGAGGTGAGAGTGGGACACCGACCAGATTCGTGACACATACAAAGTTTCATTTCAGTCCAGTGTTATTCAGTAAAGTGTGAAGTGAATTTTATTTCTTAAATCATTTTATGTCAGATAGAGGTTTGTTAATAAAAGGTTAGGTTAAATGTTTTATCCTGCACAACAGACAAACACTGGGTTCTTTTGGGTTCAGTCATTGTAAGACCTTTATTTGGGGACCACAGATAAAATCTTGAAACATAAACGAGTAAAAGATTATTGATGGAGAGGTAAGTTTTACACACAGCATAATATTATTGTTGTTTTGTTTTGTTTTATGATACAGTCCATATAAATATTGAGCCCTCAGAAGTTGAATAATAATAAATAAATAAATAAATAAATAAATAAAATAAACAGATCGTGATTGTTATACACATATTGGTAGAATTTTATAAACAACAACAAAATTATTTCTATGGCCCAGGATCAATAAAAGGCAAATGTATAGATTAACATAACCATTCAACAGCGTAGACAGATAATGCATAAATTCAGAATGTAAAATCATTGCTATCTTCAATGGAATTTATAATAAATCGTGTGAATAAAGAACCTACAGTATTTATAATTAAGACCATCATATTTTTTTTGTGAAATGTAGACAACCTAAGTTTTGCATGGCTTTAATAATCTTTTTAAAATACTTTTCACAAATTATCTACTTTTTAAAAATCAAAGAATATTTATAGTTTGACCCTAATTTTTGTTTGCTAATTTGGGTTTCATGCATGAAAATATACAGCTGCCTTTATACTTCATTTAGGGAGCTCATTGCAAGGGGAGCATCATTTGGCAACAACATTTTAAAACCCTGATCCAGAAAACATGTTTGTAAGCTGGTTCACTTGATTAAGTGGCATTTGGGAAAATATGGCATCAAAGAACTGACACTATGACCTTTGGTTAAGTTTCTGTTTGTTGTTCAGTCATATCGTTAGATCATCTGACTCTGCTGCTCCCTTTGCTAAGTGGACATAAAGATCTTGTTTCCTCTATTGTCTCTGCTTCCAGAGCTACAAGTGGAACATCCATAATCTCCTCTGTGGCATCTGTAGCCTTCATTTCTTCAGAACACTCCTCCTTCTTAGGGCCTCCAGTTTCCACAGAATCCTCTTCTTTCCCTGACCCATCCCACTCCCTAGAGACTTGTACCTCCTCCTCTTGGACCTCCTCATCAAACATCTTTGACCCTGTAACCTCCCCTAATGATGACACTGGTCTTTTTTCTGACTGCACTTCTGATATCACACAATTTATTCAAATCATGTACTATATGTAGCTGTTTTTATGTAAATAAACCGCATAGTCTATTTTCATCTTTATGGTGAATAGAAACAAAGATCACATGAACAGACACTCTGTTTGCGTAAATAAAAGACTATGATCCTGCTTGTGTTGCAAACAAGGTACAAAATGTGTCGGAATAAATTGCAGCACCCGCAATGCCACACTGAAAATATGTTTCTTGTTTTTTTTCATGTTGGTTTGATGAAGTGTTGTTTTAAAATCTCCCACATCTGTCCCACCATGTACTTTAATTTTCTGTTTCCATATGACCACTAGAGGTCATTAATGTCATTTTTATACCTTTTTTGCAAATCAGATTTTATTACACTTTTTAAAAAATCATTTTGTTGATGTCAGATGTTATTATTGGAAATAGGCAGATGAAAATTTATATGAATATAAACTGCACAACAGAAAAAGATATATCTCTTTGATCTCTTTGTCATTGTAGTACCTTTATTTGGGGTCTTCAGATAAAATTGTGACAAAAAAAAAAGCAAAAGAGCATTGCATTTGCAGAGGTATTACACACATCATAAAATTAATTTTAATTTTTAGTGAGACGGCCTATATAAATATTAATCTTGCTACCCACACTTAAACCCAGTTCCCAATTACAACATTCTGTCTTTTTAATGAACCTGGTATTAGCAGTCCAGATGTTACTTAAAAGGAATATAAATAAATAGATTTCTAAACAATAACACAATTAGCCCAGGATAATCATAAAACAATGACAGGTGAATGTATAGATAAACATAAATATTCAAAGCAATAGACAGATTTAGAAATTCAAAATGTCACTCCCTTTGATCTTGCATGGGATTAACAGTATGATAAATTGAATAAAGAAATAAAGATCTTTTTAAAACCAAGACTAAAAGGATATTATAATTATATGTGGAGAGTATAGTATTTGTCCTTAGTAATTCTAACTGTGAGAAATAAGCTACTGCTTTTTAGATAGAAGATTGTTTGTATTTTTTTTATTTCCATAAGTTATTCATACCAATCATTTATTGTTTTTGTACATTTGCCTTTTTTCAGACAAACTTGTGTTAAAAAATGAAAATATATAGCTGCCTTTATACTTTCGTAGGGGGTTCCCCTGCAAGGGAATGATCATACTTGGCATCAAATTTGGTATTTTGAAATCCCCTGATCAAGAAAACATGCTTGTCCAATGATTCAACAGATAATGTGGCGTTCGGGAATTTTGGAATTTTTCTATGTTAAGTTTCTGCTTGTTGTTCAGTCATATTGTAAGATCATCTGACCTGGCTCTGCTGCTTCCTTTGCTAAGTCGACTTAAAGATCTTGTTTCCTCTGCAGTCTCTAGTTCCAGAGCTACAAGTGGAACATCCATTATCTCCTCTGTGGCATCCGTAGCCTTCATTTCTTCAGAACACTCCTCCTTCTTAGGGCCTCCAGTTTCCACAGAATCCACTTCTTTCCCTGACCCATCCCACTCCCTAGAGACCTGGACCTCCTCTGGACCCCCTATCTCCAAGGATACCTCCTCCTTTCCCAAAGTTTCCACCTGTTCAGTGTCAACAGCAAGTCCCACAGCTTCATCTAGAGCCTCCTCACCTTTACTGTCTGCAGTCTCAAAAGGTCTATCTTCATTTGGACTTTCGAAAGCTTCATCCTTAGCTGTATGTAATACATCTTCGAAAGCACAACTTCCTGCATCCTCTGTAGGTTCACCCTTTCCTATATCTACTACTTCCTCTAAAGCTGTACTTGCCTCTAAGTCTACTACATCACATTGATCTCCACCCCCTTTTATATCTTCTACATCCCCCTTAGTTTTGTCCTTTCCCAAATCCACTTCATCCCCAATGGGCTCTATGTCAGATAAATTTGATCCTGCAACCTCCACTAAAGCCTCTTGTTCCCCCTCAGATATTTTAGACACATCCAGATTCTCAGCTATCATACCATCATCTAAAGTTTTCAAAATGTCCTCATTTACAAAAGGCTCAATTTCACAAAGTTCCCTCTCTTCAACTGCTGTCTCTTCCTCAACCACATCAGGTAAGCTCTCTTCTTCCCTCAGCTCTTGGACCTCAAAGGTGTTATGCTCTTTTTCCCCAATTTCCTGCGAGGTTTCCTTCTCCTCTCCAGCTCCTGAAGGATTTTCCTCTTGTGTTGGCTCAGCATCTACTAAGCTACTCTCTTTTGCTGACTCAGTGACCTCACTACAGGCTAGTTGTCCTAGATCTATATCCAAACTCTCCTCAAGTCTTATTAAATACGTTTCCTCCACACTTCCACCTTCTGATCGCTCCTCCAGTACTTCTGGTAAAGCTGTCAGAGTCTTCAAGCTGTCTACCTCATCTCCTTGCCGAAGTGGCTCCTCCGGTGGAAGCTCTGGTAGTGTCTCTGAGACCTGAATGAAGGAAGGTTGAGTCTCATCGCATATGATTGTCTCCTCTACAGGTGGCGCTGTTGGCATAACCACCTCTTGACTCCTTTTCTGCTCCTTCTCTAAATGAGGTGAGAAGAACTGTCCCTCTTCCATACCGACCTCAACTAGCGGATATATGTGTGCCACCTCATCCTTCTTCTCCTCTTCAAGGCGCCTGTAACCTTTGGCTTTCTGGACAGGGGTGGTTAGAAGAAAAGGTAAGCTTCTCTCAGGTGGTCCAGGAGGCTCCAACTGTGCTGGAGCTGGTCGATGGAACGCAAAGCGGATCTTCTTTAAAGCAAGGTGGCTGATCTCCACGAAGTTAAGAAACAGTGAAACGCAAGCAACTGCAAGCATAAAAATAATGAAGATGGTTTTTTCGGTGGGCCGGGAGACGTAGCAGTCCACCGTGTTGGGGCACGGCCAACGACTGCACTGGTACAGCGGCAGGATGCGGAAACCGTAGAGGAAGTATTGTCCAACTACGAAGCCTACTTCAAAAAGAGCTTTGAAGATGATATGGCATATGTAGGTAAACAGCAAAGTACCCTCGAGTCTGAACTTTTTGCTACCCTTCGTGCTGGTCTCCTTGGTGGTGCGAACACTTCCCTGATCCGTCGATATTGGAAGACGCTCCTCGCCAATTTCCTGTTGGTGGCTAACCTCGGCTTCTTCACGCTCCTTTCGCTTTTCCTCCATGTGGATGTAATGGACAGCATGGCCGACGTATACAAGCGAAGGTGTGGATACAAAAATTATTTGTAACACCCATAGACGAATGTGGGAGATTGGAAAAGCCTCGTCGTAACACACGTTCTCACAACCTGGCTGCTGAGTGTTACACACGTAGTCAGACTGCTCGTCTCCCCAGACAAACTCTGCTGCCGTGCCCAGAATTAAAATGCGGAAAATGAACAGCACTGTGAGCCAAACGCGGCCAATGACAGTGGAGTGTTCGTTTACTTCCTCCAAAATATTCCCTAAGAAGCTCCAGTCTCCCATGGTTGTGTGTTAACTGTGTACAAGAAAGAAAAAATGAGAATTAGGGAGAACAAGATGATCCAAGAGTATCATCATTAAAATATAGTTAGTGATGAGACACTATGAAAACAATTTTTCCCCTTCTCACTAATCAGTAAACCTTCTTGCTGAACAAATCTTGTCCGAACTGACCATTTACATACAGGACCAGGAAACAACTGTAAGACTTAGATATGCCATTGCCAAAACACATCACCAACGGGCTCACATTCAACAATATAAGCCATCTGCACATCTTACACATAAAAGAAAACTGGACCAAAAAAGCTATTGCATTAAAAGCAGAGACAAAGTGAACTGAGGCTAAATGGTCACCTTTGCACAGTGGCGGGTCCAGTGCAGTCCAGTTCAGTCCGTTGCTCCTGGGGCCTGCGGGGTGAATTGAACTCCGGTCCCCCAGTCACCCAGACTCAGTCCTCGTCCTTGTCGCACCACTGAGCAGATGTGAGCGAATGGGCTATGATGGCTGCTTTTCATGCCTGCCGTATAGTCTAAGCTGCTAACCAGATGCCCTTTATGCACCAGACCACGAGTGTTGATGCAGAAGACAATAGGATCAACAGACCCGCAGCCAGAGGGGCCACAGGGAACAGAACACCATCCACAGGCCCGAACCAAAAGTACACATTAAAAAAAATAAAATAAAATTGGGGCATGAGGTCCACAGCAATGGCCTACTTCATCATGACATACTGTAAGGATACATCAGATGATGGAAAGCAATCTGTGATTGTGAAACATCCCGTTCTTTTGATAATATAAATACATATAGTATGTTTGACAACCAGAATATATCCAAGAATTGTTTTTATTGTATATTTTAACCAAAGAAATGTAGCATTAGTCAGACACTTCTTACAAAAACATAAAACTAATGCTGTCAAAATTAGCGTGTTAATGCAGAGAATTTGTTTTTCCAGTTTAACAGCGTTAATGTTTAATACGGTTAACTCAAGGGCAGGGCTAGGGTTGGCTAACCCAGTCACGACCAGTCACGCATGTAATAAAAAAAATTATTACATTGCTTGTTTAAAATGGACTGGAACTTATTAAAAAGAAACACAGAGCATTACTGGAGGCAACAGCATTAATCAAAACATGAACATGTATTATTAAGCAAGAACACATGGACAAAATACAAGACAAATTGAATTATTTTGGGTGAATACAGCATAGTTTACAATATTACATGCATTTAAACTTGTTTAACAAGTATTTTAGACATAAAAAATGTAGCATTTTATAAGTAGCATTTTAATTTTAGTGTATTCAACAGTTCTCTGTCATAGCTTTTCACCGAAATAGCACTAATTCTTATGCCGGTGTGTTGCTGAAATCTGAGCTGGTAAAGAGCTGCTGTACGTCGGGGTAACCTCGAACTTCAGACCACGGCCTCACGTTTCACTCGTAGCTGAAACTCCAAAACCTGCCCATAAGTAAATAGTACTGACATTAGAGAACATATTTTAATATCAAACAAAATTACAATAATGAATAAAATCCATTTTATGCAAGGCAAAAGGCGTTCCATCCTACGAAACAACTGCTGCGGACGCAGCTGACTAATAATCTTGTCCTTACATTGGGTTGCGTAAAATGATACAATTTACAGCACAGTAAAGACTTTATAACTGAAATAAAATGTATACAAACCTTTAATTTGCTGAAAAAATGCACCAAATCAGTGGCGCTGAGAACCACTCTCTCCTAGAGGACTCAAAAAGCCAGCGCTCTGTAACTCAGCAGCTGGGTTGTTTTGTTGCAGACAGGCTCAACCCAGCAGTTGGGTAGAAAAAATGACCCAGCAACTTACAGAAAAACTACCCAACACTTGGGTAAAAAATTATTATAAAACAACCCAATAAAATGACTTAATAAATTGCACCAAACATTTGGGTTAAAAAAAAAAAAAAACTCAGCACCTGGGTGAAAATATTAAAAATAACCCAATAAAATGACCCAACAGGCTGAACCCAGCATTTGGGTTAAAGGGGTCCTATTAAGCTTTTTCACTTTTTGAATTTTAGTCAGTGTGTGGTGTGTATTATTGGGCATAAAAAAGATCTACAAAGTTACAAATCTCAAAGTTCACTCCAAAGGGAGATATTTGGTTTTTAAAAAATCTCTTTTCAAGAACTACAATGAACGGCTCCTTTGGACTACTGCGTTTGTTTTCCGCATGCAATGATGTCACAACACGGTCCATTAGAATATCATTAAATTAAATCCTGCCTACGGAAATTCGAATTGTTGGGGGGTGGGTAGAGACGATGTGGGGGATTAGCCTAACTTTAACAATGCAGCGCAGAGAGCCGCTTCAACGAGCTGCAGTGCGGTGGGTATAAACACAAGCATTGACTAGAGTTGCCACGTCGGAGCCGTAATGTGCCGCAGGCATGTGCAGTGTGTGGTAAGAGATTTATTCATCATACAGTGTAGATAGCTTCACTTATAATGCAAGTGTTTTTTTAAAATGCATAAACTTGCACTAGAATAGGCTAGGCTAATTAGTGATGATGTTCTTTAAAAATGTTAGGCTGCTTTTAGCCTTATGCTGGAGCTGGTTTCAGGCAAAGAAACTAAGTATGTAAATAAATAAATAAATTAGCACGATAGTATCATGTATTGGCGATCTCCAGGCTGAGGATAGGACCCAACACTACTGTAGCGTATTATTTATTCACCCTCCATTCATCCTAGGTGTATATGACTTCCTTCTTTCAGACGAATGCAATCGGAGTTATATTACAAATTATCCTGGCACTCCCAAGCTTTAGAACGGCATAGACGGGTGTTTCTCTTCATCAGTCCAAAACAAGTCAATAATCGATGCTAAGCTGGACTTGCGCTAACTGCTTTGTCAAGGGGCATAGCAGGATGGAAACACCGTCTAAGCTGTTTGGCAATTGTAACGCAGTGGGACAGCTAACCAATCACAACACATTTTATTTTTCGGAAGGCGGGCCTTCAGTAAACCCGGAACTAATCAAGCCATTTGTGCCAGGCGGGGGAGAAAAGTATTGTAATAATGTAAATTATGTGAAAAATAATGCGTTTTTCGAACCACCAAGCATGAGAGCATGTTCTAGTACACCCTCAAAACAAAATCAAGACTTTGTAAAAGAGCATAACAGGACCCCTTTAAAAAATAACCCAGCATTTTTTAGAGTGTACATTAATTTGAAGATTGAATGTGAAAGTATTGCAATATAAACGTATATTTAAAACTTTAATGTTAGGTGGGATTATTCATAATTAGTTGTAAAACAAACAAACAAATAAACAAACATAAAAAAATCTTCTCCCCAACCTTTAGCAAAGCAGTACATATTTCATTCAGTGAAACGAATGTTGATCCAAACAGACACAGTATAAAATGTATATTGTTTTATGATTCATGTGTTGTACATCAGTGGGAAATGGGAAACACAGACTTCATGATGTGGCTTCTCACGTTAGGTGGAGCTGCATTCTGGTATTACAGTGTTTGCATTTCAGTGTATAAATGGGATACACACAGTAAATTATCCACCCACAAATCTTCAACAAAAAGTTGTTGGTATACTCTGAGCCAAAAGACCTTACAACAACAGTGATATTTCACAAGGAAGACAGCTTTAGGAAATGGTGATAATAAAGCATTTGGGCAAACACACACACATGCAGGAAAGCTGGGTGTTGGAGGTATAAGGTTTTAATGATTTTGTGATAACGGGGCAACAGTGCAGCGCAATGGCATATTTATGATATTGGCCAGGAAGCTCAAACACACATACACACATGGATAAACTTCAACAATACCCTGTTAAAAAACTTCCTGCGCAGCTGAATTATTGGCCAGACACATTCTTGTCATTGTTGGTTCACACCAAGATTCTGAACATATGCAAAGCCCAACAGTTAAATGTCTGGAAATGTGTATAGTCTGAGATATTTGTCATTTTTGTGGGTCTCAGAGACTTCAAAAATCACTGTTTTCCTTACTGTATAGCAGTCCTGACTAAAAGAGTACATGAAACAGTTGGCAAAACCCTATCAGACTTAAAAATGGTTTATTTAAAGTTCGGGATTGTTTAGCACTTATCTAAACTGTTGAATTATTGTTGTCAGGGGAAACAGTTTGCGCTACAATTTTTCTGAGGGAAAACAACATGACTGACAGTCAATGGGCAATGTTTTATGCTACATAGACGGAGAGCTGATTCCAAGTTACACAATTCATTTCCCCGTTCTGCACAGTATCTCTCATAAACATTTGACTGGTTGCTGTGTACATTAGGACCAAACATCAAGATAAAGAGAAGAGCACAATTAACAAACCACTTAAGTGGCACAGACTTCAGTCTACCATTATGTTGTCCTTTCATATGTGTGTGTGAAAGGCTATATAAACATAAACGTCCTAGTGGAAAAAGTCCTGTGTCATCTATGATCAAACGTTTAATGAAACTATGATGCCAAATGTGTCATAAAAATGTAATTTTTTTCAACAAGTTATGTCCTATGTTGCCCCCTCACTACTAATCATAACCTGCCATTGATTAAAGTATGCTGCACATCAAACTTTCAATGTCAACAGTCTCAAAGTCAATGTCATCTTTTACAAAGATGGGAATATAAAAGTGACTATATTAAACTATAAAACTACTATTAATAATAGCAAATAATAGCAAAAAAAAAAACGAACAAAAAAAAAAAACATAAATTAACCCATCTTGTTAATTCATTACAGATAAAAATTATTTATATCAAACTGAAAAAGACTGATGTAATATAACATTCACTGACTTCATGCTATACCTTGCATTTCAGTCCTTGGTAATTGTGCCCTAGAGGGGTTTGTGTGTTGATATAGTGGACACTAGCGGGATAAGCCACATGAATAGTGATAGGATGACACAGAAAGACATGATGTCATTCTCGAGCATTGAGCCTATGGAGCATGTGCAGTCAGGCGTGAGCGCACATTGTGCCAATGCAGCAGACACTCATGAAGCTATAACAAAACTATCAAATGCTAATCGGCTCACAATACATTTCCTGCTTTCCTGCTTTAAAAGACCAATTTATGCTTAGATGTAATGAATAATTTTGATTTATTTTATTTTATTAATGGAAACTCTGGCTATTAAGACTTGTATGGCTTGCTATAATGTAAATGATGTGAAATATGTAGTGAAACCCATTGTAGAAAACCCATGAAAGATTTACATTATTTAAAAAAAATGCACATACTTTTATACATATTTTGAACTATGGGGGTTGCCTTTATTTTGATGATTTTGAAATGGCTGCACTGGGTGAGCTACTGGCACTACCTGTTGCTAGGTTTACCACAACTCAACTTGAAAAATAAAATACTGATCATGGCTCCAGATTGCTACTAAAACGGTCGACCAAAAATATTAATTTGCGAGTGAAGTTTTTGCTGAGGTCGCCACTGGCGACTATATAAATTTACATGTTATGACTTAGAAATTTGCCTTTTTCCTGATTGTTTTGTCATCGCATCTTTTTTAATGTAGATGTAATAAACAATGCACATCAAATTTAAAGTGGAAAAAAGACTTTCAAACAGTCTTCATCTCTGGATACAAGCAGTATTAAGACATTAGCCTAATATTTCACCTACCTCACTGGAAATTATAAGAACAAACATGAATGTTCTCAAGACTCTTACCCTGGAAATCCTGGTTCAGTCTGGCCAAACACAAACGCCTTTTGTTCCTCAGACAGTTTTTTACACTCTTCTCCTTGATTTGTTATAACTTTTGGCAGTCTGTAGTACTTCAATTGTTTTTCCCAATCTGATCGATTAGTACAGCCAAAATCATGACAGTAATGAACTATTCTCAGCAGCAATAAATCAAGGACATATAAGAGTTTTCTTTGATTCAGTGGCATTGTTTATGTTCAGTACCACCAATATGGCCAGTTGATGACGCGTTGTGAAAACACTCTATTTAGTATTTAATTTCTGTATATTTCCTATTTGCTAAAGGGCACAGGAAAATAATGGCTTTATGTGAAGATTGTTTTAAGTTCACTTGTATTAGAAGTTATTTTAAGTCTTTTTTTAAGAAAAAAGAACAACTTCCTAGAGACATCAGTAATATTGGTATCAGTGACACTCACCTTCAGTCATTATATATATATATATATATCACAAATATTAAAAATGTACTGTCTTTATGTTGTTTCTACACTCTAAAAAATGCTGGGTTAAAAACAACCTAACTTGGGTTATTTGGTAACCCAATGCTGGGTAAATATTGGACAGAACACATGCTGGGTTATTTTGACCCAGCTGGTTGGGTTGAATGTTTTTACCAAAGATGCTGGCTTATTTTATTTAAGTTAAATTTTTATTCATTGTTTAAAAATTATTACATTGCTGATTAAAAAAAAAAAAAAAAGCAAGAACACATGGACAAAATACATACATCGTTTACAATATTACATACAGCATAGATTACAATATTACATGCATTTAAACTCGTTTAACAAGTATTTTACACACAAAAATGTAACATTTAAAAGTAGCATTTTAATTTTAGTGTATTCAGCAGTTCTCTGTAATCACTTTTCACTGAAATAGCACTATTTCCTATGCCGGTGTAGCCTAAATCTATGCTGGTGAAGGGCTGCTGTTCGCCAGGGTAACTGTGAACTTCAGACTGTGGCCTTGCGTTTCACTCGTAGCTGAGAGATGCCATGACTGACTCCAAAACCTGCCCATAAACAAACAGTATACTGACATTAGAGAACATATTTTAATATCAAACTAAATTAAACTCAGTACAATAACGAATAAAATCCATTTATTTTATGCAAGGCAAAAGGCGTTTCCATCCTCTGCCGAATAGCAGCACCGACGCACACCTGCTAGATGCAGCTTGAGTTGTGCAGCGTGAGAGAGATCGAAATGACAAAGTCGTGCAAAGTAAAAGTACACAAAGGCCATTTCGTGCACAACTTGAACAAACTACAACAGGTAAAGCTGTCAACTGTGTGGACATTAACAATATCGTTAACAATTCTCACTTATAATCGATACTATGGCTTCTTCTTATCAATATCTTTAGTCTTTATGCTGTTCTGTTAATGCGTGAATAGTGAACTTCATATTAGCCTATTTGTAGTGCACTTGCAGTCCAGTAACCGCAATAAACTTTGTGCTCTGTTACCTTTTAATAAACAAAGTAGGCTATCAGCTTTAAAATTATGCCAAATTCATACGAAATTCAAACAATAAAGACGGCTATGGTGCTCTCTGTTACGACAGGAATGATCGCTTTAGCGCCTCAGTTCAAGCGGCAAGTGAACACATTATATCTTTCTCTTTCTAGTACAAAATGAACATGAATGAACATCAAAAAGTATTTTAAAAGATAGCCTACAGTACAGTCTGGCATCCTGTGTTTGAAACCACTTTGTTGGTTGTTTTATCTAATGTAATTCATTACATTCATACATTTTTGACAAGTGAGACTTAAGCACCAAATTCTTTTTTGGAGGCACTGTCAAGCTGAAGTGTGCATTTGAAACCAATGCACTTTAGGCATTACAGTAATACATACACAGTCCAAATTTTTTTCCCTAACAGCGTTCATATGTGTCATAAAGAGATACAACCATTTGAATTGAAGTCAAAGCAATTTTTCACTCTGTCTAACATGACAAATCTCTTACAGCTGAAAGAATACAGACTTTAGCAGTTCTTCAATGCTAAAAATAGGATGAAGAGGCTAAGGAGGGATGATTTAAATAGAATTAGCATTTAAAACGACACTGGAGGATGGTCATATTTGTCATGCTTTCGGACATTAAAGAAATAGTTCACCCAAAAATGAACGTTGTGTCATCAATTACTCACCCTCATGTCGCTCATCTTTGAAACACAAATTAAGATATTTTTATGAAATCCTAGAGCTTTCTTGCTCTTGACCTTGCATAGATAGCAACACAACTGACATGTTCAATGCCCAGAAAGGTAGTAAGGACATCATTAAAATAGTCCAGGGGCATCAGTGGTTCAACTGTAATTTTATGCAGCTATGAGAATACTTTTTGTGTGCAAAAAAAACTTTATTCAACAACAACTTCTCCTCCGTGTCAGTATTTGATGCACTTTCACAAGAGTAAAAGGCCGCCTATGACATATTTTATAAACCATTAAACTTGAAGTTGGTGAAACACAATGGGCCTACATTCCTGTGAACTCTCAGCCCTGTTCACACCTCCAGCGTGTCTCTTCATTTCTCCTCATTATTCCTGAACTGACCCTCACTTCCTCTGGGAACTGTATTATCGACCCTTTCCAATGATTGTTTAATTAATTTAACTGAATATACAAAGCATTCTCTTCACTTCCCTCCCTGTACACACACAAACTGTTCTCACCGATCACAGTTTATACACACTTGAGTTTTTCACTCACCCAAGCGGACATCAGTCCGAGCCAACCTAAACTCCTGACTAGTGTGTGCGTTCGAATGATTACGTGTGCTGTGTTTGTGAGTGCACGGAGCAGGTAACTGTGCTGAGGTCATTGTGCCGGTCGACCGGTTGTGGCCATAAAGAACACCTCGATGGGTGCGACAGCCGGCGCTGCCCAGCCGCAATTGTGTACGCGACAGGAACAAATGTTGATTTTGGACGGAGGTGAAAGACCTGGCCTTCTCCGCTCTTCCTCTAGACAGACCTGACACACCCTCACCTCTGCTGACCTGCTGATATGCCACTTTGTCTGACCAATGTGCTTAACTGACCTTACTGATATGAAGCAACAATATAGCCGTCCATTGAAAACCTGATAATCAACGTAAAACTGATAAAAAACAATAGGCCCTGCTTATTATTGATATAAGCTTATGTTGATTCCTTAAATATATAGGCCCTATAAGCAGTACTCCACAAAGCTCCTGGGGGTTAAAAATGTACATTTTTCTTACAAAATTCGCTTCAGGGGGCCTTTATTTACCCCCCCGGAGCCACGTGGAGTGCTTTTATGGTGGATGGATACACTTTATTGGACTTCTATTGGACAACTGAAAACAGCCATACACTGGCATTATAAAGCTTGGAAGAGCCAGGACATTTTTTTAATATAACTCTATTATATTATATTCGCCTGAGAGAAAGAAGTCATATATACCTAGGATGACTTGAGGGTGAGTAAATCATGGGGTCATTTTAATTTTTGTATGAACTATCCCTTTAATCACTCTTTTGATATAATTTGGCAAACTGGCTTTCAAAAAGGCCTACAATTGATTGCTGTTCAGTTTGAATTAATTAAACAGTTGAAACACCACTACTGTGTGGCTGCTTGGAGACGAGGACTGTCGATTCTGCTTGGAATTTGTTTGGAAAAATTTTGTTTGCAGAGCAAAAACAAAATAAATGGCAATAATAACAGCATTCTCTAATGTCATAATAAAATACAAAACATAAAAAAAATGTAAAAAGCTCTCCATTACTGATTATGTCATTACTAGAGTAATGTACCGACAAATCTCGACAGATGTGAGAAACCTCCATTGGGAAAACAGACTCCACGCATGAGAAAGAATGAAATACAGGGAACCCGAGCAGCGGCAGGCATACGTACAGGCAGATACAAGCTTCCGCTTCCTCAAATTGAAATTCGAAACTTCTAATGAACAAGTGATTTCCTATGGAAGTCAGTGCCACAAAGGGTTCAAAAGCACAGACTGACGATAAGTGTGGGAGCTGAAATATTTAAACCAGGGCTTCAATGTTCTGTTGTATGCATCATTCACATTGCATTAATATTACTACATTAATACTGGTCAATTAAAATGAGTCAGTTTTAAAATTCTTAAAGCAAGAGAAAGCATTTTCAGAAAGTTCTCTTGAGAAAGTTATGACTCACAACACCAAGTATTTACCTCTATTGTTTCAGTGAATTCAGTTTGGTAAACCACTCAGTAACGAGACACGCAATAACCATTCAGATATTTTCCTTATTAAGTTATGGTATTTAGTCGTTGCAGTCACAAGCTTAACCCTATCAAAACTGCTAGTTTAACCAATTCGTTTTACCAAAATAACAAAAAAAAAAAAAAAACCAATAAAATGATTACTTTATTTTTTAATAATATATCTGAAGATGAAATGTCTATGATGTGTAATAATTACTTACTTTTAAACAGCAGGTTGTACAGCTCTCATATTGTTTGTTAATTTAGTCTGATATTTGGAAAACTTCAGATTTAATTTGTATGGTTTCCGTTGTGCTATAGCAGTAAGCTTTTTTCAGAGCCACTATAAATAATATATTCCCGAATTAGGGCTGTCAAATAATTAATCGCGACTAATCGCATCCAAAATAAAAGTTTATGTTTACATACTATATGTGTGTGTGCTGTGTATATTTATTATTTAAATATAAATACTTACACATATATGTATATATTAAGGGAAAATGTGTTTTATATATATACAATACTGTGCTATATATAACTAGTACTGTATATATAAAGTCTTCTTAGCCCACTAGTATTTTCACCAACAAAAAATGGTTTTAAGTCAGTTATTTGTATCTTTTGCTGTAGTGTGTCAATAGGAAATATCAGTTTACATTTCTAAACATTCATTTTGCCATTAATTGTAATAATCCAGTGAGATTTTTGTTTGCACAAGGAGTCTGACAACAGCCAGTGCTCCACACAGAGATCTGATCTGACCATCATCCAGTCTGTCTGGAATGACATGAGGAAACAGAACAAACTGAGACAGACTAAATCCAGAAGAACTGTGGCAACATCTCCAAAATGCTTCAAGAAACCTACATGCAAAGCTACCTGAAAACTTATGCGCAAATGTACCTAGGGCAAAAGCAGTTTTAAACGCAAATATGGTTTACCAAATGTTGATTTAATTTAGTTAATAGAAGTTAATTGATAAATAAAATCTATTTAGGACATTATTTTTGACAGCATCCTCATTTTACAGCATTTTTACACAAGTGCCTAAAACTTTTAACAGTACTTTGCAGGTAGGTTTCTTGAAGCATCTTGGAGACGTTGCCACGGATTTTTTCTGGATTTAGTCTCAGTTTATTCTGTTTTTTCATGTCATTCCAGACAGACTGGATGATGGTCAGATCAGATCTCTGTGTGGAGCACAGCTGTTGTCAGACTCCTTGTGCAAACAAAAATCTGACTGAATTATTATTACAATTATAGGCAAAATGAATGTTTGGAAATGTAAACTGATATTTCCTACTCACACACTACAGCAAAAGATAGAAATAACTGACTTTAAACCATTTTTTTGAGCTGGTGAAAATACTAGTAGCCTAAGACTTTTGCACAGTACTGTATATATATATAAATATTTGTAAAATATGTACATGTATGCATGTGTATTTATATATACATAATAAATATACATAGTAATCACACATATAGCATGTAAACATGAACTTTTGTTTTGGATGCGATTAATCACGATTAATCATAAAGCTCGAAAGAGCCAGGACATTTTTTAATATAACTCTGATTGGATTCGTCTGAAAGAAGGAAGTCATACACACCTAGGATGGCTTGACGTTGAGTAAATAATGGGCTAATTTTCATTTTTTGGTGAACTATGCCTTTAATGCAGCTAATCTTGCAAATTTAGCAAATCGAACGATTATCTTTTACTCAAATTGAACAAATTGTCTGTAACATATCACCCAGCTTATTTTCAAGGTGCACTCATAAATCTGTTTGACTGCTGTTCAACAGAAAAAAGGAAACAGTGGTCACCAAGTACAATAAGAGCCACTTGTAAACAGTCAAGAAGACTAGTTCACATGTGTAAATGTTCTCTAACCCTGTTATGTACAAACTACTATAAACACGCAAGCATATAAACTGGCAAAATGTGTTTGTAAAGGTCAAAGGAGGAAATGATTGATTGTTCTCTTGAACCTGACAGGAAGCAGACGCTGGACTTCCTGTAAGCGTAGCACTGGTCACTACAGGGAGCCAATGCTGAGATGCTGTTAAAACAATGGATGAAGCAAAAGATGAGGGGACAAAATGTAGAGGAGGGGGGTGAATGAGGAACAGAATAAACAGGAGAAAGTAGTGAATGGCAACAATGATGGAGTCAGGGTCTGTGGGAAAACTGTGTACCTGTCAGTCACTACCTTTTTTTTCAGCTTTTTGGGTTATTTCCTTGGGTTATTTTTAATATTTTTACCCAGGTGCTAGGTAGTTTTTCTGTAATTAAGCTGCTGGGTCATTTTTAATGGGTTATTAAATATTGGGTTATTTTTTCTACCCAAATGCTGGGTTGAGCCTGTCTCCGAACCCAGCTGTTGAGTTACAGTCAGAACGTGGACTTTTTGTGTCTTCTACAGGAGAGAGGAGCCGCCATCTTATATATCTGCCCAACGCCCTGGGAGCCAGCAAAAGGGGGCCGCACAGGGATGCCAAGATTGAAGCAGACCGTTGGGGGGCAGAGCACAATGACAAAAGGTCATGTGAAGTTTTTTTTTTTTGGTTAGAGGAACACGATGGAAAATCGTGGAAGGAAGTAGAGACCTGAGCCACATCTGGAGGGGGCGAAGGAAACCCACTACCAGCACAGTAATGAACTACTCTGCTCAGTTCGAACGGAGGACCCAGAGTTCACCAAGGGGAACCACTGGGAAAGGCGCACTGATCCGAATGGAATGGCGCAGCAAGCCGACACCGAGCCTTCCTCCCGCAATTACCTGATTTTACCTTAAGACACGGGAGGAAACCGGCTCTACGTGGAGGTAGGCTCTACAAATGTCTGCCAGAGAGGCACCGTGCACCAGGAGGAGGCGACACTCCGGGTGAAGTGGGCTCAAACTCCTAGAGGGCACAGACTTGATTAGTCCCCGGGGCCAGCTGTGTGCCAGAGCATCCGTGCAAAGGGGAGCCTCAGTCAGGGAGTAAAACAACTGGCAGTGGGCGGATTCTGGGGAAGCAAACAGATCTACCTGAGCTTCCCCGAATCGGCTTCAAATAAGCTGGACCATCTGGGGATGGAGTCTCCATTCTCCAGGGAGTGTGAGCTGCCGTGAGAGTGTGTCCGCTGAACGGTTCAGCTCCCCTGGAATATGAATGGCACGTAGCGAATTGAGCCACTTCTGACTCCAAAGGAGGAGATGGCGGGTGAGTTGCGACATGCGGCGGGAGCGTAAACCACCCTGGTGATTGATGTAAGTGACCGTCGCAATGTTGTCTGTCCGTACTAGCACATGCTTTCCTTGCAACATCAGTCGGAACCGACGAAGCGCGAGAAACACAGCCAGCAACTCGAGGCAATTGATGTGCCAATGGAGTCGGGTTCCTGTCCAGGAGCCCGAGGCTGCCTGCCCGTTGCATACAGCACCCCAACCCCTGCTGGAGGCATCCGTGTTGACAATCACGTGCCTCGAGACCTGACCTTGGGGCACCCCCGCCCGTAGGAACACAAGGTCTGACCACGGGCTGACAAGGCGGCGACATTCTCGGGTAATGCCTACCCGAAACGTGCCGCGGTGCCATGCCCATCTCGGGATCCGGCCATGGAGCCAGTGCTGAAGCGGTCTCATATAAAGCATGCCGAGCGGCGTAACCGGCTGCCATATGCCCCAGGAGCCTCTGAAAAACTTTTAGAGGGACCGCTGTCTTGTGTCTGAACAGACTCAGACAATTGAGCACTGACTGCGCGGGCTCCTCCGTGAAGCACGCCATCATGCTGACCGAATCCAACTCCATACAGAGAAAAGAAATGCTCTGCACCCTGTACTCACCCTGTACTCGCACAACAGATCTCGCGAGTGAGCTGTTATCAGCCAGTCGTCAAGATAGTTGAGAATGCGGATGCCCTGCTCCCAGAGTAAGGCGAGGGCACCCTCCACGAGTTTGGTAAAGATGCGGGGGAGACAGGGCTAGTCCGAAAGGGAGGACTTTGTACTGAAACGCCCAACCCTCAAAAGCAAACCGAAGAAACGGTCTGTGTCGAGGCAGAATTGAGACATGAAAGTACGCGTCCTTCAGGTCGATGGCTGCGAACCAATCCTGGTGATGAATGCATGAAATAATGCGCTTCGAGGTCAACATCTTGAATGGCAACCTGTGCAGGGACCGATTCAAAACTCGAAGATCCAGGATGAGACGTAATCCACCGGTCTTGTTCGGTACGATGAAATAGGGACTGTAAAATCCCGATTTCATCTCAGCTGGAGGGACCGGCTAGACTGCGTCCTTCGCCAGAAGGACCGCAATCTTGGCATGCAGGAGAGAGGCATCGGTTTGGTGGATTCACACCAGGGCAGGATGTGTTTTATAGCCTCTGTCTGCTTCTGGACTGCCGAGAACTGCTGGGTAAAGTCCTCGACAATGTCACCAAAGAGGCCGACCTGGGAGATGGGCTTGTCTAGATAGCAAACTTTGTCTGCGTACGCAGCTCCTGCATTAACCCTTTGTCAGGCCTACCCTCGTGCAGCACAGAGGCAGCCTGGCCCGCAGCACTATAAGCCTTCGCAGCGAGAGCAGACAAAAGCTTACAGGCTTTGGACGGAAGACGCGGACAGTTCTTCCGGGTGGCGGCATTTTCCGGGCATAAATGCACCACAACTGCATGCTCCACCTGAGGGATGTCCGCGTACCCCCTGGCTGCCCCATCATCGAGGGTAGTGAGAAGGGAAGAGCCCGGACGTGTCCGGGCGCTGTAGGGCGCTTTCCACGTCTTAGTGAGCTCTTCATGAACCTCCGGGAAGAAAGGAACTGGGGCCGGATGCTGCTGGTTTGAGTCGCGTCGGGACCCCCAGAACCAATCATTGCTTTGCGCACAACCAGCCCGATACTCTTAGCTGCCCGGAGAAGCATGGCCGCCAGTTCGGCATCGGCCTTCGACTGAGCACCCGCCGCCATGGGGAGCTGCTCCGTGGATTCCTCTGCCTCATCTGGTGTAAGCCCCTCCTCTGATGCCGCGATACACATTCGATCCTCCTCAGGAGCGCCGAAGGAGACGCTGGGTCGGAGCATTCCGAACTGTGATCGTCAGGCTACCCTTCTTCCTAACCAGAGTAGCATTTAGAGCATTTAGAGCACGAGGAACTAGACCGGGGAGGAACGGAAGGGAGCCTTCTCGAGCATGAGAGGCGTAACCTAAGCGTAACCTGGACATGCGTTCGCAATAAGGGCATGAACCATCCACGAATGCCATCTCAGCTCATGGCCCAGGCATGTGAGACAGCGATCATGTCCGTCAGAAGGAGTCAGGAAGCTACCGCATCCAGAAGTACACGGTCAGAAAGACATATCGAACGATAAGGCTTTCAACAACCGTGTAAGCTGAGAAATTAGCTCTTTTAGCTGGTTGCCCAGGGAAGAACCATGGCACTCTCTGTGCACTCAAGGCAGTACTATCGCTGGAGATGCAAAAGAGAAGCAGCCGGAACCCCAGTCTTCTCCCGCGGCCGAGGAGCGATAGCTCGCAGACTTTCTTTTTTTCTTGCGTCAGGAACAGTGAAGGCTCCGAAGCAGAAATCTGAATGAGTGGTTGCACACCACCATCTTATATACCCATATGTACGGGGGTGTGGGGTGGCATGCAAATTCCACTCGCCAAATTTCACTGGCTTTTTCTTCTAAAGATCGGAGGTGACTGGACTCCCAAGGGAGACCCCAAATACGTCAGTATTGACATAACGTTGTAGAGAACGACTGAAGGGGAAACGCCTTTTGTCTTGCATAACATAAATTAATTTTATTCATTATAATACTAAATTCTATTTAATTTGATGCTAAAATATGTTCTCTGTACTCAACACTGTTTGTTTACGGGCAGGTTATAGAGTCAGTCATGGCATCTTTCGGCTACACGGCACAAGGAGGCGGTCAGTTCCCCCGGTGAACAGCAGCCCATCACAGGCTTAGATTTCGTCGACACACTGGCACGAGAATTAGCACTATTTTGGTGAAAAGTGATTACAGACAATGGCTGAATACACTTAAATTAAAATGCTGCTTTTAAATGTTAAATGCTTGTTAAATGAGTTTGAATGTATGTAATATTATGCTGTATTCACCCAAATAAATTCATTTGTCTAATTTTGTCAGTGGGTGTTCTTGCTTAATAATAAATGTTCATTTTTTGATTTTTGCTGTTGCCTTTATAATTCTGTGTGATTTTTAATTTCCAGCCCATTTTACGTCTGCAAGATAATAATATTTGAACAATAACTTACTTAAATAAAACAACCTAGCATGTTGGGTAAAAACATTTATCCCAACCACCCAGGTCAAAATAACCCAGCATGTGTTCTGTCCAATATTTACCCAGCACTGGGTTGCCAAATAACCCAAGTTGGGCTGTTTTTAAGAAGCAGCTTTAGTGTAAAGGTGAAGGTGGATTGCATCAGTCTTTCAGATTTAGAGTCCAGATTTAATTTTGTGCTTAACTTTCTCACAATTTCATTCCCTGCTCTGCACTGGAAGTTGCAGTGACCACTGAGGATAATATGAAAGCAATTGTGCATGGAGTCATTATCACTTTTTGAACAAACCCTAAACACCAACTAAGAGTTATAGTGATGTTTGGCTTAGCACCATTAATAAAGAGAATATAAAGGACGGATGGAGGAGGGTCAAAGGACTAGAGGATATAAAAGGAAAAGAGGCTGATTGCCATTTAGATGCTGAGCTTCAAAATATGATTTCATCCTACCATTGGACCGCTTCAGAAACAATGTTATCAGAGGATATGACAAGCTAACGCCATGAAAAACACTCTCCATCTTTCTCTCAATTTCCCACACACACGCTCTCTCTCCACTTTTTGTCTCATTTTCTCACTCTTCCTTTCTGTTCTCCCTGTCATTCTGTCTCTGTCTTTCATTGTATGTCTTTAGTTGCAACTTCTAATGTTTTTACCATGCCTCAATTTCAAAGAAATAAAATACAAACAGATATTTTTAAAAAACTGATCAAATTTCTAATTCAATTTCAGTAATGCATTTACCATGCCCTTGCTTTCTATCAGGTAAAACCTTTATTGGACCACAAATAAAAGTTTGTTATTAGGATAAAATAAACTGCAGGGTCTGTTCATTTGACATTTACATTCATGCATTTGGCAGATGATTTTATCCAAAGTGACTTACAGTGCATTCAGGGTATATATTCTGTCTGTTTGTTTGCTCTCTAGGCATCGAACCCATGACCTTGGCATTGTTTGTGCCATTCTTTAATAGTTGTTGAGTACACTCTGATGAAATTAGCTGAACTGACAATGAAATCAGCCAAAGCCTACATAGACACACATTTTTTTTTCAGACCTGTCTGAGGTCGATGTCTCGGGGTGGCTCCTTTCCTGTGTTTGTCTGAATGGTTGTGTCTGTCCACTGAAATCCATGTTTCAGCTCCAGTGAAGAAAAACAGAACATCTACACGTCCAACTTCCTCCTTTCTCTTAGAATAACGTCTGTCAGTCTCCTTCTTTCCTGGGCCGGTTTTAAAAGTGTTGATTGCTGTGTTTCTATAGGAGTGGAGTGTGCTTTTAAAAATATATAATCAGCATGTTCAGAATAGTAATGGGTGATGAAAACTGACAAAAAAAAAAGAGTTGTGGTTTCAGGTTGAAAATAATATGTGTAGGAAAACTGAGGTATGCTGTGGAAATTGTTCTCTAATTATGTGATCCATGACTTGATTTGATTACGAAAATAACTGAACAACAAAAATAGTTATATTTAACATTATGTTTAATATTATATTATGTTCCACATTACCTGGAAAAAATATGTTTTAAATTACATAGAAAGGAATAGTTCCCCCAAAAATGAAAACTTAAATAACAGTAGAGTCCATTGACTTCCACTGACTGTATGGGCAAAAAACCTGAGACATTTCTCAAAATATCTTCTTTATAGAACAAGAAAAATTTCAAACTTTCACTATCCCAAAAACATATTGCAGACCACTAAAGGGACTAGGGAGAGTTTAAGGGTTACTCCACCCCAAAATAAAAATTTTGTCATTAATCACTTACCCCCATGTCGTTCCAAACCCATAAAAGCTTTCTTCGTCTTCAGAACACAATTTAAGATATTTTGGATGAAAACTGGGAGGTCTGTGACTGTCCCATTGACTGCCAGGTAAATACCACTGTACAGACCCAGAAAAGTATGAAAGACATTGTCAAAAAAGTCCATCTGCCATTAGTGGTTCAATCTGAATTTTATGAAGCATTGAGAATACTTTTTTGTACGCATAGAAAAAAAAAGTTTTTATTTACCAATTCGTCTCCTCCTGGGATGGAGTAACCCTTTAACAAAAGACATTAATATAAGTAGGTACAGAAATTGTGTCAATAAATTAAAGGGACTCACATAAAACACTTGCATTTTTCAGAAAAAGAAAAAATCAGCACATTCATGAAATATAATAAATCTATACCTGTTACGCGCGCACACACACACATAATGTGCAACAGTTATCATCAGTCTGATCATGGCGATGAGGATTTGCTTAGTGACGCTCTCCAATTAGATTTCCAATTAGAGTCCAAAATCTTTATTAGGACTCAAATTTTTGACCGGTCTCATTTCTGACCTTCGACATTGCGAGCCTAAAAATCGCTAAAAAACATTGTTAAAGCACTCCATGTGACATTAGTGTGGTTCAACCGTAATGCTCTCATAACATCATAAAATTACGTTTGCACCACTGATCACATGGACTATTTTAACGATGTCCTGACTACATTTGGGCCTTGGTAGTTGTGTTGCTGTCTATGCAGGGTCAGAAAGCTTACGAATTTCATCAAAAATATATTAATTTGTGTTCCGAAGATGAACGGAGGTCTTACTGGTTTGGAACAACATGAGGGTGAGTAAATAATTACAGAATTTTTATTTTTGGGTGAACTATCCCTTTATTACGAAGAGTCAATTTATCATGTTTTTACTGAATTCCTCACAGTTTATGCTTTAGCATTGAAAAACTTTTTTTATACTGAAATAACTTTGGGGGAAAAGGCTGTCTTACAATCTTAAACAAACATTAAACATGCACAGTCAGAATTATGAAGAAAAGAGAGTGCTAAGGATGCCTTCAATGCCTTATGTTTAAATCCCAGAGCCACCTGTCATCTCTTGACTTTTATCTTTTTGACTAAATTAGAAAAATTAATCCTGGTTTTATGTGTGTGAAGAGAGAGAAACAGCCAAAATAAACAACTTACACATGCATATACTCAGACTGACTGAGGCCTTTCCTGCGATGTGTGGTGTTAAATGAGCCCAAATAAGATATTACAGGCACATTTGATAGTAAAACAGATGCCTGATGGCAATTTTGATCCATTTTTATTTCTTAATTAAAGCAGTTCTTAAAATAGGGGTCAAAGTTTAGAGATTTCTCAAGAAAGAACTTTCCATTTCTCTGTGGCTTTGAACAAGTAATCTGTTAATGACACAAAGTCATCATCAGCCCTTTGTAACCTTTGGTGTCCTTTACACCAAATTAGCATCATTGTGCACATTATGCTATATATATATATATATATAGATAGATAGATATACACAAACAGACACAAACACACATGGACCCAGCAGCAAGGAGTACTCAAATATAAAGGATTCCCACCACACACACACACAGACACGTGCACACACACAAACACACACAGACCCCTGAGCAAGGATGAATGAAACCTCAAAGATTGCCATTATATAAACCTGACATACATCTTCCGGCTCTCAGCCGATGAGCAGCATAAGCAATGAAAGAGAAGTGAAGAGAGAGAGAGGAGGGGGTTACAGCTCAGGCTTCTGTTTAAATTAGTCTCTGTGAAGTTAGTTCAATTTCGTCCTCACTGGGATACAGTAGCCTAACAAGACTGTGTGAAGGAGAGAAAGAAAGGGACACCTGGATGAAGAAGAGAAAGGGATCATGTAATCAGGTACAAGATTTTAATATCCTATAAATACTGATGCAATACATTGAATTCTGATGCATCATACTGTTCTGCAGATGAAGAAAAAACTACTACACTTGTATATTTTCTTGAGATAATGTGAGTGGAGTTTCACCATGCTGAACCCACAAGCAGGATGTTAGGATGTTGTGGGTGGTTGCCAGGGTGTTGCTATGTAACTCAATGCCTATTTTGTGAGTTAGGTGCCAAGAAGTAGCTTCAGCTTTAACTGTAATTATTTGCCCCCTAGGCCTCTACGTATATTGTACAACTTTTATTCTTTCTCACACATATTATGATTACTGAGCTTATTTATTTTCTATATTACTTGTTTTCATGTGGTTCCTTGCACAACCCTATGACCTCAAAACACTTTTACCACAGCTGTGATTTGCAAATCAATATGTTTTGACATTTACATTACATATTCAACTCTGTATGTATAACTTTTTAACTTTTCTGACATAGTAAACTTGCTCAGTAGCTCACCCAGTGCAGTGGAGGGCTCGCGAATGAGTCCTGTGAAACGCGCGTCATGATAAAATAGCACAAGTTACACGTAGAAGCAAGTTAAATTTTTATCTTATGTATGCTTTGTTAAAACTATTTGTTGATTTTAGTGTACAGTTGAAACCAGAAGTTTACATACACCTTGCAGAATGTGCAAAATGTTAATTATTTTACCAAAATAAGAGGGATCATACAAAATGCATGTTATTTTTTATTTAGTACTGACCTGAATAACATATTTCACATAAAAGACGTTTACATATAGTCCACAAGAGAAAATAACAGCTGAATTTATAAAAATGACCCCGTTCAAAAGTTTGCATACACTTGACTCTTAATACTGTGTTGTTACTTGAATGATCCACAGCTGTGTGTTTTTTTTTTGTTTGTTTGTTTAGTGATAGTTGTTCATGACTCCCTTGTTTGTCCTGAATAGTTAAACTGACTGGTGTTCTTCAGAAAAGTCCTTCAGGTCCCACAGATTCTTTTGTTTTTCAGCATTTTTGTGTATTTGAACCTTTTCCAGCAATGACTGCATAATTTTAAGATCCATCTTTTCACACTGAAGACAACTGAGGGACTCATATGCACCTATCACAGAAGGTTCAAACACTCACTGATGCTTCAGAAGGAAAAACAATGCATTAAGAGCTGGGGGTGAAAACTTTTGAACAGAATGAAGATGTGTACATATTTCTTATTTTGCCTAGATATCATATTTTTTCATGTAGTACTACCCTTCAGAAGCTACAGAAGATGCTTACATGTTCCCCAGAAGACAAAATAAGTTAAATTTACCCTGATCTTCAAATTCAAAAAGTTTTCACCCCCAGCTCTTAATGCATTGTTTTTTCTTCTGGAGCATCAGTGAGCATTTGAACCTTCTGAGCTGCATCCGAGCACCTCAGTTGTCCTTAGTGTTAAAAGATGGATCTCAAAATCATACAGTCATTGTTGGAAAGGGTTCAAATACTCAAAAATGCTGAAAAACCAAAGAATTTGTGGGACCTGAAGGATTTTTCTGAAAAACAACTCTGAATTACATCACGATTTGAACCAGTGCACCCTTGCATTCTAAACAAAAACTGCACAATACATACAGAGAGAGAGAGAACTACTTATTAAAATGGAGGTCACAGTTTACATGTGGAAGTGCATGTATGGTGAAGATACGTTTGTGTGCTTTTTGCATGAAAAGGTTTATTGATCAGGGCAGGGGGTAAAACTTCAAACTTCAACAAACACATACAGTGATACAAGCACAACGCATCACATCACCAACAAACCGCCTGAGAAGAACAGCCATTGTGTTCTATTACAATCTCACTTCCTCTCTTTACACGGTGGTATTCTTCTCACCAAAATAGAGTGCCACCAAGTGCATTCTGATGGGGGCGGGTGGGGTGGTGTAGATTGGGATGGGGGGGGGCAACTAGAGAGAGACAGGGAGGGAGGGAAGTAGGAAGAGAGGGGAGGAGGAAAAGGAAGAGTGGAGGGGGGTTTGAAACACCCCCTGAGATGGCCCAGTATTTCTCAGAGTGTCGCATACTTGTGCTCTATTCCCACAGTGGGACGGCACAAGGGGGTGCTTTATATGAACTCCGGTATCGCTGGAGTGTTTTCTATAGAGATACACTGCCATTTTTCTCCATTGCTCAGTATATCCCCACTGTCATACAGACACCAGAGCTGGGCTACATCTACAAGACCCCCGGGCCACAGAATAACAGCCCACTCATTCATCTGAAGAGGACAAGACCACAGAAGATTCAACCAAAGACACTCTCATAAGTCTGAAGTCAGACAGGTAATTCACTTTTATCCTTCACTTTAAATGTTCAATGGATCTGTGGGTCAAATAAGATTTATTTTTTCATTTCTTTTATTAATTTCCATAATTTTGAGTTACAGTGCAGAATATAGCAATTTAAACAAAGCAAACTTTTATTATTTATTTTTAATTATTTATTATTAAAAATATGCATATTTTAAATTATATGTATAATATGTAAATAATAAATTATTTATTAAATAACTTTTACTGTATTTTAAAGAATAAAATCAGTTGATTTAATAGTTTTATTATTTATATAATATTCAAATATGTTAATATTTATAATTTAATATATTTATAATATTTCAAAATGTAATTATTTATGAAATAAGTGTTTACATTTTAATATTTCCATTTTGGAAGTGGAAAATACATTCCATTATGTACAGATTGTGCTATGTTCATTTTTGCACAATGTCACAGTCATTTTGAATCAAATCTTATTACATTTGCACATTATGACATCACTTTTGCCATTATAAAGGATTATGATTTTATGATACTTCAGTGACTGACTGCTTAGTATATTTTAAGTAGGAATGTGAATTAGATCACCTGTGCCATGATTGGTAAACATAT
Source organism: Cirrhinus mrigala (assembly GCA_036247105.1). Lineage (NCBI taxonomy): Eukaryota > Metazoa > Chordata > Actinopteri > Cypriniformes > Cyprinidae > Cirrhinus > Cirrhinus mrigala. The sequence continues at coordinate 20,489,653 of CM070015.1, forward strand.
CAGTTTTACTTATATAACTTGTTAAAGTGACCCCACTTAACCTACACCTACACACATATTAATGTGATTAAGTATCAAACCAAGTTGCAGACAAATGATTCTAGAAATTTCTTTAGACCCAATTCCATTTTTCCAAGCCAAGTTTTTGTTTAAAACCTGACAACTGTTCTTTTGCGTGTGAAATATTTAGCCTTAGTTTAAATTCTATTGTTCTTATTGGTTTGTAGATTTGTTATTTAATGCAGTGGCATTCATACATTTTTAAGTGAGGCTTAAGTGTCCAAATACATTTTAAGAGTCACTGTAAGTTTAATTTATCTTTTATATCCCACTCACAAAGTGTAGAAAGCCCTGTATGTGACATCATGATTAGTAAGACACTGGCTGATCAGTACAGTTCTTTTGACAGTGAAAAGAGAAACAGATCCACCATGTAAGAAACACATCACCCTGTTAGCAGCCTGACAAGCAAAGAAAGGACTGCCTTCACGGCCCCTATGAGGGATCCCACTGGATGGCAGCTGTTGATATGTGTGGGTGTCTTCGTAAAAAATGGGCTGTGCATTGGGCTGAGTCAGGCGAGGGGTATTCTCACTTCATATGGCTAAACTCAGCGTCTCATCCTTGAAGTTGCCATCCTTTAAAGTGGCCTGTGTCAGTCCTGGAATGCCTGGCTTAAACAGTTGTTCTGTCCTTTGTAATTTAAAGCATGCATTTAGCATTGGTATGCAAGTTCAAGATCAGTAACACAAGTGTACACACAGGTTTGAGCTTTAACTGGAAATGATGATAGCTTGCCTGGTCCAGTAATTGACCCTTTGCAGGACGTTTGATTGACAGGTGACCTGACCAATCATAACACTGAATCTGCCATTTTTGTCTGACAAACAAACCAGACAGGAGAGTAGATTAACATTGGTGGACTTGAACTTAAAAAATGGTATGTTTTGAGTCTTTCCGCAGTTGAATATATTGAAGATATTCATTCATGTTTATTTCATGGTATAACTAGTAAAGAGGAAGAGATTATTGCTTGAACTGAGGCATGCACACATTAAAGTGATACAAAACTAGGGCTGGGCAAAAAAAATAAATAAATAAATTTTCGATTAGTTATTTTTAAATCGACGTTGATTTAATATTGATTCTCAAAAGCCAAAAATTAATCTTTTCCAGTATTTTTTTCAGCAAACATTTAACAAGATCTGATAAACGAACAAATCTTATCATTAGTCTTCTCCACTAGATGTCACCCTCTTATTTACCTTGCGCGATGTTACAACAGAAAGCCTGTCATTCATTCAGCGCTTATCATGGTGGAAATACTGTTAACGAACAGTAATATGCATGATTTGCAATGCTCAAGTGAAATGTTATAGTGATACTACAAATCTGCGGAAGCACTTGACATCGCGCATAAGGCGCCATGATTTCCACAATGAATGAATGGACGCACTGTTTTGTTTACTACACACATAGCAGGGTTGCCAGGTTTTCACAACAAAACCCGCCCAACTGTTACTCAAAACTAGCCCAATCATGTTTCGAGAGGGGTCCCCCGTTAAAAATCGCATTCCAGAGGATAAAATGCATGTTTTTTTTGTTGGTGTTTCCTTGGTTAATTCGTATTTCCGAGGCTATATATGACGTTATTGGGGTCGCTTCAACCTGTGGGCATCAAAAACAACCCGCGGTAACAATGTTAAAGTATCCCAGTTCCGAGGGTAAACCGCGAACTTGGCAACACTGACACATAGGCCTACTAAAGCGTGGACGACGCTCACGGTATTTTCAGCCTCTGCTGTCTCACTATATGACGATATGAACACACAACGATATCATCTTCAGCTGCTTCAAGAGTCACTTAAAGGAGAAGTCCACTTCCAGAACAAAAATGTACAGATAATATACTCACCCCCCTTGTCATCCAAGATGTTCATGTCTTCCTTTCTTCAGTTGTAAAGAAATTTTTTGAGGAAAATATTTCAGGATTTTTCTCCATATAATGCACTGCTATGGTGCCCCGAGTTTAACAAAAAAGACCTTAACAAAAAAAAAACCCTTAACAAAAAAGGTAAAACAGCGATGTAGGACAATTTTGAAGTCGAGGGAGAACATGCGACGGGAGTTTTCCGACATGCTCTAACTGTCATGAACCGGAAAAAAACAGAGTTCAGGCTGAGCAAGACAAGATGAGCATTTGACATTAAAAAGTATATACATTTTATTATTTTTATGAAAATAACCAATCGTTTCGCTAGATAAGACCCTTCTTCCTCGGCTGGGATCGTTTACAACCGCATTTAAACTGCATTTTGGAAGTTCAAACTCGGGGCACCATAGAAGTCCACTATATGGAGAAAAATGTTGAAATGTTTTCCTCAAAAAACAATTTCTTTACGACTGAAGAAAGAAAGACATGAACATCTTGGATGACAAGGGGGTGAGTACATTATCTGTAAATTTTTGTTCTGGAAGTGGACTTCTCCTTTAATTAGCATTTTACCGTTTAATTTCAGAAATATAGTTATATCACATACACAGCAGCTGCAAGTTCTTACGGCAAGCCGTCAAAATAAAAGTTTGGTTTAACATGAAGAAATGGTGACAGAAATATATTACTATTGTGCAGTCTTAAGACTCAATGTAACTGCAATACTACTACTAAATAAACTATTTTTTTTTCTTTTTAATTTTAAAAAAGCCTCTGTTGTGCAGCACTTTGTTTGCAAAAAAATAAAAGGGTTTAATTTGTATTTGTTTAGGATTAAATGAATGTTTCATGTCTTCATTTGATTACCAGAAAAATGAAGAAAACATTTTATAGGGCCCTATTGTTGTTTTAAAAAATAGGACCCTATACAAAAAAGAATAGGTTTAAAATAAAGGTATGTGGCTCTTAATTTCTTTTTATTAAGTTCCCATTTGTAAACTGATGCTTACTGTTAATTTTTTTAGAAATATCAATAGCATTTACATTAAAACTATATTCAATGAATGTAATCAAAAAATCAAGAATTGAATCGGATCGAATCGAGAGCTTGCGAATCAGAATCAAATCAAAACGGGACATCTGAATCAATACCCAGCCCTACACAAAACAGTAGCCAAGTTATTGTTTAAATTTCATAAAAAAAGTACAAAATTTGAGGGCTGAGACTTTGAAATATATGAATATTTAATTAGGTAAAAACAGAAGCAGGTTATGATTGGTTGTAACGTTCAAGAGCTGCATTGATTCACATTGTATTTTACAATCTAAATTTTACCAGAAACCTTACAAAGGTGCTCTAATATCCATGGTTGATAAGGGCCTGTACAAAAGATTTAAAAGTTCATGTAATATTCTATTAATTTACATAGCCTGTACATTACTCTATAAGACAAAAGACAACATTAATGCTTAAGGAAGTAACACATCATATTAAGAGCCAGGGGTAAATATATACATGCTACTTTGTGTAAATTTACTTTGTCTTGTGGATTATATGCTATGCCATTTAAAGGTTTGGGGTTAGTTTTTTTAATGTTTTTGCACTTAATTAATCACAAATACAGTAAAAAGAGAATTATTGTGAAATATTATTACAATTTAAAATAAGTCTTTTATATTTTAATATATTTAGCTCAGTTTTCAGCAGCCATTACTTCAGTATTCAATGTCAAATGATCATTCAGAAATCATTATTTTGAATTCTCATTCCAATATGCTGACTTTGTGCTGAAGAAATATTTCTTTTTATTAATGCTAAGAACAGTTGTGCTGCTTTTTTCAGGCTTCTTTGATGAAGAGAAATTTAAACAGCATTTTTTGGAGACAGAAATCTTTTGTGTAAGAAATCCCTTTCGAGCAATTTCATGTGTCCTTGCTCAATAAAAGAACAACAAAAATGTTGTTGACCCCAAATTTTTAAACTCTAAATTCCTGTGGTAGTAGCTTCATCATGCATTCAATCATTGATTCATGCAATTTTTATGATCCCTCTTATTTGAAAAAAAGGATAAACATCATGCAGATTCTGCAAGGGATAAACTTATAAGCAGAACTCCATAAACCATAGTGTTTGTCTTTTGTGTCTTGCCTAGTTTACACTTCTGGTAAATTGGGACAAAGATGTGACTACAGTCTGAGGTGTCATGCTGATGCTGGTAGTCCCTGACATCAGGTTGAGGGGAAACGGCTTTAATAAATATTTATTCCGAGTTAAGGGGTCGGTCTCATGCATGGGCATTGCAGAGCCTCTTATGGTGTGAGTATCAGTGTGCCCGCAGCGACATGATCACGTTGAGAAAAACCAGCATGCCATCACTTGCCAGCAGCGCCTGGCACCTTTGTGAAGTGCTACTAGGATGTTTCAAAGGTGTTGTGGCAATGTTCCCAGCTTGTTAAACTGATGCAAATGGGAGTGCGAGGCAGCATGTTATTATAAGTTTATTTTTGTTATTGAATGTTTGACATTGGCTTAGAGTCATAAAGAACAGACGAAGAATCCTTGAGGGCTAAAAGAAGCTCTGATGATTCCTGTCAAACAATTTCAAAGAAGCTTAGGAGGAGTTTAGAAAAGTTTCTTAGATCCTGATCCATAAGCATCTTTCCACTGGAACTAAATCAAAATATTAAAAGGCTGGGAAATTAACGTTTTAAACTATATATACACACTATATTCTATAAATATTCTTTGTATTTAAATTATTAAATAATTAGCAGGCAAAAATTAAACAAATACTAATATCACATTAAAAATACATTAGTTTTGTACTGAGGGGGAAATGTATCTTAATTTAACCCAATAACAATAGCGTGTAATTATATACATTAGAGGCCCTTTAAGGTCAGTAGCCAGTTTCAACTCTTTCCTTTTACAAACAGAAAATCATATGAGAGCAGGTGAAAGTTCTTCCTGTCTGTCATTCATCTCACCAACCCATGTATGAAGTCCCATTGTTTGCGGTCTTCGAGAAATACAGCAGTCTTTGACCTCTCATAATACCTCATGATAAGAGTTTTGGGGGTTTTATGATTTTGTGCATTAACCAGATGCAAAATACTTAGCACACATGAACTCTTATCTCGCGTCGTTCTTTTGCTCTCTTTGGGAAAGAAAACACCCTTGCACTTGTAGACCCTAAGAGACTTGTTTCCTTTAAAGTAGCAAGTCTGGAGGAAATCATATTGTTTGAAATTGCTTCCTAAGAGAAGAAGAAAAGGAAGATGGAAAAAAAGGAAAATGGAGAGACAGAATGAGAAAGAGAGAGAGAGAGCACACTGGCGGCAGAGATCGCCCGGTCAGTGTGAATCAGATGGATATTTCCGTCCTCCTTTTCTTTTTTTCTTTCTCTTCTCGTCTAAGATTCCGTTCCCACCGATGCCATTCTGAACAGCTTTTGCCAACACTACATACGCAACATAAGTTCCCGTCACTGAATGCCAAAGCATCTGATGTGAGACCTTTGAGATATTAAATCTAATAAACAGATTAATGAATTTCCTTTTTGCTTTAAATGGTTAGTTCACCCAAAAATGAAAATTCTGTCATTAATTACTCACCCTTGTGTTGTTCCAAACCTGTAAGACATCTTTTTTTCATCAAAAGCATTCATCTTTGAAACACAAATTAAGATATTTTTGATTAAATCCAAGAGCTTTCCAACCCTTCATAGACAGCAACACAACTGAAACCTTCAGGGCCCAGAAAGGTAGAAAGGACATTGTTAAATTAGTCCATGTGACATCAGTCGTTCAGCCGTAATTTTATGAAGCTACGAGAATACTTTTTATTCAACTATTTCTTCCGTGTCAGTCTTCGACTGAAAGCTTTCATGTGGTGCTGCTGACGCAGGATCTTGGCATTCGTTTCTGAGTGAACTATCGCTTTAATTATTTCATAATTAGAATTGACACATAATAGTAAGATTGTTCAATCAGCCACTCACTGCTCTTTTCTTTCAGTAGCTCATTTAATGACTAGAACTTAACATAAACAGAAAATTTATCATGTTAAAATTCATGTCTTAAGTACATTTGGGTCAAAAATGTAAAACATACTGGGGAATATAAACTTCCAGGTATACACTACCAGTCAAAATTTTTGAACAGTACGATTTTTAATGTCTCTTCTGCTCACTAAGCATGCATTTATTTGATCCAAAATACAGCAAAAGCAGTAATATTGTGAACTATTTTTACTATTTAAAATAACTGCTAACTCTATTTGAATACATTTTAAAATGTAATTTATTCCTGTGATCAAAGCTAAATTTTCAGCATTATTACTTCAGTCTTCACTCTTCAGTGTCACATGATCCTTCAGAAATCATTCTAATATGCTGATTTGCTGTTCAAGAAATGTTTTTTGAGCATCAAATCAGAAATAGCTTTGAAATCACAGGAATAAATTACATTTTAATATATATATTTAAATAGAAAACAGTTATTTTAAATAGTAATAATATTTCAAAATTTTACTTCTTTTGCTGTACTTGGATCAAATAAAGTTATTCCATTAATGCCCACTTTTTGATTGTCTCACTGAATACTAATGGCAGATCAGACATTCTGGCTATTTTACATTTTCTTTAAAAAGTCGGAGAGCCTCTATTCAATCGGCCTGTCCATATTTGGCCATTCTACTGGACTGGTGCTGGCAAAACAGGGTTTGGTACAGGATGGGTGTGAGAGCGCACGCAGACACAGACCCACACACACGTACGCTTTAAAGGTAATTCTCTAGTGTGGCCGCAGTTAGTGCTTCATAAAACATTTGAGATTTAATAGGTATTCGAGTGACAACATCCTGTAAATAGCATTAAATCGAAAGCCCTTTCCGAGGTACCCTTAGCTGGTGCTAAAGAAAACAACTAAAACAGGCACGTGGAGACCCTAAGAAAAGATTGATGTGTCTGTCAGAGCAAAAGACACATAACACACTTTGTCATTTCATTTTTTTACAGCTTTTAAACTGTTGGATCAATTGTATCAATTTCTCTTAGAATTAACAAATTATTTTAGAAATAAACAAGATGCTTTATAGAATGAGTGGAATTTAGAGTGATTTATTTAAGGGGAGATTGACGTGGCTGGACTGGCATTTACGGAAATGTTATTTTGGGAAGCAGGGCAACACTGGACAGTGTTAATGTTAATGTCTAAGATTAATACACCTGAGCTCACGTTTGGCACCACTTACAGAAACAGAGAGGAAACTTTTGAAGGAGTTTATTCTTAGCAAATACTTTACTATTTAAATAATATAGAATATACAGTACTATAAAAAGCATCTGTCTAGGAAAGTTATTTTTTCTCCCAAAATATCTAAAAAATGAAATACTATTTTTTTATAAAAAAATTAATGGTGCGACATAGCTTAAGAAAAATTGAATGGTAAAAGAATTTGTTTAGAATTTTATTTTAAATATTAAAAATAAATTAAACTTGACATTTAAAAAAAAAAATACTGCTCTAGTTTCTCAGCCTGCTACTGTGCCACATTTGTCTGAACTTGGAACACTAACCCGTCATCTCGTTTGATTTGTCTCCGTGTTGAGAAGTTCATTTAGTCCATGCAGCATACTAATAGCCTAATCACTCACACAGGGACAAACACAGAAGCTCAAAGGCTGACACACGTGATGTAGTTGGGAGACAGCTGTAATGTGGTAAAACGATCGCCCTATCTAGGCCTGGACAGGGTCATTCAGAGTGGCAGTTCTCAGGGCCCTTGGCATCACCTTGCCCTAATCTACCCTGCCAAGACCACTGTTCCCATCCTACCCCCAAAAATGGGGCAGGCTAGATTAAAATTAGAACAGCCATGCCTGTGTTTAAATTCATAGTGCTGCCCTCTCAGGGCCTACTGTAAATATACAATATAACATGATACACAGCATGTGCATGTGAAACCTCTGAAAAAGTTTAAGTGGATCACAAGCACAGTCTTTTTAGATGCAGTGTCTCTGTATTTGAAGAAAAGAACGGAAAGGATGTGGCCAAGTATGGTGTGGCCAAGTATGGTGACCCATACTCGGAATTTGTGCTCTGCATTTAACCCATTCAAGTGCACACACGCAGTAGTGAGTAGTGAACAAACACACGCACGCGCACGCGCGCACACACACACACACACACACACACCCGAAGCAGTGGGCGGCCATATTGCTATCGCTGCGGTGCACGGGGAGCAGTCGGGGGTTCGGTGCCTTGCTCAAGGGGACTCACCTCAGTCGTGGTATTGAGGGTGGAGAGAGCGCTGGTTATTCACTCCCTCCACCTTCAATCCCTGCCGGACCTGGGATTCAAAACCGCAACTCGAACCTGGGACCTGGGAACTCGAACCCGCAACCTTTCGGTTACAAGCACGACTCCCTAACCATTAGGCTGCCCGCAGTACAAGACAGTACAAGCACACTTTGACAGTACAAGCACACTTTTCACAAAAAGAAGTAATAAAACAATAGATAACATCGCTCAAAAGAATAACAAAAAAGCTTTTGGACACAAACTTTAGTGATAAACCACACCTGGGATTACTCTGCTATAAAGCATGGGTGTGAACATGAGGTGAACTGATTTCATATATCCACTAAAAATCTCTTTGACACCAGATGATTAAAAGTACTTGTTGTTAAAACACTTTTTTGGGGCACTGTATTTAAAAAAAAAAAAAAAAAAAAAGTTGAGCTAAACTAGAAATAATAAGATGTCATTAATTAAGTTTAAATAAAACTATGGTCAGCCATCCACACACAACACTCTTTTACAAAAGTGATTTGCAAAAGTGGTAAGAACATTTCATGTTTGTAGACCTTTAAATTGAAATTAACACTTTTATATAAAATGTAATACTTAATAACAGTGACACATAATAAAAAAGTATGTTTTTTCCCCTTAAATTTCTTCTAGCAATATTTTTGTAGATGCCTTCAGTTCAGTACACATAATGTGTAAGTCATGGCTGCCCAACCCTGTTCCTGGAGATCTACCTTCCTGCAGAATTCAGCTCCAACCCTGATCAAACACAGGAGCACTTTTTTTTGTTTGATCAGTGTTGGAATTAAACTCTGCAGGAAGGTAGATCTCCAGGAACAGGGTTGGGCACCCCTGGTCTAAGTTGTGTGTTTAGCAATTTGTGAGTGACGCCTGTGAAAGAAGACTGCATTGCATTACTGGATTATTTCTATCTATTAACAGATGCACACGTAAACAAATGATATCCATTTGATATATTGAAAAGGTCTTGATTTATGAATGCCGCATTGTAAGCTCTCCAGTTAACAACACAACTTGCCGATATCGTAAACTAACAGCGCCATCTACGGACTAAACATTTAGACATCATGAATAGACAGCCCAATTCCGTCAAACATCTACTCACATATGCGTTGAAGAACTCCATCCTCCACTCCTTCACTGTGAGAAATGTATATCCCTGTCGTTCAGTCTCCATTGTTTGAGGTTTCTGATTCCTCATTTATTTTGATTTCATCTACATTTTGACTAAATACGACTTTTCTCTTCACCTGTTAACCACAAGCAGGCTCGATGACGCGATACAATTATTCTAAAAGCTGATTGGCTTGTATGGTTACCGTTCACTCTGATTGGTTATGTGAAGAGAGACAAATTCTTTTTTTTTTTTTTTAATTGAATAAATGAACCATATAACCATGTAGAAACCGTTTTAACAATAAAAATAAATAAATAAATTAATTAATTAATTAATTTATTTATTTATTAATTAATTAATTATTATTTTCCTAAAGGGAATAAACACTATTTCACAACAACTTTTTTGAGTGCAGGATTTAAAATAATATTACTTATTTTTAATTGCTAAAAAGCATGTTTTTTTTGGAAAGAGACGAATTTCACTTTATCCTAGTGCCTTTCTCGGTAGTTTACTAAAGAGAGTAATAGTAATCAGTTTAGTAATGAGAAGAACGTTCTTACGCTGTGAGCCTTCTCTAGTTCTTATCACTGTGATACGTGCATGGATTAAAACTCGACTACTACTGCTACTACTACTACTACTACTACTAATAATAATAATAAATTTTCACACTATGTGCATCTGATATTATGTACATTTGTGGGCAAATTTATTTAATCAAAAGTAAACTTTATCAGCTTCGTTGTTATGCTCCGCCTAAATGCATTTTTGAGGGGACTCATGCTGCGTTCCAGACAACTCGGATGTGGGATATTTCCCCATCACAAATCCGGAAGTAACTTCTGGATTTAATAACATTAAAAGTATTTGGAAACATAAAAATATTAATGTTACTAATGATTTAGTAGTATTAAAACACGTATCTGTTATAATTAAAAGAGCACTGTTCCATAAATGATTTCCGGGTTGAAGTGGAAAATATCCTAAATCCGAGTTGTCTGGAATGCAGCATCAGCCTCCCTTGTCATCATATAACCAGCAGGAACACTAAAAGGGATATTTCACATTAAATTGAAAATTCTGTCATTAATTACTCACCCTCATGTCGTTCCAAACCTGTAAGACCTGTAAGTTCATCTTTGGAACACAAATTAAGATATTTTTGATCAAATCAAAAGAGAGCTCTCTGACCCTCCATAGACAGCAAGGGTCCAGCCACATTCAAGGTCCAGAAAGGTACCAAGAACGACATGAGTGTGCGTAATTACTGACAGAATTTACTATCCCTTTAACCATAATACATATATTTCAAAACAGCTTGAAAAGTTGATACCATGGCACCATTTTATGGATCTTGCTAAAAATGATCTCAATTTTCTTTTTTGCTCTCTCTGCATCAGTAGTGTTGTCGTGGAGTGATGGGGGACTGGAGTCTCTTGGGTAATTTTCTGGAGGAGGTGCAGGAGCACTCCACATCAGTGGGGAAGGTGTGGTTGACCGTGCTGTTCATCTTCCGTATCCTGGTGCTGGGTACGGCGGCGGAGTCATCATGGGGCGACGAGCAGTCCGACTTCATGTGTGACACACTACAACCCGGTTGCACTAACGTCTGTTATGACCGAGCTTTCCCCATTGCCCATATCCGCTACTGGGTGCTGCAGATCGTCTTCGTATCGACACCGTCCCTTATCTATATGGGTCATGCCATGCACACCGTCCGCATGGAGGAGAAGCGGAAACGGAAGGAGCAGGAGGAGAAGGGTGAGGAGGGAAAAGGTGAGAAGGAGTATTTGGAACAGACAGAGAAAGTCGAAGATGCAAAGACAAAGATCCGCTTAAAGGGGGCGCTGCTGCAAACATACGTCCTGAGTATTTTGATCCGCTTGGTCATGGAAGTGACCTTTATTGTTATCCAGTACTGGATGTATGGAATCTTCCTGAATGCTCTGTATCCTTGTGAAATGACACCTTGTCCCAACCGTGTGAATTGTTACATGTCCCGTCCAACTGAGAAAAACGTCTTTATTGTGTTTATGCTGGCGGTGGCGGCAGTTTCACTGTTCCTAAGCGTGCTAGAACTGTACCACCTCGGATGGAAACAGTGCAAGCAATGCCTTCGAAAATACGCTGACAAACACTCCAATGATGTCAAAAACACCAAAGTTGTTTCTGTAGCCCAACCCGGCAAGATGAGTATTTCAATGGATCTGCCTGAGACGACTCAGCCACATCCCTCTCAAACCTGCACCCCACCCCCAGATTTCAACCAGTGCCTAGCATCAAGCCAACGTCCAACATCACCTCCGCATCTTCATCAGCACCATCTTCATCACATTCACCAAAACTGCCAGCCCTTCAACAACCGCCTGGCCCACCAGCAAAACTCTGTCAACATGGCCACCGAGTGGCATCACCAAAGCCACAATGATCTAGAGCCGGCTGTGGACTTCCTGCAGATGACCTACGAGAGCCCTGAGGTTCGAGTACCGGGTGAGATGACACCCAGCGCCCCTTCCACGCCATCCTCCCAACCAGGCGGCTTCAGAGACAAGCGTCGGCTTAGCAAGACTAGTGGTACTAGTAGTAACCGAGTCAGACCAGGTGATCTGGCCGTGTAGGTTGGGTTAGAAGACCGTCCCGGAGGAAGAGGAGCTGGGAGTGTGAACTAGCCTTAAGATGAGAGATGTACACTACCAGTCAAAAGTTTCTGAACAGTAAGATTTTTAATGCCTTTTTAAAAAGTCTCTTCTGCTCACCAAGCCTGCATTTACTTGATCCAAAGTACAGCAGAAGCAGTAATATTGTCAAATATTTTTACTGTTTAAAATAACTGCTTTCTATTTTAATATATTTTAAAATGTAATTTACTCCTGTGATCAAAGCTAAATTTTCAGCATCATTACTCCATTCTTCAGTGTCACATGATCCTTCAGAAACCATTCTAATATGCTGATTCACTGTTCAAGAAACATTTATTATTACTGTTTTTAATATTATTATTATTAATATTGTACATTTTTTAAGGATTGTTTGATGAATAGAAAGATCCGAAGATCAGCATTTATTTGAAATATAAAGCTTTTGTAACATTATACACTACAATTCAAAAGCTTTTTCTTTCTCAGCTGTTTTCAACATAATAATAATAATAATAATAATTTTTTTGAGAGGCAAATCGGAATATTAGAATGATTTCTGAAGGATCATGTGACTGGAGTAATGATGCTAAAAATTCAGCTTTGAAATCATAGAATTAAATTACATTTTAAAATATATTCATATAGAAAACAAAAATTTTAAATAGTAAATATATATTTCACAATTTTACAGTTTTTGCTGTACTTTGAATCAAATAAATGCAGGCTTGGTGAGCAGAAGAGACTTCAAAAAAAAAAAACATCTTACTGTTCAAAAACTTTTGACTGGTAGGGTAGATGCGAGGGGCATGCATACTTGTGTGTTGGTACTACAAGATGGGACTGGGATAAGAAAGACTTAAATAACACCATGAATCAGAGGATAATGGGAGTGTGTAAGACAGAGAGAGAATCTGTATCAGAGCATTTAATCTGGTTTCATTGAAACTGTTGTTGTAAGTGTATGTAGATTTTTATAGGGTGGATCAAATAATCCTGAATAAAGGGTGTTGATATGTTTAGATGAATGGAAGATGAAAGGATTGCTGAAATAACTTTGTGACATTGACAAGATAGTACTGGATCTGGATAGTTTTGCACACTGATAAGGTTCATATATTAAGAAAAACAGTTTTGAAATTCTTTATTTGAGCCAAAAAGCAATAAAGCACTCATCAAAGCACAAGATAATAGCAAAAAAGTAAGTAAATAAATAAATAAAAAGGAAAAAAAAAAAAAAAACATGCCATGCCTTATGTGTTATGATTTTGTTAAAATGTCTGAATGTTATTAGCAATAAATGACTACAGAATAGTTTAAGTGAGTACAAATTTAGGGAAACATATGTGAAATAAATAACATTGAATTCTATGAGGTGTCTTATGATATACCTTATGTTTTGATCAACTTACCAGGGATGAAAATATGTGTGAATTATTAATACACAAGAGTTATATAAGGCTAATTAAAGGAGATATCAAAACAGACGAACTCTCAAATCATTTTGATATTCAGATGATATTGAAAAATAGGCCTATTGAAAGTGTTTTGAAAGGAATATATCAAAAAGAAAAGAAACCAAGAGCAAACAGAGCTTATAATAAAACATTTATCATTTGATATAGCATAAATGATTGGATTAATAGTCTGAAAATCATTTTTACTTATGGAAAGCAGGGTTTGTATTTATCAAAGCACTTTCATTGATGTCTGCAATATGTATGTCCACTAATGTCGTTTAATCTCAAAGTGTCAATCAAATGAGTATTTCCAGTATTCACGAAAATGATTTACCATCACTGTCCTTTCAAAACACTGTTGTTTAGTCTTCTAAACTAGTCATCTCTATTTCTTCATATGTAATTAATCTTGCATTAGTGTATGGAGTTTTTGCAGCTAAAAACAAGACACATTTATGAAAGAAAAATTGAGTTGGTCTAGGTAATCCATGTTTCACAGTTGATGACATTTTAGCTTTATTTCATTTCATTTCTCACATTTGATTGACACAAATGAGTATCTCATTTCCTCAGATCTGTTTACTGCACACAATAAAAATATCCCAGCACTAATAAAACATGTGTGATTGATTTTTTTTTTCTGTACATTATGAAATAATTACTATGTTATTATTATTATTCATAAATACTAAAAAATATTTTTTATAAAAGCATAAAAAATTGTATTATTACACTACATATAGTGGAGCTTTAATGAGTGTGGCTCCCACACAGCGTCAGCTAAGCAGACTTCCTAATATGTTGTTTACTATAGCGATTATCATTTGAAAAATACTAATTTGCCATTGTAATTTAAGCTATTTTTATGTAGGTTTTATTCAGTCTGTGAAGTAAACCTCTGTGCCAGAAATCGCTCACTTGTTCACTGATTCTCTAATTCCTGAGTAGTGCATGGAAGTTGAGTGCAATATATCAACAAGAAGTGAATGAAATAAAGCGAGGAATTCAGACACACTGTGCGTCACAGACCTGGAGCTGTCGCAGAAACAACCGTTGCATACTTTTATCCTAGTACACATCGTTTACTTTAGAAATAAGTAATAGTCATAGTGACTTTAATTTGTAATTAAACCTCCGTGCCAGCTTTGCAGTTTAACTGATGTTATATTAATGCAATAATTTTATATTAATGCTATATTAATTTTATCTGAATGCAATATGCCTTTGATTTTCCATGGATAACCAATTTATTATTATTATTATTATTATTATTATTATTATCATTATTATAACTTAGAATATATAAAACCAATGTCAGGGGTAAGTACAATTAAAAATTAAATTACAGGTTACAATATCAGGAAAACATCATAAAATGACACAGTGAGAGTTTAAAGACTTTTGGAGTTGCTGTAAGGAGGATGTCTAGGCAGGATTTAAGTTCCTTACTAAAAAGTGTAGTGTAAAAAAAAAAAAAAAATGTCCTTAACATCTTTGTCGAAGTTGTGATAACACACCTTTGTATAATAAAGAAAAACTCTAATGAAAATGCAGGTACAGAGATAGACAAATCCTTCCAGAAGAAAATTATGTGTACATTCCCAAAAGAGATGAGAATGGTTAACATATTTGTGTTCATTATAATTAAACGAACCATAAATCATTAAAAACTCACATCAAGAATAAACCAATCAAAAAGTTTACATTATTGTATGTATTTCAGTATGTACTGCATTTACTTCTATCTTTATTTCTATTTCGATCCTGCTCAATGACATTTTAAACGATTATGTGCGTTTAGCGCCATCAGCCGACCATTATAATGAAATGAATTCATTAAACAATATTTTCTTTCTCGTTTATTCAATTAAAAAAAAAAAGTATTCGTATTGATTTTTCCCTCTGTATCTCTTGTTTTCAAATGTAACAACTCTTTACAAGCCTCGTTTCAGGACTCGTATTTTTTATTCTGCTTTTTCAGCCTCATTGCTGTTGAAAAGTAGCTCGTTATTGCCTCTCTTTGGCCTGGATGAGAATGACAATAAACATTCCAAAGGAACACAAAATACATTAATTTTATGTTTTGCACCATTTTAAACTTTTCTTGGGTTGAATACAGTATTTAATAAATATTATTATTAACATTAATATTATTAACATTAATATTCACTTGTGTGTACTTATTCAAGTATCATTAAAATGGATGGACTTTAAAAATGATGTAAGTTATTAACTTTTTAAATTTCACATTTAAAAAACCTAGTGTTTAATCATGTCTAAATATTTTTTTAAATGCTAAACTTAAATATAAGTAAGCAGGTATAACCTGCAATACTCTATTGAGAAACTAGACTAGTAGAGACATGTATTTATTAAAGAGCCATACAGGTACCTGGATAAACCATGGCATTACAAATGAAAATTATTTTTGATCACAAAATGACTCCAATTTGACTTTTTGCATTGGAATTTAAAACCCTTTTCTCTATTTTAATTGTAATAAAAGTAATAGAAATATTAGAAAAAAATGTTAAGTGGATATTAATGGGCCATAATTATTGCACAAATAGTATTTAGCACCAAAAGATCTCCTTAAACTATTAAATAAATATTATTGTAATATAGTACTATAATATAATACAGAACATTTATTTTACTGAAAAAAATAGTTGAGGTGTATGGTCAATTTAGGAATAGGGTTAAATACAAGAAGAAGAAAAAAATATTGTTACCTCTCCATCACTCTCCAGAATAAAATTATACTGTAAATGTCATCGACGTAATAATCAGTGCATAATATGCTGTAACGTAGTGTTTACCAAAAGTTGCTGGAAATACCTGTATAGTGAAGCTGTCCTAGCCTATATCCTGCATAAACCCGTTCAAATGTAGTGACAGGGATACAGCTCCGACCGGAAACTAACAATGAAATGTAATTTTCTACCTATTAGATTGTGTTTTATTAACGTCTACACCTACCCCAACCCTAACCCTAGCCCTTACTATAATACAAAAAACAGTATTTTTGTTGTACAGTGTGAGAAAAATTACGCTAGATTGATGTGCGCATTAGCCACAGCTGTCTCTCTTCAAGCCTTAACCCTGGTTTGTTTATAAACAAAAGAGGAAGAAGAAGAAGAAGAAGAAGAAGAAGAAGAAGAAGAAGAAGAAACCTCCGGGAACTACGTGACCGCGTGGTGGCGACGGCGGCGAGATCAAAGAAGCTTGTTGCAACAAGTTTTTTTAGTGCGCCAAAACGGTATTTATTGTTTGAATTTCATATTAAAACTAGATAAAAAAGTTTGTCAAGACAAACTTTAAGTTGGCTTGAGAAAGCCGGACCAGAAAGTTTTAAAAAGTTTGAAAATTGTAAAAAGTTTAAGAAGTTTGAAAAGTTTGAAAAGATTAAAAAGTTTAAAAAGTTTGAAAAGTTTGAAAAGTTTATGAAGTTTAAGAAGTTTTAAAAAGTTTAGAGTTTGAATTCAGTCTGTCAGATAGATAGATAGATAGATAGACAGATAGATAGATAGATAGATAGATAAGTATGTTTCTAGCATGATTAGCAAAGTTGCTAGCACGTTTCTGGCATGATTAGCAAGTTGCTAGCATGTTTTTAACAGGATTAGCAAAGTTGCTAGCATGTTTCTGGCATGATTAGCTGTTAGGGGATGAACGAGACGAGAGGCGAGCGGATCCATATGCGAGCTTTTATTAATAGGACGTGACAAAGACATGGTCGTACAGGCAAGGTCAAAACAGGAGCAGACAGGGATATCACAGGCAATCGTAGAGAATAATCCAATAACGATAGATAGTTCGGAAAGGCAGGCGGCGAACAGTCGAAAAACGGGGGAGCCAGGCGAGAGAACAAAGAACTAGGAACTTGGAACTAGAGACTAGGAAACGCTAACAGTGGAAATACAACAATAACAACACACAATACTCCGTGGTTTGCAAGGGGAAAGACCGGGGCTTTTATAGCGTCGCTGATAGGTTGCGGATGAAGTGCAATGGCTGATGGGGAATGTAGTCCGGGGTGTAGTACAACCGTCAGAGTGTGATAATGGGGTGAGAGTGACATCTGGTGGTGAGCGGACAGCGGGACACCGACCAGATTCGTGACATTAGCAAGTTGTTAGCATGTTTTTAACAGGATTAGCAAAGTTGCTAGCATGTTTCTGGCATGATTAGCAAGTTGCTAGCATGTTTCTGGCATGATTAGCATGTCGCTATCATGTTTCTAGCATGATTAGCATGTCGCTATCATGTTTCTAACATGATTAGCAAGGTTGCTAGCATGTTTCTAGCATGATTAGCAAGTTGCTAGCATGTTGTTATGTTTCCAGCATGATTAGTAAGTTGCTAGCATGTTGCTAGCACGTTTCTAACATGATTAGCAAGTTGCTAGCATGATTTTAGCAAGTCGTTAGTATGATTTTAGCATGACTAGCAAGTCGCTAGCATGATTTTAACATGACTAGCAAGTCACTAGCATGATTTTAGCATGACTAGCAAGTCGCTAGCATGATTTTAGGATGACTAGCAAATCATTAGCATGATTTTAACATGACTAGCAAGTCATTAGCATGATTTTAGCATGACTAGCAAGTTGCTAGCATGATTTTAGGATGACTAGCAAATCATTAGCACGACTTTAGCATGATTAGCAAGTCGCTAGCATGATTTTAGCATGACTAGCAAGTCACTAGCATGATTTTAGCATGACTAGCAAGTCGCTAGCATGATTTTAACATGACTAGCAAAGTCGCTAGCAGGATTTAAGCATGATTAGCAAGTCGCTAGCATGATTTTAGCATTACTAGCAAGTCGCTAGCATGATTTTAGCATTATTCTAGCATGTTTCTAGCATGATTAGCAAGTCGCTAGCATGTTTCTAGCATGATTAGCAAAGTCGCTAGCATGTTTCTAGCATGATTCTAGCATGATTAGCATGTTTCTACCATGATTAGCAAGTCGCTAGCATGTTTCTAGCATGATTAGCAAAGTCGCTAGCATGTTTCTAGCATGATTAGCAAGTTGCTAGCATGTTTCTAGCATGATTAGCATGTTTTCTAGCATGATTAGGAAGTCGCTAACATGTTTCTAGCATGATTAGCAAAGTCGCTAGCATGTTTCTAACATGATTAGCAAAGTCGCTAGCATGTTTCTAGCATGATTAGCAAGTTGCTAGCATGTTTCTAGCATGATTAGCATGTTTCTAGCATGATTAGCAAGTTGCTAGCATGTTTCTAGCATGATTAGCAAAGTCGCTAGCATGTTTCTAGCATGATTAGCAAAGTTGATAGCATGATTCTGGTTGCTAGCCATAGATAGATAAATAGATAGATAGTAATGGTTAAATGATAGACAGATAGATAGATAGATAGATAGATAGATAGATAGATAGATAGATAGATAGATAGATAGATAGATAAGGTTTGAAGATAGATAGATAGATAGATAGACAGATAGATAGATAGATAGATAGATAGATAGATAGATAGATAGATAGATAGATAGATAAAGGTTTGAAGATAGATAGATAGATAGACAGATAGATAGATAGACAGATAGATAGTTAGATAGATAGATAGATAGCATGATTAGCAAAGTTGATAGCATGATAAGAAGAAGAAGAAGAAGAAGAAGAAGAAGAAGAAGAAGAAGAAGTTTAAACAGGATTTCAGTAAGTTGGCTTTCCCAAGCCAACTTAATTACAGCATTTAAAACATGACACTTTGTTTCATATCACAAGCGGGGTTGCCACTTTGGCGTGAGATTTACACGCAGTGTTAATTTTGACAAGCATTTTTGATTTAGTCTTTATCTTGAGACTAAAATGCTTAATAGTCACATTTCAGTCATTTGAGTCTGTTACCAATATTTATTTTGGTAGCTATTCACTAATTAATAAAATAATCATTAATTCTTTAGACCAAATCAAAGCTTATGATAAATTTGAATGGGAAAACTTGAATAAATTATGACAATTTTTTACATTTTTGGGTTAACTATCCCAGTATATATATATATATATAATTTATAATTTTTGAAAATGGATCACAATAAGACAAATACGATAGGGATACAAATTAAAATCATTTTTCTGATACAGTAAGTTTAATTAACATGTAGGATATACATTTATTTAACAGATATTTAATAAGGAATGCTGTAAGCCATAACTTACATAATTACGTGAGATACTCAACATCATAGACATTTGAGAACTGATCACGCGCTGTTAGAGAACAGAAGAAGTGAAGCCTGCGCGCGAGCGAGAGCACTTCTGGTGTGTCTTATCAGCGCGGCATTTCGTCATACTTTTTATCGTCGGATATTAGTTTTAGCTCGTTAACGTCTCGTCTTCGTCACAGAAAAATGTTCGTTAACGAATATTATTCGCCGTCGTCTTCGTTGACGAAATTAACACTGTTTACACGGCCAGAGTGAGAGCATGAGACAGAGCCTGAAAGCGTGTGTCTCATGCCAAATGCGTGACTTGGCAACCCTTAAGTTTAAAGTAGTCGGATAGCAAAGTACAGTGTTAACAGTACAACGTTTTTATAGGTAGAACTGTGTAATAATGGGTTTACTAAGGAAACTAATGTGTCCTCTTAAGAAGAAAAAAAAGAGGGTGTGTACGCAAGCTCCAAGAGAAGAACCATGCTTATCAGGTTGGTGAGACACCTGGTGTGGTGTTGAAGTAGTTAATGGTAGCGAGGCAATAATAGAAAAGAAAACCAGAAAGCAGAAGAGGTGGCACTGTAGAAGAAAAAAATACAGCATCGTTAACGCTGAGAAGCTGTACCAGATGCCTGTGGCAGAAATAGGAGCATACCAGAGACATCATATTAAAATAACATGCCCATATTATAGTATTTTAATGTATTTTTTTGCAAACACTACGAAAAGAAAATGCTGTTACCAGTTATTCTACTTTGTTTTGGTCAAATTGTTCTAGGATAGCGGTCTCATTGCCAAACCAATCAGTATTTTAAGATTATAAACGAATCAATTTACATTGCTTCGAAGAATTAGATTTTTTTAAGATACCAAGTAGAACTGCTAAAGGAAGAAACCCTCAAATATGGGTTTTATTCCTAATATTTGTTTTTATCTACATTTTAGGTCTTCAGGAGGTGCAAGAAGTCCTCCAACCTGAAGTCCTTAGCACGCCATTTTTTTCATCGGCAGGTGACCACACTGACTCTCCAGTACGCACTCTCCAGTACGCACTGGAGAGTCAGTGTTGTCACCTGCCGAAGAAAAAAAGCCAGCAAACACCAACTTTGACTCTGCAGTGAACTCCACAACACACAATGGCTGTGCAGTGAGTCTCACAGTAGATGAGGACATTAACTCTGCTGTGAGTCTTAAAGCAGATAGGGACATTGCCTGTGCATTACATCCCAAAATGGATGGAGATGATGCTTGTGGAGTCTGTCCCAAGGAAGACGAGGGCATTAACTCTGCAGTGAGTGCAGCAGCAGATAGGGGCATTGCCTGTGCAGTGCGTCCCAAAATAGATGAGGGCACTGCCTATGAAGTCCATCCCATGTAGTTATATTGTATATATTGTAAATAGTTTTATATATTCAAAATATTTATTATACCCTATACTTAGGCCTTATTACTGACTTAGGGATGTTTACATATTGTATATATTGTAAATAGTTTTATAGTTTTTATATTTAAAATATTACCATCCCTCTACCTAGGCCTTATTACTGGTTTAGGGATGTTTAAATATTATTGTATATATTGTAAATAGTTTTCTACTTTTTTATTTTTAATATTTATTATGTCATCCCTTCAGTTAGACCTTAATACAGGCTTAGGGATGTTAAAATATTGTATATAGTTATATTGTAAATGGTTTTAGTAAATAACATTATATATTTAAAATTCTTATTGATTTGTAATGTATTATAAATAATCTCTATTTATCCACCTTATTTTTCAATGTGGAAGTAAGCCGTTTTCTGGCAATGTGTTAGACGTCCGGTTCATAATCCACCATAGGGAAGTGACAAGAAGAATATCGAAGAGCAGTAAACGGTAAAACAGTTTGCACTACAAACCAGATCGGAAGCCAGACACAAAAAATGTACAAATGGCTGCACCCACTCTTATGGAAAAAATAAGGTGGATAATAAACACATATATATTAATAGTATTGCACTGGTTATGTTATTGCACTTAATTGTGGTGTGTCTTAAAGAGCTTCACAGCACATCCCCCTGACAAAATGTAAAGAAGTGCACTTTTACAGAAAATAACACAAAAATGACTGTAATTGTAAATCCAGCACGAAACTCTTTAGAGATTCACAGCGAAACACAACCATGCAAAATATATATGGGAACGGACAAAAGAACTGAGGAAACATAGGGCTTACATAACAGGAACATAATCAGGGCAAAACAGAAACACAGTTTAACAACACCACATCGCTTCAGCACATCCACCACAGGATATTTGGCAGAGGATATTTTATAAATCAAAAAACACTCAATGTGTTCAAGAGGTCTTGTGCACAACTGGATGTCTTGATGTGAAGAAAACTGCTGTGTGGAAAATTGCCTTTGACAACAATTTGGAGTAGAAACGGTATGAAAATTTCATATCATGACTACAGTGACCAAAATTATGACATTTATCAATGGTAAAAAATAAGTTTTTGTAATTAATCAATAACAAATTATTAGCACTATGCACTTTTTGTTTAACAAAATAACATTAAAAATGATGGCCAGATTTTAAACAAACAAAATAATTTGGTTTGGTGATTTACAGCATAACAGCATATTATTTACTAATACTACATGTTCCAAAATAAATAAATAAATAATACATTAAAAAATGTATCAATAAAAATAAATAAATCAATAATAAAAATGATAAAATGATAAACCTTACATTTCAGCCGTTAAAAAAGGATGATTAAAAATTATAAATTATAAGCATTGTATAAACAATTCTACACCTTTGTCACTTGAGCTTTATAAAAGAAGGTTGTATATATTGTGATGGAAATTCACCTGAAAAATTGAAGTCAGGCCACTTAATGGTAAAATTATCAATTCAAATTAATTTGCCTGAAAATGGCAATCCAGGGTAGTCTCTCTTACAAAACATACCTCAGAAAGCTACAAAATGAGCTTTAACCAAAACACATATTTTATATCATTTATCACACCTATTTATCACATATACATTGAACAAAGGCTTTCAAAGTTGGTTGGATAAGGCCTTTTATCATATATTTACACTTTCCGGCTCATCTTCGTCCACTTTAGTCTTCCTCAGCATCCCATAATATGCCCACCTAAAAATGTTAGTATTTGTAATTAAATATTTTAATTCCCATGCAGGCCTATAGAACGATAAATTATCCATAAGTTGTTTCTTACAGTATTTGTAGATTAAATTTGAAACATCAGAGGGAAACGAAAGAACATAATAAAAAGGCAATATATCTGAATCTTCTGTCAAGAGTGGAGCAAATGCTCAGAAGTTATATGAGTCCTTGCATTTGAGTGCTTTTGATAACTTACATGCTTATCAGTGAGTTTAATAACTCCATGCTTATCAGTTAAACTCTTACACGCACACAACACAAACATATATGGGAAAAACAAACTGTAACTAGCATAATTTAGATATATGTAAGGAAAGCTCTGTTCTAACTCATGTAAGAATTACAAAATAAATCATGCATAAGCAATGGCATTAATTGAATAGACATAAAATAAAATGAAATAAAATAAAATTGCAGAGCTTAAAGTGTGAAATAGTGACCAAAGGCCAAAGTGGTAAAGTTTAAGGTTTTTCCCATCTTTTTGTGCTGCGACTGGATTCTTCTGGAGCATATGAATTAGCATGACTGATTTTTGTCGGTCTGACCAACCAGCCTACATTTCATAGATGACAAGTTGGCTGTCTTTTCAGTGAACTTTGTGTCTGGTAGGCTGACATGTGTGGCCTTTTCATCCCTGCAGTTCTTCCTATAGCTTCAGAATCCACTACAGTCCCAAAGGTTTGTGTCAACGCTATTCCGGAGCCCCTTGTCAGGTTCCTGTCATTGCTACAGTTTCTCCACCCCCCTAGTTCCTCTCATTGCTGACGCAGAGGTTCTTGCCACAGCTCCCATTGTTTCCAAAGTTTTTGTCATGGATGGAGAGGTTCATGTCATGCCAAGTGCCCAAAAGCCGCCACAGTCACACAGTATCTTGTCCCAGCCTCCCTAATCCCAGAGGTTTCCTTTCATGGCAGCTACAGAGGTTCCTGAAGATCCACAACCCATTACAGTAGCAGAGGTTCCTGCCATGGGCTTAGACTGGACTGACAGACTCAGGATCACTGGAGATGGCAGACGGGGTCCAAAAACAGTTTGCTACTGATGATTTACAAATCCAGTAAATTAAATAATTAAAATAGCACATAGTTCTGTTCTTTAACTATGACTAATTCTAAATTAAATGTGTCTAAATTAAATACATCTAATGATTTCAATACTTTACAAAATGAAATAAAGATGCTAAATTTGTTGTCAGTGTGTACTTTCAAATTATTGATATGTGAGCTATCAAAGGAAGAATCAAAATGCAAATATGTACTGGTATTGCATTGCATACTTGCATATTATATTGTAATATTAATAACACATCAGCATCAGTCGAGAGTCGACTCAAAAAGAGTAAATAGTTAAAGACTCACATCAAGAATGAACAAATTCACAAATAAGTGTACATTAGTGTATATATTTTGTATATACTGTATTTAATTTACTTAAAGAACATCTTGATTTTCGTTTATTTAATTCTGACATAATATTTCTAACACAGCTGTTTCTCTGTTTTGATGTAAATCAAATTATGTCGATGAGTCGATAAGGGGCGGACTGGCCATTGGGAGCACCAGGAGAATTCCCGGTGGCCTGGCTGCCAATTGGGCCTGCTGCCCTTCAATTTATTTTATTTTATTTTTTATATTGTTGTTGTTGTTTTTGTTGCCTGTCGAATGTAGTAAATTTTGGAATTCGCCATTCAGCAATAAAACTTTAATATCGGTTAGTCTTGACTGGCAACGCGTTTTGCCCGCCAAAAGGATGCAAGACTTGAGAATGGAGTGGAAGTGCCCAGGTGGAGCAGAGAGGCAAAACTGTCCTGTTCAGGACTTCCAAGTGCAGGCCAGTTACATCTGTAAACAGAATATTGTAGTTTTGCCTTTGTTTACTTAATTAAGTTGTTAACTTAATTAGCAAGAGCAGTCAATTACTGCAAAAATAACAGAAGGACATAATTACAATTGTAAAGAGTAGGAATTTAAAAGAGGAGGAATATTCACATCACTTTAAAACAGGTTCAGAGGGAGCTAAGGCAGGCAACAACACACCCCTTATGAAAATTAACAATGGTTTTGCTACACTATATAGTTTCACCATGGTATTTGTAGTAAAACTCTATACAAATGGTAATCAAAAAAAAAAAAAAAAAAAAAAAAAAAACATGGTTACTGTACGTTTACCAGAGGCCTAATAATACCATGGTTAATTTTTCTTAGGACAAAACATGATCCATGGTAATGCAAAAATATGTTCAGTTTTAAGATAGTTTTAAGATATATTCAAGATGTATTATTGTACTAATTTTGAAATTTAGTCAAGCTAAAACAATTATACATGGTCCTAATGGAATACTTAAATTTTTCTAAAATAAATGTTGTCCTATAATATGTACAAACAAATTACAACAAGATGGTTGTTTTGCAACAATGTGGATATGCGTTGATGAAAAAGTGACAGGTTCAAGAAAATTAGCGAAAGAAGTAAACACACACATGAGAGACAGAGAGATGTCAGGGAAAATAAAGCGACTAAAAATGAATTTGGAAGTTCAAGAGATAGTCTTTAATCATTTTGCGTGGCCCCAGCCGATTTAATTTTTTTATGCGATGATGATGATGGCCTTGAAAAATAAATTAATAAATATATATATAAATATATATATTGTTGTCCGTGGTTTTAAAATTCCATCGACTCCTAAGGTGGGATTTGAGAGTTCACGGGGCGTACAATGCGGTATGTTATAATGTGTGTCTGTGTAATATTTAACATTTAACATTCTGTGTAATATTTTATACTTAATGTAATTATATTTCTAATGTATACATGCAAGTTGTGTTTAAACAATTTCAAACACTCCCCTGAAAACGTATTTACACATTTGATATATCATATAATACATTTACTACATTTACTTGTTCTACATGGGAACAATACGTCAGCAAACGTGTTATACATGGGTGTGTACGGGACATGAAGTTTTACAACATGGTGTTTTCCCTACACCTTAGAATGAAACGGTAGAATATGAAACTACACATCCCAGAATGCACCTCACCGACAGCCGGTGTAATGTCCAGTCTGCCTAAAACTGAAAGGAATGAGTGCAATTCAAAAGCAGTGGAATTAACTTGCCGGGTCTGAAAGCTTCAGGTTGGTGATATTTAAAGAGAACTTTGTCTAGAGCACCTTTTTGTTCTTCTTTACTTAATAGATTTAAACTAGTGCATGATATTTGGCGGTTTGTAAGATCGTGTGGATGAAAGTTGCGGATATGACAGGCAGCATTAACGTTGCTGAATGAGACAGAAGTTGTTGTGTTTAAGTCATGACTTATGGAAATGTACTGAAACGTTTTGATATATATTTAACAAAAACATAATAAAAACAGACTAGAACTATACAATATAGAAATCATGTATCCAGCGTAATAAATTGTTGAAAATGTCATGATATTAGAAAGTTTAAATACGATCTGTAAAGCAGAAAAGAATTACTTTTTGATATGTATGACATGTAGCTGACACGTTTTTAAAACAACATTAACATGTAAGTTCACAATGTGTATCTGCTATATATAAAAAGTAGCTGTCGTTTTTGAAGTTTGTAGGCTTCACCAAGGTTTAAATAGTCCTATGTTGTGACAAATACATTTTTGAAGACAAATATTCCATAGTTATTGAGGTTATAAAAACACTGTGCATATTAATTAGAAAATAATTTGCAAAGTGCGGTATTAAATAGTGCTAGCTGAAATAGCTTGTCACAACACATGTCAACTTCCCAAATATATTTCAGGTCAAGTGTTTATGTCTCTTTCAGGTGTATCATGTGGGCACGTGTGGGTTTGATGGGTTCAGTGGCCCTCGGGTCACTATTCTGGTCTCAAAAGAATAAAACTGAAGCCTCTCCATACGAGCTTAAATTAATTCAAGTTTTATTCAGACATGGAGCAAGAACGCCGCTGAAATCTATACCAGATGTTTTGGAGGTAAGAGGGCTCCCTTCAGTCAGTTATTTTTTGGGGGTTTAAAAATAAGTAAGAAAACAACAATACAGAGAATGCACATGCAATGCAATGGCATTTATTCTCAATTGTTTAAATGTCTCATTTGAATGAATCATTTAAATGAATCATTTGTCAGTCTTGACAGCATGCTTTTTTACTCCATGACAGTGGCACTGTCATAGGTCTGTAATAGTCTACACATTGATGCCAATTATATCCAGTATGACGCATGGTTTCTGCACCCCTAGGCACAATGGGTCCCTGAGCTACTTGCAGCGCCTGCTCACACAGAAATAGACTATAAGGTTACAGACCTGCAGGGGGGGCCCAGACCCCCAGCTCCAGTGGAGGACAGCTACAGAGCCAAAATATTGACAGTGAGTTTGTGTTTATGCCTTCGTGCCAAATTCTTGTAGAGTGTCTTTTACACAGAGTATTAGAAAGGGTTAGGCTGTGGTTTGCCTACTGAAAGGCACATTTGATTTTATAAAACACCATAACTGAACATAATTAACAGGATTGGTGATTCCAGTGGCCTCAGAGCAGAGAAACATCAAAGGAACAGTTCAACCAAAAATGTACATTTGCTGAAAATGTAGTCACCCTCATGCCATCCAAGATGAGTTTGTTTCTTCAACGGAGCAATTTTGGAGAAATTTAGTGAATTTAATTCACTAATGGATCCTCTGTAGTTGAAGGGTTATGTCAGAATGAGAATCCAAACAGCTGGTAAAAAATCTAATTCCACTGACACATTTGGAACTGTTTTGGACTGCTTTTGCTTGTAAATGGCGCTCGATCGGTGCATAATTCTCTCCTGATTTAGGGAAGATGACTTTTGAAGTTTAAAGTTAAAACATCCTAATGTTAGATTTGTTGCTTACAAACATGCAGCTTTTCGCTTCACAAGCTGTTCATTGCTGGACTGGAGTTGTATGTATTAGTTGTGGATTATTGTGATGTTTTTATCAGCTGTTTGAACTCTCATTCTGATGGCACCCATTCACTGCAAATGATTCTTTGGTGAGCAAATGATGTATTGCTAAATTTCTCCAAATTTTCAGATGAAAAAACAAACTCATCTACTTCTTTGATGGCATGATGGTGTTAGTTTTGGGTGAACTTTATTCCTTTAATGCTACTCCATACGTGCACATTCTAGACATTTGTGTGCCTTTAGCTTTGTGGGAACAGTTTGGCAATGCTCCAGCATGACAATACCCCTGTGCACAAAGCAAGGTCAAAAAAGTAAAAGGTTTATTGAGTCTGGTGTAGTAGAACTTGACTGACCTGCAACCAACCCCATTGAACAGCGTTGGGATTGCAACTAAAACCCCTTCACCCACATCAGTGATGCTGTTGCGTCTGAATGCGAGCAAATTCCTGAAAACTTTGAAAATGCTCAACAAACATACACTGTATGGGTTGCTGTTTGGATGTCCACATAGTTTAGGTCTTATAGTGTCATTTTCAGGCATGTTTGTGTAGCGTTTAGAGTGCAAGTTTGGAATGGTGTGGATTGATGGTAAATGGCAGTTTCATACCAGACATCATGTAAATATTAGTGCACTTAACAGTGTTTAGATGAAAATTGTGCCAAGCTGTCATATTAAGAAAAAGAATGACTTCTGCTTCCATAGGGTGGAACTTATCCAGGTCAGCTGACCACAGTGGGCATGCAACAGCTGTATGATCTTGGAGTGAGGTTAAGAAAGAAATACATACAGGAAGAGCCCTTCCTCACACCTTCTTTCAACCCTAAAGAAGTTTAGTGAGTGCAATTAATGATTCTGTTCAAATTAAGATTTATAAATACTGTGCCTTGAGGTTTTGACTCACCCTCATGTCATTCCAATCCCATAAGACTTTGGTTATTCTTCAGAAAACAAAGTGAATTCATCATATAAAGCAATTGTATCTCTTCAAGACTTGGATAAAGCCACTTGTTTTATAACCTTTCTGATCTTGCATGTTTTAGTTTGTCCTGCGGGTTTTGAACAAAATGAGAGTGGGTAAATAATGACATGATTTTTTGGGTGAACTATCTCTTAATGGAACTAATTGGATATAATTACCATAATTTACATGATACATAATTATCATAATTTACATGAATGTGTTAATGGATCTGAATTGCATCATTAAACTAAATGAGTAAGATGGAATATCTGCTGTTAATTTACAGCATTCGCTCTACAAACATTGTCCGCACCATTGAGTCAGCTAAGTGTTTGGTGGCTGGACTGTTTCAACAGGAGCAAACAGGTAAGGTGGCAACTCAGCTACGCTTCTTTGTGTGGTTTGGTTAAGTAATGGTTGAGATGAGCATTACACATTCTCTGTTTGCCTTTCTGTGTTTGATTTTCTCTCATTCTAAGGTGTTGTGTCCATCCTCACTGATAAGGCAGAGAAAGAAATCCTCTATCCCAACTATCATGGATGCAAGCTGCTCAAGCAGCTTATTGGGTAAAACCTTTGATAATAAATCCTGCTACTGTGATAATAATGAAGGTAACAAACATTTATATAGAACCTGTAGCTCATAATAGAAAGTTAATTAGATTTAGTTTTTAAAAAATACAGTTATCCTTGAAAGTCTGTGAACCCTTTAGAATTTTCAATATTTCTGCATAAATATGACCTAAAAGATCATCAGATTTTCACACAAGTTGACAAGGAGAACCCAGTCAAACAAATGAGATAAAAATATGTACTTTTTCATTTATTTATTCTGTAAAAAAGAAGATCCAATATTGCATGTCTGTGAGTGGCAAAATTATGGGAATCTCTAGGATTAGCAGTTAATTTAAGGCGAAATTAGAGTCTGTCTGTTCATAGGTGTTTTTAATTAATGGGATGACTATCAGGTGTCAGTATGTGTCATTATCTGTTTTATTTAAAATAGAAATTCACTTCCAGAAGAAAAATTTACAGATAATTTACTCACCTCCTTGTCATCCAAGATGTTTGTGTCTGTCTTTCTTCAGTCAAAAATAAATTGTTTCTTGAGGAAAACATTCCAGAATTGTTCTCCATATAGTGGACTTCTATGGTGCCCATGAGTTTAAACTTCCAAAATGCAGTTTCAATGCAGCTTCAAAGGGCTCTAAATGATCCCAGCCAAGGTAGAAGGGTCTTATCTAGTAAAATGATTGGTTATTTTCTAAAAAAAAAAAAAAAATTACAATTTATATACTTTTTAACCTCAAAAGCTTGTCTTGTCTATTCTCTGTGATGCGCGTGCGAACTCTGTGTATTCCAGGTCAATACAGTTAGGGTAGGTTGAAAAACTCCCATCTTATTTTCAACTTCAATTGTTCTACATCTCTGCAGAAGTACCCACCCAGTGTTTACAAAGTGAATGTGCAAAGAAGACTAAATGCCCTTTACAAAAAAGGTAAAACAGTGATGTAGGATGATTTTAAAGTTGGAGGAGAAAATGGCATGGGAGTTTTTCGAAATACCCCAAGTGTATTGACCCAGATTACACAGCGTTCGCATGTGCATTGCAGAGAATAGATAAGACGAGTGTTTGAGGTTAAAAAGTATATGGAGTATCGACGATATGGAGAAAGATTCTGAAATGTTTTCCTCAAGAAACAATTTTTTCAGGACTGAAGAAAAACACAAGCATCTTGGTAACAATGGGGTGAGTAAATTATCTGTAAATTTCGCTCTGGAAGTGAACTTCTCCTTTAAAGAACAGGAATCTGTCAAAGTCTGACCATGTTTGTGGAAGTGAATCATGGCATGAACAAAGAAGTTCTCAGAAAAAGAGTTGTTGTTGCTCATCAGGCTGGAAAAGGTTACAAAACCATCTCTAAACACTTTGGACTCCACAAATCCACAGTTAGACAGATTGTGTACAAATGGAGGAAATTCAAGCCGACTGTTACCCTCCACAGGAGTGGTCAACCAACAAACATCACTCCAAAAGCAAGATGTGTAATAGTCCATGAAGTTGCAAATGACCCCAGGGTAACTTCTAAGCAACTAAAGGCCTTTCTCACATTGGCTGATGTTAATGTTCACAAGTCCACAGAACACAGAACAACCATGATGTGCATGGCAGAGTTGTAAGAAGAAAGCCACTGCTCTCCAAAAAGAACATTGCTGAACGTCTGCAGTTTGATAAAGATCATGTGGATAAGCCAGAGGACTACTGGTGAAATGTTTTGTGGATGGATAAGACCAAAATAGAACTTTCTGGTTTAAACGAGAAGTGTTATGTTTGGAGAAAGAAAAACACTGCATTCCAGCATAAAACCCTGTGAAACATGATGGTGGTAGTATCATGGTTTGGGCCTTTTTTGCTGCATCTGGGCCAGGGCGGCTTGCCATCATTGATGGAACAATGAATTCTGAATTATGCCAGCAAATTCGAAAGGAAAATGTCAGGACATTTTCAAGAAAAAGTGGGTCATGTAAGACAACTACCCCAAGCACACTAGTCGTTTTACCAAAGAATAGTTAAAGAAGAACAAAGTTAATGTTTCGGAATGGCTGAGTCAAAGTCCGGACCTTAATTCAATTAAAATGTCATGGAACGACCTGAAGCAAGCAGTTCATAGAAGGAAACACACCAACATCACAGAGATGAAGTTGTTTTATACTGAGGAATGGGCTAAAATTCCTATAAGCTGTGCAGGACTGATCACCAGTTACAAGAAATGTTTAACTGCAGTTATTTCTGCAAAAGAGGGTCACACCAGATACTAA
Organism: Cirrhinus mrigala; assembly: GCA_036247105.1. Lineage (NCBI taxonomy): Eukaryota > Metazoa > Chordata > Actinopteri > Cypriniformes > Cyprinidae > Cirrhinus > Cirrhinus mrigala. Next base: position 20,521,212 of record CM070015.1, read on the forward strand.
AACCAAAGATTCACATACAGTGGGCGAAAAAAATTATTTGATCCCCTGCTGATTTTGTACGTTTTTCCACTGACAAAGAAATTATCAGTTTATAATTTTAATGGTAGTTTTAACTGTGAGAGACAGAAAAAAGTTATACAAAATTAATTTGCATTTTTAATGAGTGAAATAAGTACTTGATCCCTTATCAATCAGCAAGATTTCTGGCTCCCAGGTGTCTTTTATACAGGTAACTCTTTTAAAGGGAGTGCTCCTAATCCCACCTTGTTACCTGTGTAAAAGACACCTGTCCACAGAAGCAATCAATCTATCAGATTCCAAACTCTCCACCATGACCAAGACCAAACATGGAGGTGGAAACATTATGCTTTAGGGGTGTTTTTCTGCTAAGAGACAGGACAACTGCATCGCATCACAGGGACGATGGACGGGGCCATGTACTGTCAAATCTAGGGTGAGAACCTTCTTCCCTCATTGAAAATGGGTCGTGGATGGGTATTCCAGCATGACAATGACCCAAAACACACATCCAAGGCAACAAAGGAGTGGCTCAGGAAGAAGCACATTAAGGTCCTGGAAGGGCATAGCCAGTCTCCAGACCTTAATCCCATAGAAAATCTGTGGAGGGAGCTGAAGGTTCGAGTTGCCAAACATCAGCCTCGAAACCTTAGTGACTTGGAGAGGATCTGCAAAGAGGAGCGGGATAAAATCCCTGCTGAGATATGTGCAAACCTGGTGGACAACTATAAGAATCATCTGACCTTTGTGATTCCCAGCAAGGGTTTTGCCACCAAGTACTAAGTCATGTTTTGCGAAGGGGTCAGATACCTATTTCACACATTACACTTTTTCACACTATTTTGAAATGCATTTTTATGGATCTTTTTGTTGTTATTCTGTTTCTCACTGTTCAAATAAACATGCCATTAAAATTATAGACTGATCATTTCTTTGTCAGTGGGCAAATGTGCAAAATCAGCAGGGGATCAAATAATTTTTTCCCTCACTGTACTTTTGCCACTCATAGATATGTAAAACTGGATCTTCTTCTCTTATTTGTTTGATTAGATTCTCTTTGTCTACTTTCAGGACTTGTGTGAAAATCTGATGATGTTTTGTGTCATATTTATGCAAGAATATAGCAAATTCTAAGTTGTTCACAAACTCTTAAGCACCACTTAATATATCTTTTAATATTTTATTTTAAAACATAACGTATAGCTGTAATGTAAATACCTAAAAATGGCTTGTGATTGGTTTAAAATGTTTTGTGTTTGACTTTTGTCCATTAAATGTAGTCATCGTTGGGTAGGATCAGCCATGCTTCCTGACATTGCTGCAGACCTACAGAGCATCCAGAAAGCCTTAGGAGTCGATCCTCATCAACGTCTTGACTTCATCCTTATTAGAGATGACATGGTGGCCAGAGAGGTAAAGTGCCTGATACATTCAACAGATACATTTGAGTTGGCCTTTGTTGTCAAATACACTACTGTTACATTATTGATCCCAGACCCACGGCCTGCCGCTTCCTACAGCACTGGAGAACTGGAGGAGTCTCGTGGAGCAGAGAGCAGTAGATATGATCTGTCACATCTATGAGCCCAGTAAGAGGTGAGAAGCCAATCAATCCTGCTGTAGAGTCTCGAAAAGAGAATTTATTAAGTTGCTTATTAGGGCTGCGTTTTGACACAAATTTCATGATTCGATTCGATTATGCTTTACAAGCTTGTGATTCGATTCCGATTTCAAGTCAATATCAATTATTTTGGATATATATCATGTACAGTACATATCAAATTTTCCTTAAGGTAAAATATCTCTTAACTAGTGCTGTAAAATAATACAAGTCAGTTGGTACTACATTACTATAATATTGAAGGTTAAAATTATAATACTAAACTAAACAAAGTTAACTTTAACTTTAAATGACATATTTCTACTCCAACTCGTTTTTTGAAATATAAACATGTAAATAGTGGCTGTCATAAAAACTTTTTTTTTTTATGGAAGAACAGTAACAATTATAGTGATTGTTATATGGTGCATATATTTAGCAATATGCTCCTCCCAAGAATTAATTTTTCTATCTGACTAATGAGTTTATGATCACCGAATATGTTTTTTTCTGAGGTAAATGTGACGTTACGTGACATTGTTTACAAGCTGTTCTATTGACGTCTTTCCGCGTTTGAAACACTGAATGAGCGATTACATGAGACAGGATACGGATTTCGATAAGTTGTACTCTTTCTTTTAACATACTTTGGATTTTAATCATGTTTATTTCGTTGGTATTAAATCGGAGGACACGATCAGATCAAGTGATCCTGCAGCTTTCTCGTTGAACTGAGGCGCCACAGCTATCTGTCTCTCCACATTAAACAGCGCCAAAACGGTATTTATTGTTTAAATACTGTAATAAACTGACCAGGATTTAAATTCTGAAGCTTCGTTTCATATTAAAAGTAACAAATCACAAAGCTTATTAAGATTTATTGGATGGGACGCGTGCTAAAATGTTCCGTTCATTAACTGAAAACAGGCTAGACTAATCGATTCTTGAAATTTAAGAATCAATATCGTTTCGTAAAAATGAGAATCGATTAAAATCAATAAACAGATTTTTTACCCAGCCCTATTGCTAATGGTTTAAGGATTTTGTAATTGTTTATGAGCTTTTTGTTTCTCCCCAGGCAGCATTTACAGCTATGTGTGGGTCCGCTTTTCGACATTCTCCTAACCAACATCGAGGACAAAATTCAAGGCACAACCTCTAAACCAGACAGGTGTCTTCTTTTTGAACAAAATATTTATTGTTTTGTCATTTAAAAGCTTTTATAATGTTTTGATTAAAATATTCTTATACAGTCCATATAACTTTTAAGTCCACTGTGTACATCTCTCTACCTGATTTCCAGATTTGCAAAACTTGAGAGGTGCTGCCCCACAGTGGTCAAAAGTTCATGTGTGTAAATGTCCAATCTTTAGAGTTGCTGTTTGTGTGTTTATTGATATAGAAAGTTGTTCCTGTACTCTGTGCATGACACCACACTGATGCCATGTCTCATGGCTTTGGGGGTTTTTGACATGAAATGGCCACCGTATGCCGCCGACATCACACTGGAGCTATACCAGCATCGTCAAACTAACCAGCACTATGTTAAAGTTTCCTACATTGGCCAGGTAACACACACTATTTAAGTTTTGAGGCTTACACAGTTCCTTACCTCCTCTGACCTTCATCAGTCTTTCATTGCTGAATAGCTGTCTTTTTGCGATGTCTGTCCACATTTAAAGCTGTTATTTCTTGTACTTACAGGACCAAAAGATCCCAGGCTGCAGTGACGTCTACTGCCCGCTGCATGAGTTTAAGAAAGCTTTGGCTGTTTACGCTCTACCTGATGAACGTTACTATACCCTCTGTGACAGTGTCGATGACCACCCCAAACTCTAACCTCTTACTAGTTCTCAATTCTCGCAACAGAAAACGCACAGATAGGTCTCTAGAAACCTCTGGAGCTCAGGTCTCTCCTACATGGATTCAAGTGTTCATATTAATGAAAGAGCAATATCAAAAGTCTTATGTTTAAATTTGCAAATCCTTTCCTATTGTTTAAGGCAAGGGTGCCCAAACTCTGTTTTGGAGAGCCAGTGTCCTGCAGAATTTAGCTCCAACTTGCCTCAACACACCTGCCAGGAAGTTTCTAGTATGCCTAGTAAGAGCTTAATTAGCTGGTTCATGTGTGTTTAATTGGGGTTGGAGCTAATCTCTGCAGGACACTGGCTCTCCAGACTGAGTTTGGGCACCCCTGGTTCATGACTCGATATACATTGCGGATAAACGTTTCGCCATTTGTTACACGTTGGTAAACAAATTCTTTTACAGATCGTTATAATATTAAGCAAGCATACATTTCACAGCCAAGATATTGATAATGTGTGAATTTGTGTACAACTATTTAAATGAGAGTTAGTGTGTGATGTTTTCATTAGGTGCCTTCATTGCAGAGTATCATCTGAAAATGCTACGGATTGTGCTAAAACCTCACATAATTTTAATTTTTGATGTTTTAACAACAAATTAAGTGCTGTTAAATGTAATATGCAAGCAGAAATGGTGAAAACTTTCATATTCACTACTGGTATGCATATTAAATATAATGATACAATAAAAAAAATCTGAAGTGTTTTAAATATTCTACATTTTATAGTTTATTTTTACTGTGTATTCACTAGTGTAACAAATCAAAATACCACAGTACACAGATAGACAAAGCAAATGTAGATTTTAAAATGCAAAATTTATTTATATGGCTATTTGGTCATTCTACATTTTAAACTCGTGTGTTCAGACAAAACACCTCAACATTTAAAACTTCTTCATACAAGTCAATTGCATTTTTATGTTAAAGAAGGATATGCATAAAAAGTCAGACAAGGAATTATCAAAGGAGGAGGGGGAGGGAAAAAAAAAAAAAAAAAAAAAAAATCACATTAGACATTTTGGGATTCCCTTATTTGACAGACACAGTCACTGTCTCATTTTGAAAAGCTGTAGTTGAGCGTTTTCACAAAATGGTATATACCAAAATACTGGTATTTAACCAATGGTTAACCATTTTTTGATTTTTCCACAACTCTAACCCCTTTAACGAACCTTCATTTTAAAATTCCTGACTAATTTCTGTAATAGTTTTCTAAAACATTGCCAGACAAGCACACTTTAGAGCAGTCCGCTGGCTCCACTCCAACAATCATTCAAGTACATCCCAGTCCATCACAACTCTCTTAGGTTTCAAAACAAAGCGAACATTAAGTGCACTCAAGATTATGCCATTTATAAAAAATAATCATAATAACAATAGTAATAACAACTGTAGTAATTACATTAGTAGTAACAAATTTAAAGCATTCTACACAATCCTCATTATACATATATCACCTTAAACCATCAGGCTCCACCCCCCTGAGAAATACACCATGGGTTCAAGTTCTGGTTCAACACATCTGTATAATTGCAAAGCAACTTCAGCTTAGTTACTTAAATAACAACAACAATTATTGTGAGGAAAAAGACAATTTAAACCATTATAACATTATTTACATTAATAAACTGAACCTCATTGTCATACATATCACAGATCCGTGGTATTTACAGCGTGAATATTTAACGAAACAAAGCTTTGCTCCTCTTCATTTAAATCCTGTGTCTTTTAACCTAAAATTAAAGACAATAAATTGAAATTCCCATGAATATTCAAAAACCAACGGAAATATTTATACGTCTGCGGATTACAGACTGACCTCACTGAGCAGCAATGCACTGGCGGCATTTGTAGATCTTGGGATTGTGTGTCCTGATGTGATTCCTCACATTTCGCTGTCTGAAGAACGTTTTACTGCACAACTGCAAAAGAGAATAGAATGTGAAAACCAGATATACAGTTGAGGTCAAAAGTTTACATACACCTTGCAAAATCTTCAAAATGTCCATTTTAACAAAATAGGAGGGATCATACAAAATGCATGTTATTTTTTTTTTTATTTAGAACTGACCTAAATAAGATATTTCACATAAGACATATAGTCCACAAGAAAAAAATAAGTTGAATTTATAAAAATTACCCTGTTGAAAAGTTACATACGCTTGATTCTTAATACTGTGTTGTTACCTGAATGATCCGTAGCTGATTTTTTTTGTTTGTTTGTTTAGTGATAGTTGTTCATGAGTTCCTTGTTTGTCCTGAACAGTTAAACTGCCCGCTGTTCTTCAGAAAAGTCCTTCAGGTCCCACAGATTCTTTGGTTTTTCAGCAATTCTGTGTATTTGAACCCTTTCCAACAATGACTGTATGATTGTGAGATCCATCTTTTCACACTGAGGACAACTTAGGGACTCATATGCAACTATTACAGAAGGTTCAAATGCTCACTGATGCTCCAGAACGAAAAACCGAAGAGCCGGGTGTGAACATTTTTTAAAGGGGTCATCGGATGCAAAGTTCACTTTTACATGTTGTTTGAACATTAATGTGTGCTGGCAGTGTATGTACACATCTACCCTATAATGATAAAAATCCATGCAGTGGTTTTTAATTTATCTGTAAAAATAATATCCCCTTTTTCAAATCGAGCCATTCACACTGACAGAGGCTGCTCCCACAATATGACATGAGCGTCTTATCTCAGACCCGCCTTACATCAGCTGTCAAGTCCGACCTGCATTGTGTCGATGCTGGAGCAGGGATGTAAGTTAGACAAGAATATCTCCGAATGAGCGATTGAGGTGTTGTGTTGCTGGACGTAATAATGAACATAGTGGTCGTCATTTACTCTCGACATCTGAGCCGCTGAAGATGCAGTGGACTGCGTTTCTTTGAGAAGGGAATGCGCCTCCCGATCTACATAAATGCATCTATGTTCGCACAAATCATTTGTGATCCAGCTTCACCTACAGCAAAGCGAGTATAAGGTTTTTTTTTATGAATCTCTGCAATCACCTTTCCTAATAACATGCTAGTTAGCAAGTTTCGAGGCTAAACACGCTGAATGCGACTAAAGTAATCAGGCTCGTCACTCCACAGAGAGAAGAGAGGGGCAGGGCGAGCAGAGCTCATTTGCACTTAAAGGAGCAATCCATCAGAATGGGTTGATTTTTGCAGAGCTCATTCTGACAAGATAAAAAATTTTAACCAAAGTATATTATAGACTTTTCATTAAGACCCTAAGGAATAATATCAACTTGTGGAAAATGGGCATCCGATGACCCCTTTAATTTAAAGATCAGGGTAAATTTAACTTATTTTGTCTTCTGGGAAACATGTAAGTATCTTCATGTAAGTAGCTTCCGAAAGGCAGTACTAAACTGAAAAAAAAAAAAAAAAAAAAAGATGTTTTGGCAAAATAAGAGAAGTGTACACATCTTCATCTGTTCAAAAGTTTACAACCCTGCTCTTAATGCATAGCTTTTCCTTCTGGAGCATCAGTGAGCGTTTGCACCTTCTGTAATAGTTACATACGAGTCTCACAGTTGTCCTCAGTGTGAAAAGACTGATCTCAAAAAACACACAGTCATTGTTGGAAAGGGTTGAAATACCAAAGAATTTGTGGGACCTGAAGGATTTGTCCGAAGAACTGCAGGCAGTTTGTTCAGGCTGTTCAGGACAAACAAAGGACTCATAAACAACCATCACTAAACAAACCAAAAAAAACCCAGCTGTGGACGTTTGAACGGGGGTCATTTTTTATAAATTCAACTATTATTTTCTCTTGTGGACTATATGTAAACATCTTTCATGTGAAATATCTTATTCAAGTCAGTACTAAATAAAAATAAGATGCATTTTGTATGATCCCTCTTATTTTGGTAAAATTAACATTTTGCAGATTGTGCAAGGTGCATAAAAACTTTTGATCTCAACTTTAGAAGTACAAAGTCATTCTGTGAAATAAAAACTTACTGTAGTGCTTATTTGTCACTTCTATAAAGCAGAGAGTATACTGAAAATATGGAGTGAGCAAGGAGAAATGGGATTGAGAAATTCTGCGAGACGGATTCAAACCCACACCACTCTATCAATATTCCGGATAGCTGCAAACCGCTAGGTCGCAGCTCTGATGCTACTTTTTTTACAATAAGGACACTAAGCTTTGATAAAGGAGCATCTCCAGGACCTCAAGAGTCATGATACATACCGGGCAGGGCCAGTGTTTGCCTTCGATGTGCCTGATCTGGTGCATAATAAGGGCATCACAGTCCCTATAGGAGGCTCTGCACTGCAGGCAAGCATGTGGTCCACTTGAGGCCTGACCGTGAGGACCCTTCTGCTGTTTCAGACGTGCCCGTCGGATGGATTCCAGTAGGACGGAACGGCGACTGCTCAGAGGAAGCAGTTTATTTACATTCTACCAAGACACAAAAACATTTTCAAGTGTCATTTTATGTTTATTACTAGTTTAAATTTAGTATCGTTCTTTCCAACGATTGACATTTGAGTACTACTTCCCTAAACGAGACTGCATAAGAGTTTACAAAACAGTTACGTAACATGTCTTTGTCATAAGAATAAACATCACCATCTGCTAGCATGAGAAAAACCATATCACCTTTGTCTTTGTAGGTTCTTTCTTGACTTTACAGCTCCTCTTGCTGACCTGGGGGTGCCTAGAAACCCTTGGGACCTGTGACCCTTGGGACACTCTTGTTTCATCCCTCTCGCTCTTCACTCGAATAGCAGTCCTTTGGGAAAAGGGCGAGTGCCTGTTGCCAAGTCCGGCCCAGTGAGGCCCATTTAGACCTGTCCGGTCTGGCATAATCCTGGCCCTCAACCGATCTTTTCTTAACACACCGGGTGATGTATCGCAATGGGAACTACTTCCATGAGAGACCGATCGAGTTAGGTAGATGTCCACGCTGTCCTCCTCCCGTTTAATGCCACTCGGTGGCCGACAGAAGCCGAAAAGGAAGCCTTGATCCAATAGTTTGACAGGTGGTTTGCTCTGACGCTTGCCTAGGTCTGAGGAGTCGCTGGTTGGGAATGGCTGGGTTAGGGGCAAGGGGTCAGCTGGCTCTTCCTTTATTGTTTTGTAAAGGGGATGGCTGTGAAGTTGCTGATGGTTAGAAGTATCCCAGTTCACGATGGCGTACTGCACTTCAGGACTCTCTTTTCTGTTCCCACGTTCCTTAATCTTTCTGTTCTCCTTCACCTGCGTTCCTCTTTCAGTTCTGCTGTGCTTTGCTTGTGGCATTCCTGTAGCATGGTTACATTTTGTTTTGCTTTCCATTTGTTTTGAGCTCTTAGGTTTGTCTATCGGGGGGCGCCCTGGTTTGTGCCGCTTTGTGTGTTGCAACGTTGTTGTGGCTACCCTTACTGTGCGATCTGCTGGTGGGCGACCCCTACGTCCTGTTGCTTTAGGAGAAGCTCCCTGGGGATTGTAGGCAGTATTGCGACGATGAATAGGTTGAAGGATGGCACTGTCCGAAGATTCTTGTTTTATCCTGAGCATAGTGCTTTTTGAAGGAGTAGAGGCATCGTGTGCTGGTACTCTACCTCTTCGTGCAGGGTGGGAAGGTGCTTTATCTTGATTTCTGTGGTGGCGTCTGAGCGGTCGATCTGTTGCACTGGAGTCTGCCTGCAGCAATGACCTGCTACGAGTCGATCTTGCAATTGGCTGCACAGCTTGGCCTGCAGGATCGTGCCTTTTCCTTTTGGACCTTTCTTGGTTCCAAGGTTCTACTTTGACTGGTCTGTTCAGCAAGTCCATTCTGCTCATGTCGCAGAGGGATAGAGTAGGATTAACGGCGGCGAGCACGCCTAAACTGGTTCCGAAAGCCAACGGGACGCCCTGTGCACGAGGTTTACGTCGGGCTGTGAGTGAATAATCACTGACTTTTAATTTCCTAAGTCGTTTTTTCTGCCCCCAACCGGAGAGTTCCTCTGGACCAGGCACCAGGGATTTTCTCTGCAAGCCAAGGAAGCTAAGAAGACGATATTTCTCCTGAGCACGTGGGCTGTGCACCTCATCCTGAGGCACTGTGTTACATACCTCCTCTTCCACATCCTCGTCCTTTACTGAGGTAACACGGGTCAAAGAATTTGCCTGAGATTGGGACGGAGTCGCTGAGAATTCACACTGGGACTTATATGACCGGTAGGAAGAGGACTTCCTCTTTCTTTTGGTGGAAAGGTCAATTTTAGGCAGGAGTCTGCGCAAAGCAAGTGCAGCGCCAGGTGAGGAACGAAGCAGACGGCGTGATGGAGAGGAAGAACGAGTAGAGGTGCAAGGAGATGTTGAGATGATTGAAGATGTGGGGCGAGAGGACGATTTTTTCTTGCAGGATGGAGATTTAAAGTCCATGAGCTTCATCCTGCGATTTGGGCTGCATGGAAAACCATTTCCCTCCATCTGAAAACTGGAGGGGACTTGGCAATGCAACTGAGGGTTTGAGGTTTCTGTTTCAGATTCATCTGTGACCTTATCAACAGTGTGCTCTCTGTGCTGTGCTTGAATGTTCCAGGAAGACCCCGAACCTTCTCCTTCTTCATCTTCCCTCCTCCTCTTGAGTCCCACTTTCCCTCCTAAAGCTGAGGAGTGGTCTCTCCTGAAAGGTCCAGGCATTGAATTATTTGGTTCTCCAGGAGAACTGTGCATTCTAGAATGTAACTGAAAAGTCTCTCGCTCCCTTTTGATAGCGGAGCAAGCCTCAAGGGCAGGCCACATGCGTAGATGGCGGGCCATGGCACAAACTTCTGTCAAGGCGTCCAGATTCAGATTGAGGGTGGAAGTGTAAGAGAACTCAAGTAAAGCAAGCAAGCTCTGCTCACTGAAACCTATGAGAAACCATAAATGATAACTGATTAATCCTATGAAGGATAAAATACAAGATATAAATGTGCTGTCACAGGATAATGACTGTCTAAGGTTGAGGATCTGGTGGAACACAAATGTGGCAGGTGCAGTCTTACAGGAATAGTTCACCCAAAAATTAAAATTATCCCATTGATTACTCACCCGCAAATCATCCTAGGTGTACATGACTTTCTTCTTTCAGACAAATACAATCGGAGTTATATTAAAAATGTCCTGGTTCTTCCAAGCTTTGTAATGGAAGTGAGTGGGTGTTTTTTTTTAGTAGTCTAAAGTAAGTATAATAAAGCTCATTCATCGATCCATCATAAAAAGTGTCCCACACGGCCCCAGGGAATGAATAAAGGCCTCCAAAGCGAACTGATGCATTTTTGTAAGAAAAATATCCAATTTTCCAACTTTAGAAACCATAATCTCTAGCTTCAGCTAACTGTTGTACGCACGACTATGTGTACAAAGGACGTAGGCATAGTGTAAGCTCTGGTGAGAAGTGACAAACACAGAAGCGCAGAGTAGAGAGCAATGCAAAACACTGAAATAGAAGTATAAAACAAGGATTTGTGTAGAAAAATGTCAGAGGATTTCGATATAAGGCAAGAGGGCACTGGTTTTCCTTTGCTAAACAAAGGAAACTTTGCTTTCTTTGCTCCTGTAAACAAACAATGGTTCTCGTGAGAGTAGCATTTTCTCACCGGACCTCCGATTGTATTGATCTGAAAGAAGAAAGTCATATACACCTAGGTTGCCTTGAGGGTGAGTAAATAATGGGGTAACTTTTATCCCTTAAATTTGTTTTTTTTAATGACTTCAGTTCTGAAAAATCACTATTTTCATATTCCTTAATATTCTAGGTTCACCATGGCAGTGGAAATCCAGTAACAAGTAAACTAAAATAAAATGCTAACAAGCAAAAGTGCCATTAAAGAAGATTACCATAATAAAATATGCTTAACAGTTTCAATAATCAACCCTTTTTAAATGTACAAGTGTGCACAGACACTGATTTTGAAACTGGTTTATTTTGAATACATACTACGCCATACCTGTGAGGTCAACATGTGACTGGGGATCAGTGGCCGAGTCCATTTCAGTAAATAACTCCTGGAAGTACTCGCTCACCGCTGCAAGGACTGCTTTGTGGGCAACGAAAGAATGGCCACCACCAGTTTTCAGTGTGATATCACAGAAGAGCCCTGCTTCTCGTTGGCTATTGAGCTTACTTAAGACTTGATGACTATGTGATTCCACAATCCGGGAGATAAGTCCCACATCGGAACACTGGAGACAGTGACAAAGTGAAAGTAAGAGATAAATTCAAAACAAACACGCAACCCTGACTGAGCTGTGGATAAATACGTTTGAAAAGCCAGTCTTACCGCTGATCTCTCAGATTGACTGCGTTGACAATCCTCACAGCCAAAGACATAGTCTCTGACTTGGAAATACATTCCTAAAAGGAAGAACAGAACACAATTATTATAGAAAAGGATTTGTCTAAGCAAAAAATAAAGTCAGTGCTCTCAGACCACTCCTAATTCCACAAGTAGATCAGTTCTGTGTGTAACTTCTGTGTGGGCATCACCTATTCTCTTTCACTTTCACATTACAGACAACATTAAGACTTCAAACTATGCAGCTGACAGCGTAGGAATCTCATTTCGCAGCAGGTGAATTTTTTGCTCAGCAATGAAAATATCAGCACAATTTTGAGAGCTCGGTCATGCTCATCTCTTTGTACAGCACTAGTCAATACTAGATGAGTGAGAAACATGCCAGAGAAAAAAAGTGGTTATGTGTGGTAAAAATATTTTTGTTTAATTTTACATTGCATACTTGGGATTAGTTAAAAAGACGAATACAAGTCTGAGGCTAAAATCATTTAAAATGCAACATGCTTTATGCAGCATTTTATTTTCCAAGTGAAAGAGGAAAATGTCAAATAAATTAAAATGAATGGATTGAAAACTGATGTTACTTTAAATACTATTTGCCAAACTAGTATACACACTTCATCCTCATATCATATACACTGATAAATTCTAGTCTCAGTTTTGTAAATTAACCTTATTAACGACCTAACAAAATCAATCATCAGCAATTTTGATCCACAAATTTGATCTACAACAATCTTTAAGACTGTGTACTTGTTCTTCTAGCTCGCAACAAGTTCACTTTGCAAACCAAGTTTTTTTTTTTATGTGGCACAGATAAAATACCACAATAAGACGTATTGAGAAATCTCTCATGGCGCAATTCTGGGAAAACATGACGGCACAGCAAAAGCTCATATTACTTTTATTACTCCCACCAAAGAAGCCCTGATTTACCAATGAGAGAGTGAAGCAACAGATATGCCATCCTGCAAACCTTTCTCAGAGGACTGTGGAGTGGTGCAGCATAGAGGTTAAATATCTCAATTAAAGTTTGTGGGTTTGAACCCCAGAAGTAATGGATGATCCATGAACTTTTTTGACTGGTCAGGTGACGGATCACAAGACACATACAGTTGAAACCATAAGTTTGCATACACCTTGCTGAATCTGCAAAATGTTAATTTTACCAAAATAAGAGGGATCATACAAAATGCATGTTATTTTTTTATTTAGTACTGACCTGAATAAGATATTTCACATAAAATACATTTACATATAGTCCACAAGAGAAAATAATAGTTGAATATATTTATGTTGTTACCTGAACGATCCACAGCTGTTTTTTGTTTAGTGTTAGTTGTTCATGAGTCCATTGTTTGTCCTGAACAGTTAAAGGAACACTCCACTTTTTTGATAATATCTTAGCATAGATTATTGATTCAGATTAGACCGTTAGCATCTCGCTCGATGCTAACGGTCTAATCTGATTCAATGATCTATGCTAAACTATTAGCAAAAAAGTGGAGTGTTCCTTTAAACTGCCTGCTGTTCTTCAGACAAATCCTTCAGGTCCCACAAATTATTTGGTTTTTCAGCATTTTTGTGTATTTGAACCCTTTTTAACAATGACTGTATGATTTTGAGATCCATCTTTTCATATTGAAGACAATTGAGGGACTCATATGCAACTATTACAGAAGGTTCAAACGCTCACTGATGCTTCAGAAGGAAACATGATGCATGGGGGTGTAAACTTTTGAACAGAATGTGTAGAAATGTGTACATTTTACTTATTTTGCCTAAATTTCATATCAATTTTTTTTTTATTTAGTACTGCCCTGAAGATACTTACATGTTTCCCAGAAGACAAAATGTTAAATTTACCCTAATCGTCAAATTCAGAAAGTTATCACCCCCTGGTTCTTAATGCATTGTGCTTCCTTCTGAAGCATCAGTGAGTGTTTTAACCTTCTGTAATAATTGCATATGAGTCCCTCAATTGTCCTCAGTGTGAAAAGACGGATCTCAAAATCATACAGTCATTGTTGGAAAGGATTCAAATACACAAAAATGCCGAACAACCAAAGATTTTGTGGGACTCGAAGCATTTAACTGTTCAGGACAAACAAGGGACTCATGAACAACTATCACTAAACAAAAACAAACAACAACAACAACAAAAAAAAACTCACGTGTGGATCTTTCCGGTAACAACACTATATTAAGAATCAAGTATGTCAACTTTTGAACGGGGTCATTTTTATAATTTCAACTATTATTTTCTCTTGTGGACTATATGTAAATGTCTTATGCAAAATAACTTATTCAGGTCAGTACTAAACAAAAATAAATAAATAACATGCATTTTGTATGATCCCTCCTATTTTGGTTAAATAATTAACATTTTGCAGATTCTGCAAGGTGTATGTAAACTTCTGCTTTCAACTGTAACGTTCGATTATTTCAGAGGGACAGTCCCTGAAATAATTGCACTTTACATTGAGCCGAATACTGAATGGTTAGCAAACATTACTGTCAGCAATCTACTATTTGGTATTTGGCTATAAATGAGGAGCTCAACAACAATCTGAACCATTTGAGGTTTATTTTAGCCAGTGTATTTCACCTCTCTATCAATGATGTCCTCAATGATGTAATTCACTAAGTAGGCATTTAGCCAAAGCTTTTAGTACACAAATAACAAGTTCAGTGCTCCTGGAATAACCCAAGGTTAAGTGTCTTAAATGATCAATCACCCCATGTTCAAATCAAACCATAAACCTTTTTGAGTTTACCAGCCCAGATGCTTAATCACGAAACTCTCGTCTAATACCAAGCATAACTAAATGTATATCTGACATTCCAAAAGCATTTTAGGTATTATAAACATCATAAGAAGTCTCAAGATAAGAAGTCTCAACGGAGATTTGTGCCACCGTAAAATCCTCCATAAAGAAGCAATGTAGCATGACACTCATCCTAAAAGAACCCAACTCTAATGCACCTCAACTACTTAAATAAGATGTTCTGTGGGGGGAAAAACTGTCATGACAATAGTGTTTTCATCAGTCGCATCATCATTGGCGGCACAAAACGTAAACAATGCCAGTGAACCAAACGAACCTTGCATGTTTAGCTGATTATTGCTGCTGAAAATGGTCAATTATTGTCATGTTTTGGGCTGTACTAACCTGTCAGACCAGGAAAAACATTTGGAGTACTGTAGACTGCCAAAAGTTATAACAAATCAAGGAGAGGAGTGCAAAAGACTGTCTGAAGAACAAAAGGCGTTTTGTGGTTGGCCAAACTGAACCAGGATTTCCAGGGCAAGAATCTTGACAACATTCGTGTCTGTTCTTATCATTTCTGGTCATGTAGGTGAAACATTAGGATAATATTTTCATTAATAGTGCTTGTAAGAATCTTTACAACCTATTAACTTTAGTTTGTCAAAAAATAGCACCCTTTCCTGCTTACTAAGTCCTTCTCTATATGATTTAGCAACTTCCACACATTTTTTCTGTAGTCTAGACAGCATAAATTAGTAGAACAACATATTCAGTAGTGCATTAAACCGTACAATCAATGATGTTGTTTACATCCGAGTATCTCCGATATGGCTGTGCATCTGGGTAACTGACCAAACTGTGACTTAAGTAAAAAACCCTCTGTTAGTGCATGTCTTGTTTTCTGTGAGATGAGTGTGAGAAGGCAACATTTTCTCAACAAAGTAACATTCTGAGTACTTTATACATTGTTTCTTCTGCTTGTAACTGGCATGTAAAATTGTATCTTATCCTTGTGCCACTTTACAAGTGTAAAGAGAAATATTAATAAAACTTCCAAACTTACTACAATTTTAGTAAGCAATGGCTATGTAGAGTCCCCTAGCTGTTCATTCACTGTCAGGTTAGAAACATACAATTTTAAAAGCTTGAAGCCCCATTAACACTGACAACATTTAAACACCTAAAGGTCTCTATCGCGGGATTTAAAGTGTGTCAGGTGGCAGACCCACTGTCTGCACTCTTATGTGTTGTAACACTGCTCATTTGCATAAACTTTGTTGCATCTTCAATAGCTGCACGACTCGCAGAAAATCTCAAATACAGAAATGCTTATATTAAGCTTAAAAAAACATTAATAAAGTTATGAATAGTATGGCTGTTTAATAACTAATTAAAACATGAATTCAATTTCATAATGATGATTTCATTGAAAATTAATATATAAAACTAAACCAAAACAGACACTTAAACATGTTTCGGTTGTAAAAAAATAAAAAAATAAAATAATAATCATAATATTGTAAGAGGAAAAATGACAAACCTTCCCACCAATACTGCTCTGCCACCAGTCTGTATGTGTCCTCCAGGGTGTGGTGCGACTTGCCGGGTCCTTTCTCGTGGAAGGTGGCAATGGACTGGAGTCGCTTATCTTCGGCCAGCACCTCCCGGTACTGGACGAAACCCTTCTCCAACTTTCTGCGGTAAAGAGAGCCGCCGATGACCTCGAAGAGGGCAGAAGACGTTACGGACGCGCAGCCGCCGTTCACAAACCCCGCGCGTTCACGCTGCTGCTCGTCCGCCGAGAGTTTAGTAGTGCGAAAGGTGTCATCAGTGTCATACTGAGCACTGTAGGTGCATTCACTTGCCATTTTTTTTAACAGAATCCTTTCTCAAGACACCTCTACTTTCAGTGCAGCTTGCTTATAATCGTTTTTCCTATGTGTAAAATGAAGAACTTTTTAACTCGGCTTTATCCACCGACATTGAGACGTTTCTGCATTCAGAGATGCTCTGAGATGTGTGAAGTTTTCTATCAGTTGAAAATACAAAGGACATTCACAGCAAGATATTTAAGTTCCAAGCGTAATTAATAATTATATTAATAAATAGGACAGTCTCACTTAACATCCAGGTTGCTGTTCCGAAGAAGAATTTGACTAGTAGCTGAAGTATTTTACAATGAAGTCCATCATCTTTGGTGCTTAGGATGTGCTAGGCATATTCATCACATCCTATCAAACGTAAAAGACAACAACTCCATGAAACACTGAATTCAAGACAGACGTGCAACTTCCACCATCAAAAGCCATAAGTCAATCCCGACCACTGATGATAATTCAAATAAATTATGACAAAATAACCGGAGACATGAACGGTAAGTTTTTCAGTAGCCTTGTTGTCCTGGGAAACCGAACTACACGCAATCACACAGAAATCAACCGAGTGACAAATGTCTTGAATCCTCTCACTCTGTCAAATATGCAGTGGCTGCCATCCATTAATATAAGATTATTATTATTCAGCCAGGTACTTTAGGGCCTCTCTAATCAGATGTAACTGCACTTGAGTCAACAATGTGTCACGAAATGCCAACTACGTCATAATAGGAGATCGGAGCGTCCAAATTTCTCGGCGGGCAGCAGTGTAACAATCGCGCGGAAGGGTCTTCCTCTCGCGTGTGCAACTTGTGATTTCTTGAACTCGGTCTCAGCACGCCGCAGCTAATCTGTCGCGCTACCTATGCGCGATACGCGGGGGTCTTCCCGAAACACATCCAAACGAAAAGGCGGCCTCCAAAAATCAACAATATCATCCGCGGGTTCCCCTTAACGTGCTCCGCGTCCGTTCACGTAACGTTAAAGCCAGTCAGATGATCAAATAATCCAATTTTTAACTCGTAGTCCTCTGTTGGTTGCCATTCGTCAACCTAACTTCGCCTCGACGCCCAATTGCCTCACCCCCTCCCTTCCTCGAAGCCTATTGGTTGAATCTTTAAAGAACAGCGACTGCTGACAACGCCATTGGCTCTTGAAGCTGTCACTCAGCTGGCTGTTTTCCCTACTTTTTCCCTACATGAAGATAGGTTGTTGACGTCAGCGTTACCTTACTTAGTGTCAAGTTTATCAATATGAAAAAGGACAACAGTGCAAAAATACTGCTTCGTTTCGACTCGTTTTCATTTTAGCCCCTCATAGATATATGAAGATACACATTCTCGTGTTTGTCCGCATGATTAATGTGTCGATAGATTATGTCACAGTTCATTATTTATTTATGCATTGTGCAATATATGCACGGTTGTTCAAACCTATTGTCATTTTCGTATATTTCGCCAAATTGATGAAGAGGAAAATTCTCAGATAAAACTTACATATTCAACACAGTGCTGGATTGTGTACTTTTATTATAAAACTATTGCAAAAACAACACAATCTGGAATTATTTTAGACAAAACAAATATAGTTTTATTGTCTGAATGAACCCCTAATTTTCATTTTAAACAATATCCCACATTTATGTCATTGTATTAGGCATGTGAAGCACTCTAGACTTCATTGTTTTGTTTTGCCTGTGCTTGTCTGATGATTATACCGTTTTTTAATGACATCTTCAGTGCTGCTTATATGTAATTGACACTGGTAAATAAAGAAACAGGTCCATATTTCTTTTTACATGATGCAACAGAACTGACCAATAAGACATCCCTGCTGAAAAAAGCAATAGAAACATCACAGAATTTGTAGGGGTTTTACAGGTTGTAATGGAAACTGTAATGGTGCCTGTTTGTCTACTGGTAGTTGGTCGCCTTCTGTTTGTGGCTTGTTAAAACTACTAAATCCTAATGGAATTTGTCTCAAAGCACACTACAGGAAGCCATTTTTTAATGGTTTTAATTGTTAAAAGTTGCTGGTTTGTAATGTTTGTAATAGTATGTGTAGTGGAAACCATTAGAATTTCTGTGATGGTTTCTATTGTTGTTTTCAGCAGGGATGTCAGTACAGTCATTGATCCTTCCCGTACACAAAACTCTATAGCGTTATTCATCTAATTTCCCTGCACAATGTGCTGAAACTTCCCATTTCCTTTAAATTTTTGCAAGTGTATGTTACATTTTGGGAAATGGTGTTGTTTAGTGAAGCGAAGTGTAAACTGTGGTAATCTGATTTTGGTTTCTCCTATGTAGAGTAACTAAGATAGAAAAATAAACTCAATCCGGTTACTGTGGTGAAATATCTTTTAAAAAAAAAACAAATCTGACCTGACATTCTATGATGCATTCAATAGTAACCTTTACAGACAATTCGACAGTACTTGGAGATATTTAAAGAGAAAGAACAGGCATCTAATGCATTGTAATGGTAATCGACTGTCAAGAATCAGTGCAGAATTACTGGTAAAGATAAGTCATAATCCAAACAACAATAGCTTTCATAAAGTCACGCTATGCCATTACAGAGCAGCCTGTCATTTTTACAGGAACATTGCTGTATTTGCTGAAACATCATCAGCTGGTTGTCAAACTAATTTATTGTCCTTCCTCTAATCATAGGCAACATGAAGGGAAAACAATAAAATATTGTTCTACCAGATCCACAATGCAAGGCGCCATGAAAGTGCCACATAAATCTGTCACTGGAAGAACATTCTAGCCTGCTAATGTGCTTTGCCATGGTTATGTTACATGTACACTCCTCCGTTGGTTGATAATGATGTAGGATGACTCAACTAAGCACATGACATGGCTCAGTTTGCTATTGGCTCTGCCATACATTAAGATACAAACTGTTGTGGATGACATTATCTTCCATGATAGATTCGGTTGCTCATCTAGCCCTGTCAAGGTACTATAAGAGAACACGGTCAATCTACATTACCTTAGACATCATCTCTCAGTTTTGTTGTTGCTGCTCAATGAAACATTAGCTAAGTAGTATTTATGTGTGCTACAGACAGGTCAGAGAGCCCATGATGACCCCTGTCCACCACCTGAAAGTGCCTAAAACGGTCATGTGAGTGTCAGAACTAGATCATTTATCAAAAAAGAAGGTTGGCTGGTCTGAGGAATGAAGTTTTGTGCATCGTTTATCTGGGGAAGAAATAGCAGCAGGAAGCACTTTGGCAAGAAGGCAGGCCGTCAGAGGCAGTGTTATGCTCTGGTTGATGTTCTGCTGGGAAACCTTGGGTTCTGGCATACATGTGGATGTTTCTTTGACACATACCATCTACAGTGCCATGCGAAAGTATTCACACTCCTTCATTTCTTTCACTTTTGTTATGTTGCTGCCTAATGTTAAACTGCTTTAAATTGCTTTTTTCCCCACACCAATCTACATTGGTGCATTGGGTAAGTATTTATACCCTTAACTCAGTACTTAGCTAAAGCACCTTTACAGCCTCAAGTCTTTTTGGGTATGATGCGACAAATTTGCACATCTGCATTTGGCAGTTATCTGCCATTCTTCTCCTTACCTCTTCACCTTTCAATCTCTGTCAGGTTGGATGGGGGCAGATGCACATTTTCAGGTACCTCCAGAAATTTTTGATTGGGTTCAAGCCCAGGCTCTGGCTGGGCCACTCAAGGACATTTACAGAGTTGTATATAAGCCACTCTTGCTGTGTGCTTAGAGTCATTGTCCTGTTGGAAGGTGAACTTTCTGCCCAGTCTGAGGTTCTGAGTGCTCTGGACAGGGTTTTCATTAAGGCTATCTTTTGGTGCATTATGGTTTTCTTCTACTCTGATGAGTCCTTCGGTCCCTGCCACTGAAAAACAGCCCCACAGCATGATACTGCTAACACCACACCTTACTTTTGGGATGGGTGATGAGCAGTGCCTGGTTTCCTTCAAACGTAAGGCTTGTAATTGAGGTTCAGTCTTGTTTCTCACAGTCTGAGAGTCCTTTAGGTGCTTTCCACTGTGGGTTTTCACTGGGGAGAGGATTGAGTTTGGCCACACTGTAATAAAGCCCAGAATGGTGGAGTGTTGCAGTGGTGTTTGTCCTTCTGTAGGTTTCTCCTATCTCCACATATGATCATGGAGCTCAGCTGTGACCATCAGGTTCTTGGTCACCACTTTAACCAAAGCCCTTCTCCATCAATTGCCAGTTTGGCCCTGAGGCCAGCTCTGTGAAGAGTCCTGGTTGTTTCAAACTTTTTCCATTAAGGGTAACAGAGACTACATCCTTCTGTGAAAGTTCCATGCAGCAGATTTTTTTCTTAACTCTTCTCCAGATGTGTGGCTTGATACAATCCTGTTTCTAAGCTCTACAGGCAGTTTTATGACCCCAAGTGCTTGGTTTTTGCTGTGATATGCATTTTCAGATGTTAGAACTACATTAAGACGCGTGTGCCTTTCCAGATCATACCCATTCAATTGACTTTGCCACAGGTTAACTTCACTTGAAGTGTAGTAACATCTACAAGCAATATGAATGCTCCTGAGCTAAATTTTAACTGTCCCAGATCAGGATATGTATACTTATGCAATGAAATGATTTAAGTTTTTAATTTTTAATAAATTTGCACAATGTTAAAAACCTGCTTTTTGCTTTGCCATTATTATGTATGAAGTGTAGATTGATGTGGGAAAGTTCACAAGGCACTGTACCTAAAGATTGTTTCAGACCACATTCACCTCTTCATGGCAGTGGCCTCTTACAGCAGAATAATGCACAGTGCCACACTGCAAAAATTGTGCAGGAATGGTTTGAGGAACATGACAAAGTTTTCAAGGTGTTGCCTTGGCTTCCAAATACCACATATTTCAATCCAATTGAGCATCTATTGATGAAATATTTTATTTATCTTATAGAAAACAATTGAAGACGACACTTGTTTGTGAAAGTTAGTTTGCCTTATATGTGAACTGGGTGTATTTTTATAGGTCTCAAGGACAAACTGACTGATTGTGTAGGCCTCACGGTCTACGTGACTGCGATTATGAATAGAGAATACAGAAGGAAGTACCAGAGATGGGAGATGCCACAGGATGAGATTAGAAATAGATAATATGTGTAAAAAATCACTGAAATCCTAAAATGTATATGCCCTTGAAACCTTGGGCACCCGGAAAGTGGTAGATAAGAGAAGTTCTTTTGAAAAACAGACTAGTAGGAGGGGTTTTTTTTTAACAGTGAAAGCAATATTATGAAAACTAATAAACAACTGTGGAAAGTACTGGGAATGATGCATCAAAGAATGGTCCGTATGCTCATTGTACAGTGACTAATAATGAAACTGTACAAAGATGGTAGTCTGGAGAGAGAAAGATCTCATCTCAGCTTTTTTGTCTGATTTTGACTTCTGGAACTCTGCCTCCTGAGTATTAATTTGCACTATTGGATGTGCTGGATCAACATATCTATGCAGGCACCACCTTGCAACTTGCTTCAAAATCGTGCTACATCACTGCAGAAGTACCAAACCCAAGGTTTACAAAGGGAACATGCAAAGGAGATCAAACGCCCTTTCCAAAAAAGGTAAAACAGCGATGTAGGATTATTCTGAAGTTGGAGAAGAAAATGAGGAGTTTTTTGACCTACCCTAAATGTCGTGAACTGGAATAAACAGATTTTACACAGAGCTAGTCAAGACGAGCATTTAAGGTTAAAAAGTATATAAATTGTAATCTTTTTTAGAAATTGACTGATCGTTTCGCTAGATAAGACCCTCCTTCCTCAGCTGGGATCGTTTGGAGCCCTTTGAATCTGCATTTAAACTGCATTTTGAAAGTTCAAACTCGAGGGTATCATAGAAGTCCACTATATGGAGAGAAATCCTGAAATGTTTTCCTCAAAAAATATAATTTCTTTATGGCTGAAGAGAGAAAGACATGAACATCTTGGATGACAAGGGGGTGAGTAAATTATCTGTAAATTTTTGTTTTGGAAGTGAACTTCTTTAACTTCTTGAGCAATTTGAGCTACAGAACGGCTCAGCCTTTGCTCCCTATGTGCATCAGTGAGCGTTGGCCTCCCGTTACCCTGTTGTTGATTCACCACTGTCTCTTCCTTGAACCACTTTTGATAGATACTGATAACTTAAAGCTTTAAAAATATATAGGAAAGGTCTTAAGTAATGTTTTTCAAGCTTGTTCCATAAACCATAAACAATTATTGCACAGGCACCTGTGGAACAGTTCTGAAGACACTTAAAATTTACAGGTGGCAGGCAATTAAGGTCATGGTTACAATAACTTAGGGCAGTAAAAAAAAAAAAAAAAGCTTTCTGCTGACTCCAAAAAACATGCCATATATCTGAACATACCACAGTCCTGCTGCAAGGAGGGCATAAGGACTGCAGATGTCTAGAACATAAGATGCACAAGACAGCTGATCATCCTTGCAGCGTCAAACCATGTTTAAATATGTGTCCCCCCCATGTTTAAGAAATTGCAGTTGCCTGTCCATGAAACTGTTGGACAGTCCATGAGGATGAGATGCACTGTAGTATTCAAAGCAGCTGGTGGCCACAGAAGATACAGACTGCTACTTTTAATATTTTCCCCCACCCCATTTATCTATATATAAATAAATCAAAATCTTGATTCAAACATTGTAAAGAATGTTTTTAATGCATTGAGTGCTATTAATATTACACAGAATACTGAAATGTGCTCTAAACAGGGAAAGTCAAAATTAGAAAGTGTAAATAAGTTACTGCATAATTTCTCATAGCGCATTTTACAGTTATGTTTAAGAAACTGACGTCTTAGTTTAACTTGTACATTTAAATACAAGTTCATGTTTAATATTACAGGATACGTTCTATTAACAAGCTTGTGTAGTACAAAATTAAAACCAAAATCCTTCTAACTTGACATTAGTTTTTTTGAGTTCTTCTAACTTAAGATTTCACATAAGAGAGTTTGCACTCGTGATGCTGAATTCAAGCTTGCTTCACTTAACACATATCTTATTATGGTTATAGACAATAAAATATAACTTCTATAATATAACATCCTATAGTATACATTTTTATGGATTTTTTTTCCAATCACAATATGCTTTAAAAGTCAGTTTCAATCAATCTGAATGCAGCCCAAAAAAAAAAAAAAAAAAAAAAAAAAAACCCATCCAGGCAAGTCATTTAGCACTTTTTTTTTTTTTTTTTTTTTAAAGAATCTCACAAAACGTTCAAGCAAATCTTTACAAAACATTGCAATCCATTATATCCAAATGTTTTACTTCAAATAACCTCCTCGTTCTTAAGAATCTTTATGAGAAAAATTCAAACAAATCGTACAAAAGTAAAACATTTCTGTGCATAAGATAAAAAAAGAAAATTAAGTCATGAGGAAATAAGTTGTTCTGGAGAATAATTACATGTATTTTTTTTCCACTTCAAATAGAAATCAGACAAACACTGAAAATTAAAGCGAAGATGAGTTTTAGAAACACAGTATGCAGGGTTCACAACTCCATATGTCCATTGGATCAGGTTCAAAGTACTGGTTTATGAGTATACTTCATCTCTGAGGATGTGAGTGCTAATAAAGAGGGACAAAGAACTACAGTCAGTGTTTATGGTTCCTGGGGCTTGACGCTGGCTTCTGTGTCCACTTTGTGCTCACTGCTCTGGGCAGAACTGTTGGGAACATCAGTCTTGGACCTCTTGGATTCAGGAGGTTTGCACGCTGGGTCACTGGGAGGAGATGGTCTCTCTGTGATAAACAAATATTTATAAATAACCGAGAAGACAGTGTGCACAAATATACAAACATACAATCCATGCTTCTTACACAAAAAGCAACCAAAGTAATGATATGAACAAAAGATTAAAGAAGTTCACTTCCAGAATAAAAATTCTGGTAACACTTTAGTATAGGGAACAATTCTCACCATTAACCAGATGCTCATTATTAACATATTGGCTGTTTATTAGTACTTAAAGCACATATTCTGCATGAACATAATCTACATCCCTAATCCTACCTAATACCTAAACTTAACAACTACCTTACTAACTGTTAGCGAGAACTGGAGCTTAAAATAAAGCGTGACCAAAATTTTCTGATAATTTACTCACCCCCATGTGATCCAAGATGTTCATGTCTTTGTCCTCAGTTGGAAAAAAAATATATTTTTGAGGAAATCATTCCAGGATTTTTCTCCATATAGTGGACTTCAATGATGACCAATGGACAAAGTCCAAACTGCAGTTTCAATGCAGCTTCAAAGGGCTCTACATGATCTAGTGAAACGATCTGTCATTTTCTTAAAATGTTAAAAAAGTATATACTTTTTAACCACAAATGCTTGTCTTGACCAGCCCGACCTCACGCATTACATAATGCATTTACATGTTGGAAAGTTCACGCATAACATAAGTGGAACTACCGTCCCAGTGTTTAACATGAACATGCAAAGAAAATCTAAATCCCTTTACAAAAAGGATAAAACAACATTAGATGATTTTGAATTTGCAGGTGAACATGAGATGGAGTTTTTTGTCCTACCCTACCTTTTTAAACCAAAGTACACAGATGAAGAACTAACTGCATATGACCTTTCCAATGTGATTACATAGTCGAGCTACAGCAAAATCAGCATTTGCAGTTTAAAAAGTGTTTAAATATGAATTAATTTATTCCTCAGCCGAGATCATGTAGAGCCCTCTGAAGCTGCATTGAAACTGCAATTTGGACCTTCAACCCACTGGCCACCACTGAAGTCCACTATGTGGAGAAAAATCCTGGAATGTTTTCCTGAAAAACCTTAATTTCTTTGCAACTGAAGAGAGAAACACATGAACATCTTGGCTCACATGGGGATGAGTAAATTATCAGGACATTTTTATTCTGGAAGTCAAAATAAAATGAGATGGAAAAACAAATTCTATGCAAAATTAAGCAAACATTGAGGGAAAAAAGTATTTTAAAAAAATCCAAACTTACTTAAAAAGCATAACCTAAAAGCAAGAAACAAATGGGTCTACTAACCATGTTTGGCTTTTTCAGTGGAAGATGGGGTGACAAAAGGAGCGGGGGATTTGGATACAACTGGAGTCAGTGAAATTCGTCTGAAAGAAAACGTAAATAGTTAATCTGTTGTGCAAATTTTTGCTGTTCAGATCATGGATTAGGCTATAACACTAAACATATCATTTTAGGGATAAATGTATAGGTTATCGTGACCATCAGACCAAGAAATTGAGAAACTTTGTCAAAGTTGCAAAAGTACTGACAGACAAATTTTCTGTCACAAACACTACTGATCAAAAGTTTGGGTCCGAAAAAAAAATAAAAATAAAAAATAATAAATAAATAAATAAATAAATAAGTAAAGTATCTTATTCTCACCAAGGCTGCATTTGTTTGGTCAAAAAAAAAAAAAAAAAAAAAAAAAAAAAGTATAAAAAAATATATATTGTAAAATATTACTTAAATTTAAAATTACAAAATGCATTTGAAAATGTATTTTATTCCTGTGGTGGCAGAGCTGAATTTTCAGCAGTCATTACTCCAGGATCACATGATTCTTCAGAAATCATTCGGATATGATTATTTTGTGCTCAAGAAACATTTCACCTCATCAACGTTGAACTGCTTAATATTTTTCTGGAAACTGTGATCATTCCATTAAGTGAATGCTAGCATATGATTAAAAAACAAAAAAACAAAAAGCAAAACCACAATATTACATCAGATCTCACCCTACCTAGGAGTTGGTCCTTTTGGAGTAGTGGCATTTTTGGAATTGAGGGGTCCAAGGGGAGTGCTGGGGGCTGTACGAGGTGTAAGGGGTTCTCTGCTGGATCCAGGTGTGGAGGGGGCAGATTTGGGTGTGCTGGGGGCTGTACTGGGTGCAGTTGCTGGTGATTTGGGGGTGCTGGGTTTGCCCCAGCCCTCCAGGGTATTGAGTGTGATCCTTCTGGGCGGAGGTTTGGTTTTTACCGCTTTCTCTTCTGTACCAGATATGCTGGGGGTCTTGGAGGAAGCAGGGCCAGCAGATCCCTCTTTCTCTTTTTCCTGTGCAGCAGGTGTGTTGGCCTGGCGAGGGACCGGGGAAGCAGTCCTACCATTGGCTGAGGGTCTCTTGCCTTTCTTCTCATTAGCAGAGGATGGGGTCACCATCTCTAGCGGAGGTCGCTCTTTCAGTGGGGTGCCCAGCTCCCCTTCTTCAAACGACACGAAGGAACAGTAGCCATCAGTAGATGACACTGCCAAGAAGGAACCATCACGAGACCTATGGAACAACATCCATAACAGAAAATGTTTTAAATCAATTGATTTTCTTAAAATTACTCTTGATGTCGATTCGTGGATCGATTCAGAGATCTTCCGAATGCGTCGCAATTCTGTCTGGAATCGATTCTGATCTTAGATTTCAACAGCAGATGGTGCTCTAATCTAGTTTTTATCCGCACACTCAAATGCTCATGAAGAAGAGTTCTGAAGAGCGCTTGTGCGTTTGGCTGAGTCATTTCACCTCGGCTCAGAATACTTTTATGATGCGAGATTAATGTAAACAGCCCACTGTGAACACCCTTGTAATTCGCTTCAACCTTTTAGAATTTTATGAATGATTATTTAGGTTCAAGCATGTTTAAGGATTGGGAAACAAGCAGGATTCAGCTGTTTCTAAAGCATGCAGTGCCATTTGCTGTTCAAAACCAAGCTCAGAATCGACTCGAGAAAGGGAATGAGATTTTAAAACAAAATATAAAATTTAACTCTATAAAAAAAAATCTGTAACATTTAAAGGAGAAGTTCACTTCCAGAACAAAAATTTACAGATAATTTACTCATGCCCTTGTCATCCAAGATGTTCGTGTATGTCTTTCTTCAGTCGATAAGAAATTATGTTTCTTGGAAAAAAAAAAAAAAAAAAATTCAGGAATTATCTCCATATAATGGACTTCAATGGTGCCCCCAAGTTTGATCTTCCAAAATGCATTTTCAATGCAGTTTAAATGGCTCTAAATGATCCCAGCCAAGGGATCAAGTAGTATGATTTCAGCCTCATTCTGTGATATGAAACCACGGCCGATCACAAAAGGTTATTTCAAACACTTGACTATGTTATGAAATTAATTTGGAGAAAAAGGCTGCCAGTAAATGATATCTTTGTTGGACAACAGGTTTGTTGTCACACAAACACACAAAACTGTATCGCATACTTGCTACTAGTATAGCAGGACTCTAGACTAACTTTTTGCACTGGTTGCACTGGTGCGCCTAACTTTTTTCTTGGGTGCACCAGCACAAAAGTTAGGTGCACCAAAATTTTCAACCGCATCCCATTTAATCACCATTTACAATTATTCTAATTCTTAGTATTGCATGATATGATGAATGGATGGTTCATTTTTAACAGCAGATTCAGCTGATCTGCACATCCCTGCACACTTATATAAGCTTATAATCACTTATGCTTTTAAGCCAAATCCACGCTAAAAAGAATAACGTTAACTGACATCTGGACGTGACTCTCTACAATCTCTGATGAAATCGGTTGGGTGTTTGAACGCCTACTGGATCCTTGGATAAAAGTTTACAGGGGTTCACCCAGTTTAAAAAATTCTGATTGTAAAAATCTAATTATTTACATTTTTAATGTATTGTTTTCATTATAATGTACTGATTCAAATTAGTAATCAATAATAATTCTTATTTTAATACTCGGCGTGTCTTCCTTGACATGCTCTCGTGTATGAACAGGCAGGAAATCTGGTGCTGGCGCGGGCGCATCAGGCGCAATCATCAAACATATTTTAAAGGAAGCCGGCACCACGGTCCTTACCGTCTTTACTGGGTGATTTGAGCAAATATTTGTATTTATTCACATACGATTTAATTAGAAATGGTGGACTCATGATTTTGGCTAACGCAGGACACTACAGAACGATGCGCATCAGAGGGGATTTAGAAGTGGGTACGCAAAGCCGACTGATAAAGAAATGGGTACACGCAGGTTCTGCACTACACCACTGCATATTACCCTACTCAGTAGCATTAACACAGGCATAACTCCCTTCAAACTTTATCTGGAATGTCACCTTTTCTGTCACAACTTTTCGAACAGGCGAACAGACACAAACACAAATGAAATTGTTTGCCTGATGAAAAAAGTATTTAAAACAGGTTCACATTTTAGAAAATGTAGTTAATATTTGCGTCATTATTGACTTATCTCATCCACCCGCGACCCGCCCGCAAATAATCAGAAATTTTCGTCATCCGCCCGCGCATCACTAATTGCCGGCCATGGTCTTCCCACACTCCCTTCACTATATCTGATTGGTTTAGACCACGATATGGGCCTAATGTGTGTCTGTTGAACCACAGTCGGAGACTTTTTTTTTTTTGCCCTCGAATGGCTGGTGCGACCTCAGAATTTTTTTTTTGTCACACCATTAAGAAATTAGGTCACACTCTAGAGCCCTGTATAGCTAATGTTGTTCAAGACCGATTTTTGCTGCACTGCACATTTTTGACCAGACCAGTTCCAGATTGGAGCTCCTCATTTAGCAATATACTAGTTTCACGTTCACCCTCAGCACATCACTCCACACGGTAGTACACAGAAATATGTCAACAACTAGACTTTACTGTCATTATCGCGGGAAGACAAATTCTTATCGTGGGGAAAATCTTTTACTGGTATATCGCAAACGATAAGATATCGCCCATCCCTATCCCCAACTTCAAAAATTGGCCAACATAGTACCGACAGAGGACCGACCCAGTGTTTACAAAGTGAACATGCAAAGGAGATCAAATGCCCTTTACAACAACAACAAAAAAAAAGGTAAAAATAGCGATGTAGGATGATTTTGATGTTGAAGAAAACGAGGTGGTAGTTTTTCTACATACCGTAACTGTATTGACCCGGATTACACAGACTACACATGCATCGCAGAGACGAGACGAACATTTGAGGTGAAAAAAGTATATAAATTGTCAATTTGTTTGAAAAATGACTGATCATTTCACTGGATAAGACCCTTCTTCCTCAGCTGGGATTTAGAGCCATTTGAAGCTGCATTTAAACTGCATTTTGGAAGTTCAAACTTGGGGGCACCATTGAAGTCCATTATATATATATATATATATATATATATATATATATATATTATATATATATATATATATATATATATATATATATATATATATATATATATATATATATAACATTCCCGAAATGTTTTCCTCAAGAAACAATTTCTTATCGACTGAAGAAAGACATCTTGGATGACAAGGGAGTGAGTAAATTATCTGTAAAAGTTTGTTCTGGAAGTGAACTTCTCCTTCAATATAATTACAATGTTTTATTTCTGACAGGTTAATAAATGTAAAATGTTTTTTTTGTTCACATTTTGTAACTCTAAAATTACTTGTTAATTTTAGTCTAAATGGCATGCAACTACATTGGGATGCATTTTGTGCACAGAAGCATTTTCCTCCTGCTATCAGCAGAACAAGCACAGCTTAAGTTGTGCGAAAACAATACAGGCCCAAAGCACCAACAAGTCTGCAACTTACCAGCTGAGATCACTCAGCGTGTGGTAGTGGATGTTGGACACGTATCCAAACGGCAGGGTCTGTTGTGTGTCATAAAAGAAGATTGAGTCTTCTGATGCAACCGCGAAGACCAGCCGATACGGCAAATTAAACGTGTTTGACACTGGCTTCAGTGAACCATCTGTGGAACATAAAAGGACAGTACTGTGTTTCCACTGCATGCATGTGACATAAGTAAAACAATAGCTTGGGAAGGGTATTGTGTTTACCTTCAGCTCTCTTTGTCCTCAGCTCATAGTACACTGGGCTGCAGCGCACAGCCAGTGTCGCTTTAGATGGACAGGGAAGATGAGCAATGGGCCTGACACACAAACACATCAAGCACACGTCAAACACTAAACATGGTTACACGAATCAAGACTGTGCCAAGACATGACTGTGGCAGCAGTTGGGCTGGGTGCGGAAAACCAGTTCCATTTATCAAAAAATATAGGAGTCACAACTTTTTATGATTTACACCATGGTTCAGTAAAATTTTGTAAATGTTTTTAAAAGAATTCTCTTATGTTCAGCAAGGCTGCATTTATTTGAATAAAACACATGGAAACAGTAATATTGTGAGTAGAGCTGCAAAGCAATTAGTCGTGATTAATCGATTTAAAATAAAAGTTTTTACATACTATATGCGTGTGTACTACATACATTTAATATGCATATATAAATTATATAAAAGAGTTTATATACAAATACGTAATTTTTTAAAAATAAAAATACACACATACAGTATGTAAACAAACTTTTACTTTGAATCAATTAATCGTGACTAATCGTTTTGCAGCTCTAATTGTGAGATATTACAATTTTAAATAGCTAGTTTCTTTTCGAAAATTCAAAAAGCCAATTTATTACTGTGAAGGCAAAGCTGAATTTTCCAGAGCCATTACTCCAGTCTTCTGTGTGATCCTTCAAAAAAATCATTCTAATATGCTGATTTGACACTCAATGTTGAAAGTAGCTGTGCTGATTAATATATTATGGAAACTGTGGTACATGTGTTCAGTGAATAATAACAACGTTCAAAACATCAGCATTTATTTGAAATGCAAATCTTTTCTAACATAAATGTCTTTACTGTCACTTTTGATTAATTTAATGCATGCTCGCTAAATAAAAGTATGCATTTCTTTCAAAAAAAAAAAAAAAAAAAGAAACATACTGACCCCTATCATTTATCATTTGAATGGTGTTTATGTGATTAATGCATAGCTTTACATCTTAACATACACAAACAAACATGAAGATAAAGCTTTATAGAGGGAAATAAAGCCATCCAATAAAACACAAACCTCTTGAAACTTTTTCTGGAGAACACGTATGTTGTGTTTGTGACATTCTCTCCAGCCTCCACACACCCAGCTAAAAATAAAAAGAGTAAATAAATAAAAATATTACATATTAACTACACAAGGAATGTACATGTAAATGGACACCAGGCCAAAAATGCACACTGTAAATATGTTGAGTTCTTAAAAAGTATATTAAAAAGTTTGTTATAATAACCACACACATACATTACATAATCAATAAAAGCATAAAAAAGTGCACCTGGTGCAAGGAGGAATGACCCATCTGGTGTGAATGTGAGACGTCTGAAGAATGATCTCATGCTGTCATCATGGAACATTTTGTAGTTCTTCACCTGCACAAAAGTGATAATCACAATAATTAAAACAAACAAACAAACTTTTAGAATCCATTTACTCAAAAGTAAAACAGACACTAGCTGCGTTTACATTACCCTTCAAATTGTGCAAACTGAAATTGCAAATACAACCAATGGAAACACGTCAACTGCGCAAAAACTCACATCTCGCAAAAATGCTTTTGTACACTCGCATGAGGGGGTTTTTCAAGCAACTTGAAAAAGGAATATTTTGCAAAACTGCAATGGACACATTTTTTTTACGTTTACAGGTCACCTGGGATGCATAAAAGTCACATATCCAATTCTTCAATGTACTATAACCTCCAAGAAACACCTCATATACGTGGACGCTCTCAAGTATAAGGTGCTTTCCTTGCCATTAATGCTTGAATAACGTTTATTTACACTGCATTACAGCTCCGATACGGCCTCTAGTCAGTGCTTGTGTTTATACCAGCCACGTCTCTCTGCCGCTTCACTAAAGAAACACGTCTATGTCTCCTTCGATTAAAATTAATGGCTAGTGCTGTGGCTGCGATATACATAAACCTACCAACATCGGTAACAACATTGGTTAATGAAAACGTGGTTATTTTGCAATAGTTTTTTAATCGACATTTATAAAATATTGCAAAAGTTTTGCACAAATTTATAATAGAAACACTATATAATAGAAACCTAATGTTATTGACTGATGTGGACAATCGCTTAATAAATGTCAGCTTTATTAAAAATAAATGCTGGCTGAAGATCCCAGTGACACTCACCTCTCCATCTGCAGCAGCGGCTGATGTCATCTTACTCACACTATAAGCTTTTTTCCTGTTGTGAGCACTGTAGACACGCATCACCCTAAGATAGAGATTTTATATGCTGTCAGTATTCAAAACCATGTAAAAAAAGATTTACTCTAAAATCCTCATTATAAAACTTTTGTCTATTATAATCTGTAATGGCTTGAAATTAAGCTATTAAAATCAACACACTAACCTGTCACAGCTTAATGTGCTGATGTACTGTCCAAGTGGGTCCCATGTTACTCCTTGCACATAACTCTTGTGATCATTAAAAATGCCCATCTTTTGACCTGCAAACAAAACAGGCACTGAATTCAAAAATCACAAAACACTTCACGAGGTTCAGCTTACTAAAAAAAACTATTCCCTGACACTAGTATTAAAGCAAAAAAAAAGGCATACAATTTCTTAGTCTTAATTTCTTCAGGTTTCATACCCTTGTTGACATCCCACATGATGGCAGTGTTGTCCACAGAGCCTGAAACCATGAAATTTCCATCGCTGGTCCATGAGATATCATATACGTCCTCAATATGTCCCCTAACAAACACAGACAACTATGAGCTTTCAAGATAAGTTTCCGCAAAAGTACATTTCTTGAAGTAGTGGCAGATATTTTCTTTCATATTGTAATGTACATTTAAGTTAAATGGTTTATTAAAACGAGAAAAAAATGTTTTATGCATTGGTTGTTTATTGGATAGAAGCAGATCATCTGAACGTGAGATTGCAGTTGATTGTAAGAAAATGGTGGGTTTAAGTGGACTGAATAATTGAAAAAGTCCAGCACACATCAACAGAGAAAAGTCCGCCATTTTGATTGAAAATTACAAATCTCAAAAACTAACAAACAAAAAGATGGTAACACTATACAATAAGGTTCCATTAGTTACTGTTGAACAAACAATAAACAATACATTTATTACAGCATTTGTTAATCTTTGTTAATGTTAGTTAATGAAAATACAGTTGTTCATTGTTAGTTCACATTAATTCAGTGCATTAATCTTAAACAAAACTTTTAATTTTAATAATGCATTATTAAATGTTGAAACTAACATTAACTAAGATTAATTAATGCACTAATTAACCTTATTGTAAAGTGTTACCAGAAAGACATATAGACAAATACACAGTGCACAAGGTTAATAACATTCATTTAGAAAAGCAATAATGTGAATTTTCCTTTCATGACATTTTTTAATGCAAAAGACAGTCAGGGGAACATTTTAAGAAGAAGAAAAAAAAAAAACTAAATTCAGACCTCAGTGTTTTGACCACATTCCAGCTCTCTTTATTGAGTTGATCATCTTCATCCTCCTGAAAGGCTGGGGTTTGTTCAGGCTCCTTATTGTCATTCAGTTTCCAAAGCAAGATTGCAGCATCTTGCGAAACAGATATTTAATTAAACCATTTAAAGGTGCTAGAAGCAATTTCATCCAACTTACATGGGTAATGATCTGACTTTGAACTCACCATCTCCTCCAGAAGCCAAGACCTCTGCAGTGGGTGAGAACCGCACTACGTTCACTGCTTTAGTGTGTCGTGCCAAATTAGACAAAAACTCAACGACCGCCTTCCCATCAGGCCCTTTATCCACACGCCACATCTGAAATAGAACAGCTTTCAGTCTGTAATTTCCCATCAGTGTTAACTTAAGTGAAGCCTAAGAAGGTGACGGGCTCTCTCTTACCCGTACTGTGGTGTCCACCCCAGCTGTAGCGAGCCGCTGTGTCTTTCCCTCACCGCTCTGCTGGAAATCCATACTGTACACCGGCTCCTTATTATGCCAGGCAATCTCACAGGTTACCACCTTCATCCTGACACCTAATGGACATGGATATAAATAGATACAAATATTATGACCATGCATGAAGATAAAAGCAAAAGGAATATGATAGAAAGAGTATGAGGAAAACAGATAAACTGAAACTGGCAAAAGAGAAAATCATTTTACAATTTTATAAATGTAAAACATTGATGTCACGTTGCTAACACAGAGGAGTTGAAAGCAACGCTATATTTATATACAGTAAACATTACTAACACAGCATACATTTTAGGCTTAAAAGTATAAAATATAAAGTCATCGCGAACATAAAGTCATAAACTATTGAAAACCACTAATAAACGTTCTCGTAAACAATGAAACAGTAACATTAATGCGGAACAAAGAAACTACCTCGGATTATAAACGATTACAGCGTAATACGGACCAACTCATTTAACACACCAGTTCTTGGTGAAAATTAAACATAACAGCACGAAATGTTAATCAACAACAGATAAAGAGGTCATAATGCATATAATTAAAAACCTACCAGTTACCTCGACAAATGAAATTACAAAAAAAAAAACGTAACAATTGTTCAGCACAGTTGCTCTATGTATCTCTCCCGCTTTCACCCAAACAGCTGCCTTTCCCGCGCAGCTTGCCGAGAATGACCACTTCCGGTTGCGAGGGTTGCCAGATCCTACGCCAAAAACCCGACGTTGGGCTATGTGAAATTTGTATTTTTCCTTTATTATTTGGGTGTTATTTGTAATAATAAAATGGTATGTAAAATATTGTTTGACGGTTTAAATTAATCTAACAATAAAAAAAATACCCTTATGTTATATTTTTGTCAAAGCACACTACCAGTCAGTCTTTTTATTAATCAGAGAATCCCGAAAAAATGTACACAACTGTTTCAAATATTGCTGATAATAATAATAATGTTTCTTCAACAGCAAATCAGCATATTAGAATGATTTCTGACGGATCATGTGACACTGAAGACTGGAGTAATGATGCTTAACTGCTGAGCTTTATGATCGCAGGAATAAATTACATTTTAAAATAAATTCAAACAGAAAGCTTTTTTTTTTCTTTTTTTTTTTTTAAATAGTACAAATATTACTCAGTATTAAGGTTTTTGCTGTACTTTGGATCAAATAAATGTAGGCTTGGTGAGCAGAAGATTCTTTTAAAAAAAAAACTTTGTGGTGTATGTGTCAACTTAAACGTTTATATCTGTTTGGAAAAGAGTTTAAGTAAATAACAGCACTATTTCTTTTATTTTGTAAAATAATGTAACAATATAAATAAAATAATGTTTGTGAACAAGAAATACAGAAAGAACAATTTTTAATCAAACAAATATAAAATTTATTTTATATTTAACCTTTTTCAAAAACGGCATTATGTACAATTTTATACACAGAACTGCCTGTACACAATTTGAGTAGCATTTATTACAGCTGTTATCCACTCACAATTGTGTATATGAACCATTGTGTATCAGAAATACACACAAATTGCACATCAGAAAAATTACAGAAAACTTAAACATTTGTAAGCTTAATAAGCTTAAGTTTTTATGACAGAAAGGTCAAGCGTTATTCTTGAAACAACAATTTCTATTCCAATAACCAAAAGAACAAGAATGTATAAAAGGATGTAAAACTTGCCCAAAGAACAGCAAGGGAAAAACATGAAAATAAATAAAACTTAACAATTTAATAGTATCTATTCAGAGTGCAATAAAATTTGAACGTTTTGTCTCCATGCACAAAACAATAACCTAAAGTGGAACACTTTGGCATCTGGCTTTAAGTAAAAGTGGTCTCAGAGGGGGAAATCTCCTGTATGACCTGATTTAAAATCTCATCTATGACCTCACAGTCATAGTTCACTTGGTCGAGGTCCAGGGCCGGAACAAAAGTGACCAATAAACGGGCGATGCTGCACCTCAGCTCCCTCAACCTTACGAAAGAAGAGAGAGAGAGCAGATTTAGCGCATTAAAACGACTCCTAATGAGCGTGTCCCACTAAAAAACATTTGAATCAAGTCAACAAGCTTCTTACTTGGTTGGTGTTACTGTGTTCTCTCGCTCTCCTTCAATTTTGATCCCATTCACAAGGTTTGTAGCTGTGCCGTTGCTGCATGTTTGTTGTGAACTGGTGTCAATGTCCTGCAGAGTATCTTGCTCTCTTGCATTGTTCCACTCCTCTCTTTGTTTCCTCAGCTCTTTTACTTCCTTCTGCAGCTGTTCAAAGTGAGCTTTCTCCTGCTCCAAGCTCTCCAACTTCAAGTATACAATTTGTGGGTTGTAATGAATGAAAGAAAGGTAAAAAGAAACACAGTTTAGGCCTGACCGATCAATGCAGAAAAGTCCAGCTTTTTTGGACTAGGACACATGTCCCTATCATGCCTCTTAAAGGGATAGTTCACCCAAAAATGAAAATTCCGTCATTAATTACTCACCCTCATGTCGTTTCATACCTGTAAGACCTTCGCTCATCTTCAGAACACATATTAAGATATTTTTGAGGAAAATTGCTGCCTGTGCAGGGTCAAAAAGGGTCAGATTTAATCAAAAATATCTTAATTTGTGTTCAGAAGATGAACACAAGGTCTTACGGGTTTGGAACAACATGAGGTAAATTACAGAATTTTTGTTTTTTGTTGAAGGAACCTTTAACAGCATCAAAACTCTATTAACGCTCACTGGCTGGAAATTCAAGATGGCATTTTTAGCACTTATTACTGTCATTTGTTATTAGTTACATGAATTTAGAGAGTCAAAAATATCAGGTCCTCACCTTGCTTCTCAGTTCTTGACATTCGGTGTTGCGATTATCTATCTCCCTTAGAAGAAAGTCCACTTGAAGAGCCGTTTCATCATCTACATTTTCACAAGCGGTTGCTGCTGATGAGTGTCCCTCCAGCTCAGCTTTCGACCGGTCACGACACACCTTGTCCTGTGCCTCTTTCTCAGCTTTAATTTGCAACAACTCCTGCAGTTTCACTTTTAGCTCATCCCTCTCTTGCGTAAGCTCTTTGTTGGACTGGGTGGCCTGTAAGTAGAGAGTCTTATAGCGCTGTTCCTCTGATTGATCTGTCTGGATGCTCTGATGGCTGCAGTCCTTCTTTATGGTGAGTTCCAATAGCTTGAATTCTTTCTGCTGAACTTGCTCTTTCAATTCATCTCTCTCCTGGGCTGTGGCCTCCAGGAGATCGAGCAGGTTATCCTGCTGCTTCTGTGCTTCATGGGCTGGCATCAGGTCTATTACTATGTCAGAGAAACTTGGGGACTTGGAAGTTGATGCCATACCTTCCTGGTTTTCTACATCTGACTTTGCATGTTGCTCAAAACTGATCTTATTCTCCTTAGATATCTCCTCTAGTCTGGAAGTTTCTACGCTAGTACATTTCTCAACCTCCATGGGGCTTTTGATTTCTGTACCGCTTCCCACCTCTGCAGTGCTCGGTTCCATCCTTCTCGCATCATTCTCAATCTCCTCCTTTTTGATCTCACCTTGCTCGTCTTCCTCCGCCTTTACAATCAAACGCTCTGTTTGAGTTGTAATGCTTGTTTGGCCAGTGGAAGTCGATGCTTCCACTGCTTCCTTTCCTGTGTTTTCAGTTTCAACTTGATCATTGCACTCCATATATAATCCTGGTGCATCATCGCTGGTCTTTTCTTCCATCTTCACCTTAGATAGGTCAAAGGCTTTGGGTCTTGGTGTGCTGTGTGTCTCATCAATAACAACGTCATCGTCATCACTATTCTCTACATTGTTTTCATCAACATTTTTGCAATTATTGTCTGTGAACCCCAAAGGTGAGGAGGTTACGACATCTGATGTAGCTGCGGATGTTGATGGACTGTCTGCTGTGTTGCTACTGTAGTCATGTAATGTTCTTGCTCTTTTTGCAGTTTGGCTCTGGGACAAACCTAGACTTCTCTTTGGTCTGTAGAAGACAAGTTTCAAATCACGATGTGTGCAAAACAGAATTAAAGGGTTAGTTCATTCAGAAATGAAAATTCTGTCATTAATTACTCACCCTCGTGCTGTTCCAAACCCGTACGACCTACGTTCATCATCGTAACACAAATTAAGATATTTTTGATGAAATCCGAGAGCTTTCAGACCCTCCATAGACAGCAAGGGTTTTTTCACGTTCAAGGAGAAGAACTGGTGAATAAAGTAGTTATTTCTGTTTTCTTTGCATACAAAAATTATTCTTGTGGCTTCATAAAATTACAGTTGAACCACTGATGTCACATGGACTAATTTAACAATGTCCTTACTACCTTTCTGGACCTTGAACTTGGAAGAACGCTTGCTGTCTACGGAGGATCAGAGAGCTCTTGGATTTCATTAAAGATATTGTCACTTGTGTGAATATGAGCGAAGGTCTTGCGGGTTTGGAACAGCATGGGGGTGAGTAATTAATGACAGAATTTTAATTTTTAAGAGAGAATAAATGGAAATACAAAGAGAGAAAGGAAGAATGAGAATGATGTACCTTTTAGGAGTGGAGAGGGACATGACATTTGAAATCACTGGCATGCTATCCGAGGGGCTAGAAGCTGTTAAAATACTAAATATTAATAAAACAATTTAGGTTCTTTATTAAAAACAAAAGCACACAAAATTTTGCCTCACCAGACTGTGAAAGGGGAACTGAATTGAAAGGGCTCATCGGTGTCAAAGAGGTCGTAGGTGATCTGGGTGATGAAGGGGACTATGGAAACAAAAAGGATGACCAAGAGTTCAATATGTTCTAGGAACTTATAATTGCTTAACTATGCTTTGGTTAAACACGTACTTTCTCATAGAAATGACGCACAACGTCAACTTTCCTATTCAGAGCCACATTCTGTTGAAGGTCGACTTTCCTTTTTAGAGCCAGCAGTTCTGCATTTCTCTGCTGTTCCTGCCTCAACCTGGTTTCTTCCATCTAATGCAGAGAAATCCATAAATAAATTACAAACAAGAGAAAAGAATCTGAGTAAAAAACAACAAACACACCACCAGTGGATTGAGAAATCCAGAAAGATATTACTACCTGAGTTCTCTGCTGTTCCTGCTGTTTTCTGAGGTTTCTTTCACTGTGTCAACATAACAAAGAACATCAGTGTGTCAGACTCTGGACACCTGGTATCTCAGATCCATTTTTTGAAAAACATCACTGGCTTATCTTATTAATATCTTGGTTAATACAATTACCTATTCATTCATGTTCAGATAACAAAATAAATAAACAGTTTTCCACTCACTGCTGTTTGTATGTTTTCAGGCACTCTGAAGTTTCATCTTCAGAATCTTCTGCTTCTTCTGGTTCTTCACATCGCCTGGATGTGGAAAGAATAGCTGTTTGAGCTAGGACATGTTTAGAGATTTGCACATGCGCGCACACACACACACACAGCTGATCTACACCAAATGTTTAGAAATGATACATTGCTCAAATGCAATGAAATTAATCTGTGTGTTTTCACACATTATGTCTGTTCTAAGATGCAATCCCATAAGGAGAAATAAGGTCAGACGGTCACAGGTTGGTTCACACTAGCGATAACTATATGTGACCCTGGACCACAAAATCAGTCTTAAGTCGCTGGGGTATATTTGTAGCAATAGCCAAAAATACATTGTATGGGTCAAAATTATTGATCTTTATTTTATGGCAAAAATCATTAGGAAATTAAATAAAGATCTTATTCCATGAAGATATTTTGTAAAATTCCTACTGTAAATATATGAAAATGTATATTATTAATCAAAAATTAAGTTGTTAAGAACTTTATTTGGACAACTTT
This sequence comes from Cirrhinus mrigala, assembly GCA_036247105.1. Taxonomy (NCBI): domain Eukaryota; kingdom Metazoa; phylum Chordata; class Actinopteri; order Cypriniformes; family Cyprinidae; genus Cirrhinus; species Cirrhinus mrigala. The sequence continues at coordinate 20,561,305 of CM070015.1, forward strand.
AAAAGCAATTTTCTCAATATTTTGATTTTTTTGCACCCTCAGATTCCAGGTTTTCAAATAGTTGTATCTCAGCCAATGGAAAGCTTATTTATTCATCTTACATCAGATGATGTATAAATCTCAATTTTGAAAAATTGACCCTTATGACTGGTTTTGTGATCCAGGGTCACATATTAGCATCCACACCAATGGATGATAACATTTTGTGTATTATAAAAACCCATAACTAAACAATTTTGACCAATTAAATATAACTGTAACATACTACAGTTATGTAGACATAAAAACTCTTGAGTTACAAATTCACTAGTAAAACCATGTGGGTAATTCAATAAATTATGATGACTATGTAATTGTTATCATTTCAAAGGTCATGAAACAAAACACCAATGTAGCAAAAACTGTAATTTACAGTAATTTGACCCCTGTAATTTTATTCAATAGTTAAAAGGACAGTTTACCCAAAAATGAAAATGATGCCAATAATTACCTTCATGTTGTTTCCAACCTGTTAGACCTTCGTTCATCTTTGGAACACAAATTAAGATATTTTTGATGAAATCCGAGAGCTTTCTGACCCTGCATATACATTGTTCAGATGTAGAACATCTATCTCTTTTAGTTAAAGGAACACTCCACTTTTTTTGAAATAGGCTCATTTTCCAACTCCCCTTGAGTTATACAGATGTAACTGTTTTTGAATCCATTCAGCCGATCACCGGGTCTGGCGGTAGCACTTTTAGCATAGCTTAGCATAAATCATTGAATCCGATTAGACCATTAGCATCTCACTATAAAATGACTAAAGAGTTTCGAAAGCTCTTAGATTTCATCAAAAATATCTTAATTTGTGTTCTGAAGATGAACGAAGGTCTTACAAAATTGGAACAACATGAAGGTGAGTAATTAATGACAGAATTCTAATTTTTGGATGAACTAACCCTTTAGTTATTAACACCAGAAAAACTATTTTCTATATTACTGTATTAAGTAGCTTTTACATATAATGCTAAAACACTATTTTAGTAGTTACTACTCCAATCTATTAATCAAACACAATTAGATAAATGTAAACTGTTAGAGAAAAGTAATATGGATGAGTTTCATATGAGAAAAATGTAAGGAGTTCTAGTAGTAAAACTTGATAGACCATCTCACAATAAAATGTAGGTATGTTTGCATCATGTAACTTGATGTATTTAAAATTCAGAACAGCAATTGTATTACTGTATTACTGTTCTTTAACGTAATATTTATTTGTCTTCTGATCAATTTTTACACAAGTGCACTGAATTTCATTGTACTGTTATTGTTTTCATACTTCTAATATTATTTCAATCAGATAAGCAAGTCATTGATTTTGTTCTTTCATTGTCAAAGGTTTGCAGAGGCAATCTTTTTTTGGAGAATATTAATGGATAATACAAAAGCACAAAAATATGACAAGCTGTAAAATAATTCTATAAATCTCTTATCTTATTCTATAAAAATCTTAAATAACCTCAGCCACAGGCAGAACACCCAAACTATGAAAACACCACCCTCTAGTGGTTGGGGGTAAACTTAGATGAAACATGGCTCCTACAGGAACCTTTTGCTTGAATCCTGCTGGAGGTTAAACATTTTAAAAGCTAAACAATGAAAAGTTAGATTAAACAAACCTGAACTGAGGGTCTGGATTAAATCGACAGAACCATTTCTCAGGGAGCTTATTCATGTCGATACCGTCCGGAAGTTTCCTCCATTTCAGACACTCATCACACTGAGCCCAGTTCTGATCAGGACGCTTCCTTTACGTTAAACGAGAAACAAGGATTATATATGGAAAAAGAAAAAAGATTAAATGTTTCGAAGATGCGTGTGAGTGTATACTAACGGCATATCCTCCATGGGTACTGTACTAGCGTTTAATCCCTTTTTATGACGGATCGCTTTCCAATAGTCTTCCAGTTTCATACCCAAAGTCTGCATAGTTTTCCTGAGTGGACAAAAAATGAACAGCTTAGACTCCTATATAATTGATTACCTGTTTTACAAAACAAAATTTGCTCCTGAAAACTTGTAAAATGATTTATTACTAAATCAAACAGAAAAGAACTTGTTAATTTAGTTAGTCCAGCATGAGAACAGAACTTAACAAGGGTTCGGGCAATTTTTGAAATTACCTGAATTGTCTGTAACCCTGCCTGCCTCATCAAAAATCAAACGCTGAATAGCAAATGTTCTCACAAAATAAAATATTAATAATTAGTCAAAACATTTCACATGGAAATTCTTGTTATTCAGTTAACATGTAATTTATTTGACCATATACTGTATATACTGTATATGGTCCAGACAGAATATACACTAACACACTTTTTAAACTCAGCTTCTGAAGGGCTACTGCTGCACCATGATTTACTCACCCTCACGCCATCCTAAATTGATGTGCGCTTTTTTGTAAGAAAAATACTCACATTTAAAACTTTATAAACAGTCATCTCTAGCTTCCGCTAACTGTCATACGCGTTCATGAGATAGTGCTGTTCCAGCAGATTTATCATAGATTTATGCACTTTAATTTGCTTCTCTATGCAAAATAAGTAGATCATGTTACTTTCATCTTTAATTTTGGGGTAAAATATGCCTTTAAAGGAGAAGTTCACTTCCAGAACAAAAATTTACAGATAATTTACTCACTCTCTTGTCATCCAAGATGTTTGAGTCTTTCTTTCTTCAGACGATAAGAAATTATGTTTCTTGAGGGAAAAAGAAATCAGGAATTATCTCCATATAGTGGACTTCAACGGTGCCTCCAAGCTTGAACTTCCAAAATGCAGTTTAAACGCAGCTTCAAATAAAACGATCAAATAAAACGATCCCAGCCGAGGTAGAAGAGTCTTATCCAGCAAAACGATCGGCCATTTTCTAAACAAATTGACAATTTTTATACTTTTTAACCTCAAATGCTCGTCTTGTCTAAGTCTGCGTTTCAGGTTCAATACGGTCAGTACAGTTTGTCGAAAAACTCCCATCTCGTTTTCTTCCTACATCGCTGCAGAAGTACCGACCCAGTGTTTACAAAGTGAACATGCAAAGAAGATCAAATGCCCTTTACAAAAAAAGGTAAAACAGCGATGTAGGACGATTTTGACATTGAAGAAGAAAACGAGACAGAAGTTTTTCATCATACCCTAACTATATTGACCCGGATTACACAGACTACACATGACATGCGCATCACAGAGACGAGACAAGGCGAGCATTTGAGGTGAAAAAGCATATAAATTGTCAATTTGTTTAGAAAATGACTGATTGTTTCACTAGATAAGACCCTTCTTCCTTGGCTGGGATTGTTTAGAGCCCTTTGAAGCTGCATATAAACATTTTGGACGTTCAGACTTGGGGACACTATTGAAGTCCACTATATGGAGAACATCCCTGAAATGTTTTCCTCAAGAAACATAATTTCTTGTAGGTACAGTGTAATATCATAGTTATACATTTTTAAAATTGATTATTAAACAGTTTAATGGAGGTTTATACGTACTAGTTTCCATGAGTTCACAATATTTTTTTTTTCATTACCACTGGACCTGCCATTTGGCTAAGTTTCAAATTATTATTAAACAGCAAGCACAAACTGTACAAAAGCAGAAGCCCTTCTGGTGCACTTAGTGTCACTCGTTTTCATTAACTCCTTTAACTGAACTATATTAGTGGACTAATTTAGTGAATAGAGAATATATATGCATGGGGTAATATCTAACACAGCACAAGATTAGCTGCATCATGTGTGTTGAATTATGGTTTGAACTAAACTCTGTATGACAGGCCCTCCAGGAGCTGAGTGTGACACCCCTGTACTAACAAAAAAACAACATTCTACACTTATGTTACAATCAAACTGTATAGTATCTCACTCACCTGTACTCTTCTGTGTAGTCAAAGTCCTGTTTGTTGTGTGTTGGCTTGAGGAAGTTGCACTCAATCACCGCAATGACTCCCACTCCTTTTTCATTTGCCTAATACAAAATAAATTAAAAAAAAAAAAAAAGAAAAAAAATCGAGATTAAAAAAATTGCATCCAGATACTCTAAATCGTATATTAATAACCTATAAAACATTACTGTTACATTAAAAAAAGTAGTAAAGGGGATGTTTTGGGAAAAAAATAAAGAAATGTATGAATTAATTAATTAATTAATCACAAACTTAAATAACCACCTTGTTTTGACATCCAACACGTTCATAGGCTTTGATGAGCCTGTTTTTATGGTACATCATGACTCCGTAATGATCTTTGCTCTTGGTGTTGTAGCCAAATACGATAGGAATGCTTTCTCTCTGAGAAAAAAAGACTTAAGGAAAGTTCACTATGTAAGTATTCATGGAGTTGGTATTCTGACCAGTAATTAGTTTAATGATCAGACAGTCATTGGGTGTGTTTTTTTAATTACAATATTTTAAACCATGAATTCAGAAAATGCACACCTTAGGCTATGTTCACACTTGGCGTCTTTTTTTAAAACTGCCAGCGTCTGTTTTACCTTATAATCCTATGGAGTAAACCGTGTTTTCAAAAAAGTCCTGACCGCTTTTTTAAACACCGCCGCCAGCCTCTTTTTCTGCAGCTCAGAGCGTCTTTTCAAGTTGAAAAAAGTTCAACTTTTATGAAAGAAATGCCCTACGTCAAGCGCCTTTTTGACAGCTGACCAATGGCAAGCGAATAGCCAGAACTGACGTTTCCATAACAAGAAGAACAACAAGAAAAAAATGGAGAAGGTGCCTGTAGATAGACTTTTATTTCATTGTTGTGAACTGACATTCTCCTCCCCGTTAACTTCAAAAACCGACGCACGACTCCGATAGCCTTGTGGGCAGCGTCCCGTCCCCCCTCTTCTCTCTCTCTCTCCCACTTCGCTTCCTGTCTAAATACTGTCCTATCAAATAAAGGGCAAAAATGCCAAAAAATGAATAAAACACCAGCCCAAGAGTGAGCTTCCTCTTTTCTTGACATTCATACTGTTGCAGCTGTTGTTATAGCAACAAAAGACGTCCTCAGCTGCAACGCTGGCAGATTTTTTTTTTTTAATACTAAAAAAGTGCCCTTGTTAACTTTTTCTTGTCAAAAAAGACACCAAGTGTGAACATAGCCTTAGGTTTGCGCCAAAATGCTTTCATGTTCAAAAAACAAATTCTTCTTTTTTTAAAATGTAACACCTAAACTGTAAAACTTCCAAAAGTTATCACTATGTATAAGGTTTTCTTTGAAAAACTAGCTTGCTCCTATATGATTGTGTGGATACATTTAGAAAGTTGGGTTTGTATATGTCCTTGGCAATGTGCGCCAGGCTTTTAGAGATCAGCTGGGTTTTCACTTTCTGTCCACGGATGATAATCTGCATTTTGGGCTTCAAGTAGAGGATGCTACAGTATGCCTAGAAAAAGATAACATTAACACAGACACATATTACGGTTATGTCCTGTAAACTGTAATGCATAATGAAGTGATGTCTGGCATCACAGACACACTGATAATGTAATGTGTTAGACCTTCTCAACATTAGAGGGTGAAGTACTCACCCGTAGAGAGAAGTCGCTCTCTGGGCTTGATTGAAATGAGCGACACGGTTGCTTGTATTTCTCCTTTTCACTCTCATATACTTCACATGGAATCTGGATGTCATAGCGGTCTGTGTCAAAGTCAAATTCAGATTTGTCTGAGGATGTTCTGTAGCGGAAAAAAAAAAAAATCCTGAGACATTTGATCTTTGCGTTCCTCACCCTGGTAGCTCAAGAGAACGGCACAAGCAACAGCAAACACTGCTCTGAACAACATTATCAGTAGTTTTTTTTTATGCTCACTTGCGGAGGTTCCAGATGATGATTCGTGTTCCTGTGGACTCGGTGTTATAGAGTGCATTGATGGCATTGAGCTCACAGAGCAGCTCCTTCTCAGTCTGGAACAGGGAGTAGAGCAGGATATCTTGAAGACTTGATTTGTGTTGTAACTCGGGTTTGAGTGAGAGGAGAGGTCAAGGATAAAGACATCAAATCAAGAATATAAATATATGCTCAAAAAACAAATGTTAAAACTCATATGACTATAAGAGCTTACGATCAAATGCAAACAGAAATCAGTCACTGGACTCCTAATGTATGTAATATAATCTCTCTAATACCCTCTTCATCTCTTTATATAATGACAAATTTTCTATTATATCCTTTGTAGTCCATTCATTTAGGCCTCCTCTTGTCTTTGCTCATTTGTAAGGTAAGGATATATGACTGTCCGACGCGTTTGAATGTCGCAATGGGTACAATGACATTCTCTGCATGTATCTCCTGAAGATACGTCTGGGACAGAAGGCCCACACACATGGACTCTCCATTCTTGGAAAACACGATGGCGTCCCTTCCTAAGCGCATGGAACCAGACTTAAATCCATTGCCGTATAGGCCCACAGGGACGTGGCCATTTATAGTCTCCTTGTCACTGAAACCAAAACTGAGAGGGAGAGGAACACAACCATATTATATATTAAAACATTTTTCAAAGAAATTAAAACTTTTATTCGGCAAGGATGCCCTAAATTGATCAAAAGAGACAGTAAAGACGTTACTATGATACAACAAAATTCTATTTCAAATAAATGCTTTTCTTTTGAACCTTCTTTTCATCCTGAAAAATGTATTACGGTTCCACAAAAATATTAAGCAGCAAAACTGTTTTCAACACTGATAATAAGAAATATTTCTTTAGCACCATATTAGCATATCAGATTTCAAAGCATATGAATATTTGAAAATATTACCGAACAACGATAAGTATACACTACAAGTCAATCGTTTTTGGACAGTAAGATTTTTAATGTTTTTTAATTAAGTCTTTTCTGCTCACCTGCTCACCAAGTACAGCAAAAACAGTCAAATTTTGAAATATTTTTACTATTTAAAATAACTGTTTTAAAATTATTAAATTATTTTAAAATGTAATTTATTCCTTTGATTTCAAAGCTGAATTTTTAGCATTATTACTCCAATCATCTGACCCTTCAGAAAAAAAAGCTTTCTATTTCAGATAAATGCTGATCTTTGCGTCATTCTATTTATCAAAGAATCTTGAAAAAAAAACTCTTAAATATTAACTCTTAAATATTGCTAATAATAATAAAAACATAAATAATAATAATAAATGTTTCTTTAACAGCAAATCAGCGTATGATTTCTGAATGATCATGTGACACTGAAGAGTGGAGTAATGATGCTGGAAATTTAGCTTTGATCACATGAATAAATTACATTTTAAAATAAATAGAAAGCAGTTCTTTTAAATAGTAAAAATATTTAAAAAGTTTTTGCTGTATTTTAGATCAAATAAATGCAGGCTTGACAAGCAGAAGAAAATTCTTTAAAAACATTGAAAATCTTAAAGACATTTGGTAAAAGACTTTCATAATGTTTAAAAAGCATTCTATATTTTTTAAATAAATATTGTTCTTCAAACTTTCCATTCATCAAAGAATCACGAGAAAACACACCGTTTCTACTCTTAATTAACAATCAGCCATTAAAATAGGAAAGGTCTTTTGAATACCAATTAGAATACCAATCAGCATATTAGAATGACTTATTAAGGACCATGTAACCCAAATGTATGTTAGTCAATATATTGTTCTCACCCACCTGAGCATCTTGTACATCTTATCGTAATCCATTCCTGCTCCATTATCCATGAAAATTAGACAGTCTTGACCTCTGATTGCTGCCTTATCAATCCAAAACTGTTTGGCACTTACATCTGGGTCGTAAGCATTGTCTAAGGTAGAAAACAAATATTTAAAATATTATCATATTACACATATTTATCTGAGTTTGAGTAGTTTTCTACTGAAACAGCCCTGAACACTAATGAAACATAATTAGTCTTTTATTTCCTTATTTAGCACTGGCTAGCAGTCTTTGAGCAATACATGGGATGCAAGAAAATTACTCGCATTAATTATTATTCACAGTACTTAATGTCATCAGGCAGAGATATGTTTTAGGTGGAGAAACTAGGTTACAAGTCATCTAACAATGTAACCTAACAATGTAGGGCACACATCTATTGTTCAAAACTGCTAAACACATATCACAATAAGTGACATCAGAAGTTTCCACTCACCTATCAGCTCAGCAATGGCACTGAAGGGCCAGGTGTGGCTGGTGGAGTTTGTGTGAAGGAACTTTGGATTAAGCTATAAAAGAATCAAAGACACAGGAAACTTTATAAGTAGACCCTAAAAATGCATTTAATGAAACTACGCACTGTTATGTAAAGCTGTGGATCTGTGGATTACAAATCATTTTTTCATCATATTATCAGATCAGGTTTGTAACAGCCATTATTTGTTTGTCTCCCATTTTGGCTTGATTTAAAATTCTTTAGTTTGGAGTTTTTAAAAAAAAACTATGTTTATTTCATTAGATATTATACATCTATCATAGAATCTTTCCTTAAAGCGCTTCATAAATCATAACATTTTAATAAACCTTGTTCAAAGCTGATTAAAAAAAACACATAACTAAGCAGAAGCAATGGAAAAATATATTTTTTTTTTCTTTAAAGAACATTTTTACTGATGATGTATAAACCTTTTATGAAAGGCCCACCATGAGCTCAGAGGTTATTGTTAAGTGTTGAAACGGTACATATCAGTATTTCTACTTTTTCATTATCATTCCTAATAACAGATTTCCAAGGTGGGCCAGGCTTGTGACAAAGTCTGAGTTTCGTTAGGGTGTGTCTTTTTCTTCACAACATAAAGAAAATTTTACACAGATTGTAAAGAAAGAATGCAGGATTACAGGATTTACACAGAATGCAGGACTTCTTCAAATGAAAATTTGAAGAATAGCCTTTTCTCTTTTGTATCATATATCAAAGTCATGTATCCATTAAATAATCCACGTATCCTCCTCTAAGTAATATTTAATGTATTTAATTTGAAGATCATCTAGGACAGTCTGTCATTTGAATTTGTCTATTTAAAGAATTACACTACCAGTCAAAAGTTTTTGAACAGTAAGATTTGTCATGTTTTTTTTTAAAGAAGTCTCTTCTGCTCACCAAGCCTGCATTTCTTTTGATCCAAAGTACAGCAAAAACAGTAAAATTTTAAAATATTTTCACTATTTAAAATAACGGTTTTCTATTTGAATATATTTTAAAATGTAATGTATTCCTGTGATCAAAGCTAAATTTTCAGCATCATTACTCCAGTCACATGATCCTTCAGAAATCTGAATATGCTGATTTGCTGTCTAAGAAACATTAATTATTATTTATATTATTATTATTATTATCATCAATTTTTAAAACGGATGAGTAAATTTTCTTCAGGATTCTTTGATGAATAGAAAGATCCAAATATCAGCATTTATTGTAACATTATACACTATACCATTTCAAAGCTTGGAGTTTCTATTCATCAAACAAATCTGGAAAAATTCTACTCAGTTGTTTTCAACAATAACAAAAATAAGTGTTTTTTTTTAAGCAGCAAATCAGAATATTAGACTGATTTCTGAAGGATCATGTGACTGAAGTAATGATGCTAAAAATTCAGCTTTGAAATCACAGGAATAAATTACATTTTAAAATATACTCAAATAGAAAACAGTTATTTTTAAATAGCAAAAATATTTAAAAATTTGACTGTTTTTGCTGTACTTTGGATCAAATAAATGCAGGCTTGGTGAGCAGAAGAGACTTCTTTAAAAAAAAAAAAAACATTAAAAACCTCACTGTTCAAAAGCTTGACTGGCGGTGTATAACTGACACCGAGACCTGGCATGTAACGTTCTGGACTATCAAAGTACAAAGTTTGAAGAGTTTTAGTGTATCATTTTATATTGCCCAATTGGAGCCGCTGTTTCTCAGCTATTTTTAAGGGTGAGCTGCGTATCACACTAAAGGTTCTGATGGACCATTAGCGTAAAAAGTTTAAAGACACTCTCGCGTCACGTATTTAAGGTGGAACGAATACATAACTGGATTCATGTTTAATTAGCAATTCCCTTTGGCAGAGAAACGAAACTGAAAGCAATATCCGATTTTTGAGCCTTTCTGATAGGACGACGAACACATACGTCACAAGAAAACAAAGACATAATCATGACACCAAACGATCACATGCCGTTTTTTCATACACTCTGAAAATATATGTTGTTCATTGTTAAGAGAAAACACATTGATTATTTAAGATGACATATAACGTTAGTTCGTCAGCCTGTCAATGACATGCTAACAATGCGAGAAGTTATTACGTGTAAACTTTTGAATATATCCATTACCATTACATGTCTATTAGCATGTTGTCTACTACCACGCATTAATTGCACGTGTCAGGAAAAGAAATGCATGAATTAAACATTCATACCGCACTGAGCGGGATTCCTCGCTCCGTTTGCACGGCCATCCTCGATATGAACAAACCCGCGACGATACAAAACTTCAAGAGGTGTGACTCTGACTTCCGGGAGAACTGACAGATAGGAAATTTCAAAATAAGAGCTCAAACATTACATACATTAAATTAATATTAATCATTTGACATATTATTTACAATGTAATTACAACATAATAATTATATTTTGATTTATTTAATGTATTATTTATTTATATAACTAAATACTAATCTTTTAGTTTTTTTAATGGACATGTTGTCCTTTTTAATGAAAAAGCACAGATCAGGTCAAATGGAGTAACTCTTCAGATTTACTATAACTTAAAATCATACTTTGGATTTTTTTTTTGTAAACAATGATTAAGTTTAACTTAATCTAATCTTCAATAATGCCTGGTGAAGAAATAAGGTATTTTTGACATTTTACTAATTTTATGAGATTACATTAGATGCACTTTGGATATCCACCTTGGACAGCCTTTTTTGTACAACTGTATTGTTCAGTTATTCAATTATTCCTTTTCATTTTTCTGAATTATTCTTCACAATACCAACCGATAGTACCTAGCACAAACCGACTGTCGTACTATTATTCTAAAAGGAAATCTCAATGAGATTTATCACTTCCGGTCTAGAACTGCTTCTCTGCTTTTACAGAAGTAGATATTGTAAACATTATTACTCGATGCTATAAAACAGACTCGTCTTTAAATACTCGTTTTGAACTTATGGTGGTGAATGCAGTTGCTTTATGGTAACGTAAATATTGCGATAGTTGTCGAAGATGTTAGGACTGGATCTGTCAACTGGTGAGTAGAATTTGTTTCTTTTTCATGCAGATGTAAAGAGCAAAGCAGCAACGTCTGTTAAGCCCCATTCTGTGCATAGAAGAATGTAGAGATGTTAATATATATATATATATATATATATATATATATATATATATATATATATATATATATATAAACGAACGATATAAATCATTTGCAGTATAATACTGTGTGCTTTTCACAGAACGTAATAATACGTTGATGTTAATCAATACGTTGACCTAACATTAATAAATGATGTAATTCTGATAAGTGTTTACAATTTGCTTGTTTTTTGCAGGTGTGGATGGTTTGGTCGAAAAAATTGAACAACTCCCTACAGATTTGTTTGCAGAAACAGTAAGATATGTCATTTTATTGTATGGAGAACAACATTACAAGTTTGTGCTAAAAAAAACTGCAACATGTCATAGATCATATTGACATACTATCATCTGGTTATTTACAGATTGTATTATTTTTTGTATTTTTTGAGTTGTATTGACTGTTCTGATGCTCGTCTTTTAATTTTCCAGCTTCAGTCAATCCTGATTCATCTAAAGGATCAGAACAGAGCAGTAGATTTGATTGAAACATGTGATGTAAGTTCACAAAAATGTAATCCCTGTAAACATATTTTAAATTAAGCATGCATACTTGCTTTTTATGGCTTTGCAATGCTTTTATTTCCCAAACACAGAAATTTCAAAGAGCTGGGATAAACCTTGATCAGAATACTGTTCAAGATATTATAAGACTGATGTCCCACTATTTTAGGTAAAGTATTCTCTTTTTGAGGACAAAATGTCATTAATGTAAATGTTTGTGAATTTACAACGCACTTTTCAACCTGTTGATTTGTCTTTTTTGATGTGTCTGTTGTGTTTCAATTTATGATAAATATGTATTTAAACAGGTTAGCTGCAAAGAGCAATCTCAGTTCAGATGTCTTGGTCAGTAAATTGACTGAATGCAGCAGTAAATGGTCCAAACCAACCCTACATTTGGTGCACAAGCTTTGGACTGAGCATGGTGCTCTTCTACATGCACATCAGGAGCTCCTGACAATGGCTAGTATTGGACAGGTGTGTCACAAGATTCTTGTTTGCAGTGTAAACATCGGTTAACCACTATTCTCTGTCAGGTTGTTGATACTAAAGCTTCTTCACTCTTAGCTTGTAGATATTCAGTGGAAGCTTGGAATGGCAGTGAGCTCAGATACCTGCCGATCCCTCAACTCCCCGTTCATCTCTGTATTGATGAAAATTGCGGACACATCAGGGGAGATGTCATATAAATCCTTTGAGATGACAGTTCAGCAGTTTCAGGTATGGACGTATGCATTTTTATGTAACTGTATGAAGTGTCTGAACTGCTGCATTCATTCATCATTCTCTTTCTGTTGTTTTGTCCCTCAGAACTTCTACAGGCAGTTCAAGGAAATGGCTTCTGTTTTAGAGACTGTTTAATACTTGTCTGCGTGTGGTTTTTACAGCATGAACCATTTTGTGAACCATTTTGTCTATGACCAAATAATTACATTTAAGTACAGTATTAATAGTTTAACAATGTAAATTTGTTGAATTTCGCACTGAGCTTTTATTTTTTGTTCTACTGTTACAGTAGCTACAAGGTTAAAATTCTAATTTTATCATAATGAATAATGATATTGTGTTCGATTTTTTTTTTTTTTTTTTTCCCTCTGTGGATCATTATAAATTTCCATTTGTCATTATTATTGATCTTCATAACTGTCTTCAGTGCCTTTAGGAAACATTGATTTTGTTCCTGTTACATCTCTAATTGTTTTTCCACTTTTAAATAATGAATAACATATATACGATTCTCATGAACATGAATTTGTTCACAGTGGAAAACACATTTTCATTAATAAAAAAATATTAACTGAATCAAAATTTTGTATTTTGTTTAGTGCTTTTGCATGTGTTGCATCTGATGAATACTGATCACAATCCTTAACAGTAGGAATGATGATGGATTAGGTTTTGTTTAAAATTCTGCCTTTTTTTTGTTGGCTCAAAGATTCCATTTAAATATATTTGAATTTGACTTTGCAGTAGGAGAGAAACAATCCAAGTGTGCTGAATACTTTATGAATGACTGAAACCCATGCCTAGGAAGAAACTCATACATTCTATATATGATGATGGGCTACAGTGGGTCTCTGAAGAGCTACATTTACATGTATCTCATGTTTATCTATTTCTGCTTCTTAATTAGCATCTTGTTTTAAGCTGGGCACTTGCTCAACACTTGAACAGAACAATAGTAACATAAGAGAACTCTTTAAAATGTGCTTTCATTGTAAATTCAGCAGCTAATCCTTTCACGAAAACATACATAAAAAGTATGCAAATTATTATGCAGGTCCTCAGTTGGCCTTAATAGTGTTCTGAATTTGATATCTAAAATAAAAAATGTAAACACTTTTCACATATCAATTGTTATATTTAATAAAAGGTATTAACATGAATTAACATTTAATATTTAAAATAATAAAGGTCAGACAGAAGACTTTTCTGCAGTATAGTATGTATACTGTATCCAGTATGCTATATCCCATAATGCAATGTGCTTGACCTCCAGTTTGACTAATAAACTCTAGAGGTCACTCTTTGGTTGGTCAGCTTCTGCTGGTAGATCTTTATGTACGTAAAAGCAAGTTTCTCCATTAATGGTCATTACAAAATAGTTCAAGTTTCTGATTCAATAAAAGTCACAAAAAAATTTTAAATTATTAAAAATACCTCTTAAGAGTGTTAAATAACGTTTTTCTTTGTCTGCTGTCAGGTTTTCTACAAGAGTAATTAATCACATGACATTTACAGCTTAAAAAGAATTGTTTCTTTAAATGTGAGCTCATGATAGCAGCAACCAGGTTCTGTACTTCTGAACAGCATACTACTCTTATCATTTCTACAGTATTGTACTATTTCTATAGTATAAGCTATTAGGGATATTGCAGAAATAGTAAGAGAAGTATGGTAACATGCTATTTCAAATTCAGCCACTGTTTTTGAAATAAAGGTTTCACAGTTTACATTGTATACTACGTAGTATGCAGTTTGTCAATATGTGATTCGAAATTTGTCCAATATTACATCAAAATCCATTACGGCCTTGAGAGACAGCAGAGGGCGCCATTGAGTTTTTTTTTTTTTTTTTTTTTGTGCCGTACAGTTTTATATTAAAACGTGGCAGTAGATATGAGATGTGATTCCAGCTCACAAAATTTGCAGAAATCACTACACATGCAATTTTTAATATTACTAAAATATTGCTCAAATTAACCTTCACATGCATCGAATACCATTGATTCACATATAATTTTACAAGTGTGTTCACCCTAAACACACCCTGAACCTCACCCTTTGTTTGATAGAAATGTAAAGAATGCTTTGTCCACAGTAAACTCTGGACAAAGTGTACCTTCGACTCAATTTTAAGTGTTCATGCGATCATATGTTTGGCTTGAGATTAAATAAAAGTAACATATCGCAATTAATCCCATTTAAAATAAAAGTTGTGTTTACATAACATATGTGTATGTACTGTGTATAGTTATATGTATATATAAATACACACCCACATACATATATTTAAGAAATATTTACACATACACAAATATATATATATGTATGTGTGTGTGTGTGTGTGTGTGTGTGTATTTATATCCTTGTTGAAAAAACCAGCACTGGTTAGGTAGGTTTTGATACTGGGATGCTGGTTTTAGCTGGTTTATGCTGGTCCTTTGCTGGTTTAAGCTGGTCATGTGCTGGTCCAGGACCAGCTTAAACCAGCTAAAGACCAGCAAAGGACCAGCTAAAACCAGCATCCCAGCATCAAAACCTACCTAACCAGCATATGCTGGTTTTTTCAACAGGGATATACATATATATTGCTATTCAGCACACAACAAACAAACAAAATAAACAAACTTTTATTTTGGATGCGGTGAATTGCTATTAATCTGTTGACAGCACAAAAATAATTATTTATTTAAACATTAAAAATCCTGAGATTGCAGTTTAAATGCATAGTCAAATGCAGGGATGGCACTAGGGGTGGGCTAAGGTGCTGAAGCCCCGAATGTTTTCAGTAAAGCCCCAAATGTTTCTTTTACCATGTCCTGTTAGCATCAAAAGTGAGTGTTCATGAGCATTAAAATTATTTTTATTAAACCAGCACTTAAACAGCAAAATGCAGGTGCTTCAGGTAGGCTTTAACTTACTGTAGCCCATAAATTCAACATACCAATCTCACCATCTGTCAGAAGTAGATTATTGTTACTGTATAGCAACAAATATAGATTTTTAATCATGGTGTATTATATGCATGGACTTTATTGGGCACAGACATGCATTTAGAATGATTATATGAACAGATCGGTTAGCATTTAACATGGTCTGCAGTAGACTTTACTAAGTGTCAGAGCTACAAAATTCAATAAATAATAAGTGATTTAAATAATAGAAAAATGTTGTCTTTTTGCTCTATTTCTCGAAAATGCACAGATGTGTTTCATTACAGATTGAATCTGACTTTTTGAATGCTTTGAGTCAGTGATTCACTGACCCATTCCTAAAAACAGTTTACCTCGTTTCTGAATGAATCAGCCGTTTTGAACAAATTGATTGAATAATTGATTAACGACTCAGTTATTCAGACAGTGGCTTGCTGCCACCTACTGGTAACTTTAGTCTCATTTTTAAAAGTACCATTCTGTTTTTTTTCTATTATTTTATATTTCTGTGTTCTCAATTTTACATTTAAAATACTAATTTCTTAATATTATTTATACAATTAGTAAGTGCAAATGCAAATTATAATTAATTATACTCCTTATAATAAAAAAATAAAGCCATGTACCTAATGTAGCTTCTCAGTATAGCCTATTTTATTTGAAGTGTATCCCATGTATTCTGATACATACATTAACGTCTCTTGGCTAAACCCGGATATCCACTCACCCTAAAACTGCCCCTGGTCAAATGCATACTCTTTTATATATTAATTACAATATCTGTTGGCCAAAATAAAGATTTAATGGGCGTTAGTGATAACATGTTACTGTTTCATGAATTGCTTTGCATTTCATAGTTGTGTTCATGCTTAATGGTAATTTCCATTGTGGCAGCTTACCCCATATTCATAACTGGGGCACGTTGTCACAAAAAGTCAGCCCATAGGAAATAAACGGTGTATAATAGGTTTTTGTAGCCTACAAAGAAGCTGACTTTCAAAAATATGAAATATTCATTGGAGTAAAAAGTGTGCAAACTAAAACTTATATACCCTAAGCACGAATAGAGTTGACTTGCCTTCCTCAGTCAGGCCAGTGCCGTGTGTTTTCTAAAGACAGGGGAGCCAGAGATCCACGCATACACACACACGCGGCTCGCTCCAGTGAACGCCTCTCATATGGCTGCTGCGGCCACTCCTCCTGGAACAACAGCACTCTCTGTTCTCCAACGCCGTGAAATGACACAATAACGACTGAAAAGTGATGTGTAACGACTTTAAAGGACTCCAGCTGATCTGCAACTTCACGCAGGAGGCGTCTGACCGCTGCGGCGTCCACAATCCGAAGCGCTGGGACTCGAGAAATCTGCAGGAATAAAACGCGCTTCCTTCAAGCAGTTGTGTATTGATACACTCAGGCGAATCGTCTAACTTCATATATGGATTATTCGAGCCCTCAGACCCTTTGAGTGGATGTTTTTTTGTCGTTAAACAGTGACCTGACCTTGGAATAAAAGCTCAAATCCACGCTGCATCTTAAAAGCCTTTATTATTGTACTTAAGCTCTCCAGGACAACACGATCCTTGCGCACTTTTGACTAAAGCGTGAGTGATCCGTGTGCCATTAACGCGCCAGATGATGTTTCCAGCTGCTTTCACACAATACTGACCCGTGCATGTATTTATTTGGGCATTTAGTGGTGTAAAGGCACTGAGTTGTTGCACAAAGCAACTAAAGTCTTTGTCCCGGAGCCCTTGGAGAGATGGAGGGACAGGATGGCAAAGGGAATAATGACAGTAATCAAAAGACAGACAAGAGGTTTGCGCTCTGGTACATGGGCTGGTCTTCTCTGGACAGGCGGACCACGCTGCCCATGCTACCCTGGCTGGTGGCGGAGATCCGGAGGAAAAGTGAGAAGAACGAGTCCGGTCCCGCACAGGCCAGAGAAGTTCAGCTGTATCTCTCGCCCCCACAGATTCGCTGCGTGCCTGCAAACAGCAGCAACCCGTCCGTGTTCATATTCGAGCACAAAGCACAGTTTATATCCAGGTTTATCCACAATAGCCATGACTTGTCTTATTTTGCCTACCTTATCAGAAGTCAACCCGATAACCCAGAGTCTGAGATGGCATGCCATGTGTTCAAAGCATGTGATCCAAACCAGGTATGTACAGTCACTCATTCAACCGTTAAGTGTTTTGTCTGTTAAATATATTGATTAAAAAACAGTTGTTATAGTTTATAAACCTTTTCTGAGGTTTGGATTAGAGGTGAACTGGTTATCGGTATCTGTTCTATAGATTCATTATGTGGCGTTACTTTTTCGCAGCTTAAATGGTTATATATTTTAAAATATAAAATATATATTTAAAATATATACCGCATTTGCTTATTTTTTTAACGACATTAACACTTTTTCGACTTAATAGGCATCGTTCTGTAGATAAATATCATTTGACGTTACTTTTTTAACCGATATTAACAATTTTTTGCAACATAAATGGTTATATATTCTTAAATATTTTGTATATTGTTTAATGACCCCATCTGATGAATTTTTAAAACAACATTCACATTTTTTTCTACTTAACAGACATCGCTCTGTAGATAAATGTCATTTGACATTACTGTTTTCACCGATATTAACACTTTGTTGCAATTTAGGCCTAAATGCTTAATATTAAATACATTGTATATTGTTTAATGACTGCATTTGCTGATTTTTTTTTTTCTTTTTTACGGCATTTACACTTTTTCGACTTAACAGTCATCGCTCTGTAGATAAATAACATTTGCCCTTATTTTTTTTTCACCGATATTAACAATTTTTTGCAACTTAAGTTGTTATAGATTCTTACATTTCTGTATGTTTTTTAATGACCTTTACTGGTGATCGACTTGATCGCTCTATAGATGAATTACATTTGACTTACAGATAAATCACATTGTTACTTTTTTCACCAATATTAACACTTTTTTTTTTTTTTTTTTTTTTTGCAACTTAGGCCTAAATGCTTATATATTTTAAAATATATTTTCTATATTTATATGTCTATATTCTACATTAAATATTCTATATTTTCTTTCTATCTGTCTGCCTATCTATCGGCTGCATCATGAACATGTTAAGCAGCAAATTACTATCATGGTTTTGTTCATTTATTTTTAGAAGGTCACATGGTACATTGACAAAAATAGAAGTATGATACATGGCTTATATTTATTAAAATAGTCATCTTAATTCCTTTGAACCCCCTATTTTATAATGCAATTTTGTAATAAGAAACTTTCACAATGCAAGTGCCAATGCACCCTGACGTTTAGTCTACTATATGATTGACAGTTCTTTGTCAGTTGGACAAATGCCAGTATGTAGGGCACCATTGCACCAGAGGAATTAGATTTACAGAGCATCATGTAAAGACGGGTCAGATCTCTCCTGGCACACACAGGAAGGATTAATCAGATCAGCTAGACAATACACACTTAGAATATTGAAATCCCCCCCTCCCGCTCCTTTGCTTGCTAGCTGCCATACTGCCTTGAAACAATAATAACCGTGATGCACTGCACTTACATCTGAGTTCTCTGTTCCATGGTATTGATTAGAGATTAGTTGTAATGTAACCCTAATGTTAGTCTGCTGCTGAGCTATATTTGAGACGCCTGTCGAATGCACTTTGTTGCTCTGAGTGAAACATGGATTTAAACATATATATGTGTGCATATATGCAATGATTTGATAAGCATTTTACATATTAACAAGCTTATCTCTGTTTGCTCTGTGAATTTCAGTTGAAAAGTAATCTTTTTCTTTAGCCTTAACACATTATATACATTTTCAGAGGTAGAAGTGCTTAGAAGGGAATGTGAGGAAAGGAAAGTTTAGGGCGTCCTGTGAGTGCATGTTGAGCTCCAGAGGCAACATACATCACCGCCATGTGTTATGCAAGAAAAACTGTCTGGATAGCAACACGTGCTAGATGGTCCATGAGGAATGTGTCTTAGCTCACGTCTTAAGATGGCTGCTGGCTCATTTCGAAGTGCTACCGTGCAATAGTCTGTCCAGTGTTCAGAGACTGACTCTGCTGGCATTTCGCCATATAAATATCTCCTACTCTTAACACAGCCCCGATCAATCCTTACCAGATGCCTGTGGAGTGGCATAGTTCAACTTTTAATGCTGTGGGGGAACCCACTGGTCCCTTATTTATAAATCCACCTTCAGCATGGAATAGCCCACCCATTGTAAGGGCAACAAAGTAAGGTTGTGTTTTCTTTCACGATGATATACTATGTGCACACAGATGCCTGGCCTCATTTTGCTGATAGAAATGAAGGAAAGCATTATCTGTGATTAAGCGGCAGTGTTGTTTATGCTGTGGGCAAGAAAAAAATGGCTGGGGTCCCTCTGATGCATTTTGTTCATTGTTTATGCATTTTAAAATGGGGCTGTTTGTTTTGCGGTTTGGAGCGATCATCAAAGTATGAAGCAAAATCAATGTTGCACAGGAGATAACCCAGTTATACCTCCAAGTTAGAGTTTCAGAATACAGTGTCCCACTTTATCCAACTGGCCTGAATACCTTGTAGTTGGTCTTACTGGTAACCATAATTAGAATGACTAATGTCATTAAAATCTACGTCCAGTACAGGACATGACGGTGATCTGAGTTTCCTTATGTCTTGTCCTATAGCATAAATTGTGTTTTGGTACTGTTTTGAACTAGTTTTATGAATTTCTCGTTTCATACTTTAATTTCATTCTGCTTTCTAAAGACTGGTCAAAACTGTTTTTTCTAAAGACTGGTCAAAACTGTTTTTTATTTCGTTTGACAGCAGTTTTTTACAAAGGGGTTCCATTGCATGGGGGGGATTTTTATTTTGGGGGTCTATGTCATCAGAGATAGTTTACCCAAAAATGAAAGGTCTGTCAAATCTGAGAGCTTTCTGACAGCAACAGTTCTACCCCATTCAAGGAACCGAAAGGTAGTAAGGACATCATTAAAATAGTCCATGTGATATCAGTGGTTCAACCTTAATTTTACGAAGCTGAGAATACTTTGAGAACCACTGATGAATAATTAATTAAAGAACCACTGATGTCATATGGACTATTTTATCGATGTTCTTACTACATTTCTGGTCTTTGAACGTGTCAGTTGTGCTGCTGTCTATGCAGGTCAGAGAGCTCTCAGTTTTCACAAGAAATATCTAAATTTGTGTTCCGAAAAGATGAACGAAGGTCTTATGGGTTTGGAACAACATGAAGGTGAGTAATTAAGGAAAGAATTTAAATTTTTGGGTGAACTGTGGCTTTAAGAACCTCTGATTTACAGTAATTTAGTTGAGTTTGAATGCAGGTTGACCTTGGGCCCTGCAAGACAATATCAAGTGTAGAATCACAACCATTGTAGCATTTCATAACTGAGCTTGTCTTTAAATGGTAATTTTAAAAATTCCTCATGAATAAATTGTGAACCTGCTTAAAACATTTTCTCAGTTTTCACTCTTATTTTAATGTGGCTTGACTGGTAAGTTTCTGAGAAGCCTCCACTGCCATTTGCGTTTCATATCCTAGTTTTTAAACAGCATGCTAAAGTGTTCCTATCAACCCTTTAAACATGAGGAGTAAGGTCACGGAAGCACACTGAAGAAATTTTGCACATTCTTTAAAACACAAAAGAAAAGATAGTAATAACATTGTGAAACAGGAGGTCATATGCACTAATCAGTGGATTTGAATTTCAGAAATTTTTAATGAAAAGCAGGAATTTCTCATTACAGCTCTTTGTGTTAAAAGAGAACATGTAAACTAATCAGGTTAAACTATTAATCATCCCACAGCTTTGATGCATAAATCAAAGAGATTTAATTTTCCTCAACTGGTTTCAGTCATACATTTCTTAAAAAAAAAAAAAGCTTGGCCCCAAAAAGTGTTTGAACAATTATCTGCACTTAAAAATGTATGAATGTCATTGCATTAGGTTGCATCATATAAACCCAAGTGGCATTTATCTGTAAACATCCGAATGCCTCACAACAGCAGTTTGTTTTAAATTCTGAAAGAATAGATATGAGTTTAGTGAAACGGTAGTGAAACATATTCGTAATTAATGTATTGAACTACACCTGTGCTTTCTCTGCTAGGACACCTGTGTGGATGAACTTGGAGAACTGATGTCATAGATTTACTCTTGACACTAATTGGTTAAAAAGGCAAATATTGCTAAGGAAAGTTTTAAAATATCTTGAAGGGACAGTTCACCCAAAAATTAAAATTCTTTCCTTAATTACTCACTTTCATGTCGTTCCAAACCCGTAAGACCTTTGTCCCTGGATAGATAGCAATGCAACTGACACGTTCAAGGTCCAGAAAGGTAGTAAGGACATCATTAAAATGTGACATCAGTGGTTCAACCTTAATTTTTTGAAGCTACAAGAATACTTTTTGTGCACAAAGAAAACAAAAATAACAACTTTACTTAAAAATTTCTTCTCTTCCATGTTGTCTCTATTGCATGTTCTCTTTTTAGGCCTTGAACGTGGTATTTGCTGTCTATGCAGGTCAGAAAGCCCTTGGATTTCATCAAAAATATCTTAATTTGCATTCTGAAGAATCCCTTGATATTCTGTCATCTATTTCTATTTGTACAGATGGATGCAGGAAACTCGCAAATGAGAGAACGGGAGGAAAGGGCTAATTAAAAGTATAATAAACAGTGTTTGTTTTTACAGCTTTTGTTATTCACACGCTCTTGCTTTCATTCTTGCATGTTTGTTTCATTGCAAATAATTTATTAGACTAAATGGGGTTCTAGCGTCATCTTGCAATTAAATATTTCAGATCATTTAGGCGTTTAAAACACAGTCGTTGATTCCTGGTGAGGTCATTGAAGTTTCCCGCAAATGTGATGAATGCTTTTGTCTCTCTTTTTTACATGTACACTGGGCTTGTGACCTAAAAACAGCGCTTGAATGCATTGCCTTTCCGCTATCAGCTAAAAAAATCTGCTTTTTGCAGATATTTCAGGCTGGTTAAACTAGGTAGTTAGAGACTTTTTTTAAATCTCTGAGCGTTCCTGGGAAATAAGTCATTTGTCAGTTAAAAACAAGCAGCCACACCCTTTGTGCTGCTTACACAGGCAGCCCAGTGCAGCAGACGATTGCTTGAATGATTGTTTGCTTTTCCTCCTGATCTCAAGGAGCTTTTATTCTCAGCTGCACTGTGATTTTCCACACGTTAGCCTTGGGGGTTTAATGAAATGTTTGCATTAAACTGAGCTATATTTACTGAGAGACGTGCAGTGGACCACAAAGGTCTTAGTTGTCTTTATTTTTGCTCCAGACTCCCTTGTGAAGATCATGCAATAATTGCATAAAACTAAGTAAAGAAAAATGCTGCCTGGCCATGCAGAATGTGCTGCTACAATGTTGCTATACAGTTGCTAAGGCATTCTGAATAGACCTTAAAGTGGTTCAGGGTTTTCTGGATGGTTACTTTTCCAACCTCAAGTCTCTGAAATTCTGGTTCTATTTATAACTTCAGGCCCCTCCTATGTTTTCTGCACACTATTTATTGTCAGCTGGGTGAAAATTATAAGTCTGATTGCACACCTCTTCTCAACAAGCAACCTCCTAAACATGAAGTTATGTGCTGAAATGTAATAGGGTGGGTTAGATGTTTGTTTGCACATGAAAGCCCATGGAAAATTTGATTTATATTATAGGTGTAGTTTTGTGCAGTGACTTGGGAAAGCAAGATGTCAGATGTCCATTGCAGATGTTTGCTTTTAATGTGAAAGTTTTCATGCCTTTCAGCACATTTGTCAAACATACCTGTGTTTATCTTTGTAAAGATAGACCAGTTTGCACAGCGTGGAGTTATGTTTGGCTTAATCTCTGTTACTGCCTTGAACAAGTAATCCATGTGACCTTGGTATGGCGCCTTGTGTTTTTATGTAGCGAGCACTCTGTGACCATTACGAGGCTGTTGTTCCTGGAAGATTTGTTTATATCGACTTGATTCTTGTTCACGCTACTGCTTTGCATGCTATGTGCACTTTGCAACATGCTAATGCGTCTCAACGCCTGATACTTTGATTGAAGGAAATGTCACCTTCACTTGAACCATGACTGAAACTCTTTTTTTGCTTTAGCAGATTCTTGTAGCATCACTGTATTTCTGTTTATCTTCAGTGTAGCTCCGGAGATTTATAGTAGAGTTATAATTTAATCTTATACCATGCTTATGGTAGTCATGTGGATCAGGCCAGCCAAGCATGCTCTTCCAGTCTAGTCTGAGCGGGCCTAGTGTCTGTTTGAAGACTGTGGAGCTTCGTTTCTTTTCACCTTCACTCTTGCTGGCACCAGGCCCAATTCTGTCACCAGACTCCTTTTTGTATTCTCTCAACAAGATGTGTCTTGCTGATAAATTAGTTTTATTTAATGTTGCAATAACCTTGCATACACTTGAACTGGAGAGACGTGACAGAACATTTCTGAGCAAAGCAAAGGCACAAGAGATCATGGTCATAGTACACGCTTAAAAATAAAGGTTCTTTGGCTCCATGAAGAACCTTGAACATCCATGGAAACTTTCAAATGTAGAAAAAGTTCTTCATAGTCGAAAAAGGTTCTTTAGAATTTAAAAAAATGTCCTTTAAAAGAAGAACTGTTCACTGAAAGGTTCTTTGGGGAACCAAAAATGGTGGTTCTATGGCATCACTTCAAAAAACCCTTTTGAAAACTTTATTTTGAGGAGTTATGTTTTGAGGTATATCTGACATTCACAACCAGGTAATACACCAGTTTTTAACCCAAAAACATAGATTTGAATATGAACAGTAGGGACATGGCCCTACCGAAGTTAGGAATGTTACAGAGTATTCCCTGCCAGTAATTCTATTGATCCCAGCTGTGGATAAATTTAATGAAGCTACTGAATGTAATTAATGTCATGTTTTAATTTGAAAAATTAAGTATTTTATTTCCAGTAATAAGTTTAGTTAAGTGTTTCAAGGCACTCTATCTAGCTCATGACTGCACACGGGTTGTTTTATGGTGATTATCTAAATGCTGCTCGAGTTCTGAACCCAAACCATTGTAAATCACAATTTGCTTTATCGTCCTGTGCCTTTCACTGAGGAGCCACAACAAAACAGCTAATTAGAATCTCAAGTTTTCCAAATTGCTGTATTAGCAAAATTCAGAAGCTGGATTCACAAAACATTGTTAACATTGTTAAACTTGAATGATTAGTTGACTTCCAGAACAAAAAAATGACAGATAATCATACCCATACTCATACCCTTGTCATCCAAGATGTTCATGTCTCTCTTCAGTCGTAAAGAAATTGTTTTTTGAGGAAAACATTGCAGGATTTCTTTCCATGTAATGGACTTTTATGGTGCCCCCAAATTTGAACTTACAAAATGCAGTTTACAGATTCAAAGGGATCTAAACGATCCCAGCCGAGGAAAAAGTGTCTTATCTAGTGAAGCGATCGGTTATTTTCAACAAAAAAAAACAATTTATATACTTTTTAACCTCAAATGCTCATCTTGTCTAGCTTTGTGTGAACAGTTTTTTTTCCGGTCATGACAGTTTGGGTACATCTAAAAACTCCCGTCTCATTTTCTCCCCTAACTTCAAAATCGCCCTACATCGTTGTTTTACCTTTTTTTTTTTTTTTTTTTTTTGTAAAGGGTGTTTGATCTTCTTGGCATGTTCACTCTGTAAACTCTGGGTTGATACTTCTGCAGCGATGTAGGACGATTTTGAAGTTGGAGGAGAAAATTAGATGGAAGTTTTTGATGCACTCTGTCATGAACAGAACACACACAGAGCTAGATAAGACGAGCGTCTGAGGTTAAAAATTAATTTAATTGTAATTAAAAAAACAACACAAAAAACTATCATTTCGCTAGATAAGACCCTTCTTCCTCGGCTGGCATCGTTTAGAGCCATTTGAAGCTGCATTTAAACTGCATTTTGGAAGTTTCAATTTGGGGGACCATAGAAGTTCATTACATAGAGAGAAATCCTGAAATGTCTTCCTCAAAAAACATAATTTCCTTACAACTGAAGAAAGAAAGACATGAACATTTTGGATGACAAGGGGGTGAGTACATTATCTGTAAATTTTTGTTCTGCAAGTTAGGAAATGTGTTTGGGAATGCAAAACAAGAATGTTCTTACATGTTTTCTTAATATTGTTGTAAAGACAAAAATGAAGAAGAATTTGAATTCCTGAAAAAAAATTTCAAAAAAGTGTTAATATTACCTAAGGACACTGTCCACTGTGTCTTAAATCTTAAATTTAAGGGAAAAAGTACTTGTTGTGTAAAATCTAAAATATTTGAGAACATATAGAATTTTTCAAGAGCTGCACTTACTTTAGAAAAATTACTTTCATAAGAAATTTTTTGAGTCCAGACACAGGTTGTATTTTATTTTATTACATTACATTACAGTTTCTCAGCTGTTTGATACATGCATGTAGGATCCTGGATAGAAAAACATGAAGATACAAAGAGATATAATTAGGAATTTTTGTTTGGATGTGTGTAGTGTTACACTGTTTAAACCAAAACTATGTCCTTGCAGTTAGTTTCAAAAGATTCTGACTGATGTTCAGGCATACAAAAACAGAGATCTGCTTTTCATAGCTTCAGGTTTCATTCTAAATGATCAAAAGTAGTATCAGATACCAGAGAGGAGGCCTGTCTGATAGATTTATATCCATTTGGCTTCTTTAATGCACACTCAGGTTCCTCAGCTGTTTTTTTTTTTTTTTCTTCTGATATCACCAGTCTGCCTTGGCTTTTGTATTACTGACTCCTAAATTGTTCCTCAGGGGCTGAGCCTAGTTAGTTATACAACCTGCAAGTCTCCTGCAAAAGTTTAACATAACAACTGAGCCTTTTTATGGATGTTTTGTCCTTGTTTGCCTTTCAGTGTGTTGATTTAGTATTTTTATTGTTGATCTAATGTCTTACACTGTTCCCTAGGTGCCTGAGGTTATTAGCAGCATTAGACAGGTGTCCAAGGCTGCTCTTAAGGAGGAAAGCAAGCCCAAGCAAGACAGTGATGAGTCTTTTTACAACTCCCAGAAATTCGAAGTGCTCTACTGTGGAAAAGTGACAGTCATCCACAAGAAAGCCCCATCAACTCTGATTGACGACTGCATTGACAAATTCCGCCAACATGAAATTGAACGTAAGCGTCTACGTCTCCTCAATGGCCAGCGCAGCTCCACCGAGGCCCCCGTGGAGTTTATTATGGGTGACGACCCTCTAAGCGCCTCCCTCTGTGAAGTCGAAGAACCTGAACCTAACATGACTGAGGAAGAACTGTCCGAGGTGGGCAATGGGAATCTGGACCTGTCTAGCTCCTGCAGCACGGGCAGTCTACGAGGGGCCTTTCCTGAGTGTATCTTGGAGGACTCGGGTTTTGGGGAGCAGCAGGAGATTCGTACGCGCTGTAATAGCTTGGCGGGCGGCCTGCAGAAAAGACCGAGAGAGGCGGGCAAGGGGTCGACGCGTAGGAGACACGCTAGCGCGCCCAATAACGTGCAGCCTTCTGATGCGGACAAGAATCGCACGATGCTGTTCCAGGTACTGCGCGCAGATACACACTTACTTTTAACCTGTGATTTCATGAACTCAAAAATGAAATTTCTTTCATCAGATTAACTTGGGTGGACTTCAACTTGAAAAATTGTGTGTATTGACGTCTTTCCACGGTTGAAGTAAAATACGTTCTAATGTTCATTTTTTTTTGTGCTTTAAGAAGAAAAGACAATCAGTTCACGTGTTGATTTAATAAGGCAGTACAGCGATCTATCATGATACATTAAAGAGCCACAAAACAATTTTTATTGTTTAAAAATCTTAAAAAATGACTACATTATAAAGCTGAAACCTTGTTTCATACCCGAAGTAACCTGCTCTGTCTTGTCTGTCGGCGTGTTGTCAGTTTCCTCTTTGCTCCACGATGTATTTTTTCACTGCGTGACAACATGATGTGTAATGTGAGAGGGGCATTGTTTGTCGGACATAGCAGCAGTAATTAAGAAGGGGGGTTTTGCGAACTGGTTTTATCCAAAGAAAACTTTAAAAATCTTATACAGGTTTTTAAATGGCTCTTGCATAGTATTTCAATTGGTTAATTTTTAATGGAAATAGCCAAGGAAGCTGACATGGTGTTAAAATGCCAACCAATCAATATTGAACTGTTTTTCTCCATACAGTGAAAGTTAATAGACAACCCTCTACATTTTGAGTAAATCACTCACATGTGCGACTAAATCAGTGTTTCTGAAATGAGGAGGCAAAGTCCTCAAAGTTGAATTTTTTTTTTTTTTTTTCAATCAAAAGTAAATTCATGTACCAGTCACATTTTCTTGGTTAAATAAGTTACATTTTAACTATTTTTGAATTTTCGGATCATCAGTCTTCAAAGCTCTGTCAATATTGGCCACAGACACAAGAGATTTACTTTAAATTTACTTAGTGATTACTCACTAAAAACTCCTGCAGAACATGCCATTTTGACATCTTATTTTGATGTAACGAAGTAGTTATATCTAAGTGTGTGAGTTGTTTACTTACCTTTTTTAAATTGTTTACATTAACGTCATTATATTGTTCATCCAGAGTGATTCGCGAACACAGAACGTGCACGAACACGAGGCGGGATTTATCACATAAACCAGTTACAGCCGAACATAACCAGTCATATCCAATCATATCGCAATGGAGCCGTTGCCTTCTCTTATGTGAATTTTCCCTATTAATTCTCAGTTACCTCCCTCCAAACTCACCGCGCACTTTATGGGGTCTGTTAAAACTCAGTGGGCTCAGGGGAGACGAGAGACGAGAGACGCGGACTCCCACTGTAACTTTACATGCTGGTGTCACTGTTGGACAGTGTCTCTTTAGAAAAGCAGGCGATTTATACACTTTTTAATGTTATATTTATTGTAATCCTGTTGTTTTGTTTTTGTACTAGAAATTTTTTTTCTCCTCCAGTATTTTGACGAGGCACTACCTGGTAGTTGACAGGTAGTGCCTCCTCGGAGGAAATGCCCCTGGACTAAATATCTTGCTAGGTTACTTGCTAAATAATGTCTGTCATTAGCCAATGGCTGTTTCACTCACCACTGAGGCTAAGAATAAGCTGTGTGTTGTGTCCTATGACTACTTCAGTTTACATACATGCTAGATTCTAGAATACTCTGACTTAAGGACATTGCACACATTTTCGTATGCGTTTTTTCCGTTTTTTTTTTTTTTTGTATTTGTCATCCTTTCCCATCAAAATGCTTGCGAAAACGCAGAAAATCGAACCTGATCTGAACTTTTTTATGATGGACGAAAATTTCGGAGGCAGTGTGTAAACGTGATTGACACAACGTAAGGTCGTATTTGTTTTTTAACGTGCGAAATTTTCGGACGAAAATTTCAGACTCAGTGTGCAATGACCTTTAGCGCTTGACAGGAAAGAACAGGAAAAAAAATCTAAAAATTCTAAACAAAATACTTGCTAGCCAGTGGTGATTCCCATTGTCTCTCTAGAATTTGTGCTCAATTTTTGGGTGAAGTTGTTAACTATCCCTTTAACCTTTAAAACAGGCCTACGCATGCAAATGTCTTCTCTTTGGGAGGCGAAGCGCTAAATCTTGCTAATTAACATGCATGACAGTCATGCAGTCACACGTTTTCCTTTTAAACATTTTTCAAGGATAGGTGTCTGTACAGTCATTTGGTTGCGGCCTCAGTTGAATCAGTAGCGGCCTCTTCGACCTTGGTGATAAGTAGAATTGTTTTGATGCAAATACCGCTCTCAAAAAACATTGCATGCTGACTTATCAGATGTTCATCTTAATATTTGTGCTTTCATTCCTGCTGCTTCCTTCTCACTAATAAAGTATGCTCTCAAACGGCTCTTTTGTGCAGGTTGGCCGTTTTGAAGTGAATCTCATCAGCCCTGACACTAAATCTGTGGTTCTGGAGAAGAATTTTAAGGACATCTCGTCCTGTTCGCAGGTCTGTGTGTAAGGATTAGGTTTGTTTGGTTTTAGAGATAATCTCTTTGTCAGTCTCATATTTAATGTCACCATATGTTATCACACAGTGCTATTCAAAACAAGTACCAAGCTACTGATATGTGCCAGATTTTTTTAAAATAAAGATTTACTTTATAATATTTGTTTTGGTTTTGAAAGTATTTCACTGTATAACATATGTCTTACTGATTTGTCATATGCAAAAAATGCATGTTTTGCCTGTGCGTATACAGAGACAGTTTCAAACTTGTTTCATCCAGTCAGATTTTTTAGAGTCAGAATCATTTATACAATGTTTTGCCCTGCTCTGTTGTTGTGTTTCATTGTGATTTGCAGCTCTATGTAGCTGTCTTTTATGGGTGTTGTTTTTTGTGCCTGCAGGGTGTTAAACAAACAGATCACTTTGGCTTTATTTGTCGGGATGTGGTGGAGTCTGGCCCAGCCCAGTATGTGTGTTACGTGTTCCAGTGTGCTAGTGAGTCTCTGGTGAGTCCTGCCCTGCTCACGGCACCTGTTGTCACCACACTGATCAATTATTTATCCCCAGCTACAATGGAAACTTTGGTTTCCTTTGCCTGTCTTATAGACATTGCCTTTAGTATGCCAACATTTCTCTGCTAACTGAATGCCAGCCAGAGGATGAATAGAATTAGACCTATGTTTTTGCACACAGTGTACAGAAAGATTGTCACAAAATGAAAAGTGAGACGATTTAACAAATCAGATGTCTTTAATTATTAAATAATTAATCTTTTAAAGGCACAATATGTAAGATTGTTATATCCAAGATTATATAAGATCAAAAGATTCCAAAAACCACTAGAAAAGTGTTATGTTTTGCTGACATATGTACTTAAATCACTGAATTTCGAGCCGTGTGTCACACCCATCCTTTATTAGCAATTATCATCAAACTACGCCTCTCTTTGTTTGTTTTGAATATGCGCCCTCTAGCGACAAAAACTTACATATTGTGCCTTTAAATCCTCCTGTCTGATTGGACCACAGTCTTTCATTGTAAGTCTGTTACTGTATACATTTTTAATTTGTTGATGTAACTGCATTTGACCAAAAATTATTATTTTTTTTTTCAAATTTGTTTGTATGCCAATGCTTTTCTCAGGTGGATGAAGTAATGCTCACCCTGAAACAAGCCTTCACCACAGCAGCAGCTCTGCAGAGCTCCAAGAACCAAATCAAGCTGTGCGAGGCTTGTCCAATGCATGACTTGCACAAGCTCTGTGAGAGAATAGAAGGTACAGCCACCATCTTACATCAACTCACTCATGTCCTTGTCCCACTTTCAGCACAATATTCCAGTCAGGGACTTTTCCTCTGAGGACATAGTGTCTCCTCAAAATGTTATATGAGAATAAAAAATCATAGTACAAAAATAAAACAATGCCAATATTACAAAATATAACATTAAAAAGTGTATAATCCACCAGAGTCCTTGTCTGAGCACACTGAGTTTGAACAGACCCCCTGAAGCGAGTGGTGTGTTTGGTGGGGGGTAATTGAGAATGAATGGGGTGAAAAGTCACGTGAATCTCGATATGATTGGATATGACTGGTTAAGTTCGGCTGTGATTGGTTCAGGCAATAAATCCCACCTCTTGTGTTTGTGTTCATTCCGCATTCCGCATCAGTCTGAGTAAACAATATAATGGTGTTAATGGGAAGACCAGTTTACAAAAGTAAGCAAACAACTCACACATTTAGATATAACCACTTTGTTACATCAAAATAAGACTTAAAATGGCATGAAAACATGATCTGTGGAAGTTTTTAGTGAGTAATCAGCTTGGTGAAATTTAAAGTAAATCTTCTGTCTGTGACAATATTTACAGAGCTTTGATGACTAATAATCCGAAAAATTCAAACACTGTTTATATTTTAACTCTTAAAAAGAATAGCTGAACATTAGTTTGCAATTAGAATATATTTTTAAAATTGTTTCTGTCTTGAGTTATTATTTTGGAGTAAATGTAAAATGCTTAAAAACACTAACTTGATGAGATTCATGCTAGACTTTAATAAATAGAATACTGATTACATTGTTAATGTAAAAAAATATTAAAAAGATTTTTTTTTTTCTGATAGCGTAAG
Organism: Cirrhinus mrigala; assembly: GCA_036247105.1. NCBI lineage: Eukaryota > Metazoa > Chordata > Actinopteri > Cypriniformes > Cyprinidae > Cirrhinus > Cirrhinus mrigala. The sequence goes on from CM070015.1 coordinate 20,592,994, forward strand.
TAATGTTTAACAAAAAATGTGACTAGGACATGAATTTCCAAAAAAAAAAAACAATGTTTCAGAACACCACCACACACCACTGATTCCACTGTGTTTCTCTCTTAATGTCGCAGGCTTGTATCCTCCCAGGGCGAAACTAGCTATTCAGAAGTACCTGTCCCAACTAAGTGACAACGAGCAGGTCAATATATTCGAGCGGGTGCAGGTAGGCACGCAAGGAGAAATTTTGCAGACGAAGTAATGAAATATCTTTTAATCTCAATTCTTTATTGCATATTTAGTTTGTATTTTCTCATGCATTAGAAAATGAAGCCAGCATCCGATCATGAAGAAAACGAGCTTGTGATTCTTCACCTCCGACAGCTGTGCGAAACCAAGCAGAAGTCTCATGTTCATATTGGAGAGGTCCCACAGGTAGCACAACTACACAAACAACATAAATGCACCACTTGCTTCGCCCACCCACGCCGCCTTGCAGAGTCATGAAACTGTGACCTTCCTCTAATTGGATAAGACAGATTGTAAGTGTCATCTGAATACTGCTGTACATTAGTGCAGAGCTCCTGAATGAATGCAGCTGCCTTTCTGAGTGTGCGGTATAGTATGTTCACAGAGTACTTCACCTGGGACTTACTGTTGGGGAAAAAGAGACAAAAAAAATTTAACAAGGCTTCCAGTGCACTCAATCTGTGCTGTGTTTCTGTGGCAGAGTGCTGTTTTAGACAAGTGATGACTTACCCCTGATGCCTGGTGGTCTTTCCATCATTTTATAATCTGTGCAGGACACGATTTTCTACGGTTCTCTCAGAAAACTGTCTATTTATACCGCACATTCATTCTCACTTACTCACTCCCTTTTGTGTGACAGCAGAATGCTTCTGGCAGCACCGTGACCTCTGATAACTCCAGTGCGGGTCGCAATAAACTGGACATGTTGAAGAACAAAGCCCGGAGTTCTCTGACAAGCTCCCTGGAAAACATCTTCTCACGGGTATGTGTGTGTGTTGTCTGTCTATGTCTTAGTAGTCTATGAATGGGGATTGACCCATTTACCCTACCCTTGTACTGAATAATACCTTTGTTTGTGTACAGTATTATAATGAATCAACCATCTGCTGTATTTACTCACAAAACAATATCTATGTGTAAAGATAAACATCAGCAAAACCTAAATTCTCCATTACGTGTGTGTATGTGTGATCAGTTAACTGAGAAGTCCACTTCCAGAATAAAAATTTACAGATGATGTACTCACCCCCTTGTCATCCAAAGTGTTCATGTCTTTTTTGCTTCAGCCATAAAGAAATTATGTTTTCTGAATTAAACATTTCAGGATTTTTCTCCATATAATTGACTGCTATGGTGCCCCGATTTTGAACTTCCAAAATGCAGTTTAAATGCCGCTGTAAACGATCCCAGCCGAGGAAGAAGGGTCTTATATAGTAAAATGAATGGCTATTTTCTTTAAAAAAATACAATTTAAATACTTTTTAATCTCAAACGCTCATCTTGTCTTGCTCTCCCTGAACTCTGTGTATGCTGCCTCAAGACAGTTATGGTATGTTGAAAAACTCGTATTTTCTCCATCAACTTCAAAACTCATTTCAAAATCATCCTACATCACTGTGGTAGTACCAACACAGTCTTCACAAAGTGAACATGCAAATACCCTCAACAAAAAAGGTAAAACAGTAATATAAGGTGATTTTGAAGTTGAGGGAGAACATGAGATGGGAATTTTTTTCGACATACCCTAACTGTCATGGACCAGAAAAAAACAGTTCAGGCAGAGTGAGACAAGACGAGCATTTGACATTAAAAAGTATATAAATTGTATTATTTTTATGAAAATAACTGATCGTTTCGCTAGATAAGACCCGTCTACCTTGACTGGAATTGTTTACAACCACATTTGGGATTGTTTGAAGCTGCATTTAAGCTAAATTTTGGAAGTTCAAACTCGGGGCACCATATCAGTCCATTATATTTAGAAAAATCCTGAAATGTTTCCCTCAAAAAACATAATTTCTTTATGGCTGAAGAAAGAAAGACATGAACATCTTGGATGACAAGGGGTGAGTACATTATCTGTCAATTTTTGTTCTGGAAGTGGACTTCTCCTTTAAAGGGTAGGTTTATCTAAAAATAGGGATGTAACAATATTTTCAATATTGTGGTATCGCGAAAGCAAAACTGTCTCGACATTATCATGGTCACATGACAATACGAAACAATATAGGTCTTCCGGATCTTTAAAGTTGTGTTTTGGGCCATTATGCTTTAGCAACTGTCAAAAGAACTTAAACCAAAAGCACAATATAAGTTTTTGCAAGCCTGTTTTTATTGAAGCTGGAGTTTTCCTTCAAAATAAAAGCTCTACTGCCGTTTCCGTCAAAATAAAAAGCTTAAAAATGCAGTATGAATTGCTGACAGCTAGTGGTTTAAATGGGTAACGTAGCTGCAGTCAAAATTCAAAATATTTCTTTCATGTGTAGAAATTAGGAAAGAAGTATTGTAATTTCCCCCCTGCTGTAAAGCAAACATAATATGCCTTTGAAATATTAATTTAGGTAAGTCAATTCACTGACTTTTTTTCTGACTTAGTTAAGAACATTGGTTGGGGCTCTTAATTTTGAACTCTCAAAATGCATTAAATGGAAAAAAATGAACATTTTGTACATTTTAAAAGTTAAATTCTTCTAAGTCTTCATTTGCCTTTTTTTTTTTTTTTTTTTTTTTTTTAATATCACAATAAATATCATATTGTGGGCTTCATATCGCAGTATTATTATTATCCTGATATTTTGACAATATTATATCCCTACCTAAAAATTAAAATCTGCTGCCATTTGCTTACAAACAAGTTGTTCTAAACTTGTATGAAGTTCTACATTAGAGCTCAAATTGAGGTCATGTTTTGATGGTCAGTATTTGATTTTACTACATGGAGAAAAGCAGCATTTTTTTTTTTAATATCTTCTTTTGTGTTCCATGAAAGACGGATATCATGATGATTCTTTTATCATGATGAATTTTTTTTTTTTTATTCCTTTAAAGTGTGTGTAAATATAAATCATGACATTCAAGCATGTTATTAAATTGTTATAAAATTTTCCCAAGATGATCATGTCTTTCTTTCTTCAGTTGAAAAGAAATCAAGGTTTTTGAGGAAAACATTCCAGGATTTTTCTCCATGTAGTGGACTTCAATGGGAGCCAGTGGGTTGAAGGTCCAAATTGCAGTTTCAATGCAGCTTCAAAAGGCTCTACATGATCCCAGCTGAGGAATAAGGGTCTTATCTAGTAATATTTTGTAAGTTTCACTTGTAAATAAAACCAAAAACTGACATACTTTTTAACCACAAATGGTCGTCTTGCACTAGCGTATTAGGTAATCGTGTTGGAGAGTCATGCATGATTAGTTTTTCATCTGCTCCGGTTTAAAAAGGTAGGGTGAAAAACTCCAACCCTTTTTTTTGTAAAAACGACCTTTCCAACGTGACTACATAATATGTAAAGTTGAGATAGTGCAAGATGAGCATTTATGGTTAAAAAGTATTTAAATTTGTTCTTTTTTGTTTTTGTTTTTTTTAAAAATGACAGATTGTTTGCTAGATTCAGACCCTTATTCATTGGCTTGGATCGTGTAGAGCCATTTGAAGTTGCATTGAAACTGCATTTTGGTTCTTCAACCCACTGGCTCCCATTGAAGTCCATTATATGGAGAAAATCCTGGAATGTTTTCCTCAAAAACCTTGATTTCTTTTCGACTGATGAAAGAAAGACATGAATATCTTGGATGACATCAACAAATTTTTATTCTGAAAGTGAACTAATCCTTTAAATATTTCTTCCCTAGGGTGCCAACCGTATGCGAATGCGTCTCGGCAGCATGGGAAGTTTTGACCGCGTGAGTAGCACACAACACATGAACAACAGGATCTGTCATTTTAACCTCAGCTCTTGTTCCCTCCCTGCCAAGAATCACATCTCAGTTCTGCCTCTGCCAGCAAGCATGTCTCTGTGGTGTCAATTACCGCTGCATGCTGAAAATAATACTAATGTTGTGTTATAATACACTATATGTTTTTTTAGCATCAGCTTGAGTAATATGATTGAATCTGGCCTGACAGCCTGGTCAGGAGGTCTTGCTTATTGGGGGTCGCTTGTTTTGACCCAGTCTACCTCGCTGTCTCGGTGGGGTGTGAAATGTGAGGTGTGTGTGATGGTAAGCTTGGGTCCCTGAACACGTCTCTGTAGAAAACAAATCAGTCAGCTCTTCTTTCCCACAGGGTCCCCACATGGCCTTAGAGGCAAGGCCAATGTGAGCACCTACTCTCATGCTTCAACTTCAACTCTCAATAACATGTTACAATCCAGCAACTCCTTGTTTATGACTCTCTTCTATGTTCTGTATGTGCTGTGAATGAGTTCTGAGAATTATTATCAGTTGGGGAATCTAAAATAATGAAGAAAATTTAAATAATTCACCCAAAAATGAAAATTCTGTTGTTTACTCACTCCTGTGTTATTTAAAAAAAAAAATTTTTTTTTTCTTTTTTTTTTTTTTTTTTTTTTTCATACAATGGAAGTCAGTGGTCAGCAAAACTGATTGATTACCGACATTCTTCAAAACATCTTCCTTTGTTTTTAACATGGATAATAATAAAAAATGTTTATTGAGCACCAAATCAGCATATTAGAATGATTTCTGAAGGATCATAAAACACTAAAGACTGAAAAATTCAGCTCTGCCATCACAGGAATAAATTAGTTATTTGACAGTTATTAACAGTTATTTTATTTTACAGCATTATGATTTTACACTTTCAAATAAATAAAAAATATATGTATATATGAAGATATTAAACATAAACAATATATATTTTGTTATATACATAATTGTCTATGTAAAAGACAGTTGTTATATGGTACCATGGAAACAATTAAATGATCCACTTACAACTTTCTATTTGAACTTATTTGTAATGTAATTTATTCCTGTGATCAAAGCTAATTAAATTCAGCATTCTGATTTGCTGTTCAAGAAACATTCTTCTTCTTCTTCTTCTTCTTCTTCTTCTTCTTCTTCTTCTTCTTCTTATTATTATTATTATTCTTATTATTATTATTATTATTATTATTATTATTACCAATATTAAAAACAGTCGAGTACTTTTTCAGGATTCTTTGATAAATAGAAAGATTTAGCATTTATCTGAAATAAAAAGCTTTTGTAACATTATACACTATACTATTCAAAAGCTTGGAATCAGTATAATTTTTTTTTTTTAGCAAAAAAAGTATTTTTTTTAATACTTTTATTTAGCAAGGTTCCTTTAAATTGATCAAAAGTGATGATAAAAACATTTATAATATTACAAAACATTTCTATTTCAGATAAATGTTGTTCTTCTGAACTTTCTATTCATCAAAGAAACCTGAAAAAATTCTACTCGGCTGTTTTCAACATAATAATAATAATAATAAATGTTTAAACAAATCTGAATGATTTCTGAAGGATCATGTGACTGGAGTAATGATGCTAAAAAATTGGTTTTGAAATCACAGGAATAAATTACATTTTAAAATATATTCAAATAGAAAACAGTTATTTTAAATAGTAAATATATTTAAATTTACTGTTTTTGCTGTACTTTGGATCAAATAATTGCAGGCTTTGTGAGCATAAGAGACATATGTCTCTTATCATCCCTGTAACTATTTTTGCAAAATGAAATAAAATAATTACTAAAAAATACCAGTTTTAATAAGATTTTTAAAAATTTAAGTGATTGGGAAAAGTAATCAACAACAGACATAGTCAAAGCGCATCATCAAACAATAGTAATGTCTATTTTAATCATTTTCATAAATCCTTATCCAGAATTAAAAAAACATTGGGAAAAGTCATGGAAAATCATTGGTCAAATTGTGTGTAAACCCTGTTTGAAAAACATTGCGTTCTATAACAAAATATCAAACCAAGTGGTACTCATAAACATTGATCAATCATAAAAAAATGAAAGAAAAAAAAAAATTTTCTTATCCATTTGTACAATTACTTTTAACCAGCTGGTCCCAGAGTTATCAAACTTAAGCATTAAGGTTTTCGTTCCCTTTGTGTTACCCTGCCAAGAGAACTATTGTGTTGTTTGGATCATTTGTTTTTCCCAAATTTAGCTGTAGGCAGCTGTAGGAAGTGGACAGGGCTTGTGATTTGTGTGAGTGTTAGGAGAGAGAGCGTTGTGCAGCCGTTGCTGGTTTCCTGGCCCTGCTGTGTACTGACTCACAGGAGAGCATGGCTTCAGGAACCGCCATAGTGTAGGGACAGGAAACAGAGTGAGGAAGAGAGACCTTTCCTATAGCCATCACAGTGAGCAGCGGCCAAAAACCTCCATTGTGCTGCGGTCCACCTCCAACGGCTCATGTGTGTCTGATATGGCTCTGTGACAAACTATTAACATACAATAGATCACAAAGTGTGTGTGCAGTCACGCTACCACCAACACAGCTACTTCTGCCTGGGGAAGCGAACTGAGACTCAGGCTGGATGGGGAGAGGGAAACCGCTGGGTGAGTCGAGAATCGGTAATTTGATGTAGTTGGCGTCAAGTCTCTTGTTTTGCTTTGTCTGAAACTTCAAGGTTGTACATATCTCAGTTGATTGCTTGTTTCTGTCTGGTGAGTTGCTGAACTTGAGGTTTGACTGAGTTTTGTGGATTTTTTTTTTTTTGAGGTCTGAGGAGACCTTGTCTGGCATGTATTTTGAATGCAGTATCATTTTATGTCAGGATGTTGGGTCCATCTCATCACTGACCTGGTTCATTCTCTGTTCACCCAGCAGGGCGACTCCCCTGGTGACTCCCCACCTGGGACTCCACCCAGTTACGTTGAGGACGATCCAGATGCCCCACAGTTCCGTCGCCGGGCACACACCTTCAGCCACCCACCCATCAAGAAGAAAATCTCCTTCACTGAGGTTTCCTCCCAGGCTTGTAAAGCGCCGCTGCGCAGACAGCAGTCTTTGGCCCCAGAGCTGCTGCAGAACAGGTAATGCATCACTTCCTGTTTGGTCTCATGTGATAGTCATATATCTTTCCATCTGTTTTTCAGTCAGTTTTGCAGTCATGTGATGTGCAGGGTGTTCGAGCACATGTGCTGACATTCTGAAAACAGCTTGTGTTGATTTACAAACATTATAAATATACAGTATAGTTCAATACAATACATCTAAACTAATAAAGTGACTGATTTTAGCATGAATGCTTAAATGAAGAGAGCATGTGGCATGCCTTGTGTATTGCTGAACTTAGTACTAATTAAAATCATTTCCAAAGTTACTAAAACTAGAAGGTATGATGCTTATGACCTTTATTGTTTAACATTTTGTGATCTGTATTAGTCTTTTTTTTTTTTTTTTTATGAACCAGCTTTTTTGATGGGATAATAAAGTCTGTCAGTTGTTTAAAAATTCAAATTAATTATAAGGCAACTCAACCAATATCAGCATTTGCTTGAAATTCCCCAAAATGAAGATATTTTATTGGTATATTGGATTATTATTAAGGAATTTACATAGAGCGTTGACTTAGTTGGAATGTGTTTTTTTATTTTAAAAATAATTAATTGTGCTGTATTAAGAAAAATTTAATTGAGAGACATATTTTTATAGTTTGTGTTTTGTACACGATTTCTTTTTTATGGAAACTAAAGAAATTGAATTTGAAAATGAAGAGTTAATTTGCAAAAAGAGAACTCCATTGTTAACAATTTTCAAAAATTGTTTTTTCGTTGTGTGTTCCAGTTAATCTCAAATAAAATTGCTTATGGGTGATTTTGATTAGGTAAAAAATAAGTTTAAAAAAAAATACAGCTAACTAACACAATAAAACACAATAAAAACATAATAACATAATAAAAACATAAAAAAAAAAAAAACTTTTTGCAAATAAACTCTTCTATTTATTTATGTATTTATTTTTAATTTACTTCAAATACATATTGCATAGATATGCATGGATGCTGGTCAATAGTAAAATAAATATGCTGGTCAATACTGATAATCTAATTTTTTTTTTTTTTAAATGCAGATAATCCACACGTTAAAATAAAATTATTTTCATTAGTTTCATTTTTTTAGTTTTATTATTATTATTATTATTATTATTATCTATCATTATAGATTTTAAGTGCAAAGCTATTCCAAATAATATGCACAAATAAGCATGCACAATTAAGTATCCAGTATTAGCTAAAATGTATCCAATATTGACCAAATAATAAAAATCACTTGTATAACCAATGTTGTATCAATATATTGTGCATGCTTAAGAGATTCAGTATAGGTAACTCATACGTGACCCTGGACCACAAAACCAGTCACAAGGGTAAATTTTTTTTGGAAATTTTTGTAAATCTTAATGGAACATGATCTTTATTTAATATCCTAATGATTTTTGGCATAAAAGAAAAATCTATTTTGACCCATACAATGTATTGTTGGACTGCGTTACTTACGACTGGTTTTGTGGTCCAGGGTCACATATTATGCTTCTGATAGCTCAGATTTCTTTTTTTTTCAGCATTTAAAAAAGTAACAGGCAAAACCTGAAATTGTTATGCTCACTTGAGGGAATCTTTCATCTGCTCAGAAGTGCTCATGTGTTCCAGACTGTAGTTTCATGGCAGTGTTTAGACCTCTGTAAAGTAATGTGTATTTGTTGTGGGCCTTTTATGTTTCGGCTCCCTCAGCAACGTTGGTTTCTCAAGAGTGCGCAGTGTCTCTGAGAGCGAGTCCTACTTCAGTCTCTCATCCTCCTTCCACACCCCCACTTTCCTGAAAACCTTTTACCAGGGCTCCCTCGGCTCACTGGCCTCCCTGTCGGACAGCGGGAGTGTAAAGAGGTGAGAGGGGGCATAGGTTACGGACGATTCAGTGTCCGTTTCCCCCACCCGGGGTTGCCTGAGGTTCGAGCTGATGGCGGCCTTCTTCTCTGTGCCTGTCTGTTACTTAACCCAAAGGCTTCAGTCAATGTTATCAGTCAAGAAGAACCACTTCTGTAACTTACTCTCTCTCTTCCTGTCAAAATTGTCAGATTTTGTCATTGTCCACTGGACAAGAGGGATGCATTGTTTGCATGTTGATGTCTTTACTAACTAATGATAAACAAAAGCATTTATCATCTATATTGCATCAAACAACTTTTACAGAACTTTCTACTATTTTACTCTATTGTTTAAATATTGAGAATAATTTATGCTATTTTGGATAATAATTCAGAATTCATTTTAATTATGGTTGCCGGGTTGGTTTAAAAAATTGAAATTATCTTTAGTTCATCTGTGGTGTTTGGATTTCTTTTTGTACCTGACAAATTTTTATTTTCTTTTTTGTAAATAGTTTAGAAATAATTATGCAAAGCAGACTTAAAATCATAGGCTTGCACACCATTAGTGTGGTTTTGAGTAGAAATAGACCAGCTTGGCCAGGCTGGATCACCTTCTTAAACCAGCTAAAACCTGCAAACCACTTGGTGTTTTCAGCATTATTGAGCTTCAAGAGATATTTAATTCAAACTAAACTGCAACGATGGCTCGTTCAGATTTACAGATAATTTACTCACCCCCTTGTCATCCAAGATGTTCATGTCTTTTTTCGGTCGTAAAGAAATTGTTTTTTGAGGCAAACATTTCAGGATTTTTCTCCATATAGTGGACTTCAACAGTGCCTGGGAGTTTGAACTTCCAAAATGCAGTTTAAATGCCACTTCAGTGGGCTCTAAACAATCCCAGCTGAGGAGGAAGGGTCTTATCTAGTGAAATTATCGGTTATTTAAAAAAAAAAAAAAAAATTCCAAATTATATACTTCTTAACCTCAAATGCTTGTCTAGTCTAGCTCTGCGTGAAGTCTGTGCATTCCGGGTCAATACAGTTAGGGTATGTTCAAAAACTCCCATCTCATTTTCTCCTCCAACTTCAAAATCAACCTACATCGCTGCAGAAGTACCGACCCAGTGTTTACAAAGTGAATACGCAAGGAAGGTCAAACACCCATTACAAAAAAAGGTAAAACAGTGATGTGGGATGATTTTGAAGTTAGAGGAGAGAATATGATGGGAGTTTGTCACGCAGAGCTAGATAAGATGAGCGTTTGAGGTTAAAAAGTATATAGATTGTACATTTTCTTTTTCCTCGGCTGGGATCTTTTAGTGCCCTTTGAAACTGCATTTCGGAAATTCAAATTCGGGGGCACCATTGAAGTCCACTATATGGAGAGAAATCCTGAAATGTTTTCCTCAAAAAGACATAATTTCTTCACAAAGAAAGACATGAACATCTTGGATAACAAGGGGGTGAGTACATTATCTGTAAATTTTTGTTCTGGGAGTGAACTACTCCTTTAACACACACAATACTGACATACCCACATTTACAGTACATTTCAACTACACCAGTTTAATGATGTTATTAAAAGGATAGTTCACCCTAAAACGTAAAATCATGCACCATTTACTCGCCCTCATGTCGTTCCAGACCTGTAAATCTTAATTCTGTGGAACACACAGTGAAAGTCAATAACTACTAACATTTTTGAAAATAAATGTTCTGCAGAATGAAGAATGTCATACGGGTTTGGAACGACTTGAGGGTGAGTAAATGATGACAATTGTTTAGGTGAACTGTCTCTTTAAAAATATTTTATGTTCTAAAACTAGTTGATGAGGTCGCATCACACAACAATTTTTTTTTTTCTGAGGCTTAACCAATATTTTGTGCATATTTATTTGCACCCTAAAATTCCTCCAGTAAATAGAATTTATAGCAGTGGTTGTCAAGGGCGAGTGTATTAGAATAGAGAACATATGGTGAAACAATGCTTGGAATATAGACCCTCTCCCATGGGTCTCTTTAAAGGACAATACTGTTTGACCAAGCTTTTGTGCTAGTGGCTTATACTACGAGCGCTCCTTCATCTGAACAACAGCCACCTTGGACTCTCTGACAGATGATGTTCCTCAATGTGTATTCACCCTTCATTTGTTTGACAGTCATTTGTTGAGTGCTCTGAGAGGAGGAGATAACATTTAAAATGTCACATCCTTGGCCCTGCTCTGTTTTCTACAAATTGGAGAGAAGGTCCTTCTCTCTGTATGTTGAATGTCACCAGCTGTCTTTTCTAATTGAATGTGGGGCACACCTGTCAACGTGGCTGTCCGGGGTGGTTTGTTTCTTTAGCCAGCGTTTAATGCATAACATTCAAATCTGCTTTCATTAACTCTGTCTGAAATGTCTTTGCCGTTGCTTGAGTATTGTTGTGGTAACTAAGCAAAGAGACAGGTACAGAGAAAACAGACAGACTAGAGGATAAAACAGACTTGAATAGACTTTAAAAATATCTTGTTTCTGACTTGGATATTAACCATCTATTTCAGTTTCTTGGAACTTCTTGAAGAATTCTTATCTAATGGAAAAATTTTATATGTATACTGTATGTGGATCAAAGACGAAAAGGGGTTTTGAAGCATCAAAACAGAAGTTTGATTCTGATTTGCATTGTTTTTCTTGCAAATTAGATTGTGTACTGTTTAATTGTATTTTTTTCTTATCAAAAATAATGACTAACATACATTTTTACCATTATTGACAGAAGACACTGACTGAAAAGTCATTTAATGTAACAATACTTCATATAACCAAACAAAATTGTATATTTAGAATGGGAATCGTTACTTTTTTTATTCATTAGATGGACGCTTACTAATTTGTCAGAAAGACATTTTAAATCACTTAAAATATAATATTTAGTATGAACACCTTTTCTTTGAAATCTTTTCATAGGTACAGGTTGGAATAACCATATTGCTTTATTTTTACATAATTATATATTTTCATTGAATGGAATGTTAATAAAATGAAATTTTTCCTTTGCACCAGATAAGCATATTAGAATAATTTTAAAGAGCAGGTAATTGTTTTTTTTTTTTTTTTTTTTTTTTTTTTACGTGTCCTAATATTGTGTTTGAGTCCCCTACAACAGGTTTAAATGCGTCTAAGGTCAGAAAACATTGTAATTTTCTCAGAATATACATTTATACATATTTTAGTCATTTGTCAATGATTTCGAAACGGTTCGATCAAATCAGTTTTGAGCGTAATGTCTGTAAACCCCTCCCTTCCATAAGCCTACTGTGCTCTGATTGGTCAGCTGGCCAAGCCTGTTGTGATTGGTACAGAGAGGAGTACTTGAGCAAGTTAGCGAGCGCTACCATCTGTGTTGCCAAGTCCACGGTTGTTTTTGATGTCCGCAGGTTGAAGCGACCCCAATAACGTCATATTTAGCTCCTGGAATGTGAATTTACCAGGGGAACCCTCACAAAAACCATGTATTTTACACCCCAGAACATGATTTTTAATAGGGGACCCCCTTGAAATGCGATTGGGCAGGTTTCATTGTGAAAACCTGGCAACCCTGGCTACCATTGACTTTCACGTAAATACACCTTCATGCACCTTCACATAAAACAATAATATAGTGCTCCAATCCGTTCTTAATATAATGACATTAAAACATTTTGTTTAACTCTTATGTGAGGAAACCGCGCCCACAGCTAAGTTTAGCTGCTAAACTGTAAACGCTTCACAAAACAATAATGGCGGATATGTCAGTTTATCATATTTATATTTATATTTATCATGCACTTTTTTTGATTTATAAACTTTGCAGACTGTTTGCAGACATTTAAAGGATAGCTATGTTACAAACTGCAAAAAATATATTTTTTGAAAACCCATATGACCTGCTCTTTAAAACTGAGAACTGGAGCAAAGGCTGAAATAAATTAATTAGGAATCAATTACATTGTATTTACTTATTAATACATACGTTGCCTGAATGTTTTGTATTGATTGGTAGTGAAAAGGTCTAAAGAATGATATGTGTGTCAAGTTCCTGTATGCATTATTCAGCTATTCCTCATTCTGTCCACTTCCTAAAAGTTTTCTCTTTCCTTAAAACGTGTAACCTGTTTTATGTACTTTATGCATGAAACTAATTAACATCTTTTATGACCGTCTAAATGCACTGTTTGTTATTGCTTACGAGCTTTGCTTACATGTATTACTGAATGAACAAATGTGTTGTGTTGTTTATTAGCTTATAACTGGTTTGACCACCTGTTTTGTGAGTTTACGGTCTAAAAATCTTGCTCGTCTACTCATTTAAATAAGCAAATCTTGTTTTGTTTTTCTGCAGTGGTAATGGAGAGGGCAGGAAGAGGTCTCTGTCTGGCTGTAGCACCGATTCTTTGACCTTGGTGCCTCCACGCAGAGTTTCTTGGCGCCAGAAGATTTTCCTAAGGGTGGCGTCACCCATGAACAAACCCTGCGCTTCTATGCAAAACGTGGGTGGGTATACATGCTTTAGCGCACACAGACAGGTGCAACATTACACCCTGCTCTCCCAGTTGTCTATTTATAGTCAACATTGCAGGATAAATCATTGTTCTACAAGCTTTAGAACTTCAAAATAAGTCTCCTTTTTCTGAACAATAACCATTATCCAGTGGTAAAAGTATCCATGGTGTGTGTGTGTGTATAATATAATATAATATAATATAATATAATATAATATAATATAATATAATATGATATAATATGATATAATATAATATAATATAATATAATATAATATAATATAATATAATATTATTAATAATAGTTAATTCATTATTAATATAGTTAATTAATAATTAGTTAATAGTGTGTATACAGTATATTTTCTGTTTTTAAAATAATAATAATAATAACTAACAATAATTATTTTATTATATAAATAATATTTTTGAAATAATTTTTATGTAATATTAAAATGTACATACTGTAGCATGATACATGAATATGGTAATTTATGACTGTGATATTCCATCACAGTCTTTTTTGTCAGGGAAATCAGTTTATTTTCTTTCCATGCTGTTTGAGCCTAATTTTTAGACTTTTGGTAAACATTCTGCTGTTTTTCAGACCACATGGATGGCCGGGAGCTGCTGCCTCTTTCTCCTCGGGCTTTGAACCTGGATCAGGACCCTCAGGTGAGCCCTCTGTCCCCAGAGCAGAGCTTTGGTGGAGAGAAGGGCCGGCGCAGCCCAGCTGACTACAGGGCCCTGTGGAAGAAAGCAATCCACCAACAGATTTTACTCATCCGCATGGAGAAAGAGAACCAGCGCCTGGAGGGTTAGTGTTTCTATTTGTATTCTTATATCCTTACTTAAAACTGAACCTTCCTCTCATTTTGATTTGCTCATAACTGGGTGGCTGTTTGCTCACCCCAAAAAAAGAAAATTCTGTCATGATTTTCTTATCCTCATGTCATTCTAAACCCATATGAGTTTTCATTGAACACTAGAGAAAAAATATTGTTTATGTAGTTTTAATATCATACAGTATAAATATACATGAATGGTGTAAATAAATAATAAATATGATATATAAAATAGAAATACCAACTGAATAGTGCAGTCATCAACGGATGATTATATTCCCATTCCCACTGAAGGGATACAATAGATTTGTGTGAGGAAACGGTTTAAAATTTAAAGGGATAGTTCACCCAAAAATGAAAATTCTGTCATTAATTTCTCACCCTCATGTCGTTCCAAACCCGTAAGACTTTGTTCATCTTCAGAACACAAATTAAGATATTTTTGATGAAATCTGAGAGCTTTTCTATGTGACATCAGTGGTTCAACCTTAATGTTATGAAACTATGAGAAGACTTTCGGTGAGCAAAGAAAACAAAAATAACAACTTTATTTATTTCTCTTCCTTTTCACATGGACTTTTTAACAATGTCCTTACTACCTTTCTGGACCTTGAACATGGTAGTTGCATTGCTGTCTATGCAGGGATTAGAAAACCTTGGATTTCATCAAAAATATCCTTATTTGTGTTCTAAAGATGAACAAAGGTCTTACAGGTTTGAAACGACATGAGGGTGAGTAATTAATGACAGAATTTTCTTTTTTGGGCGAACTATACCTTTAAGATGCTGCTCACTGATAATCTTGCCGTGTTGGATTCGGTTACAAAACACATGAAATCCAATGATATGTTGTTTTTTTGACATAAAACTTTCCAAAATGGATCTTGACATGGCAATTTTGAGTATATAAATGATACTTAAACAATAATGGAGAGTCAATAATGGAAAGTCAGTCAAATTTGGTATGACATGAAGGTGGGTAAGTAACAACACCAGTGTCATGGGTTTGATTCCCAGGGAATGCATAAAACTGATAAAATAAGCTTTAATATTTTTAAAAAGATGTAAACATGAAATGCAATCTAATTCATTCTATAAAAGTAAACTGTATAAAAAAGCTACAGCAGTAGTTCAGCATTTACGGGAGATTACGGAGTCATAGAAGAGGGAGTGTTTCCTCCCGTCACTTTGATTAGACTGTTGTTTTTGCCCTGACCTTATTTTTAGAGGGGCAAGTGCCACTGCCTCTATTTTACATTCTGGAGCAAAGTTAATTATAGATGGGAATGTCTGGATGACGTTCACATTTTTTTAAGAGTGCACTTTCAGTTCGGTGACCTCTAGGCTACATTTTCAGCCTTAGTCTTTCGGAAATAGTTTGTCTTTCAAAAACATTAGTCTTTGAGTCTCTTAAACAAATGAAAATTTAATTTGTGTATTAGTTTAACTTTGCTTTGGAACAGCAAAGCTTTGTGAAATGTTGCCCTCTGTTGGCCAAACTGCATTACACATGAGACTCAAGTCACTTCCTCTACTTTTTTTCCTTTTTTATTTGTTTGTTGTGTGCTATTGGATGGGCTGAACTGAATAAACATGTCTGAGTAGAAGGTAAGAATACAGTATTTACAGCCATGGCATTGACGTCTCCCCGAACAGACTGTACTTTAAAACAGTTGTTGGCATGATATCATTGTTTGGCTGCAGTTTAGTATACAAACCAGCATGAGAAAGATAGCTAAATGTTCTCAAATGGCTTCTAGGATATAATTTTCTCCTGCCGAGTACATTAGTTGCAGAGTTGTTCATGTATGCTTTTACCTTGGATAGTACAAACATGTAAGAATACATTGCTTTGTTGAGATTACTTTAAAAGGCCATACCATTTTGAACCTTGTCTAAAGTTGCTATGGAAATTTGCTGCATATAACCCAAAATATCAGCAGCATGCTACAGTTTATTCGCATGCTTGCCTGTGAAGCTTCCATTGTACATGCATTGCTGACACTCTTTATTTGTTTTTACAAGCAGAAAGTGATAAAATTATTGTATGCATGACAGTGGTAAATGATTAATGGTTCTACATTGGACATCAAGCAGTAAACTGACACAATACAAACTAGCATGTTTTTTTGTTTTTTTTTTTTCTCCCTGCAGCCAGCCGTGATGAATTGCACATTCGTAAAATGAAGCTGGACTACCAGGAAGTGTGTCAGTGCTCAAAAGAGGTGCAGGCCCTTTGGGACAGGAAGTTGAGCAGCCCCTGTCGCACTAAAGTACAGTGGGACAAAGAAGAGATTCACAGTGCTGTCTGCCAAGGTATAAGCTTTTTAATCTGTTTACTTCTATCAATAAAATCTGAGATTTTAATCTCTGTCAAATGTGAAACTGTTTTGATATTCTATATTCTTAAAGGGATAGTTCACCCAAAAATTATTCCAGGATTTACTCACCCTAAAGCCATCCTAGGTGATAACTTTCTTCTTTAAACGAAAACAATCAGAGTTATATTAAAAATGTCCTGGCTCTTCCAAGCTTTATAATAACAGTGAATCGGTGTTAATAGTCCAAATAAAGCACATCCATCCATCATAAAAAGTAAAGCTTGGAAGAGCCAGGACATTTTTTAATGTAACTCCGATTGTTTTCGTCTGAAAGAAGAAAATCATATACACCTAGAATGGCTTGAGGGTGAGTAAATCATGAGGTAATTGTCATTTTTGGGTGAGCTATCCCTTTAATATCCATTAGAGTTCCTCACTTTGTTTGTTTATATGTGTTTGCTCTGTAGGCGTCCCCAAAAGTCGGCGAGGTGAAGTGTGGCTTCTACTCTCCCAGCAGTATCGTTTGCGTCACCGTCTGCCACAGCGGCAGCAACCCCCAGAAACGCCTTATCAGGATCTCCTGAAACAGCTCACAGCACAGCAACACGCCATCCTGGTCGACCTCGGTCTGTATCTAAACAAAGTACTTATAGTTTTTGTGGTTAATTCACATGCACATCAGAATACTGTTATATTTTTGAGCCAGCACATTACTAAAGTGATGTTCCCATCCTTTCCAGGCCGGACATTTCCAACACACCAGTATTTCAGTACTCAGCTGGGAGCTGGGCAGCTATCTCTGTACAATCTCCTGAAGGCCTACTCCCTGCTGGACACGGAGGTGGGCTACTGCCAGGGGATCAGTTTTGTGGCCGGTTTGCTGCTGTTGCATATGAGCGAGGAACAGGCTTTCGACACTCTCAAGTTTCTCATGTACGACCTGGGCATTCGCCGACAGTATCGTCCCGACATGATCTCTCTGCAGGTGCGCTGTGTGTGTGTGTGTGTGAGAGTATCAGTTTTCACTAGTTCATGTTTTCCTTTCAGAACTGGAATGTTTCCTTATCTGGTTATGCCTATTGTTAAATGTAGTTGGACTGGTTTTTATGACAGTTAACGGAATGAGCGGGTATGTTATTTGGTTGAACTGAATGTTCTATGAATTATATTTCGGTTGAATTAAAAACTAAATTATTAAAGAGATTGAATACATGCAATGAATAGTACTTTAGACACATTTGTAGTAAACATACTGGCCTAAAAGGATTGGATTGGTATGTTTAGCCAGCTACATACTACCCAATATTTCTCACACCTCTTTTGACGGCCACTTTCGTTTTTGATATAAATCACCAATAAATATGGTGAAGAATAGGGTATTTTTAAAGTGTCATTGGGAACTGAAACATTTTGCTCAATGCTACATCCACACCACTAGGTGTCAGTTTAACCTTCAGAGCTACTGTTGAATTGGCCTGCGAAACATAAATGTTTACATACTTGTTTAAAACTATGTGCATTTTAGTCATGGTGTTTAAACAAGCTTGGATCGCCATGTTTAGATCACATCCACACCACTAGGTGTCAGTCTAACCTTCAGAGCCACTGTTGAATTGGCCAGAGAAGCTTAAATGTTTACTTATCTGTTTAAAATTGTGATTTTAGTCATCATAGTGTTTTAAAAAGCTTGGATCCCCATGTTTAGATCACATCCACACCACTAGGTGTCAGTCTAACCTTCAGAGCCACTATTGAATTGGCCGGCAAAACAGAAATGTTTACATACTTGTTTAAAATTATGCGCATTTTAGTCATCATAGTGTTTAAAAAAAGCTTAGATCACTATTTACATCACATCCACACCACTAGGTGTCAGTCTAACCTTCAAAGCTACTGTTGAATTGGCCAGAGAAGATTAAATGTTTACATATTTGTTTAAAATAGTGATTTTAGTCATCATAGTGTTTTAAAAAGCTTGGATCGCCATGTTTAGATCACATCCACACCACTAGGTGTCAGGCTAACTTTCATAGCCACTGTTGATTTGATCAAAGAAGAATATGTTTACATATTTGTTTAAAGAATATGTTTACATATTTGTTTAAAATTATGTACATTTTAGTCATCATAGTGTTTAAACAAGCTTGGATCATCATGTTTAGATCACATCCATAGCACTAGGTGTCAGTCTAACCTTCAGAGCAACTGTTGAATTAGCCAGAGAAGCTAACGTGTTTACATATTTGATTCAAATTATTTGCATTTTAGTCCTAAGTGTTTTAAAAAGTTTGGATCACCATGTTTAGATCACATCCACACCACTAGGTGTCAGTCTAACCTTCAGATCCACTGTTGATTTGGTCAGAGAAGCTTAAATGTTTACATATTTATCTAAAATGATGTACATTTTAGTCTTCATAGTGTTTAAACAAGCTTGGATCATCATGTTTAGATCACATCCACACCACTAGGTGTCAGTCTAACCTTCAAAGCTACTGTTGAATTGGCCAGAGAAGCTTAAATGTTTACATATTTGTTTAAAATTGTGATTTTAGTCATCACAGTGTTTAAAAAAGTTTGGATCGCCATATTTAAATCACATCCACACCACTAGGTGTCAGTCTAACCTCTAGAGCCACTGTTGAATTGGTCAGCGAAACATAAATGTTTGCAGATTTGTTTAAAATTTTGTGCATCTTAGTCATCATAGTGTTCAAAAAAGCTTGAATTGCCATATTTAGATCACATAACCAGCTAAATACTACTCACTTTCTTGGCACTGTCTCTTTTATTGGATATTGTAATTGTTAAAATAAATTATTAATAAACATGGTGGTGAATAGGGTGAATTTGCTAACTAAAATGTTTTTGCTCAATGCTACATCCACACCACTAGGAGTCAGTCTAACATTCAAAGCAACTGCTTTAATTGCTGGCGATACATAAATAAAAATGTATTCTTTTTTTTGTGTGTTTGTGTGTGTGCTTTACTTTTAGTGACTGTAAACTCCACATCCTAATTTTGTTATAATGGCCAGAACAGTGTTTTTAAAACAGCTGACTTAAACACACATTTGCTCAAGCGGTATGCAAACAGCCGTCTCCACCTCTTGTACACTGTTTCCTCTTCAGCTGTTAGTGGTTATTCATCATCAGATATGCCAATGTTTAATCCCGTGAGAGAGAGTCCGTTTCAGCCAGTCACATTTGAGCCTGTTTAAAGTTCACTCCTCTAAGTGTGAGGACTTTTCTTCTTTCTCTTTCTCTCTGTAGATCCAGATGTACCAGCTGTCCCGACTGTTGCACGACTATCACCGTAACCTGTACACTCACCTGGAGGAGCACGAGATCTGTCCCAGCCTGTACGCCGCGCCCTGGTTTCTCACTCTCTTCGCCTCTCAGTTCCCGCTCGGCTTCGTTGCCCGTATATTTGGTATATTTTACTTCCTCTTACTCAGACCGGTGTGCATGTATGTGATGGGGTTCAGGTGAACCTGTGGATAGTAGTGAAATGATCTTGTGTGTTAAAATGTATGTTTTTCACACATAAGTCTAGTAGTGTAGCCTTTGTGTAGCCTTTGACTCTTGTGCATGTATGTGTGCTGTGTGGCAGACCTCCTATTTGTCCAAGGCACAGAGGTGATTTTTAAGGTGGCCCTGTGTTTGCTGAGCAGCCACGAGGGAGAGATACTGGAGTGTGACGGCTTTGAAAGTATCGTGGACTACCTTAAATCCACCATCCCTACTCTCACTCACAGCCAAATGGAAGAGACAATCACTAAGGTAATGTAATAATAAACTTTCCCTTCACTAGTTTTAAATGGTCTATAGTTTTTTAAATATTCAAATATTCAATATATATATATATATATATATATATATATATATATATATATATATATATATATATATATATATATATATATATATATCAGCTATAGTGTTATTATAGATTTATTAATATTTTAGCCATTTTTTTTTTCGCTTTTTTCTTAGTCATTTTAGTTTGCATTTTAATAATGTATAATTTTAGTAATGTACACTACCAGTCAAAAGTTTTTGAACAGTAAGATTTTTCAGAAGAATTCTCTTCTGCTCACCAAGCCTGCATTTGTTTGATCCAAAATACTGCAAAAACATTAACATTTTGATGTATTTTTACTATTTAAAATAACTGCTTTCTATTTAAATATATTTTAAAATGTAATTTATTCCTGTGATTAAAGCTACATTTGCAGCATCGTTACTGCAGTCTTCAGTGTCACATGATCCTTCAGAAATCATACTAATATGCTGATTTGCTGTTCAAAAAACATTTATTATTATTATTATTAGTATTATCAATATTTAAAACAGTTGAGTTGATTTTTTTTTTTTTTTTTTTTTGTTGAATATAAATTATATAAATTTAAAAAAAATAAAAAGCTTTTGTAACATTATACACTATACCATTCAAAAGCTTGGAGTCAGTATATATTTATTTTTTTCTGGGGAAAGAAATGATAGAAATTAATACTTTTATTTAGCAAGGATGCTTTGAATTGATCAAAAGTGATGATAAAGACATTTATAATGTTACAAAAGATTTCTATTTCAGATATATGCTGTTCTTCTGAACTTTCTATTCATCAAAGAAACCTGAAAAAAAAAATCTCGGCTATTTTCAATATAATGTTTTTTGGAGAGCAAATCAGAATGTTAGAATGATTTCTGAAGGATCATGTGACAGGAGTAATGATGCTAAAAGCTTTGAAATCACAGGAATAAATTACATTTCAAAATATATTCAAACAGAAAACAGTTATTTTATATAGTAAAAATATTTCAAAAATTCACTGTTTTTGCTGTACCTTAGATCAAGTAAATGCAGGCTTGGTGAGCAGAAGAGACTTCTTAAAAAAAAAAAACCTTACTGTTCAAAAACTTTTGACTGGTAGTATACATTTTTTTTTTTTTTCTTATACCTGTTTTAGTGTTTCAGCTTAAACTTATTTGCAGTTGCATTTCAAATTTTTGTTTACATTATTTTATGTTTTTTGTTCATCTGTTTATATTGTACTTCTACAGCTTTATTTTAGTTGTTGAAAATAATTTTCATATATTTTTACACTGATCAACCATGATTTTTAACATCTCTGCCTTGACATGAACTAAAAATATAATTTTTTTTCTTTCTGAGATGCAAACTGAATACTATTCTGTAACGTAACCATATGGCAAAAAGAGATAATGTGACAAGAGAATAGCATACTACTCATTGAAACCTTTTTTGATGCATGCTGAAATCTGTTCCACATACTAATTTTAATAGTAGGCGGCACAGTGTTTCATAGTATGCAGTACACTAGAATGCGCTCTATTTAACCACTAGGTGGTGCCAGTTGCTTTTTTTTAAAAATCAAGACTGTTTAGTTGATTGACTGAACAAGATGACAAAAAGAAAATCCTTTGACTTGAATTTTTGTTTTAGTTTTTGTTTCTTTATATTTGAATGTATTTTAAGTAAATGTGTGTGTGTGTGTGAATCTCGGATAGCATTTAATTTAAATGAACCTGTGCCATATTCTCTGGTAATAACTATTAATATAAAATGTGGTTCTCAGGCAATCGAGATGGACATCTCCAAGCAGCTGCATGCGTATGAAGTAGAGTACCACGTCCTGCAGGATGAGCTGTCAGATGCTTCTCCACCATCAGAGGACTCTGATAGGCTAGATAAACTGGAGAAAGCTAATGCCCAGCTCAAGAAACAGAACATGGACTTGCTAGAGAAACTGCAGGTAGATGTGTAACTTGATCACAACGTAGCATCAGTAGCGGTTTAAAAAGCAGGGAAGTGTTTTGTGCCTTTATTGCCAGTGTGTGGCAGCACAGTACAAAAGACAAACAGCCTGAAATCTAAGATCTTTACAGACGCCACTGTCAGTTTACTACCAAAGAATAGTAAAATGGAATTTTGATTCAGTGTTTTACATTTCAAATTACAAATAATGGAAATTCAACTGATAATAGCTTGTTGATTTTGCATCCGCAAGTGTTTATGAATGTGGGAGAATAAATTATCCTTGAAACTCCTTTAGTCTAAGCATGTAACGTCACAACATGCTCATCTCTCCTAGTTGTTCCTAAAAACAACTTATTACTTGAAATAAAGATATTTGGCTCCCTTTGCAGATTTATTATTTGGATGCAAAAAAAAAACAAAAAACAAATTATTTTTCCCCAGATCAATCTACACACTCTGTACACCATAAAGACAAAGCACAAAACAGATTTGTGACAACTTTTTAAAAAATTTTGTAAAAATTTTTAAAAATAAAACACTGAAATAAGTACATTGCATAAGTATTCATACCCATTTCTGGGACACTTGAAATATTATTTTAGCCTCTGTTTGTTATATTTTTATTTTTAGTAATTCCAGTTTGCATTTTAATACTGTATCATTTTAGTAAAGTATTTTTAAATTTTTTTTACATTTTTAAATTTTAAAATGTTTTAGTGTTTCAGCTTAAACTTATTTACATTTACGTATAAACATTTAAAATTGTTTTTTTTTTTTTTTAAGGTTTTGTTCATCTAATATTTATATTGTATTTCTGCAGCTTTTAGTTACAGAAAACAATTTTCATTATATTTTTACACTGATCAACTAAGATTTTTAACATTTCCTTGACTGAAACTAGAAATATTCTATAAGTATTCATACCCTTTTTTGGGACACTTCACATTTAGCTCAAAGCATTCATATCACTTGTAGATGTAATATCAGCTACAATGTTATTTTAGTATTATTTATATGCTATTATAGTATTATTAATATTTTATCCTCTATTTATTACATTCTTAGTTTTATTTTTAGTAATTCTGGTTCGCATTTTAATAATGTAACATTTCAGTAAATGTTTTAGTGTTTTAGCTTAAACTTATTTACATTTACATATAAACATTAAAATTTTTTGTTTAATTTTTTCATAAGGTTTTGTTGTTCATCTATCATTTATATTCTATTTCTACAGCTTTTAGTTACAAATTTCAACCGCTTTTAGTTAAAACAATTTTTGTTATATTTTTACATTGATCAACTATGATTTTTAAAATTTCCTTGACTGAAACTAGAAATATTCTATAAGTATTCATACCCTTTTCTGGGACACTTCACATTTAGCTCAGAAGCGTTCATATCACTTGTAGATGTAATATCAGCTACAGTGTTATTTTAGTATTATTTATATACTATTGTAGTATTATTAATATTTTATCCTCTATTTTTTTTAAATATTTGTAATTTTATTTTTAGTAATTCTAGTTTGCATTTTAATAATGTAACATTTCAGTAATGTACATTTTAAAATGTTTTAGTGTTTCAGCTTAAATAAGCTTAAATATTATCAGCTTAGATAATAATAATAAATGTTTCCTAAGCACCAAATCAGCAAATAAGAATGATTTCTGAAGAATCATGTGATGCTGAAGACTGTAGTAATGGCTGTTAAAAATTCACCTGTGCCATCATAGGAACAAATTACATTTTAAAATGTATTAAAATAAAGAACAGTTATTTTAAATTGTAATAAAATTTCAAAATATTTGTTTTTACTCTTTTAATCAAATAAATGCAGCCTTGGTAAAACTTTTTTCAGTACTCCTCAACAGTAGTATATATGGTCACATGTGCATAGTTTCTCAACAAGTTTCCTCCATCAATTCTCATGTTCATCTTTTTTATTAACAGGCGGCTCGTTTGAAGATTCAGACGTTGGAGAGCAGCGTGGAGAGCTTCCTGTCACGCGAGAGCAAGATGAAGCACCTGATCCGTTCTCTGGAACAAGAGAAAGCTTCCTATCAAAAGACCATCGAGCGCATGCGTAGCAGTTTGCCATCAGATGCCATAGCTGATGTGGAGATGACCCAACTCAAATCCAGCACCAACGGGAAAGCCAAAGAAGCTGCCTGCAAAAAACCTTGAATCACCGTCCTACCGACTGATGCGTCATCAGTAGAGACTTAACCTGCTTCTTCCTCTTTTGTGTTGCCATCGTGCTTCACTTATGATGGCCTAATTGAGAAAAAAGGGAACATTTGACGCCTTGCAGCTGCACAGACAAAACTTGAAAACAACATGAAAGTGTTTTCTTTCCAAAGAGCAGCACAACTTGTGCATTAATGACTTTACACTCACTGAGAGGGTTTTTTTTTGACCTAGGCTTCCAACCCAGGTGTTTGGAGGAAACCAAATATTTACCTTTTGCTGAAAGTGCTTCACCTAAAGTGCAGGCAGGAAGTGAAACCATCTGCTGCTGGGTTTCCTCTGCAACTTACAAACAGTCCTGCTGTCCAGAATTCCCAGTTTGAGCTTACAGACTTTAAATGAAGAGTAACTCGTCTTCAAATAATCATCTTCGATCTTGCACAGTTTTCTGTGTGTGCGATGAAGAAGTGTGCCTGTTGGATACCATGCCGTAAAATTGTGCGTGTGCAATCTTTCAAATGCAGTGTATAATAGTCGCCATGGGCATGAAAAAATAAATCCCACAGTCCTTTGGGGATTTTAACATTGTTTGGGTTTCTTTTCAAATGATCATTTGTTTTTTTTCGTGTCAAACCAACTGTACTTGACATCTGCGCAAATATTTTTGCAGTTTATAAGAGTGCAGAGGTCTAAATATTCCTCTGCGTCGTGGAGAGCGGCTCACAAAACGTCTGTTATGATGATGTGAATCTGTCAGAACTTATAAAGATATCAAAAACTCAGCAATGCTAAAGCATTGTATTTCATTTTTTTTTTTTGCTCAAAAATTTATATGTTAGTTAGGCTCATGAGCCTAATACAACAAAAACGACAGATGAGACATTGGTTTAAACCACCTGTTCTTCTTGATGGTGGCCAAATATGATTGTACATATACGGTAACAAAAATGACACTGTATTGGTCACTCATCTAACCATATGAATGTGAACCTAAAGCAGGAATATCTACTTGAACACTCATTCTTGTTTGTCTACATTTGTCTTGATCAGAACCTGCCTCGTTTTGACAGTTTAATGAATGAATCACATTTGTAGTAAGATGATAAAACTCTAATGGAAGTGTTGGTAAATGTAAGCAAGAGCTTTTTTGTGCGATTCTATGTTCGTGTGAACATAATATGGCAAAAGGTGACATTAAGAAGTGTTAGTGCTGGGCTGGTGGGGGTTACCAGTGCTGTAAATATTTAGTCTGATCAACTTTCTTCTAGGTATTGATTGTTTTTGGATGCAAATGCAAATTGAAAAAACTTGTATATCTTTGGAAAGAGTGAAAATGTGGGCATGTTTAATCAAGGGCTGAAAATACATTACCTGTTCAGTGGAGGTACTTTCTAGCAATACTTCTGCATCATAGTGTAACAATGTGGAGGACGGGGGTGAAATAATTCATTGTGCAAGAACAAGGTCACATTTTCCTTTTTTTTTTTTTTTTCTTAATGTTGTATTAAAACAGGATCTTCATACAAAAAAAAAAGACATAAAGCAAATAATCGAATAATGCGTTTGATACATCAGTCATTCTTTTTCATACTTTGTTCAATGTGCCAAAACTTGTTGATTATCACGGTCTGGTTTTCATTGTCACATGCAACTGCTACTACTCAACACCTCCAACACAAAGATGTTGAGTCTTTGTTGGACTACATTTATTTCAGATGCACTTTTGTTTGCAATGAATCTTTGGTCACCATTGAAAGTGTGTGTGTGTGTGTGTGCGTGCAGTGTGCTGACAATATGTCTTGATTGTTTCATTTGATTTTTGAGTTGTCAGTCCTCCATACTTAAATAAAGTCAACTTTTTATACCTCAATTTCCATTTATTATTCCGTATTATTATTATTATTATTAGTAGTAGTAGTAGTAGTAGTTCTTGCCAAGGTAAGTGTTCTGTAAACCTACATTGGAGGAAGGACACAAGCCACAAGGGTGGACTTTTTTGACTGGGCCCAGTAAGCAAACACCTAGAAACCACATTGTAATGTATCCACTCAGAATACCCACTCAAAACATCATAGCAACACAATGCACATTTTTGTTTGTAGCAATGTAGCTTTATATATAACTAAACTCAGTAAGAGGTCAAAAGTTTACATACACCTTGTAGAATCTGCAAAATGTAAATTTTTACCTAAATAAGAGGGATCATACAAAATGCATGTAATTTTTTTTAACTGTTGTTACCTAAATGATCCACAGCTGTTTTTTTTTTCTTTTTCCTTTTTAGTGATAGCTGTTTATGAATCCCTTGTTTGTCCTGAACAGTTAAACTGCCTGCTGTTCTTCAGAAAAATCCTTTTTTTTTTCAGCATTTTTGTGTATTTGAACCCTTTTCAACAATGACTCTATGATTTTGATATTCATCTTTTCACACTGAGGACAACTGAGGGACTCATATGCAACTATTACAGAAGGTTCAAACGCTCACTGATGCTTCAGAAGGAAACGCAATGCATTAAGAGCTGGGGGGTGAAAACTTTTTGAATTTGAAGATCAGGGTAAATTTAAATTTAAATGTGACTGTCTTCTGGGAAACATGTTTTTCTGTAGCTTCTGAAGGGCAGTACTAAATGAAATATGACATTTAGGCAAAATATGAAAAATGTACACATCTTCATTCTGTTCAAAAGTTTACACCCCTGGCTCTTAAAGGGGTCATCGGATGCAAAGTTCACTTTTACATGTTGTTTAAACATTAATGTGTGTTGGCAGTGTACGTACATGCAGAAAAATCCATGCAGAAAAAGGGTGTTGTTTTACACTACCATTGAGATATTTTAACCAAAGTATATTATAGACTTTTCATTAAGACCCTAAAGAATCATATCAGTTTGTGGAAAATGGGCATCTGGTGACCCCTTTAATGCATCGTTTTTCCTTCTGAAGCATCAGTGAGCGTTTGAACCTTCTGTAATAGTTGCATATGAGTCCCTCAGTTGTCTTCAGTGTGAAAAGATGAATGTTAAAATCATAGTCATTGTTGGAAAGAGTTCAAAAACACAAAAATGCTGAAAAACCAAAGAATTTGTGGGACCTAAAGGATTTTTCTGAAGAACAGCAGGCAGTTTAACTGTTCAGGACAAACAAGAGACTTATGAACAACTATCATTTGACAAAAAAAATAATAATAAAAAAAATAAAAAACACAGCTGTGGATCATTCAGGTAACGACACGGTATTAAGAATCAAGTGTATGTAAGCTTTTGAATGGGGACATTTTGATAAACTCAACTATTCTATTCACTTGTGGACTATATTTAAACGTCTCATGTCAATACTACATAAAAAAAATAACATGCATTTTGTATGATCCCACTTGTTTTGGTAAAATAATTAACATTTTACAGATTCTGCAAGGTGTATGTTAACTTTTGACGTTAACTGTATAATAGACTTCAATAGGAGCCAATGGGTTGAAGGTCCAAACTGCAGTTAAAGTGCATCTTCAAAGAGCTCTACATGATCCCAGCTGAGGAATAAGGGTCTTATGTAGAAAACTCTATATTGTCTATACTTTTTAACCACAAATGCTCATGTTGCACTAGTGCGCCTCTATGACTTAATGCATTGCATAATCATGTTGAACTAATCCTTTAATTCCAATATTATGGGATGCATAGACATCTGCCAATAACACTGTAAAATATCAGTCATACGGGTCTAATACAAATATATATTTAGGGATGGTAAGATGTGAGTGTGATCTGTACGTTTACACCATCTAACAATTGAGAAAAATTATAAAGTGGCGTTATTTTATTCATATATTTATTTATTTGACATTTTTCAAAGTTTTTATTTCCAGATTTTCTAACTCACTGTGTCTGTTGAACATTTCTATGAATATGAAATTCTATGCCAATGCATCTTGCATTACTGATTCAGGCTCAAAAAAATATGTACAATGGCAGGAGCACCAGAATCTCTTTACGACCTAAAAATGATGACATACTTGAGCCAGTTTGCATTTTCTTCACTGTCCGGTAAACCAGAGTCTCCTACAAACAGTGCTTGAATTTAAAATCGAGCCCTATGGTTGTTCCCTTCACCGGAGGCTGTTAAACAGCAGGTCTGAGACTCCAGTCGTGGAGAGCTGGCTGTGCTTCTCTCCTTTATCTCAAGGCTAGTATTGGTTTGTAATACCACCACTATTTTGTGATGTAAATTTTACACTTTTATAATGTTGCCACTGCAGACATGTAATACAAGAAGACAGCCTGAAGATGTTTTTGGTTTAGTGAAGTCAACAGGACTGCACATTTCATTGATTGCTCTCTGAGGTGATGTTTGATAGTCAGTGGTGAATTAAAAGGTTGCCGTTATGTGCCCTGTTGTTATTAATACATATTCAGAGGAGAAATAAAGAAATTCTATTGCATTAGTAGGGTATGGGAGAGCAGGAATAATTGTAATGCACAATAAATAAACAAATACTCTCAGTTGCTGTATCAGGCACAACAATTCAACTGTCAATTTCCTTTTAAAAGAATGAACGGTTTTATTTACATTATACATAGATATTTAAGAAAATGAGTGAGTTATGTACAGTAGAAAACCTTTTGGTTTGGATTAAATTTTATTATATTAATTTTAATTAATACATTTTTTCATTAAATCATTTGAAATCTAGTCACACTAGTATTCTAGTATAGAAATCTAGTTTTTCTACTTCAGAATTAGCTTTTTTTGGTACCATTTTAACAGTAATATTAAATATTAAGTTTAATTGCATCTCATATATTCAACAAACAAGGGTATTTATTACAGTGATATCATTATTACAGGTTTTACAAGTATTTATAAAGGGACAGTACAAAAACATAATGCATCTCAGGCACCTAGAATAGGAAAAAAAAAATATGCAATTACTATTTTAGACATATTATACATGTTTAAACTAGGAAAAAGCTGCTAATGCATCAAAGCTATAGATCTGATAGAAAATTTCAAAGGTTTTGCCTAAAAACATTCTGAATAAAGGCTGACCTGTGAAAGTGTAATAAAAATCTGGATTGATTGTGTTCAGCCTGACAAATGTCTATGCTTATGCAAAAGAGCGTCAGTCCTTTCACAACCACATTACTCAGAAGAATTGCAATTTTTGGCACAGAAAGTGGTGATATGTAGTCTTACAAGATAGATGGGAAGTTAAGCCCAATTTTCCTGCAGGGAGTAGACAATGAGTCATTGGACCAGATGTAGGACCAGCTGAGAGATGGAGACAGCGCATTACCCACCCTTCGTTTCGATAAACCTCCTTTTGATGGCGAGAGGATGCAAAAATACCACACTTGGAGCGTTGTCAGTGCTTATCTCTCTCCGTGAACAAAAGGCAGCATTCCGTATGTGTTCCCTGGTGAGGGCGTTTCCTGTGGAGGGGAAATGCCTGGACGGATCATGGAAGTCAGTAGGGGATTGGCGCACAGAGCACTTCCTCTGCACAACCTTATCAGTGCTTTTTGTTTAATACCATGTCCATCCTCCCTCTCATAGAGATGCACAATAAAGGGCCTCATGTCAAAGGGTGATGAAGTGCTACAAAATACTAGCCATCAAACCACTTTGTTCAAGGCATGTTTTCACTCCTCTTCTGAGAACAGATTTCCAGATTAAACCAAATAAGTTATTTTGAAGAATGTTCAAACTGTTTTTGTCCATATAATGCAAATCAGTAGCATATAAAACAACTCTGGACCCCATCTATCTATTATCTTTTGTTACTTTAAGTAATTAGACTTGTGATTTTGGTTTAAAAAAAAAAAAATGGTGGCTCTACTAAAAATGTAAAAATTACTACCGACCAATAAACAACAATGTAGTAACATGTTAAAAACTACCTTTAAAACCATATATAGCAACATGATAAAACTACTCAGAACCCCCCAGAAACTGCATAGCAAAATACTAAAAACAACCCCCTCGCATAGCAAGATGCTAAAACCATCCAGAACCTCCTACAAACTGCACAGCAACATACTAAACACCACCCAGAGCTCTCTAGAAACCACATAACAACTAAAAGCCAACCAAAGCCCTACATAGGCTATAGCAAGTGTACAGCAACATACTGAAAACCACTGAGAACACCCTAGCAGCCATGTAGCAATGGCCTAGCAAACACCCACAACCCCTCTGTGACTTTTGAACAGGTAAGCACTTTTTTATCTTCTATTTTTTGTTGTTCAGACTCACTGGGTTTGAGCTTTCTTTTTTGGCAATATCCAGCATTCTTAAATCAGATTTCCTTTCAAATGCTGAGCCTGTATATTGCTTTATTGTGGTTATTTATTAGCTTGTCTTATTCGTGGCTGTACACAGTGCAGGAATAATGATTCCAGCATTCACGGTAATTTTTCAAATATGAACTACAGTTTGAACAGTTTGAAGACTTCAGCATTGTCTCATAATTGTTTAATGATTATGTGAACATACTGTAGCAATCTCAATTCTGACTATAGATTCATCTTTCTGGGGTGTTTCACACTTAGATAAAGAATTAGTTCACCTTCAGAATAAAAATTTCCTGATAATTTACTCACCCTCATGTCATCCAAGATGTTTAAGTCTTTCTTACTTTAGTTGAAAAGAAATAAAGGATTTTGAGGAAAACATTTTTGAGGATTTTTCTCCATATTCAATAGGGATCAACGGGTTGAAGGTCCAAATTGCAGTTTCACGTCACACGTGTTTGGTTCTTTGTCTGTGTACTTCAGTTAAAAAAGGTAGGGTATGGGGTGAAAAACTCAATCTCATTTCTTTTTAACCTCAAAATCGTCCGACATTGTTGTTTTACCTTTTTTAGTAAAGGGCGTTTGACTTTCTTCGCATGTTCGCTTTATAAACACTGGGTTGCACCTACGTCACATGTGTGATTACGTAATGAATGACCCTAGATAAGACCCTTTTTCCTTGGCTGGGATCGTAGAGCTCTTTGAAGCTGCATTGAAACTGCTGGGCCTTCAACCTGTTGGCCACCATTGAAGTCCACTATAAGAAGAAAAATCCTGGAATTGTTTTCCTCTAAAACCTTCATTTCTTTTCGACTGAAGAAAAAAGACAACAAAGAACATCTTGGATGACATGGGGATGAGTAAATTATCAGGACATTTTTATTCTGGAAGTGAACTAATTCTGGGTCTAATCCTTAACTCTGGGTCTTTCTAAATCTAGGTAAACAGAATCCTGTTTCACATTTCATACAGCTTATAATCTACCCAAGGTTAACAATAATATTCATAAAGCGACCTTTCACGCATTGTACATTCCTAAACCTGGGGTTAATGAAAATGAAATGAATTTTATTTACAAATGTATTCTTATTATTGTGTAAAATGTGTTAAAATACTTAATATTATTATTATTACCATTATTATTATTATCTGAAATGTATTCTTATTATTCCAAGCATATTTTATAATATATAATCCTATTTATTATTTGATTATTTAAATCTTCTGTTTAAACATAGGAAAATAGACGCGCTATAGTTGTATATATTTATACGCAATATAGTTATGTATATATCTGTATATAATACACATTTTACAATTGCATTGCCTACCTGCTGCTGCCATAAGACCCATTTCGAATGTTTACGTGCTTTTTTTTCTCTTTCTGCTCCCACTCGCTGTGGTAGAGCAGGTACGAAGTATTGGTCTTTTGAACACTTTCTAGCATTTCAATAATAAATATGCATGCAAATTACAGCAAATTACAACAGTTACAATACGGTGTTTGGTAGTAGTCAAAAATGTATTAAACTTTGAATTTTGAATCAATTTCTTCTTGTAGACTCAGAGATGTAGATTCAGACGGCAATTGAACTACCACACAACCTTGGTGTTTGTCAAAAACAGTAGGTAATTCGGACAGGCATTTTTACAAGGGTGCTGAGAGAAAAACACCGACATCCTGGATTCGGATTGCAATTAAACCACTTCTACCCCCTGTAAATGGTGAAAATCACTTACGTCCCCATGAGAAACAATTACTGTCCGAATAGGGCGTAAGGGTCAAAATTATCGATTTTTCTTTTATGTCAAAAATGATTAGGATTATTTTGTACATTTCCTACCATAAATATATCAAAACCTAATTTTTGATTAGTAATATGCATTGCTAAAAACTTCATTTGGACAACTTTAAAGGTGGTTTTCTCAGTATTTTGATTTTTTTCCACCCACAGATTCCAGATTTTCAAATGATTGTATCTTGGCCAAATATTGTCCTATCCTAAAAAAGCTTATTTATTCAGCTTTCAGATGATGTATAAATCTCAAATTTGAAAAATTGACACTTATGACTGGTTTTGTGATCCAGGGTCACATATTATATATTGCTGACTGGCAACCATTATCAAGTTTCTCCTGAATTGACTTTTTGGACTACAAAGGTATTGTCACGGACGTGCTGGATAGATGAGTCGAGAGACGAGATACGATACAAATAACAATTTAATATAACTCTTAGTAGGAACAGGCAGGAACAGGCAGGAACAGAACGATAATCCACACACATCCAAATAACGTCAAGGACCGACAGCAAACTCAAAACACAAGCAGACTTATAAAGGGTGGTGATTAAGACACAGACAGGTGTAGTAAATAAACTAATCAGGACAAAATGAGGACAGGAAGAACCAAATATGGGCACAATGGGAAAAACAAACATAAACAGTCCAAACGGCACACAGAACTCTGACATTACTCCCCCCTCCCGGAAGGCGCGACCTCGCGGCGTGGAAAGGGAGTGGAAATAATAAAGTCATTGTGGGAGGAGGCTCTGGTGGCGGACGGTCTTCCGGGAGGAGGACAATAAACAAAGTCCAGGGTGGTGACGACGGAGGGAGGAGCCAGGGAGAACTCAGGAGGGACCCGGAGCAGGAGGAGCCATGCGAGACCCAGACCACAGCCATCATGACGACCCACGGTGGAGCCGACGGAGGGAGGAGCCATGGTGGAGAAAAGGCTGACGACTCCAGGGGGGCGACCGACGGAGGCGGAGCCGCTGGCGGAGGAGCCCGAGGCGGAGACGGAGAGCCGAAGATCCAGGGCGACACCGAGGATCCGGAGGGCCAAGGCGGAGCCCTAGGCTCTGGCGACCGAGGCGTAGGCGGAGATCCGAAGGTCCGCGGCGGAGCCGGAGCGACAGAGGATGGAGGCTGTGCCAGAGGGAGGGAGGAGGTCCACAGAGCCGGTGGGACGGAGTGACGAGGCGCAGCCGGAGGAATAGAGTCCTGAGGTGATGAAGGGCCGACGACCGACCAGGGCGGAGCCGGAAAGACGAGGGAGCCCGGTGGAGCTGGTGGACCGATGGGCGACGATGGAGACGAGGGCGCTGAGAGCCGTGGTGGAGCCGCAGGGTCGGAGGGCCGAGGCGGAGTTCTGGACTCTGAGGCTGGAGGCGGAGATGAGGGATCCTCCAGCCCTGACGCCGATGGAAGCTGGCAGACCCGCGGCGAACCCACTGCACAGGTGGTGGGCTGAGGGTGAGCAGAGGGGCTGTCAGGGGACAGCGGTGAGCAGACAGATGTTGACATAGGCAGAAGAGGGAGGGTGGGTGGGGATTCCATACTGGCAGGCATAACGTGACAGGTAGATACTTCTGTAAAGAAGTCTATTAAATCCCCAGAGTTATTCTCTAGATCTTCCGTAGAAAAGTCAATCAAGTCCCCAGAGTTATCATCCAGCTCACCCCCAGCAGTGG
This sequence comes from Cirrhinus mrigala, assembly GCA_036247105.1. Classification (NCBI taxonomy): domain Eukaryota; kingdom Metazoa; phylum Chordata; class Actinopteri; order Cypriniformes; family Cyprinidae; genus Cirrhinus; species Cirrhinus mrigala. The sequence continues at coordinate 20,627,308 of CM070015.1, forward strand.
TGCAGTGGGCAGGGCTCTCCATAGCCCTCACTTGCTCCATGTTGCACTCCCCCGTCATGGTAGATGTAGCCGGCTCTCGCACCTGATCGGACGTGTAGGGCTCTGGCTCTGTGGCGATCTTTAGCTCTGTCGCTCGTGGCTCTGGCTCGTCATCCGCGGTGGGCTCGGGCTCAAACTCCGCGTGTCGGGGTGCTGGTTGGCTGGGCTCTGGGTCTTGAGTGGGGCTGGTGTCATCCTCCGCGGTCAACGAAGATCTACAGGACACCAGCACCCACTCCATGTAGTCGGCGAAGCTCTCTCGTGGACCCTCCCCGGACAGCTGCGCTTTCGTGGCGATGTTCAGTCCTGCACGGTAAAATGTGCAAAGGCTGCTGTCCGGGAAGTGTGTGAGTGGTACGAGGTGGACAAAGTCTCTAGTGTGGTCCACGAGAGAGCGATTCCCCTGCTCCAGGAGGAGGAGGAGGACGGCAGGGTTATCCATAACGAAAAACAAAAAAAAACAAACACTGAGAAAAAAAACGGAAAAAATAAAGCAGGGAAACGCCGGGGATAAACTGTCGGTCGGTCCTTCTGTCACGGACGTGCTGGATAGATGAGTCGAGAGACGAGATACGATACAAATAACAATTTAATATAACTCTTAGTAGGAACAGGCAGGAACAGGCAGGAACAGGCAGGAACAGGCAGGAACAGAACGATAATCCACACACATCCAAATAACGTCAAGGACCGACAGCAAACTCAAAACACAAGCAGACTTATAAAGGGTGGTGATTAAGACACAGACAGGTGTAGTAAATAAACTAATCAGGACAAAATGAGGACAGGAAGAACCAAATATGGGCACAATGGGAAAAACAAACATAAACAGTCCAAACGGCACACAGAACTCTGACAGGTATGAATTAAAGTTACTTCAAATAATGTGTTTTCCAGCACTTTTTTTTACAGTTTCCCTCAAACACTAAAACAACTGTTTATACAAAACTCTGTGTTTCTGCGACTGTCCTATGTGTAAATATAATGTATGCGATTGAGTGTCTGTTGCAAAGCATCTAGGCATAAAATTGTTGCTTCTAAATTAGACTGACACTGACGGAGACTGACACAGAAGAGAAGAAAATGTTGATTAAAGATCATTATTTTTGTTTTCTTTGAGCACAAAGTATTCTCATAGCTTCATAACATTAAGGTTGAGCCACTGATGCCACATGGACTGTTTTAAAGGGGTCATTGGATGCCCATTTTTCACAAGTTGATATGATTCTTTAGGGTCTTAATGAAAAGTCTATAATATACTTTGGTTAAAAATTCTCAATGGTAGTGTAAAACAACACCCTTTTAACCTTGCCAAAATCATCTCTGCAAAAATCATCCTGTTCTGGTCGAGGTTGCTTTAAATGTTAATGAGCTCTGCTCGCCCCGCCCCTCTCTTTTCTCTGTGGAGTGACGAGTCTGTTTACTGTAGCCACATTTAGCCACTAAACTTGTTAACTAGCATGTTATTAGTAAAGGCGATCGCAACGATTCCCTTATACTCACTTCTGCTGTAAGTGAAGCTGGATCATGAATGATTCCCGCGAACATAGTCGGATATATGTAGATCGGGAGGCGCATTCCTTTCACAAACAAACGTAATCTACTGCATCTTCAGCGGCTCAGATGTCAGGAGTAAATGACGACCACTATGTTCATTATTACATCCAGCAACACACCTCAATCGCTCAATCGGAGATATTCTTGTCTAACTTACATCCCTGCTCCGTTATTGAAACAATGGGGGTCGGACTGTTACAGCTGATTTAGGGCGGGTCTGGGGTAATACGCTCATGTCAGTCAACTATCGTGGGTGCGGCCTCTGTTGGTGTGACGCCACACTGACAGGCATCTGAAAACGGCTCGATTTGAAAAAGGGGATAATTGTTTACAGATTATTTAAAAACCACTGCATGGATTTTTAGCATTATAGGGTAAATGTGTTCATACACTGCCAACACACATTAATGTTCAAACAACATGTAAAAGCGAACTTTGCATCCGATGACCCCCTTAACGTTGTTCTTACTACCTTACTGGGCCTTGAATGTGGTAGTACCATTGCTGTCTATGCAGGGTCAGAGACCTGTCAGATTTCATCAAAAATATCTTAATTTGTGTTCTGAAGATGAACAAAGGTCTTACGGGTTTGGAACAACATAAGGGTGAGTAATTAATGACAGAATTTTCATTTTTGGATGAACAATGCCTTTGAGCACAGTGTGAAAAACCCCTTTTGTGTCTGTGTTAAAATAAAACATTAATTTTTTGTAATGTAATATTTTCGTAATGCAGTCAAAATGTCATAACGCAATATTCTTGTGAAAACAATAGATTTCTCTGCTTAAATTTAAACCCTTCATAATCTGCTGCAAGCTCCTATTCATTTTTGAGTGCAACGCCTGCATCTCAACAGCTATGGGCAGAACCAAGTCTCCTGCTTGATATTTTTTTCAATAATGTGTTACACTCAGATGAATCTTCAATGAAAAAACACCTATTTATTAAGTATGTTGTTTGTGTGTCTACACGAACACCGATAGGAGTGGTGGCTCTGAATTTGAGGGTCGTGCTGTGTTTGGAAATTGTACACAGAGGCCAGGTGACAGGGTTGTGCAGACAGCTGCAGGGGGCCAGCGCTACCGAGACGCAGGTGTACCGTGTCTGGCCTTGAGAGCGAGGTAAAGTCTGCCCGTATCCCAGAGGGCCTCATCCCCACTTCCTCATTCAACCTACACCAACTCTAATATTGCCATATACTCTATCTTCTATGCACAGATGCTGCATGCTATTAAAACATCATACAGATATGCATCTGTTCATTTATTTAGGTATACATTTTATATATCTGTCAAGAATCTCTAGCAGCTCATTACATTATCAGTACAGGCATTTCACAGTCCCAGCACATTTTAGAAGCAGAAGACAGATGCTCAAACACAAAGAGAAGCCCTCCTTGATATGTATCACAGCAGACAATGTGTTTTTTGAATGCAATCAGTGTTTATCCTAGTGTACCTGTCAAGGCTTCTTTCCTGCCTGGAGGCCATTTGCAAGCCACACTTCCACTTTCATCCCCCAGCTGCCGGGCGAGCGTGCAGCTAATCCCAAAAGACCGGCTGCAACGTCCCCGGGAAAATCACTGGGCTTACCTGATCCAGCACTGAATTAATCTCCTTCCCCTTTGGGAGGGGAACAAAGCACAGTTTGGTCCAGGAGGGACGGTGAGAGTGAGGAGGGAGGTTCCATGCACGTCCTCGGCATAGCACAACGCTTACACCCCCTCCCAGCTGGTGCTGCCTGTGCCACCATGTATCACATCTCCAAAAAAATGCTGCTTTTAGCTATTTTGCTTATCTCTTTATTCTTTTTTGAAGCTCACTCTTCAAAGGCCACAGGATGAGCATTTTTCCTCTCTGTTGGCGAGCATTTGTGGTTGAAAAGTATATAAATTTATATGGATAAGTATATACAATTTTTTTTTTTTTAAGGAAATGACTGATCGTTTTGCTAGATAAGACCTTTATTCCTCGACTGGGATCATGTAGGGGCTTTTGAAGCTGCACTGAAAATGCAGTTTGGACCTTCAATCCGCTGGCCACCATTGAAGTCCACTATATGGAGGAAAATCCTTGAATGTTTTCCTTAAAAAACATTATTTCTTTGAGACTGAAGAAAGAAAGACATGTACATCCTTGATGACATGGGGCTGAGTAAATTACCAGGATTTTTTTTTTATTCTGGAAGTGAACTACTCCTTTAAGTACCACAGTTATTACTAGGAAAAATGTTAACTTGTTTAACTAGTATATTAGTAATACATTTTTAATAAAACATAGGATTATATAAAAATCTACTAAGATTGAACTAATTTTGAAAGCATTCAATGCACACTTTTAAGAAATACACTTATAAAACTCCTGCATATTTTTGTGGTAGTATCAGCTACTTTATTTCAATGCACTAAAAATCATTTTAAGTATTAGTGCTATTTAGTATACTTTTTCAAGTACACTGAAGTACTACTGAAGAAGAATATATACTTTTAATTAGTGTATTTATAGTGTATAACTTTAACTATAACTATAATTTGGATTCCTCAGATTTCCTCTTATAATCAGCACAAAAATTCCGTCTGGGTCTGATTATAAGTAGGGAAAAATATAGGTATGCTTTCAGTCATAAATCTCACTGTTTATTAGGGATAAAAACATATGATACATGCTGGCTTGGCAACATATATGTTTTTACACTGACATCAGCAATAACCTTCATGACTTCATCCTAATGAAAATCAATTTTGGAGCTGAGGTAAGTTTTCATGACAAATGTGACTTGATCCCAAAAGACAGACATGGAATATTCTTTCTACTCCCTTTTTAATCAAATTATCCTTTTTCCAAACCAGATCAAGCCCCATTGTTTACACAGACGAAAACAAAAAAGAAAGAAGCATGTTTTCTTAACAAAAAAATCCTGCTTTGACAACCTTTGAGGGAGGAGGTCAACTCTGGGGACTATCAGTGAGGGGCGTATGGGTGTGAAGCTACGTTGACATCATAGATACATCCTCAACAGTGTGGCGGTGGGCAGAGAGAGAAAGAACTGGCTTAAACCACACTCTTCTGACGTCTGTGATGACCTCGGTGAAAACAGTGCGATGTGCGGAGACACTCTCCATCAGCAAAGCAAACATTCGACTGGGGGCTGCTCTTGTGTGCCTTTGGATGGGCGAACGGCTGCCAAATATTTGTTGTTCTGCCCTGTTTCTTTCTACATGGGCCCAGCCACTGCTGATAGACTGTTGCTCATCTCCCACGTCGCATGTCTGGATTGAACTTTGCCTTGGGAGGAGCAGTGTTAAAAGCCTGTTTTGAAGTCCTTTGAGTCCATCTGTTTGAAAACAAGGTGCAACTATCGCACGGACAAACTCGTGCAAGCTCTGCTGAGCAGACAACATCGTAAAGGAGTGCAACCGTGGACGCACCCTCAATTAATTTCACAACCCACCTACTTCTCATAGCGCTGACACCACACCCTTCGAACTAATAACAAACCGCCTCCACCCTTACACCACAACTCACCAGCTCTCGTCATGCTCACACAAACACCTCATATCTCACACTTTTTGAGGCCGTTAAGATCATTGGAGTTTCTGTGTGGAGATGCTGAACTTTCCAGATGAGGTTTCTAGAGAAAGCACCGAGGCGTAATGGTCAGGCTCACTTATCTGGCTAAGAGCCTATGAGCTTGCTCTATCTTTCCCTCACTCTATTTATCTTTATTTGGCTCTCTCACTGCCTCCACCCCAGACTAGTTACTTCCTGTTTCTGAAGGAGGAACCAGTGCCATCAACCACTATTTATAAGAGGGATGAGAGAGGTGATCTATGGCATATTAAGTAGTGAAAAGAACAAGTGTAAATGCCCTCCAAGTAGGGTTGAGTGTTGTTATACATTTCTTGACTAAATTTCGATTCACAAGCTCTTGATTTGAATTCCGATTCATTTGGTTATATTTGAGTTGCGGTTTGCATTTTGCAAAGGAGTAGTTCACTTCAGGAACAAAAATTTACAGAAAATGTACTCACTCCCTTGTCATCTAAGATGTTCATGTCTTTCATTCTTCAGTTGTAAAGAAATTATGATTTTTGAGGAAAACATTTCAGGATTTCTCTCCATATAATGGACTTCTATGAACTTCCAAAATGCAGTTTAAATGCAGAACGGTCTTATATAGCGAAACAATCCATTATTTTCTTAAAAAATGTACAATTTCTACACTTTTTAACGTAAAATGCTTGTCTTGTCTAGCTCTGCGTGAACTCTGTGTATTCTGGTTCATGACAGTTAGGGTATGTCGAAAAACTCCCATCTCATTTTTTATTCCAACTTTAAAATCATTCTACATTGCTGTTTTACCTTTTTTTGTGAAGGGCATTTGACCTCCTTTGCATTTTCACTTTGTAAACACTGGGTCGGCAGCGATGTAGGAGAAAATGGAGGAGAGAATGGGATGGGAGTTTTTCGACATACCCTAACTGTCTTGAACCGGAATACACAGAGTTCATGCAGAGCTAAGATGAGCAATTGAGGTTAAAAAGTATATAAATTGTAATTTTTTTTTTTTAGAAAATAACCGATTGTTTCATTAGATAAGACCCTTCTTCCTTGGCTGGGATCATTTAGGATCTCACGGGCACTATAGAAGTTCACTATATGGAGAAAAATCCTGAAATGTTTTTCTCAAAAAGCATAATTTCTTTACGACTGAAGAACGAAAGACATGGACATCTGATGACAAGGGGGTAAGTACATTATCAGTACATTTTTGTTCTGGAAGTGAACTACTACTTTAAAAAAAAAAGACATTCTCTTAGCTGTTGCTGAACTTGGTACATTTACTTACCTTCAAGTTGTTCCAAACCTGTATGACTTTCTTTCTTCAGTTGAACACAAAAGAAGATACTTTGAAGAATGTGGGTAACCAAACAGTTGCTGGAACCCATTGACTTCTGTAGTATGGAAAAAAAAAATACTATGGAAGTCAAAAAAAAAAAGAAAGAAAAAAAGAAAGAAAGAAAGCTCTAACCTGACAGATCATAAAAGGATTAGTTCATTTCCAGAATAAAAAATTCCGAAAATGTATTTACATCCATGTCATCCAAGATGTTCATGTCTTTCTTTCTTCAGTCAAAAAGAAATTGAAGTTTTTGTGGAAAACATTCCAGGATTTTTCTCCATATATTGGACTTCAATGGGGATCAAGGGATTGATGGTCCAAATTGTAGTTTGAATGCAGCTTCAAAGGCTCTACATGATCCCAGCTGAGGAATAAGGGTCTTGTCTTGCAAAACAATAGGTCATTTTCTAAAAAAAAATGTAAAATTGATATACTTTTTAACCACAAATGCTCATCTTGCACTAGTTCTGCAATGCGCATACGTAACTTCACGCATTACGTAATCACGTTTGGAAAGTCATGTGCGGTTAGTTCTTCGTCTGTGTACTGTGGTTTCTCCCCCAACTTCAAAATCGTCCGACATCACCTTTTTTTGTAAAGGGTGTTTTGCATGTTCGCTTTGTAAACACAGGGTCAGTACTTTCACCTACGTCCAACGTGACTACATAATGCGTGAAGTTGAGCTAGTGAAAGACAAGCATTTGAAATTTTTCTACAAAATGACCAATCGTTTCACTACATTAGACCCTTATTCGTCGGCAGGGAGCGTGTAGAGCCCTTTGAAGCTATATTGGTCCTTCAACCGGTTGGCCACTATATGGAGAAAAATCCTGGAATGTTTTCCTTAAAAACCTTCTTTTCGACTGAAGAAAGATGACATGTGGGTGAGTAAAAAAACCCCAAAACAAACATGACAATGTGCAAATGAAACTTAAATTTGAGTAGCAGTTGCCAACCTGAGCATTGTACTCGAGAGAATCTAAGCACTGACCATTACAGTTTCTCCTCAGAAAACCTCAAACTAGTTCACGTTTCTCCAGTCTTAACATTTTTTATTCCTAACATCTACTTTGCCTTAAAAAAAAGTAGAGTAACTGATATATGGAGTTTCGCCAGCAGAGTTTCTTACCTCTTGCTTCCAGTCTCCAGTCCCCAGCCTGACTAATAATTGAAAGCCTGCATGGTTTCCCTGCGCACTGGGGCTGGGCTGGGCTTTGATTCAGGCAGTGTGGGCACTGCTGCTTCATCGCTCACTGGAGAGAACCTGAAACTGCTCTCTCCCACTCCACCTAGAGAGAACTCCTTTAGCCTCTTCACAGCACTAGTGGAGGAGGGCTGATTTCCCATTGTGCTTCATTAACCTTTCCTGGATCTCATCAGCACGGATTCATCGAGGTACATTTGAAGCACGCGCTCCAATGCCATCATCGCATGAGGGAGTAGATGCGTCTCTAGATATTGTGGTGACTAACCGCAAAAAAGATAAACTACGGATTAATAACCACAGATTAGACAGGCATATGCTTCCGAAGGAGGCCGGTGCCTCAGGTGTGGGTACTGGGCCATTTTATATTTCTCTGTAACAGTTACTGTAATAACACAACAAATATGAATCAGAAACCGTACAACAGATATCTTTTGTATAGACACAGATCTGAATTATTAGGAAGCGGTGGTAAAGGTGAATAAGAGTATTGATCCAGCATCTTTAGATGTACAGACTGACACTCCATTAATACTGAGGGTGGAAAACAGCTTATCTTCTGTCAGGCTAAGTGGGCAGACGCAATTCAAGCATTCAAATGGTAAGGAAGGATGCGGTCTAATGTGAAGATAATGCGAAGCGCATGTACAGCAGTGTGTGTCCGCAGACTTGTGTATAGAGAGAAAGCGAGTGTGTGTTGGCTTTTTTAATGAGCACATACCCCTGCCCACTGCAACACAAACGATGAGAGGCTGTCAGCCCTAGTGGACTGGGGATGTGGAAATTGAATGGAGTCTTTCAGTTCTGTTGCTCATCTCCCCTGGGGTGAGAGACTTGTTACCATGGTTATGTTGGATTCCTGCAGCTAATGGGTGGGAGTAGCGTAGCTCTGGCAACCTGGCTCCTGTCTAGGGTGGAATAGACGTGCTGAGAGCTGGGGGGTGTGGTGGCAGGACTCTAGGACATGGGAGGTCACACACTGACAGGATTGCACAAAGACACACACGGGCACTGTTAGCAGAAAAAGGAGAGAGACAATAAAATGTGAGCGATTATGCTTGCAACTTCCTGGCTACATGTGCCTCCACTAGAAGGTCTTGTATAAGAGAACCATTGATTGCAAATATAACATATAATGAAATCCTTCAAGAAAATAAATGTCAACTATATACATTTCCACATTGTTTTCCTGCTACATTTGACATAGAATATCAAAAATGTGTTAGTGTTAGGAGTTTAGAACAAACTAGAGCAAACTCCTAACCTTAAGTATTAGGCCTACAACATTGTGTGCAGTTTCATCAGTGCAAACATTTTTTAGCTAAGAAAGATGCTGCAAGGGGTGAACTGGTGTACAATTTCTTCTCAGATTTAGTGTGAAATTACATTTTTGATGCTAACACAATGATGTAGCAACAGTTGGAAGAAAATCATCCTGAGCAATTTAAGGCTGAAATCCACTACACAGCTTTTAAAATCTGAACAGATTTTTGCTATCATACACTTGCAGACTTTGAAAATGGTTCCAAAAAACTCATTGTCATGTTTTTAAAGTTGTTCCAACCACAACAAGTTTGTGCAGAAACATGTGTCTCGTTGCTAGATGCATGACAAACTAGTGTGCCTAAAATAGTATTCTAATACATACTGTACAAAGAAACGCGATGCATATCACTTGAATGTGTGGTGGATTGCTGCCAGATCGGAAATCATGATTTTTCTGGGGAAGCGCATGCATTGGGCACCCTGTTGGGGGAAAAATGGGAATCGGGGACTTGTGACTTGCACCGTTAAACAACTACCTAGCAACCACCCAGAATACCTAGGCAACACCCTAAATTTTATTTTTACTACAATACTAAATGTGAAATTAAAGTGCCCCTATTATGCCATTTAAGGTTCCTAATATTGTTTTAGGAGTCCTCTACAATAGGTTTACAACTGAGGTCGAAAGTTTACATACACCTTACTGAATCTGCAAAATGTTAATTATTTTACCAAAATAAGAGGGATCATACAAAATGCATGTTATTTTTTGTTTAGTACTGACCTGAAAAAGACATTTCACATAAAAGATGTTTACATATAGTCCACAAGAGAAAATAATAGTTGAATTTATAATATATAAAAATGACCTTGTTCAAAAGTTTAATACACTTGATTCTTTATACTGTGTTGTTACCTTAATGATCCACAGCTGTTTTTTTTTTTTTTTTTTTTGTTTAGTGATAGTTCTTCATGAGTCACTTATTTGTGCGGAACACTTAAACTGCTTGCTGTTCTTCAGAAAAATCCTTTAGGTTCCACAAATTTTTTGGTTTTTCAACATTTTTGTGTATTTGAACCCCTTCCAACAATGACTGTATGTTTTTAGATCCATCTTTTCACACTGAGGACAACTGAGAGACTCATATGCAACTATTACAGAAGGTTCAAACACTCACTAATGCTTCAGAAGGAAACACAATGCATTAAAAGCTGGGGGGTGTAAACTTTTTAACAGAATGAAGATGTGCAGATTTTTCTTATTTTGCCTAAATATAATTTTTTTTTATTTAGTACTGTCCTTCAGAAGCTAGAGAAGATACTTACATGTTGCCCAGAAGACAAAATAAGTTAAATTTACCCTGATCTTCAAATTCAAAAGGTTGTCACCCCCCCCTGATAGACAGCATTTGAACCTTCTGTAATAGTTGCATATGAGTCCCTCAGTGTGAAAAGATGGATCTCAAAATCATACAGTCATTGTTGGAAAGGGTTCAAATACACAAAAATGCTGAAAAACCAAAGAATTTGTGGAACCTGAAGGATTTTTCTGAAGAACAGCAGGCAGTTTAACTGTTTAGGACAAACAAGAGACTTATGAACAACTATCACTAAACAAAAAAACACGGCTGTGGATCGTTCAGGTAACAACACAATATTAAGAATCAAGCGTATGTAAACTTTTAAACAGGGTTATTTTTATAAATTCATTATTTTCTCTCGTGGACTATATGTAAACATCTTTTATGTGAAATATCTTATTCAGGTCAGTACGAAATAAAAAATAACATGCATTTTATATGATCCCTCTTATTTTGGTAAAATAATGAACATTTTGCAGATTCTGCAAGGTGTATGCAGACTTTTGACCTTAACTGTACATGCACGCAAATTCAGACAATGCATTCATTTTCTCAAAATATGCATTTAATATCACCTCATTTTCCAGCGATTCCCGAACGATTCGTTCGAAGCAGTTCAAAACTTCAGTCTCTCTAAACCCCTCCTTTCCGTGAGTCTACTCTGCTCTGATTGGTCAGATGGCGGGTCTGTTGTGATTGGTTCAGTACATTTCAGAAACAATATGCCCATTGTCATAGTTCCGTATTTTGAACGCTCAATAGAAAATATAAACATCTATCATTTATCATACTTACAGCTTGTGATTCAGTGGAGCCAGCCGGTTCAAATAAACTGGCTACTGAGTCATCTTTCAAGAGCGAACTTTTTTGTGAATCCCGCGTTGCACTCCTCGAGATTAGAGAAGCAGTCGTCAGTAAAATGACGTGTTTGAAGGCTGGCCAATGTACACAGGCAAGCGTTATGCAAATGTGTTACCCTGTGTCATGTAGCCATCACGGAAGTGGGATTCGAATTACTAACGACTCGTTCAGGCTGTTCAGAGTAGATTCTTAGACTTTCGGCTTTACAACTTTGCAGATCGTTTACATTCACATACAGCTACATTACACACTGCATGAAAGCATATTCAAAATGGCATAATAGAAATGAAATAAAATGAAGAGAGCTTATGTTTTTCAAAGTCAGTTAAAAATAAGGTTTCCAAATAGAGTTATGAAAGGACTTTAATTGAATAGTTCTTAAAGAACCACTTTTATTAGTGTGAAGAATATTGCTGAACCTATCCCACCTCAAAGAACCTTTAGTGCAATGGGGAGTTTCTTTGGATGTTATAGGTGGAACCACAGATGCCAATAAAGAACCTTTATTTTTAGGAGTGTAAACAAACTACAGTTACAGTCTAAATGACCACAAAACCTCTCCAATGAGCTGTCTCCTAAAAGCTCAGTACAGAAAAACAAATGAATAATATAATAGCATAGTGGTGTAATAATTCTCCACTTTTACCAAGGTGTTGCAATAATGATATCTGTTGCTGAACTCAGACAGCAGACACACAGCTTCCCTCTGGCTGTGAACATTAGCACAGGCTATGGAAGCACCCGAGGAAAACAATGACAGAAAGCTTGCTTTTCTCGTCTCCTCGTAAAACCAGTGGCTCCACTGACACACAGTAACACAAAAACAACATCTTGTGGCAACAAAGAACAAATTGGCATCCCAGAATCAAAGTGGGTCATTGATAGGCATCGCTGCTTCCCAAAATTCCCGACGCTGAGTGTTCCAAATCGGCGCCTCAGTACCCTTCTCTCGAGCGATGCAGATGTCCTGGCTCGAGTTACACTTGAAAGACTGAGTCATGGCTGATGCCTGGCCCCCCAATAGACTCAAAGGAACTTGGCTCGGAGATTTATGAAACCCATCCCATTCGCGGCATGAAGTCGGCAGAGCTTGGAAAATACGAGAGACTTTTGTTTTCCAAACTCTGACGAACTTCTAGCTCCTGATAAATTAAGATACTCCGAAACACAAGATTGCTTTCAGGCTTTGTTCTGCCGACTACCGCCGTGAAATTCCTTCCCCTGAAGTGAAGCAAAGAGACTTATGAAAACTGAAAGACTTAGGAGCGAAAGGAAACCTCAGAGCAGATTCAGGTAAGAAAGAAATTGTATGTTTTATTGATGTGGAGTGTATGGTGATATTGATATTGGAATGTGCTAGTGGTGTAATTAGCCAGGAAAAACAAGAAGCTCTCAGAGCTAGCAGTCACTGTGGAATGTGGGCGGGGATTAAGATCTACTCACCAATCAGGGAGCTTATAATATTATTCCACGTCTTGTGCTCCCAAATGTTGCCAGAAGAGTTATGTAATCCAATAAAGACTTCAGACTGTATTATGGCAGTCAAATAACTGAGACTGCCAGCTGTTCTCGTAACTTCTGAAACCTGAAGAGATGACAGTATGAAAGATGTGTAAAAATCACTTTTCAATGAGTTGTGTTCTTACATGTTCTTATCTAAATACAACCTAACCCTTATTATAAACAATAAACCATTAGGTCATAAAAAGTTACACATAATCACATTTAATGAGACAGTAAATTGAGCAGCAGTCATAAAATGAGATACATGCAGTGATACAGTATGTGCTCACAGATAACACCCTACTGTTGACATATTTTTTTATAACCAATCATACATTGACAATGGAAACCATCTAATACTGAAATCACTGCATGTAAATTTAAACCAGGTCAGTGTGTGTATTCTTGCTGATTCCTTCTCCTTTGTCCTCCAGAGCTCAGCAGTTCCATCGCTCACCCAGACTGCCTTGAGTCATGGCCACCACATGCTCTCATTGTCCAACTATTTTACTAACCGCAGTGAGACAGCTTTCATTTCAGTGGCTGCAGGGTCTAAAGGATACCCCGGGTCGACTACACCCAAACACTGAGGCAAACTGTTTGGACCACAGCCCTGAGGTCATATTAGTGGCTCAGGGGACAACTTCATTATTCATATTACACTCCATAGAGTTTTCTTGCCTGCGTTGAGGCAACATGCTGACCTAACTCCACTTTAATCCAGGGGATAGTGGGATTCAAGATCTGTTAAAGCACAGCAATGTAAAGGACAATGAAGGATCCAAAAGTAACACTCACCAAGCACCAAATGTATGTGTAACACACATAATAAGGCAATGTATGCTTTAATCTGATTGGCTGACAAACATTATAGGTGTGCAATTATTTTCAGGAAAACGCACGGCTAAAGTAGTTCCAGGCAGGTCTTGACCGCATTACATGTCCATATCACTTCGCCAGATGATTTCAAAGGTCCTTTACAGGATACAACAGCAAAATAACCAAAACCCAGAACGACACTGACCGAGCAAATAAATATAGCAAACAATAGGATAAAAATTATTTCCATGTTTTTGCCACAAAATTACATTTTATTATATATGGAAAGTATATTCTATTTCTTCCACTCTCTCACTCTCTTTCAAACGTACTTGCACACACGGAAACATACATGCTCACAGAAACGTGTTATCAGTGCTGCTGTGATGATTTTATCAATAAAGAGTTCAGGAACTTTCTCACTAATAATGGCACCATTCTTAAAGATGATGAACTTGCAGTTTCGCCATTAGTAGAAATGCTGCTGCCGAACAGGTAGGTTAAAAATGATGCATTGGAACTAGCAACAGAGGTGTTGGATGTGATGTGTAAGAAATTAGCCCTACTCAAAAGAGTAACATCACAAAAAACCTGATAAATGTCTTGAAATACAACATTTGAAAAATATTTGAGGTGTGGTAACCGTAGTATAAGCAGAATACTTGACTCCGGTCTGTTGAATTATTGGAAAATAATGCACACCCATATAATAAACAATAATGGAATGGCCCATTGTCAGTGATTCCCTACTTAGTTATTTACCAGTTCAGTTTTTTTTTTTTTTAATTTGGATTTATTTATTTATTTTTTGTGCATTGAAATAAAAAAAACAAATACAAATAAATAAATATAAGATTAAAAAACCTGAGTGTTACATTTTCAACCAAATGAAATATTATTTAAACAAGTTTAAGCTGAAATACTAAAAAGACTAAAATAGGTCAGTGTGTGTTAATAAAAATGACAAAACCATATAAACTTACTAAAACCTAAAATAAAATGAAAATTAAAAATATAAAAATAAAACCTAATACTATAATGCAATATAAATAACACTAAAATAATACTGCATCTAAAAAACTGCAAATTACATGTTTTAAAGTCCAGAACAACAATTTACAGATACTGTACTCACCCCCTTGCCATCCAAGATGTTCATGTCTTTCTTTCTTCAGTCATAAAGAATATTCATATAAATGGACTGATATGGTGCCCCAAGTTTGAACTTCCAAAATGCAGTTTAAATGTGGCTTCAAACGATCCCAAATACGGTTGTAAATGATCCCAGCCGAGGAAGAAGGGTCTTATCTAGTGAAACGATTGGTTATTTTCATTAAAAAAAATACAATTTAAATAATTTTTAATCTCGTCTTGTCTTAACGCTCCCTGAACTCTGTGTATTCTGACTCAAGACAGTTAGGGTATGTTGAAAAACTCTGACCGTATTTTCTCCCTCAACTTCAAAAATCATTTCAAAATCATCCTACATCACTGCAGAAGTTCCGACCCAGTCTTTGCAAAGTGAACATGCAAAGAAGATCAAACACCCTTAACAAAAAGGGTAAAACAGCAATATATATACAGTCTGAGTTTTTCGACACACCCTAACTGTGTAGAATACACAGAGTTCAGGGAGAGCAAGACAAGACGAGCATTTGGCATTAAAAAGTATATAAATTGTATTATTTTTATGAAAATAACCAATCGTTTCACTAGATAAGACCCTTCTTCCTCGGGTGGGATCGTTTACAGCCGCATTTGGGATCGTTTGAAGCCACATTTAAACTGCATTTTGGAAGTTCATAATCGGGGCACAATATCAGTCCATTATATGGAGAAAAATACTGAAATTAACATCTTGGATGACAAGGGGGTGAGTACATTATTTCTAAATTGTTGTTCTGAAAGTTGACTTCTCCTTTAAAGTCAGTGTAAATGATAATCTGACCATCTCTGTAACACGCAGTTCTGGCCATCACTGTAACGTGCAGTGCAGTTTAGTTTTATGTGTACTTAAATGAACCATCATTTAAATGAATAAGCTCATATGAGTCATTTATTCAGGAGTCAGACTACACTGGTCTCACTCTGTGTGTGTTTGACTCACTAAAAAGAACCATATCATGGAAGTCGTTCATTTTGTACTAGACTACTGTTTCGTACTGTAGATTCTGTGTTGGTGTTGGCCCTCTGAAAAGGTATTGCAGGAAACGAATTCTTCCTATGTGTTTACTATGTGTTGCAGTGTGTTTTTAGTGAATGATAGACACCAGTTAATGTAATAACTAGTTGCACAGCAATTTCTTCTGATGCCTAAATAATAAATCTTAGTTTAGGGAATATAAGAAGCACATGGAGTAAATGGTTACATTTTAATTGATAATATTTGCTGTAGTTTTCTAAATGTTCGACCAATTAAAACATTTTAGTTGAATGGACTATAAAACTAGTTCAGTAAAGGTTGAGCTAACTAAAAAAATAACAATTCAGGTAACCCTTTGAAGAGAGAAATTGAGTGAACGATTTTTTACAGTGCAGTGGCAACATAACTCACTTCACAAAATTACATTTTTGTGGAAGGCACAATGGGTCGTTCCTGAAAAAAAGCAAAACAAAGCATATAATTATTCCATTGTCACTGAACCAAAATGATTCAAAAATACAGTTTCATGGTCACTAAGAAATACGGCGAAATCTCAATTTACTCCTCATTAGGTGTGGCAAAAAGGTTCATTTTGCAGCCTGCATGGGAACAATAACTTCTGTCTGTGATGTCAGTCTTGGACACAGAGGCCATGTCTCAACCCTTTACAATGACTCTGGGTCTATTAATCCTTTGCAGGAGCTCCAAATTATAGAACAAATGAAAGTAGCCGGCCCTCACCGCAGGGACAGGGATCGCCTATTTTGCTGACTCGTTAGTTGCGTTTGACATGCCTGTTTGTGCAAGAGGGAGAGCAGGAGAATATTTATTGGCTTCCAGAAGTGTGAGAGAGCTGGGTACGAGCGGCTCAAGGGTCTTGTTATCGTCCTCTTTGCCTGCGTGTACTTTTTGGGGTTTAATGAACACTCGGGCGGTCCTCGCGCTCCAATCAGACAGGAGTCTCTGCCACTTTCCGCCGCGCTCCGCCAGACTCGCCTCGGCACCATTCGCCTCTCCTGTCCTCCAAATCAAATGAGAGGGACATGATGGCGGTGCTGAAAGGCTCAGCCGCTGAATAATTGATGCCTTGACAAGTGTGGAGTCAATTTATCCAGTGGCACACTTTGAGTGAAATTGTGTGCATGATCAGCAGCAGCAGGGGGGAAATAAGTGTTCTCCTAATTTTATTTATTTAATTTTTTTTTAAAGAAATGTATGTTATGCAGCAGCATCCACACCAGCACAAAGGTTTGTCAGACGACCACTGCTTAGTCTCCTCTACTCTCGCTGTTGAAATAAAAGCAGCTTCAGTGTAATAGGCGTCCAATTAACATGAAAAAGTTTAAGCGAGCCTTCTAGTATTCAGACATAAAGGATTACAGAATATCTACTACAAATTAACATAAAATTTCAGAGAAATGTATTTGACAACACACCTCCGACTTTCTATTGTGTCTTGAGAAATTTTAGCATTTATTTTTCTTGATGATTTGCTAGACGTAAACATGAGACCTCTGAGGCATCAGTATGATATACACAACACAGTGAACAGGACAGCACGATCAAAACAACCTCATGGATTTCTTCTTGGATAAAGCGCTAATTAACAATAACAGAAATGCCCCTGAGAATAAAGGATTTGTGCAGTCTGTCTTAATGCGAACATATTCAGTATTAAGAAAAAATAACACAAGACCAGTGTTGAGCAAGCTACATTACTCCAAAAATGAAGCAAACTAAACTACCAAATGCACTTACAGAAAACAGCTACACTCTTAAAAATAAAGGTTCCAAAAGGGTGTTTTTGCAGTGATGCCATCGAAGAACCATTTTTGGTTCCTCAAAGAACCTTTCAGTGAAGAGTTCTTAATAGAACCATTTTGAAGAACATTTTTAAAATCTAAAGAACCTTTTTCGACTATAAAGAACCTTTTCTGGATTTGAAAGGTTCCTTGGATGTTCAAGGATCTTCATGGAACCATTGATTCCAATAATAGCTAAATAGCTAAAAGCTATTGTTTTAAAGAAAGGAAAATAGGCTTGCTACATCAAAAACCAGTTAAAATAGTGGTTATTATAAAATTAGAATATAGAATAGCAATCACAAAATGTTTCCCATGTCATGATACTTCAACGCTTCAAACTGAAGTGATGACGTGAACTCCGGACAATAAATCTTGAGGTTTGTGTAAGTTTGTGACAGTGGTTGAGTGTTAATGAAACACATTTGGACAGAAAATAAGCAGATATTTATATGAATATAGGGAAGAAGGGGACATTATGAAATAGGACACTGGCTAGATGTCAAAATGGAAGTGTGTTTATGAGAAAGTTTTGGCAGGAGGAAGCCAAAGCCTGGGCCAGAATGAGAATAAAACACCAATTTATGTTACTTCTGGGAGTATCCCAAGTCAAAAAATTCACCGTGGAGTCAGATTGAGGGTTCATATTTGTAAATCTAAACACGGTGCATTTAATTAATTCCATGCAACTTTTTTGGGAACTATAAAATAGACAGTGGTGTCCATTTTATGTTTTTTCAGAAGACTCAAAATTCAATAGCTGAATACTGTTTCATAATAAAAATATTATAGCGACCATATTTCATTATAATGTACAATATATTTAGCATACTCGACTACTCGTGTCATGAATGAGTGTCAAAACACATTTTTGACACTCATGCAAACTTTGCTATATATTATATATGGCAAGTGTCCAGTAAACAAAATTGGAATTTGATTGGAAAACATATATGACCTCATAATTTGATAAATAAAAAATTCAACCATATGCAAGAAAATGACACTTGAGGCCTCAAAATACCTAAAGATATCCTTTAACCTCAACTGAAAGCATTTCTTTCTGAAAAATATTTTTTCCTCATACAGTCATATATATTTGCTTTCATACACTCTTAAAAATAAAGGTTCTTTATTGGCATCAATGGTTCTTTGAAAAACCTTGAACATCCATGGAACCAAAGGGTTCTTTAAAGTCGAAAAAGTTCTTTAGATTTTTGTTTGAAAATGAGATTTATACATCCACAGCTTTTAATTGATAGCTTTCCATTGATGTATGGTTTTTTAGGATAGGACAATATTTAGCCAAGCTACAACTATTTGAAAATCTAGAATTTTAAATATTGAGAAAAATCACCTTTAAAGTTGTCCAAATGAAGTTATTGCTTAGCAATGAATATAACTAATAAAAATTAAGTTATGATATATTTACAGTAGGAAATTTACAAAATATCTTCATGGAACATGATCTTTATTTAATATCCTAATAATTTATAAAAGCATAAAAGTAAAATCTATAATTTTTACCCATACAATGTATTTTTGGCTATTGTTACAAATATACCTGTGCTACTTAAGACTGGTTTTGTGGTCCAGGTTCTCATATATAAAGAAATAATGGACAGACTATTTCACTTAGCTCAAAAACAAACCAGAAAATGACCATTTATCAATGAATGCCTGAAGATAATATTTCATCTAAACTACTGTTCGTGTGTAAATAGTGTGCTCGAAGCTTTTCTGATCCATTCTCCACCTCCTCTTCACCGTCCTGAATGTGTGCTGTAAGGAAGTGTCGAAGGTGGAGAGTAAAGCCTGGCCAAAGAAAAATGATTCATTGAAACACGGTCTTCACTTTCAATCTATCCAGTGCCTAACAATGTGAAGGCTGCAGTGGAAGTGAGTTTGAATGTGAAGTGTTGCTATTTCTCCTCAGGCGGTGGACTGTGGCAGATGCCACGCACCTTCGCCCACTCTCCACCCACACTGGAGCAGCCGTGTACTCGGGGCAGATTCCATGTGCAAGCTGCACTCTGACAGATAAAGAAAATCACATTGACGCAGAGAGGGAGAAATGACGAGCTTCTCCTAGTGACTTAGCTCTGAATATTAGCGCTGGGTTAAATGAGTCTGAAAACCCTATTCACTGAGCATGGAATGAACAGTTGTGATCGTTCCAGTCATATTTATCACAGATTTGGCGTTTTTTTGGTGTAACTCGTGTACGTTTTCAAAGCTATTTGTCGCAGCGGATTGTTCGTTAAGCCGACAGCCATTTATAGAGCCCTGCCATGAAGGGTTATTGAAACATGACGTGGGTGAGGGTGTGAGTCTACGGTCTTGCATATACAGCTGTAAATCTGGTGCACTTACCACGGCTACATGCTGTTCCACTTGAGCTGTTTCTTTCAGTGCTTCACCACCATTTCAGAGGATGGAAAGGGACTTATTAACTTATATGGGATGAGACAATGGGTGTGTGCTTGTTTCATAACACTTCACCAACGCCCTGTGCAGGACAAATGCCATTAACATTCCATGGTTAAATGTTACAGTCCATCTAAAACAATTCAGAGCCAAAGTGTCATTCCAATGGTCAGACAAACAGCCACACTCTTAGTCAGTTTTACTATATTTTCGGGGAAATCAACATATCAATTACTTACAGTTGTCCCTGTATATTAAACTGGGGTAGGAGCAAGTATTTTAAGATAAAAAACAACAACTTTTAATTAAAGGAGAGGTTCACTTCCAGAACAAAAATTTACAGATAATGTACTCACTCCCTTGTCATCCAAGATGTTCATGTCTTTCTTTCTTCAGTCGTAAAGAAATTAGAATTTCTTGAGGAAAATGGTTCAGGAAAGTTCCCCATATAGTGGACTTCTATCACTGCAGAAGATCCGACCCAGTATTTACAAAGCAAACGTGCAAAGAAGGTCAAACGGCCTTTACAAAAAAAGGTAAAACAGCGATGTAGGATGATTTTGAAGTTGGAGGAGAAAATGAAATGGGAGTTTTGTAACCTACCCTAACTGTATTAACCCGGATTACACAGAGTACACATGCATATCGCAGAGCTAGACAAGATGAGCAATTGAGGTTAAAAACTATATAAATTGTAATCTTTTTTAGAAAATTACTGACCGTTTTGCTAGACGAGACCCTTCTTCCTCGGCTGGGATCATTTAGAGTCCTTTGAAGCTGCATTTAAGCTGCATTTTGGATGTTTTTGGCACCTTAGAGGTCCACTATATGGAGAACATTCCTGAAATGTTTTACTCAAGAAACATAATTTCTTTACACCTGAAGAAAGAAAGACATGAACATCTTGGATGACGAGGGGGTGAGTACATTATCTGTAAATTTTTGTTCTGGAAGTGAACTTCTCCTTTAAGTCTTCTTTCTCTAAGAAAAACACAACCAAGGCTAATTCGAAAATTGTTCTGCAAACTTATATTATGTTTCTTCTTACATTTCGCAACATTTACAAAGTGAAATATTCAGTGACTGGCATTTAAAGAAGAACAATGTGGATTGCTGTACCAGGTGAACTACCAAGCAAGTTTACTATGCCATAAAAGCCATGCATATATGATGCATTTGTCAAAATGTATTAGTTTACAAATCATGCACTATGCTAAAATTTTTTTGAGGTTATAACACAGTATAGTGCAAGGAACCACTTAAAAATAATCTTTATTCACTGATAATTTGACACTGTAATCATAATGTGTGTGAAATGGAATAAACATTATTGATTTTTTACTGCAACTAGTGTTCATTTTAGCTAGAAACTACAATGAATGTATGTATAAGTATGTTTGTGGAGTTTACCCCTGTATTGTTTACACTGTAAAAAATGAATTTAATGGTAAAAAACTGTAAAAATGCTACAGTAAAAACCTGTTAAATGGTTAACGGTAAAGTAAATTGACATTCCCAGAATTCCCTGTTACATTGTTTTTTTTATTTGATGTTTTTTTTGTTGAAATAACTCAGTTTTATACATTAGGGTTGTGTTACATCTAATGTTGTTAAATTAATGTTTATTGCATTATTTCAGTTTCATGTGTGTTACCATGATGGTGTTTAGTGTTTGTGTGAATGACACTGTGCACCACATATATGATAATATTTAAAAGCTGTTTGTGATGGGCTTTGGTTCATCGTGCGACTTTCTGAACCACCTGCTTTTGGTGGTTATCAGTGTATTACAAAGGTACAAAACAGATTTAAGTACTTCAACAGGTTGGTACATTATATCAGTTAATGAAATTATGGTATTTACCTGTAAATATAAGTGAAAACCATAAAATGTAAAACGTTGCTACCGTATTTATTACTCTAAAATTCCGGCAACGACAGCTGCCTGTTTTTTACCGTAAATTTTCGGATTTAAAGTAAGAGTTAAAGTAAGAAATGAGATCTCAACACAGTCTCAACAGTGGTCAGATTTGTCAAAATATCAGCATCTGCAAAGCCAGAGATTTCAATATGAACAAAATATTTTTTAACAAATTCTTCCAAAGCTAAAATAATCTATGTGGCCATGTGGTTCACATTAATTTTATAGCTCTGTATATTATGATTTGTCAACAAGTGCCTCATTTGTGTTTATTCCTCCAAAAGTATTTCAGAGGAAAAGTCTGAGACAAAGATTAAACTTGAATTAAAAGGATATCCCGGGTTTAATACATGTTAAGTTCATTCAGCAGCACTTTTGGCATAATGTTGATTGCAACAAAAAATTATTTTGACATGTTCCTCCTTTTCCTTAAAAAAAGGCAAAAAAAAAAATCTAAATTAGAGAGAGGTACTTAATGCACAATTGAAGTGAATGGAACTCAAACAATACACAGCTTTTAACAGAAAATACAGTGTGTAAGCTTTCAAAAATTATAATCCTCAAATTTCTGCTTTTAAATCCTGCCAGAATTAGCCCCATTCAACATTAAAAGTGGTTCACCGTAACATTGATTTTCCTTTTTGTCTTATTGTCTTTCTTTCTTTTGCCACATTTTTGAGATTAATTTGTATTGAACCTGGAATGCTCCTTTAACGGAAAACTCCAATAAGTGTCTAAGTTATAAAAGATCAATCTCTGAGCAATAAAAGTTTCCTCTGGGCAGCTTTGGACTATCTAGATTCTAGAATGTGTCAATGTACTGTATATGGATTGCTATACCTCTCTACTGTCCATTTCCTCCTCATGCCTCCCAGCATTAGGCCGTCAGCCAGGTCTATAAGCCTCGAAGGCAGACAGGTACACTCCTCACCTGCCCATCCGCAGCACTCACCTACAGCCGAACATTAGATAAAGAGACACTCTGCATTATTAATCAGGGAGTGTAAGGAGGGATAGGGCACGGGGAAGAGAGAGAGTGAGATAACAAAGTGAGCAGGGCCAGCCGCACTTCTGCCTGTAATGTGACACTACGCCCAGCAGACACGAACCGTGGAGCCAAAAACACCCGCAGACTTTTCCTTCTCCTTTGTTTTCTAATTCTGTCTGCAACGAAAAAAGAGAAAAGGGGAGCAACAATCCCAGCCGTTCCACTGTGCCAAAACCACAGGGAGATCAATACAAAACATCTGGGGATGAAGTGGACAGGGCAGCTTTTGTTTCCTGGGACCGAATCCAGTGGAATACAGTCTTGCCGGATCTGCCCAACTATGGTTTGGGTTGCCAGGGAGAGAAAGGAAAGGTGTTCACTTTACTGAGGGTTAAAATCCAAGAGAAAAAAGGAAAACTTGGTCCAGTTCCTCTCAAAGGCAATGGATTGGCATTTTAGCCATTTCAGGAGATTTCAAAGTGGTGTTGAAATACACTGAAATAAGTGCTGCTGTATAGTTTAAAACACAATGTTAACATTTGACGGGGCTCAAAGGTAACAATTAGAGACAGAGTATAAAGGGCAAGCAAACAGGGTGGGGAAATATTGCTGAGGTACAAAGAGATATTTAAAAGAAAGTTTAAACATCTTTTCCTTTGCTTAATGGTTAACAGACATTTTTGCACAGGTTCAATATGGAATGAAATCAATAACATCAATGTGACTCAACAATAAGGATGGTCCACACGTCCAGGGCCAGTGTGAGAGAGTTTGATGAGACGATCACTTGTACTTTCAGACCAATGTTGTATTGCTACTAAGAATTTTGCTTATATATACACTTTTATGGCTTGCAAATGTGAACATTTGCTTTTACATTTTTGTTTTAAATTCTGTTTATTTTCCACAGAACATGTTAAAAATTTTAAACCAATTAGTGCAATTGATTGTTACATAAAAAGTGATGCACATTGTTTGACTAGGAAAGTATTTTTTGCATTTATTGCACTTATTGTGGCATGTGAAAGTTTGGGAACTCCTTGCAGAATCTGTGAAAATGTGAAAAATTGTAACAAAATATAAGAGATCATACAAAATGCATGTTATTTTTTATTTAATACTGTCCTGAGTAAGATATTTTATATAGAAGATGTTTACATATAGTCCACAAGACAAAAAGTATTGTCAAAAGTTTGGGAACCCTTGGTTCTTAATACTGTGTGTGGTTACCTGGATGATCTATGACTGATTTTTTTTTTTTTTTTGTGATGGTTGTTCATGAGTCCCTTGTTTATTCTAAACAGTTAAACTGAGCACTATTCTTCAGAAAAAAATCCTTCATGTCCTGCAGATTATTTTGCATATTTGAACCCTTTCAATTGAGGGACTCAAACACAACTATTAAAAAAGGTTCAAACATTCACTGATGCTCCAGAAGAAAACACGATGTATTAAGAGCTGGGGGTGAAAACTTTTTTAATTTAAAGATCAAGGTAAATTGTACTTAATTTGTCTTTTGTGAAACATGCAAGTATCTTCTGTTGCTTCTGAAGGGCAGTGCTAAATGAAAACAAAACAAAACAAAAAAAAAGATATTTCAACAAAATAAGAAAAATCTTCATCCTGTTCAAAAGTTTTCACACCTCGGCTCTTAATGCATTGCTTTCCTTCTGGAGCTTCAGTGAGTGTTCGAACCTTTTGTAATAATTGTGTTTGCGTCCCCCAAGTGAGAAAAGATGGACCTCAAAATCATGCTCTTACTGCTGGAAAGGGTTCAAATATGCAAAGGATGCTGGAAAACCAAAGAATCTGTAGGACATGGAGGATTTTTCTGAAGAACAGGTTATCTGTTCAGAACAAACAAGGGACTCATGAACAACCATCACAAAACAAAAAAACAATCGTAGATCATCTGTAAGGTAACCACACACAGTATTAAGAACCAAGGGTTCCCAAACTTTTTAAGGGGGCTATTTTAACATTTTTTTTTGTCTTGTGGACTATATGTAAATATCTTTTATGTAAAATATCTTACTCAGGACAATACTAAATGAAAAATAACATGCATTTTGTATGATCTCTCTTATTTTGTTACAATTATTCACATTTTCACAGATTCTGCAAAGGTTCCCAAACTTTCACATACCATTGTATATGTCCATTTTCTGCTGATCTGACACCAAAATGACTCTTGAAAGCAAATATTAGCAAAAGCGTGTTTAGTAAAGTAAAAATCAGAACCATTGACCCTTGTCAGCATAAAAAAATCCTTTATGAACCCTGTCCAATTAAAAAAAAAAGTCTCTGAAAGATGGTTGTCTTTTTATAGATATTAAATTTTATAAAGATGGGTGTGAGATGTGATGACATTGCATTCTGGATTGATACTGACCCCTGTTGCGCACAGTTTTTTCCTATTCCACCTGGTTGCATGCAGTCCTATAGCTCACTGATCTCCCAGTGGACTGCCAAGGCCCCAGGCAGGCGCAATCATTACACTTCTAAGATGCATTGGTGCCTCTTTGCCAGGGTGCCCACCCCTCCTCTGATGATGGTATTTACAACAGAGGACATTAGGCGTTCCACTTCAAGGACAATAGAGAGCGGCGAGGATGTTTTAGCTTACCTTAATGCATGTAGCAATACAGTACCCTCCCAGTCATGCTAACATTAGCATGTAAATGGATCCATTAATTGCCCTAAAAATTTTACTCAGGGAGCTAGGTGGCATTTTTAATGAAGGAGTCTTTTATATCAAAGTTTGTGCATGCTTTTAAAATGGCCTTAACATTGGGAGAGATCAGATGTTACATAAAAAAGCAAAGTGCAATGTTTGACTAGGAAAGGAGCTCTTTTAATGTGAATGAATGAATCACTACAAAATAGCACATTAGGAAAGAGCAGCATTACTGGACACAATGGACTGCGCTTGAGTGCGCAGTCTGACTCAACCTCTAGACAGTGGCCTTGTCCACTTCTGCGGTTCCAGTGTATGTTAATCTAACACACACTATGCAATCACATTTTCAGAAAGTTCATTAATATAAACCCATTAGGTTCAATGGCAAGACCCTCGTTCTCAATATCCTTCTGAAAGTGCTAGTGCATGCTGGACTGCACGAGAGCTGCACATTACGTGTGGAAGACTCAAGGTAATGAACCCTTTGACTGCTGCAGCGCTATAGTTGCAGGGAAACTAATTGGTAGAGAGCAGCAGGGCATTCATTTGAACACGCTGCTGGGTAAATGTAGTGCAATCGGCTGTGAAGGGTAAATCAATGCCCTACAACGACAGAACCCATGCAAGTTCTAACAAGGATCCTATTGATTATGAGAGCCACACCTTGAGTGTTTGCAACAAATGGAATACATAGAGGGCTCCAAGTATGAGGCGAACTTAGAGAGAGAGAGAGCGGCTTGAGCTGTGGTGCTCATACAGTAAGGGGGATGTGAATTCAGATATAGCTCATAACATTTCCTGATTTTTTTTCCCTCCCTCTCTGGCAATGAATATAGATGTTATAAGCTGCTCTTTTCTGTTGTGGTCTTTCTAAAGTTTAAACAGTAGCACATGGCACTAGCAAAACAAGGGTCATGGGTTTGATTCCAAGGTAAAGCAATAAGTAAATAAATAAATGTGTAACTGAATGAAACACAAGTTGCTTTGGATAAAGTGGCGACCAAATCATTCTAATATATTGATTTGGTGCTCAAGAAACATTCCTTCTAATCAATGTTCATGCTGAAAACAGTTTTTGCTGTTTAATATTTTGTGGAAATCATGATACACTACAATTCAAAAGTTTGGGGTAATTAAATTTAAAAAAGGAAGAAGAAAAAGAAGAAATTAGCACTTAGTTCAGCAAGGATGCATTAAACTGACAAAAAAAGTGACAGTAAAACATAATATATAATTATAAATTATAAATTATAAAACATATAATTTTTTCTAAAAGATTTCTGTCTCGAATAAATGTTGTTATTCATTGAAGAGTCCTCCAAAAATGCATCACGGTTTCCAACACTGATAATAAAAAGAAGCATTATTCATAATTTGGCAAAAATTTGTCCAAGGTTGGCAGGTCTGTAACTTGAACGAAATGCAAGTTGCTTTGCATTAAGTGGCTAAATTCATAAATATTAATGTAAATGACTGATAAATGTAAAAATTGATCTCTGGTCCCCTTTCAAAAAACTATACCTCTACACAATCCCATATTACACTTGCATAAAAATGTCTAAAACCTCCTCTTTACTATGTAAATAAAATAACAAAATAGTAAAAATAAATAAATAAACAAAATAGTGTTAAATAAATAAATACAATTCTGAAAACTTTGTCATATGAATCTGATTCCTCACCAAGTATGGGAATTAATTGTTGTTGCTAACAACCCATTAGATGAAGTAGGTGGACCGAGCTCTTCAAATAGATAAATTAATAAATTAAACTTATTTAGCCACCATGATTATAGTGTCAGGGTCTATTAACCATTTAGGCTACATATAAGCAACAGTTTAGGGTACCAAAATAATATAGTAAAAATAATTAGTAGGCTATGTTATTAAACTGCGGTCCTGGTACGAGTCCCATTAAAACTTATAAATCCATGTCTAATGAGAGAAATATTTTCCCTGACAATATTTCAGCAAACAAGTTCCGTATCCGTATTTTCTATCGACCGTTTATGCCTGATTCAACAATGAATCGGTTCTTTTTAACGAATCGGTTAAACTGCCTGAATCAGTTCGCGAATCATTCGCAAAGGTCACGTACACATGCAGTTGTTTGGAGCGGTTTCAGTCGATCATTAAACGATAACAGCAAAAATAACGTTATAATCAGGAAGTACTGAATGAAGTAGACATTTACCTGCATCACCTGAAACCAAGGTACATCCAGTCTTTTGTCATCGATGAAGACGTCTTTGTAACGTTACTACTTTGAACACCTGCGTGTGCAGCCTGTCAACTGATCCGTACCGAAGGTAAAGACATTTTCAGCATAGAATATCAAAACACTAGCGCTCGCTTACACGAAAACACTTTAAACGTACCATGGCATTATCATGTTTTAGGGGAAAATAACGCCATAATTTAAAAGAACCGTTTTCTGTTTGAATATGTTTTCAATTTTAAGTTTTAATGTTACATTTTTTTCTTGTGATGGAAAAGCTGAATTTGCAGCCATTACTCCAGTATACAGTATCACGATCCTTGGTAAATCATTCCAATATATTTATTTGATGCTCAAAAAACATTTCTTCTTATCAGTGTTGATGCTTTTTGCTGCGTAATATTTTGTGGAAACCGTGATACACTGCCATTCAAAAGTCTGGAGTAATTAAGTTAAAATAAAGAAGAAAAAGGATGAACAAAAAGAAGAAATTAGCGCTTCAGTTCAGCAAGGATGCATTAAATTGACAAAAAAGTGACAGTAAAACATTTATAATTTTACGAAAGATGTCTTTTTCAAATAAATGTTGTTATTCATCAAAGAGTCCTGCAAAAATTGATCATGGTTTTCAACTATGATAATAAAAAGAACCATTATTCATAATTTGGCACCAATAATAATAATCAGTAAATTAGCATATTAGAATTAGACATTCAAGTCAAAAGAGAATTCACATTAAAATAATCTAAATCTTAATTATTTCAAACTATTGTATGTATGTATACATGTATTTATAGTTTGTTTATTGTATTTTTTTATGGTTAGCCTTTTCATGAATCCGAAAGTGTGCTTTTTTGTTTATTTTCCCAGGATTGTTGTTAATGTAGATTTGATTCGCTAGCACTGAACGGGTTTCTCTGTTTACCCCGGTTGCTGTACTTTTTTCTGTGGGTGTGTGGAATGCCTAGTGTGCCAAATGTGGCAGGACCACCCAGTGGTGCCCAGGAGGGATCTTACTAGAGTTTATCTTCAAGCTCTTGTATCTTTCTCTGTCTCTGTTGCCTTTTGTTAGTGCAATGTATGCTTTGCCCAAAAAAACAGCACAAAAATTGCCCTCCTTTAGCATAAGAGTGAAAACGATTGGTGGTGAAGTTGTGAGAGTGTATGAATGAGCACTCGCTCTGCTTCTGCCATCTGCCTCTCAGTTCGCGCTTCACCCGAGGTGTCCCCACGGGACATGTGTGGTGGGTAAGTTATTCAATTAGAGGTGCATTATTGGGTCGGCCACATCAGTGCTCTGAGTTGATGATGTTGTGATTACCTCGGTCTGCATTCCTCTGCCCCACCACAGTGTAGTAGACCCTACTTCAGTAGAGAAGGGAGGGAGGACACGGAAGAGAGAGAAAGGATGAGATAGAGGGAGAGTCAGTGAAGGAAGAGGGGGAGGGAGAGAGACATGGATAGAGTGAAATGGAGGTCTATCAGAAATGCCTGACTGGTTTCAAATGAACCTCCTAACCACCTCGGTCCCTGGCCACATTCAGCCGCTCTGATTGACGGCGGGGGCCGGCAGCAGTTTGCTACTACTTTATCAGACTGTAATATTCCTGACTTTCCCTATCCAAAATTCATTCAGGTTCGAGTGGTACTTTGGATCATTGTTGCTAAAGATTTCTTGACAGTTCTGAGTGGGATGTGTCACCTCTGAAACATTTTATTTTTATGTTTCCCGTTGACATTTGTTTCTTTGCACTGTCATTTTGGATCAGTAGTGTCACTCAGGGGAAATTTTTTATTGCTCAGAGGGGTTCCTCTTTAAGGGCTCAGGAGACTTAATCGAACACTCAGTTAGGTTTTTTTTTAAGTGTCACCTTTGTCTCAGATATTTCTAAGAACCTAAAATAGACTCCAATGTGAAATAAATAAATAAATCCACAAAGAAAATTAATGTGAATATCACAGTTCAGATCATTTTGTCTTTAAAGGTTTAGATAACACATGTTTGAGTTATTTTGAAATCTTTGACTTCAGACGTATCTTAGCAAATCCGAGCACAGTTTGTGACGTTCTTTTGATCATTGAAATGTTGGTGTTTGAAAGATCATTGTTGATATTTTTTGAAACTCTAGACAAGATATGTGAATATCACAAGGTTTTTTTTTTCTTTTTTTGTAGGAGAAGCAAGGGACGTAAGCAGAAGACTCAATTTGCACCTCATTAAATTTCATTCATCATAAGGAGAAACATTAGTGATATTAAATAGGTCTTATTTGTGATTTTTCTTTTTTATGGGTTTGCAGCATCGAGCTAGAAATCAATAGTGTCACATTTGTTTTAAAAATGGTTCAGGAGAGCATTAGGACTAATAAGAGCTCTTAACCACTGGTTTTATTGCTCTGAGCTTGCTCTTTCACGGCTCAGGAGATCTCATTTATATTTAAACAATCTAAAACAGCCACAAATTTGTTTACATATAGAGTAAACAAACAGTTGTTTACATATAGAGTGAGTATAAAGTTGTTTACATATAGAGTGAGTATAAAGATGCTAAATTAATGTAAATATAGATAATTTGGTCTTTCGGGTTTGATAACAAATGGTAGAGTTCATTTTGATATCTCAAACTTTTGATATTGATATTGTAAAACTTGATTGTGGATTTTAAGCCATTTGCTCTGCCGTTAATCTCATTCCTGACTTGGAG
This sequence comes from Cirrhinus mrigala, assembly GCA_036247105.1. Lineage (NCBI taxonomy): Eukaryota > Metazoa > Chordata > Actinopteri > Cypriniformes > Cyprinidae > Cirrhinus > Cirrhinus mrigala. The sequence goes on from CM070015.1 coordinate 20,657,702, forward strand.
AAAGAAAAAAAATAAATAAGCAGGTCTTATTTGTGACTTTTCTTATGGGCTTACAGCGTCAGACTAGGTCACATTTGTGTTAAGAATAGATCTAATGTCGGCGCCAATAGCCTCGCGTTTAGTGCGCTGACATACAGCGCAACAGCGCTCACGGCAACCAGAGTTCGAATCCCGGCTTGTGGTCCTTTGCCGATCCCACTCCCCTCTCTTCACCCAATGATTTCCTGTCTACTCTACACTATACTGTCAAAATAAAGGCATAAAAAGCCAATAAATAAATCTTAAAAAAAAATAAAAAAAATAGATCTAATGTTCTTTTGAACCAATCAAGCACTGAACTTAGTTTAATAGCTCAGAGGTTGCTATATCAGTTATGTTTATTTAAATTATTATGAATTATTATGATTAATTATTAGTTTTGTGTAACTTCTCAACAACTTCTTTGTGTAACATCTCAAATGTTTTGTCAAAATTCCTTTGGAGAACCTAAAATAGACAAATGTTTACGTGCATAATAAGTGCAGAGCTATAACATTTATGTGAATATCATAGCTCAGATCATTTGATCTTTGAAGGTTCTGATGTAAGAGTTAAATTTTTAAATCTTAGATTTAGTGTAGACTTATTTTTAGCAATTTGCTCTCCATTAATTCTCATTGCTAAATGTAAAAAATAACTTAGACAATAAAGTGGACATCGGATGGCCGTTTTTCACAAGTTGATTCTTTAGGGTCATCAATCATGAAATGTCTGTAACATACTGTGGTTAAAATTTCTCAGTGGTCATGTAAAACAACACCCTTTTTACCTTGTCAAAACCAGCTCTGTTCACAGCAAGCTGTTTCGGTGGATGTCTCTTTAAGTGCTAATGAGCTCTGCTCACCCTGCCCCTTTCTTCTGTGGAAGAGGAAAGGCAGTTTGCAAATAATCATAAAAAATATAAAGTGTGAAATTTCTGGAGGTGCAGCTGGGTCACAAACAGTGGATACTGATCCATCCTTGAGTTTTAAATTTGGCACTTTACCATAAAAAACCCCAAAACTAATCCACTGCGTCTTCAGTGATTCTGATGACAGGAGAAAAGAAAGACTCTTACGTTACATTTTACATCCAGCTACAAAACACCTGCATTGCTTACGAGACATTGGTATTGCTACAGCTGCTCAAGCACTGAGAAAATGATGGACAGTGTACAACTGGCTAAGGGTGGAAATGTACTAATACAGGACAGTCTGTGTACGGTTGTGGACGGGGCTTAAGCAATATGACGTCATATTGCTCAGAAAATCAAATCGGCTTGATAATTAAGATTGTTTAGGTTTTTTGAGGATTTAAAAAAAGAAGTGAGTGGATTTTTATCATTGTAGGGTGGTTGTGTTCACACACTGCTAAGACACATTTATATGTAAACACCATGTAAAAGTAATTTTGTATCTAATGTCTCCCTTTAAAGACATCCCATTTGTCATTTTCCATTCCTGTGCTTTCGTAATGTCAGGTTTGACGTTAAAAGTGTCACATTTGTGTTAGTATTGGTTTAGTAGAACATCTGAACCAATCAGAGCACTGACCACTGGTCCTTTCTGTTCAGGATACACTCAGACCACCACATGCGCCCAGGTGACAACGAGGACATGAGGCTGGACTCTATCTCTCTCTCTCTCTCTCTCTGTGCGTATAAGCGTGTCGAGAAGCTTCAGAGGGTTGCGGCGAGCTCCTGCCAGGGAAGGCTGGCTCTGGTTCCCACAGCCAGTCCCCAGATGCCCAGAGCGAAGAGGGCAGGGTGCCTCATCTGCTGTGCAGAGAATACAAATAGGTCAGTCAGTGTTGTAGAGGAGGGGCGGCCCTGGTCAGGAAGCCCTGCCAGATGAATTCCTCCATCAGACTTGATGGTGAGGGCCATCTGCTGCAAATGTGGGGGAAGTCAAGCACGAGGTTGGGCGATGTCTCCGGTTAGCCTATCACACAGGAAAGGGAGGAGGTTGAGTGAGAAAGATGAGTAAAAGAGTTTGTGAGCAAGGTGCACACGTGTCAATCATATAGTTAGAGCACTGTGGCGTTCGAAAGATTCTCCATCGTTCTGAGATCTCACCCTAAATAAAAGGCAATTTAGAGCAAATGTTCAGAATAGTGTGAATAATTGAGGTATACACAAGCACAACCGTGCTGAAAGATAATTAAACTTAGAGGTGGGCGAAATGGGTAGAATGATGTCATGGCTTGCAAGTGATCCAGTGCTTTAGGCTTGTGAAGCTAAGTCATATGTAACTTGATGAAACACGTTGCTTGTGCTTTCTCTTTTATTGTCTTAGTATGAATTTTTTGCATTTTAATATGAGCCATGAATTACCATTTTTGACAACTGATAAAACAGGAATTGTGATGGCTCATAGTTTAAAATGCGGTCTTATGCTAAATGATGCTGGCTTAAAGGGATAGTTCACCCAAAAATAAAAATTCTTTCATTAATTACTCACCCTCATGTCGTTACAAACCCCTAAAACCTTCGTTTATCTTCGGAACACAAATTAAGATATTTTTTTATTGGTACTCTCGTAAATGGAGGCGGAGACTGACCCAGAACAGAAGAAATTGTTAAATAAAGTTGTTATTTTTGTTTTCTTTGCGCACAAAAAAGTGTTCTTGTAGCTTCATAACATTACAGTTGAACCACTGATGTCACATCTACTATTTTAACAATGTTCTTACTACCTTTCAGGGCCATAAAATGTTTTAGTTGCATTGCTGTCTATGCAGGGTCAGAAAGCTCTCGGATTTCATTAAAAAATCTTAATTTTTGTTCCAAAGATGAACAGAGGTCTTACAGGTTTCACTGTAGAAAAACAATATGTTGAGTCAACTTAAAATAATTTGTTACCTGGCCTTTAAATTTTAAGTTCAGTCAACTGAAAAAAGTTTAGTCAACTTGAAAAGTTGTACCAAGTGACAACTTAGATATTTGAGTTGATTCAACTTAAAGGTATTATTTTAAAGGAGAAGTCCACTTCCAAAACAAAGATTTACATATAATGCACTCACTCCCTTGTCATCCAAGTTGTTCATGTCTTTTTTTCTTCATGTCTCTTCATGAAAAACTCCAATCGTATTTTCTCCCTCAACTTCAAAAATCATTTCAAAATCATCCTACATTGCTGCAGAAGTACCGACCCAGGCTTTGCAAAGTAAACATGCAAAGAAGATCAAACACCCTTAACAAAAAAGGTAAAACAGCGATATAGGACGTTTTTGAAGTTGAGGGAGAACATGAGATGGGAGTTTTTCGAAAAAATGCTGAAAAGTTTTATTCAAAAAACATAATTTCTTTACGACTGAAGAAAGAAAGGCATAGATATCTTGGATGACAAGGGGGTGAGTACATTATATGTGAATGTTGGTTTTGGAAGTGGACTTCTCCTTTAAGGCAGCTGGGTAACTTACCCAGATTTTAAGTTTAACAAACCATTTTTTTTTTTTAGTAAAGTCAGCTCAAATATCTAAGTTGTCACTCAGTACAACTGAACATTTCAAGTTGACCAAACTTATTTGAGTTGACTGGACTTAAAATTTTAAGGCAGCATGGTAACAAATTATGTTAAATTGACTCAACAAATTGTGTTTTTTTTTGTTTTTTTTTTACAGTGTTGAAACGACATGAGGGTGAGTAATTAATGATAGAATTTTCATTTTTGGGTGAACTATCCCTTTAGGATCAGTGGACAATACAAAAATGTGGTTTTGCTTTAAAATGTCATACTTAATGTAGCAGTATCATGATTTGTTATTGTGCATTGCTATTCAGAATGTTCAAATTAAGTTACATGAGAGTTTAACAAAAAAATAAAATAAAACACAGTTTAAAACTAGAATTTTTGTAACATTATTTATTGATTTTTTTTTTTTTTTTTTCTCAGTGAGCTCAGGTTTTTTTTCGTTTCATTATGATAGCAGGACAGCTGTACCACTCTGACATTTTTATGCACAGCATTTGTAATGTATTTTTTGGAACAAAAAAGTGAGCATAACGTCATTGACCCAAAATGACCTTGTATGAGATCTCAACTAAATGCTTTTGGCAAGAAAGAGCTCGTGGAAAAAGGATTCCTACGGCTTACTATAACAATGTCCTCATAAACTAACTGTTCTTGCGTGAGCGGGAAGCCTTACGTCCAGTTTTGGACCTTTCTTCTGGAAATTCTTGATATGACATAAACAAATTATGTTTAATCAGAATGTAAAAATAGAAATGGTTTGGTTGTGATGTAATCTAATTGTAATATTCTTTACAGCAATTCACCCCAGGCTTGGCTGCATGCACCTTTTTGAGTGTTTGATTTACATTGGCAATAAATCAAATCCTACTCCTGATTAAGTTCAGTAAAATCCAACTAAAAATAAGCAGCTTTGAGTGACTTGCCCTGGTCAGTGTCATAAAGTCAAAACAGCCTTCACCAATATGAGACATTCCAGCGTTTTACGGTGATATCGGTTTTCCTGTTTTACACCCGTGCTGAGTTAAAGACACAAAAAAGCTGATGAAAATACAGGAAATAGACCCAGTCAGAGTCGAGGGTTTTGTGGCTTGTGGAATTCTAACCCTTGCCAAAATGTAAATATACATGATCTGGATTATAAGGTTTGGCTCATACACTATGCGAGAAATTTAGTGAAAATCAGAATGTGCGCAGAACGCTGCAAGCATGCATGCAGAGCAGTCATTCCCTCCTGATTGTAAATACGTAGTGTTCGAGTAAACAGCACTCATGGCTATTGATTTGAGGTGTTTGCTGAAAGATAAAGCTTGTCTGCACTTCTTAGACGTTTGCATATCCGACCAAGTCGACTCTGGTCTGAGAAGAATGCTGTTCCCTTATGTTAACGCAGAACGTTTGCACTTGTAATTACCCCGAACTCTTCTGACAAATGCATTTCTTGTAATTTCTCTTCCAATTTCCCACTTGCAACATAAATTAATCATATTACAATTGAACGAGCTGTCTGCTTAATATGCTCATTTTTTTCCCTCCATTTCACCGTTGCTTTGCAACACATCCGTCTCTATGATTATTTCAACTGGTGCCAGCAAATGACTGTGACCTCTTTAATTTGGCCTGTGATGAGGGCCCCTCCAATTCTCCACAGTCCCCTTTTAAAGCACAAAAAAAGTAGAGAGTGAAAGCAATGTTGTTGCCATGGCTACCTGCTGGCAGCCTCCTCCGTGTACCGAAAGCCCCCACAATGAACAGCACTGGCTGTTCCCAACCCTGAGCCTGGGTGGGAGGGGTGGAGCTGCTTGGAAACAAGGGGAGGTCTCTCTTCTACTAAACCAAGGCTGCTGGCTGGGGAAAGAGCAACAAAAGGTTCAACACAAACCCAGTGCTCTTCTTGTGTCCATGTGGCTGGGTGATGGATATGCTCTGTATACAGTATTTGGCCCTTCAAGATGATGCCAGGGGCTATGACAGGTTGATTAGCATTGCCTTTGCATTCAACTCTGCTGAAACTAAATGAGTCCTTATTAAAATTGCCCATATAGCAACTGTAGTTGAACTGTGGTATTTATGTTAAGACCATAGTAACAGCAGGGTATTTAATGTAATGCTTAGACCCAAATTAATTATGGTTTCTGCAGTTAGTGTCACTATAGTAAAATCATGAACTTTTCCATTAAGGGGGCAATATTTGAAATTGCTTTCCAGGGGCAACATGCTATGTTGTTTTTAATGTCAAATACTTAAATTTACCCAGTTACTTTAATCAGTATTTTAAACAATATCAGCATGTTGTCAATATCAGTAGACTGTTTAAAAGTGTATTTAAATTATAACGTTACATGTTAAAAAAAAAAAAAAAAAAAAACAGGAGCGCATAGGGCTGCAGATAATGACAAAAATCATTATCGCAGATTATTGCTGTTTATATTGTAAAAATTATTATTGATATTGATATAGAAAACATTTTGGGCATGTCACATTCTGGCTTCCAAACATGCACCGTAAAAAAAAAAATTACGGTACAAAAACAGCAGCTGTGGTTGCCAGAATTTTACCGTTAAAAATATGGTAGCAACGTTTTATGTTTTACAGTTTTAACTTAAATTTGCATTTAAAAAACGTAATTTCATTAACTGATATAATGTTAATGTACCAACCTACTGAAATACTGGAATCTGTTTTGTATCTTTGTAATACACTGATAGCCACCAAAAGTCACATGATGAACCAAAGCTCATCACAATCATCTTTTAAATATTAACATATATAGAAGATGCACAGTGTCACTCACACAAACACTAAAGACCATCATGGTAACATACATGAAACTGAAATAATGCAATAAACATTAATTTAACAACATTAGATGTAACATACAACCCTAATGTACAAAACTGAAAGGAGAAAACTAAGAAGAAACAGTTATTTAAAAAAAAAAAAAACATCAAATGTTTAAAAAAATGTAATGCAGGGAATTCTGGTAATGTCAATGACGGTTATTCACTGTAAATTTTACATTCGTTTTCAAAAACGGTAGACTGTCACATGCAATGTCCAATACAGTTTTTCACTGTATATAGTAGGGGAACATACCGTTTTTTACAGTCTTTTACTTTTAAATTTACTGTAACTTTTTACAGTGTGCCGGTCCATGACGTTAGCCAAGTCTAGCACAAGTTATGCAGAAACTCCCATTATAATCACTGAAGCTACATTAGTCTTTCCATTCATTCACTTTTCATTCATTTTCATGTTTCATTTTAATCGCAACAGCCGTACTACTTTGTTTAATTGTGGAGGGGCATTTTTCTGTCCCTTTGTCTTGAATTTATGGGGCATTTGTTGTTTATTTTAGTGGCATTTTTGCCACAAGCCATCGTTAATTTCTGACCCTGTTGCCGCCTCTTAGGCAGCATCTAAACTGTGACTAATTTGCTAAGCCGTGTTGCTAAGCTAATAGTGAAATCCTCAAAAATATTTAACCCATGTTAATTGGGTAAAATAATCAATACTTTACAGAACTTAAGAATTCACAGCTGGCAATATCCACCTTATTTTTCAATGTAGATATAAGCTGTGTTTTGGTAGTGTGTTAGATAAGCCGCCGTAGGGAAATAACAAGAAGAATAACGGAAATGCAGTAAACTGTAAAACAGTTTGCACTACAAACCATTGTGTTCATAATTCAAATAATACATTAGAATGATATGTTAAGAGACACCAGTTTGCAATATCAAGCAGCAAAACAAGCTGTTTCATACAGCTGAAAACAGTTGGAAGCAGATAAGACCGGAAGCCAGGTGCAGTACATTAAATTTACAAATGGCCACTTCTGATCTTACAGGAAAAATAATGTGGATAGGCTTTTAATAAAACTTGGCTGTCTATGCAGTAGAATGTTTTTCATGTTGTCCAGCAGAAAGCTGCTTGGTTTGAAAGTTACTTCTGTGTGAGCTGTGTTTCATACATTGTTACAATATTGACACAAGATGAAGGACGTTTTTTGCTTGTGAAAATTTGCTTTGACCGTACCTTTGGTAATGAATGAAATATCATTATATTTATAGTATGTTTCTCTCACTTTCATCTTGGATTTATTTTTTTAAATGAGTCTGTCGCAGTGCATTCTGGAAATGGATTCTCTGTGGGGAACGTGTGTGATCCTGTCTTAGAATATGACTAAAACAAGTTATCTTGGGAGGCATAATTACGTTTAGAACAGTAAAAGGTATTGAGAATTACTGTGATGCCTTTAAAGGCTAGCTCATGGACAGTCTACTAACAGAGCATTTATCTCAACCTAGCTAGCTAAATTAACCACAGTAGCCTGCAAAATTCTCAAAAAGAAGAGGAAAATGTGTGAATGACTGTATATTATTTATTAATGAAGTTGGGTAGCCGTATCTACGCCCATCGCTCATGCTCAGATGACTTTGGTAGCAGTTTGCTGGGGGTTAAATGTCAGCCCCGCCTTTGCTAAGTCAGACCCTGTGAGGGAAAATGATCCAGGTAATAGATCTGAGCAGAGATCACATAATACCCAACCTGCAGTCTGAGAACACACCGCTCTCGCTTGATACTTTCACAGCTGTCCTTTGTAAAGATCCATTTCTCCAGTAGTTTTTTGTGTTTGTGCATGTCCACAAACATCAGCAGTGATCTATATGTTTTAGTGTCTGTTTGTGTATGCCGGTGTTGGCAGTTGCCCACAGACTTCTTCCTTCTGCAGATGCAGTTGCTATTGGACACAGAAGAGGTAGTGGTGGTGTTTAGGCAGCCGCCCCCGCTCCTGCCCCTGCCTCTGCTTCTGCCCCGCGGTGATGTGCTGACCTTGGCCACTGTACATAGATGCAGACCCGATTCAGACCCTGCAGCCAGACCAGCCAGAGCCCCCTCTTTACAGCCAGGGTCTGTGCAGGTGGACACACACATAAATACACACACACACACTGCCTCCTGAAGAGCCCTGGCCCTTAAGCATGCACATGTCATGTGCTTCTGAACTCCACACTGAAGAACGTTTACTAGAATAATACACTTGTTAGCCAGAAAAAGACTGCCTGGTTCAGCACAGACTTTACACAAAGGTTATTTAATGCGTCTTTAAACTAGTTAAATAAATAAAACCATTGACCCCAAGTCCCTGATCTCATTTTTTCCCGGTCCTTCTATGGTCTGTGGTCGTTTCTTGGCTTTCTGTCATTGAAAATTGGTGGAGATTTCGCAGTAAACCTTCCATAACTGAGTGTCTGGAATTGTGAGTGGTTCTTGGTGCTAGGGTGTTGTGAGTGGTTGCCAAGCCATTGCTATGCGGTTGCTAAGGTGTCGTGAGTGGTTGCTAGGCTGTTCTGGGAGGTTGCTAACTGGACCAAGTCAAAAAAGGCACAAGTCGCTATGATTTTCTGGTCCCTAGATATGGCTCAGCTCCCTCTTTGAGTGTAAGTATGCAGGATTTTTTGCTTGAATTATCCTCTGACAGGCTAAAATCATGAATCCGATCACTTTGAAAAGTATTTGTATTATTCATCTTAGTTTAAAACACATCCATAACCCAAACAATAAGCTATAATAGTAGTGATGCTGGCCTCAGCTATTTCAAAATAATTTTTTAAATGTATGCGCTGTTAGTGTATGCGTATGTATTTGTGTTATAGATCCTAGACAGAGGAATGTTCAAACATTTAATACTAAACTTGAGTTGAATTAGCGTGCCGCTGAGGAAACACAAGGTTCCTCCCAGAATTGTAGCAAACCATTTATCACGCTTAAGAGATCAGAGCCCATATAAATGAAGTGACCGGACAACATGGAGGAACACCCTGTCACAACAGACTTGTCTTTCTCAGATCTTCTGGCTGATTTGAGCTGTGGACCTCTGAGCATGACCTCACCCACAAAATTCACATATTGTTTTAATAACTGAGGCAAACCAGATTCTTTAATTTGTGTTAAACTACTATAGGTTTTCTGAATTATCTACATTTTATGTTGCACATGGATCTTACATTGGAAATATCATTTGGCCTGTTCTCTCATGATTCAGTTGTTCTTAGATGTGTGAAAATAATTTGATGATTATTAGGGCTGCCCCCTTATAGTCGTCTAATCGTTAGTCGATGAGAAACGGCTTGGTCGACCAAAATTTTATTAGTTGGGACATCCAAACTGTCACCTATCATTCATCAACCTCAAATATGGCTTTTCATCTGAAAGATGTATGTAGTAGCAACTTTACATGGCAGCTCAATCTAACTTCAACCTAGAAAAATGTGCACTACTGAAGTGTCTGTGCGGAGTGTGGAAGCTGAATGGTAGTGCGCGCATTGCATTAAAATAGTCTTTTTTGGTCATACAGATTCAAATCTGTAAAGACTCTGTTTATTTGTGTGCACTCACAATAACAACAAAACGTTGCACTTTTGTGAAATAATTAAAGCAAACAGGATGCGCTTTCTGTCGTCTTGGTCTCTGTGAACTTGAGCGTGTTACTTTGAAACTCCATGTATGCTTGCCTTAAAGACATGAAAAATATATCTATACCAGAGTTTGCGTTAACTGAAAATTGTCCGTCATTGACGGAATTTTTTTTAGCAGTGACAGAAAAATCTGAAGGCCGTCCGTCACTTTGACAGATTACACAGAGGGTGATCTATTGTAAATTGTAGCTGTAATTCCCACCCCGTCCAGCTGGTGGTGAGTGCGCTCCAGTGTAGCTGCAGAGCAGGGGATCCAGAACAACAATGAATCTGTCACAAATCTTTTGCCATGTGTTTGATGACCGAAAGGCGAGTACATAGAAGCTACAGCGATCTATCACGCCACACTAAAGAGTGCCAAAATGGTAATTATTAGTTGAATTTCCTAATGAAATGGACAGAATTTGAAATCTGAGACTTTGTTTCGTATCAAAAGTAATACAAAGCCTATCCTATTGCTATTTATTGGAAGGAAGGTGCACTATGTACTGTTCATTCATCAACTGAAAACAGCATTGATTGAAAGATCGATTAGGATTTAAGAATCGATATTGGTTCATCAAAATGAGAATCTATGAAAATCGAGAAATATTTTTTTTTTTTTTGTTTACCGAGCTCTAGTGTATTTTGTTGTTTTTAAACACTGTGCTGTCATCCTCTAGGTTCATGACTAAAAATAAAGATGTTAACAAAAATAAAAGCAATTAAATGTGTTATTATAATTAAAATATGAAAATTAAAATGATGGGTAATAATAGATTATGACGGATTTTTTAAAGTCTAGTGCAACCTCTGATCTGTAGAGAGTGAAATGTCTAATTTTAAATGAATCAATTCATATAGAAAACAAATATTCTCAGATTATGTAATCCGTATGAAACAGGTGCATCACTACTGCGGAGATGACGAGTCAGTGCACTAGTTTATCAATAAATTATTAAAATGTTAATGCAGTCTTCTTGCTGTTTTTCCCTGACAAATTCATAATTATCATATCTGCTGTGCGCTGTGGTAAACTTTTTTTTTTTTTGCGGCTATTTAGGCAATTAAAGGCTCTTTATTATGATATATATTGTTTATTAATAAACTTGCAACTAATAGTTGACTAATGCTTAAAATGAACAACTACTAAATGACCAGAAAATTCTTTAGTCGAGGGCAGCCCTATTGGTAATATAAAGTGGTGGTAGTGATGTGTAGTGTAGTGATGAGCGATATATCATTTCAAATGGTAGACCAGTTTGAATTACGCATGCGATATGAATAAACGGCAAAAAAAACCCATCGTAAACAGCGTTATGAATTAAGAGGGGATCCCTGTCAACTGCATACACTTCTGACTAATGGTTAGAGAACTATTTTAGAGCTATTAATAATACACAACTAATTCCTTAACTGGGTGAATAAACCAACTGTAAACAAATGCAAAGAAGAAAGAATACTGTAGCATGCATAGCAATGTCATTCCCCATGCGTGAAATATTGGAAGAAAATCCAAATTTGGAATTGCGGGTTGATATGAATGTATCTCAGATAGGAACTGACTGTCTTCAGAAAAGTTTGGATTTTGTTTTCTCACCTCTTACCTCTTTATCTTACCTCTGTATAATGCATATCAGTGTAGTGTTTAAAAGTGCAGGGCTGCTTTGTTTACAGCAGTAACCTTGGAAAAGCTGTTTTGTCGCTGTTCCATAAGCGCCACCTGCTGTCAGAGAGTGAATTTGCGTCTCATTCAGCCCGTCTGCTGTTTTTGTTTCATGCAGATGTTTTAAGTAGCATAATTTTGCGAAGCTAAGGTCTGAGCGTTGTGATTTTGCTTTAATTTTTGAAAGTGGTTCTGCAACTGTTTCATGCATTCTGATTCATAAAGGCACCGTCAGGGCAAAAAAAACATGCTAAACCATCAGAATCCTTAAAAAAAAAAACCTGATACAGATTTTTGGTCAAACCACCCAGCACTATAACCATGGTACAAATAGCTAGGGGTGTAAGAAAATATCGATACACGTGAGTATTGCGATACTATATCGGTTCTCGAAAATGGAATATTGTTTTTATTTTTTATTTTCCATTTTATTTTCCCCCTTTACTCGTACTGCACAAAAAGTAATTCAATAAGAATGTTACAGGGACTGATCTTTTGAACTTTTTGAACTGAACTTTTTGCTAAGGTTTGCATATGGTGGTGTGTTCTTAATTACAGCTTTCCTTAAAGTATATCCTATTCTTAAAATAAGAAATATCCCAATATATCGCCTTGTTTACAGTATCGCAGTGTATCGCAGCTACATATCATATACATATCGATACATGCGATACATATCGTATCGCAACCCCTGTATCGTGATACGTATCATATCGTCAGATTCTTGGCAATACACAGCCCTACAAATAGCCTGATAATATCATTCTACTTGTTTCTGAGTCTAAAACTCTAAAACAGAGAAAGAGCCTTGTCATACATCACTGGTGTTTGATCGTATTAAAATTCAAAGAATATAATAACCTTTCAAGAATATAATTTTCAATTAGCTTCTAAATTTACTGTAGGGGCTGAACCTACCTCTGTGTAATCTGATTTCTAATCCATATACATGATCTAATTTCACTTTGAATCTCTTTGTGATTGATTTAATTTGAAAATGAACAATAAATAGACTTTTAGCCAGTACGCAAAAACAAAAATCTATTATCATGGTGACAGTTCTCAATTACAGCTATAAAGGACGTGCACATAATGTCATGATATTTATATTCCAGTCAAATTTGACAGTGAAATGCTGTGAAGTAATTCCTTTTCTTGTTCTGTGCAGGGCAGGCTCACAGACAGCGGTAAGTTACCCAGCGGGAGACGCATTTATTGCGCAGCGACCGGGTCTCTCGTGCAGCTGGGAAAGCTGTATGGCTAATGCGCCATCAACGCATTTCCCAGCTTCCACGCTCTGCCGTAGATCGCTAAGTACTTTGTTTATTGATGCCCTCATCAAAAGCTAGTTCTTCACATTAGGACATTGGAGTCATTGTTTTGATTCGTTTCTTAGGTTCTTATTTTCAAAAATATAACTTTTCAGTCCTATAATTTTTTGTGTAAAACACAAAGGAATGTTAAGTCATGTGGACCAGGGACAGTCATGGTCACCATTCACTTTCATTGTATAAAAAAGAGCAGCTTGGATAGTCTGTGAAACATCTCCTTTTGTGTTTCACACAAGAGAGAAGGTCATACAGGTTTGAAAATGACATGAATGAATGAATATGACAAACTATCCCTTTAAAATGTACCCTGTAGACATGTCCTTTCTAATGCTGAAATAAATTAGGATTGCTGAAGGGATGACAGTCATGTTTATACTTTGGACAATGTTGGTGGAACTGAAATCTTTGTTGGCATGTAATTTATGGTTGAAATGTAAATGTGTATATATTGGCCTACACAGGCTTGGTTAATCTTATCACCTTACAGCAACTGTTTGCCTGCTGTGTATTTAACCGTGGTAAACACGGACATTGGAGCCTACCTAATCGCCTTGGGTTCTTTCTGTGCCACAGCTGTAATCAAGGGTGTTCACTCTTTTTCTGTCTTTCTTTCTCTTTCTTCTCTTTGCAGGGGAGCTAAGATGGGGCCATGTTCTCTGGCAGAGTTCCATACACGGCTCACCCTCCCACTGGAACGCCTGATTCCAGTTCAGCCCTTTACAAGACATGCCAGGACCCTTTGTGTGCCAGGCTGGGCTGGGTGTGCGGGCAGAGCGGGACCGCTTCCTCGAGATGTCATTATTGCTGGGGAAATTGCCACTCTTGTCAGAGGCTGCAGCTGGGTGGTATAGCATTTCATAAAGAAGCATCAGGGCTAATCAGCATTGAGAGTGGTATTTCAGTGAGCATTTTGTCCGACACAAGAATACAAGTCTTTGTTTTCTCCCGTGTAATTCACAGTGATGATCTTGTATTGATATATCTTATAATTATCACACAGTTACAACAGTTCTCCTTTGCGGGAATCAATATCACATCATTCTTTTTAGATCTGAGAAATTTTATCTGCATGTCTTAAGCGTCAGAATATTCGTTGTGTTACACCTCAGTATCTAAAATAAGTATATTTAGGAAATGGACTATTTATTACTACTTAATTGTCAAAGATTGGGTCCCAAATTTAAGTCTCCATTGCATAAAATTAATTTCAAATATGAAATAAGCCATTAATAGTTTTTTTTTTCCTGATAGGGATTAGGTGAAGTCTAAGATAGACAGAGTATTCTTCAAAGCGCTATCAACCCCATCAGCATGTGTGTGTGCAGAACACAAAGTCTATCAGTGATGCAAATTAGCTCTGTTTCCTATACATTAATTAGGATTCCCAGAAGAGCGAATCTGCATCTTAAAAAAAAACGTAGCTGTCTCCTCAAGAAACCATGGTTGAGCTTTCACAACATTCCCTTATCCACGCTTACGTGAACAGAAATAAATGGCTTCTGTTGAATTTCAGTAGAGATGCGTTCGTAATCTAAAGGAGAGCAGTGTCTGATGACTAATAGAAATTGAGCCAATTAAGGGCTGTGTGTGGCTGGCATTTGTATTTTTATATTTACGTTCTCAGCAGATGGTTTCTTACTGAAACTGTGTTTAAAGGGATAGTTCACCCAAAAATGAAAATTGTGTCATTAACTACTCACCCTCATGCTGTTCCAAACCTGTAAGACCTTCGTTCATCTTTGGAACACAAATTAAGATATTTTTGATGAAATCCGAGAGCTTTCTGTCCCTCCATAGACAGCAAGGGTCCTTTCACATTCAAGGTCCAGGAAGGTAGTAAGGACATTGGTAAAACAGTCCATGTGACATCAGTGGTTCAATTGTAATCTTGTGAAGCTACAAGAATACTTTTTTGTGGACCAAAAAACCCTAAAAATAACATTATTTAACCATTCCTCTCCTCTGCGTCACCCTAGCGCCATTTTGGAGAGTACCTTTCTGGACCTTGGACGTGGGAGTGCCCTTGCTGTCTATGGAGGGTCACAAAGCTCTCGGATTTCATCTTAATTTGTGTTCCAAAGATGAACGAAGGTCTTACGGGTTTGGAATGACATGAGGGTGAGTTATTAATGACAGATTTTACATTTTGGGGTGGACTAACTCTTTATTACAGACACAAAATCAGAAAGCTTCACTGTAATTTTTTGTATGTTAAATGTCTGTGGTTAATTAATAAACCCAAATTTTCATATGTTTTCAATTTGTGATATTACAGTAGATCAAAATAACATTTTTGTACAAAATTGCCAAAAACAAAACTGCAAGTGAGGTTTAAAATACATTCAAAATAATGCTGGGTGAAATATAAATTAGGTTGTTTTGCCCCAGTGGTTGGGTTAAATGTTTAACCTAGCCTTCTAGGTAGCTTTATTTAACTCAACTGTTGCTTAAAATTGCTTGTTTCTTGCTTAAAATGAGCCCAAAATAGGTTGTAAATGAACATTTATTAATATGTTCAATAAATAAACATTTACTAGTATGTTGAATAAGTAATCATTAAATAATAAACATTTTTTAAATTGCTTATTAGTAAATATTCACCTTTTGATTATTGCTGATGCCTTTAGTAATTATGTGTCTGATTTTTAATTTATAATGAAAAATTATTAGAATTTCTGTTCATTTTAAGCCAGCCATATAGTAATTTTTAAATAATAGTTGAGTTAAGTAAAACTACCCAGAAGGTTGGGTTAAAGGAGAACTCCACTTCCAGAACAAAAAATTTACAGATAATTTACTCACTCTCTTGTCATCTAAGATGTTCATGTCTTCCTTTCTTCGGTCGTAAAGAAATTGTTTTTTTAAGGAAAACATCCATATAGTGGACTTCTAAGGTGCCCCCAAGTTTGAACTTCCAAAATGCAGTTTAAATGCAGCTCCAAAGAGCTCTACACGAATCCAGACAAGGAAGAAGGGTAGATAAATAAAGAATTTATATACTTTTTAACCTCAAATGCTCGTCTTGTCTAGCTCTGTGATGCGAATGCGTACTCTGTGTAATCCGGGTCAATACAGTTAGGCTATGTCGAAAAAACCCCCATCTCATTTTCTCCTCCAACTTCAAAATCATCCTACATCGCTGTTTTAGCTTTTTTGTAAAGTACGTTTGACCTTCTTTGAACTTTTACTTTGTAAACGCTGGGTTGGTGCTTCTGCAGCAATGTAGGACCATTTTGAAGTTGGAGGAGAAAACGAGATCGGAGTTTTTCGACATACCCTAACTGTATTGACCCGGATTACACAAAGTATGCATGCGCATTGCAGAGCTAGACAAGACAAGCATTTGAGGTTAAAAAGTATACAAATTGCAAATTTATTGTAGAAAATAACTGATTATTTTTAGAGCTCCTTGAAGCTGCGTTTAAACTGCATTTTGGAAGTTCAAACTCAGGGGTCCATTATTCCATTAATTATATTCCAAAAAATATAATTTCTTTATGACTAAAGAAGGAAAGACATGAACATCTTGGATGACAAGAGGGTGAGTACATTACCTGTAAATTTTTAATTCGTTGAAAAATTTAACCCAACGGCTGGGTTGTTTTTAACCAAACATTTTTTGGAATGTAATGTAAGACTACAGTAGAGCATGATAGTTTAATAACAATATAATGATGATAATGATAATATGTAATCATATTTACATTATAAATTATTGACTTAAAATATAACATATAAAAATATTTACATCCTTTCCATTTTAAATCTTGTTTTTAATTATCAGATTTTAAACTTATATAAAGCAGGGCACTATTTGTGAGAAAATATAGCTACTCTTTTTCCTCTCTCTCTCCCCCCGTCTCTCTCTCTCTCTCTCTCTCTTTCTCTCTCTCTTCCCCTTTAAACGGGGAGGTACTCTAGCATTTCTCCGCTGCCTGGGCTCAGAGACATGTCGGAAACCTCCCACGAGGGGCCCCGTGTAATTCGATGCATGCTGTTAAAGCTTAGAGTATATTGTCTTCTCTTGCTTATGAAGCCTCCACCCACCGGCCCACCCTACATTTAGCGGATCATGTGACCGTGGTAAGTCATTTGCAAGTACAACAGTTCTCTGTGAGCTCCCATTCATTTCCTGAGAACTGCCCTGAGCAGCTGAGAGGAGCTGAGAGGGGAGGGAGTCACTCACTCATACGCACACGCACACGCACACACACACACACACACACAGAGAGAGAGAGAGAGCAAGCGAGAGAGAGAGACAGACAGAGAGGACTGTATAAGGAAGACAGTTTCTGTCGCTCTGCAGCTCCTGGTCAGGTCTGTGTATATTTTATTCTCTTTTGCTTGTTCTTTTTCCTCTTCTTCTATGAATGCCTCTGTCTTGGTTGTTTTGTCTCCGCTCCATGCATCTTGTTCAGCTGTCACTGTAGTGTTACGCCACATGACAAGTCTGATGCTGTCCAGCCTGATATAACAATTGTACAATGCAGGTGGCTAAAAACACGAGATGTTATTTTTCCTACTGTGTTCTTAAAGTGCTATGCACGATGTAAGAGTGGTTTGAAGTATCTCAACAGAGTTGAATTGTTTCTCAGCTTCACAAAGTGTGTGTGTTATATACGTGGTTTAGAAAAGATTCAGGCAAAGTGTTTTTCTGGGTTAAATATTGACACGCTGTGAGAAAAGTGTGTGTGCGAGGGAACTGAGGCGGACGTCTCTGAGCGGCCACTGTTCCACTCTCGCAAAAAGTTTGATCCCCCTCGTTCGGCGTGCATGCACGAGCGTAAGTGAGCGAGAGTGTGTATGTGTGCGTTTGCCGATGGCACGTGCATCTCCGAAGCGATGACAGGCTTCCCGGTGAGTGGAGTTACCGTGGTGACAAACTGGGGTAGGAATCAGAGACTCAAGTAGCGGAGGAAGGACAGCGAGGGGGCGGGAGGCATGCGTTTGTATGTGTGCGCCGGGGTGTTGCATGGGTGGTGTCGTGGATGTCATCTGCTCCTCAAGGAACAGTCATTGGTATTGATGGCTGGCTGTCAGTGAGGGGCTCAAGCTTGGTGCGGCGTGTCTGTGGGCTGGCCCGTGGCTGTTCTTTTCAATTACGGCAGACCTGGCCACAACTGACAGCGAAGGCATTTGTTCGCGGAGCGAGTGGTGTGGAGGTCGATGTGCATTTGTGTGTGTGTAATTGTGGGTGGAGGTAGGATCCCCTATGAGTGTGTGTGTGTGTGTGTACTTTGATACGTTAACTGTGACTCCACACAGTGCAAATGTTGGTCACTCAGCCTTAAACTGTGAGGCAGCCACTGCTGCTCAAGGCTATTCTGCCAGAGAAATGAGGTTATTTAATGCTCTTACTGCGGTTAAGACCCTTGCTAAAGTGAGTGTATTGTCTAAAACACTAGTAAACGATAGTATTGCTGCTGATCCTGGAGTTCATGTTGACCACAAATGGTTTTTAGTGCTGCTTAGTAAGCAACCATTCCTGTTTTTATTCCTCATTTTTATGGTTAGGTATTTGAGTGATGCCTTAGAGTTGTACTAAGTGATCAGATTTACGGGTTTCACCTGGCAGAGCGTAAAACAGATGGGGAAAAAGCCCTTAGATTTACAGTGAATAAACGATCTTTGAGGGAGCGCGTCTTTGAGGTGGTCTCATGTCTTGGGTCCGTAAGTAACCACCTGGCAACCACTTAGAACACCTTAGCAACTGCATAGCAACATGCTACAAGCCACTTAGACCATCCTTAGCAACCGCAACCAAAGCCCTGGCAACCACCCAGAACACCCTAGCGTTGTGGCGGTGAGTTTTGCACAGAATAGACAATCAAACGGAGCAGTTTTTGTTTTAGCATCGTCTTGATGTTCAGATATTGTTTTGTTGTTGTTGTGTAACTGTTCATGTTCAAGACATCGATTAGATTAAAAATCTCTCAATTTTGAGGTCAGTGTCATTTAAAAAAAATAAAAATAAAAATTAGGGCTGTCAAATCGCAATTAATTGCATGCAGAATAAAAGTTTGTGTTTAATAATAATATGTGTATGTACTGTGTATATTTATTATGTATATATAACACTTACATTTATATATATATAATTAATACATATATGTAAACACAGACTTTTATTTTGCATGCGATTAATCACTATTAATCGTTTGACAGCCCTATAAATTAATATCCTTCTTCACTGAGGATGCATTAAATTGATTAAATGCATTTTTTTAATATTACAAAAAAATTATAATTCAAATAAATGTGGTTCTTTTGAACTTTCTATTCATCAGATCATCTTACAAAAATTACACAGTACAACTGTTTTTTACATTGATAATAAAAATAAATGTTTTTAAGCACAAAAGAATAATAAATAACCAAATTATGATTATTTCTGAAGGATCATGGAGTAAGATGGAGACTGGAGTAATGATGCTGAAAATTCAGCTTTGCATCACGGGAATAAATTGCGTTTTAAAATATATTCAAATAGAAAACAGTTATTTGAAATTGTAATAATATTTCACAATATTACTGTTTTCGCAGAATTTTTGAGCAAAGAAATGCAGACATGGTGAGCATAGCGAACTTAAAATTAAATAAAAAATAATAAAATCTAAAATAAAACCAAAATAACTAAAAATAAAACCAAAATAAATAAAATTTAAAATTAAGTCCAATAAAATATTAAATAAAGCAAATAAATAAACTAAAATATAAAACATAAACTAAAACCAAAAGAAATAAAATAAAGTAAAATAAAAAACAAAAAAAACAAAATAAATAAAATAAAATATAAAATAAAACCAAAATAAATAAAATTAAAATAAAATATAAAATAAAACCAAAACAAAAGATATAATATAAAATATAATGTAAAACCAAAATAAATAAAAATGAAAACAAAATAAATACAATTAAAATTAAGGGAAATAAAATATTAAATAAACAAAATAAATAAAATAAAATAAAATATAAAACATGAAATAAAACCAAAATGAATAAAATAATAAAATAAAGTAAAATAAAATAAAATAAAAACAAAACACCAAAATAAATAAAATAAAATATAAAATAAAACTAAAAAAAATAAAATAAAATATAAAATAAAACTAAAATAAATAAAATAATAAAGTAAAGTAAAATAAAATAAAAAAACAAAATAAAAAAAATAAAATATAAAATAAAACCAAAACAAAATAAATACAAATAAAATTAAGTAAAATAAAATATTAAATAAACAAAATAAATAAAATAATATAAAACATAAAACCAAAATGAATAAAATAATAAAATAAAGTAAAATGAAATAAAATATTAAATAAAACCAAAATAAAATAAAGTACAATAAAATAAAATATTAAATAAAAAACAAAATAAGTAAAATTAAATATAAAAACAAAATAAAATAATATAAAATAAAATACTCATGATAATCTCAGATCATCCCTCTTCTTACAGCATGCATCAAACTTCTAAACGCTGGATACTGTTATATTCAAAAGCATGCTGGACACACTCTGATAAAAATCCAAGCTTTAATTTGATTCATTGACTTTGTGAAGTATATTTGTTTGACTCTGTGGCCCCTATCAGAAGAGTATTGGAGGATTTTATCCATGGCTCCGAGATAGCAATCAGCCAGATAGAGGGCTCAATAATGGGACCCAGTAATCACAGGACAGCGTATCTGCTTATCACCTGTTTTACGTGGTACTGGAGGATTCCATTAAAACGGACTCTCTAGCCACACTTCTGGGCCCTGTTGGCCATGTGGATAGGGAATTAAAGGTTAGCGCCCTTGCGCTCGGAGGAGCTTCACACAGGTGGGCTGGGGATAGTGAATTATTGATGGGACTTGCCTGAGACTGGACACCTTGCCGAAAGGATTATCTGGGAAATCCTCGAAAGATACCCCCAGAGCTTCCTGGGCTGGATTCGGTCCCAAAACGGCCCCATCTTTCCCAGACTCAAACCCAGGGGACTCAGGAGGAATGCCCCTGTGGTCTACATAGCTGTCGGCCCCAGCTGATCAAATGTTCAGCTTTGCCCTCAATCCTGCTTTAGTGACAAACAGCTAAAGAGCACAACACATTCAGAGCGCGAACATGTTGAGTTAATGTTGGGTCTGTCACCGGTCCTGTATCGAGGGACAGAGAGCGTGTCGTTTTAATGATACCCTTCGCTGCACTGACGGATCCAGGTGTGTGTATAGCCAGACTAAACTAAATGATTTCTGTGGTATATACTATGAAATAGTATGAAAAATAATTTGTCATTCCTTATTGCATCATGACATACAATATGTGTTTGCGCCGAGGCTGGCTTCATGCATGTCAGTGAGGAAACTGAAGCATGTGACAGAGACGGAGTGTGTCCTTCAATAGAAAAATGACTCACTAATGTTTGCAAACTCAGAAGGGAATGTTGTGATTGTTCGGTAATACAGGAGGGATATGGATGCCATTATTTTGTATATTCACCTACTTTCCATCTTATGCTCTATAAAAGCGATAATATTGAGATTATCATAAGTATTTTATTTTATTTTATTTTATTTGGTTTTATTTTGTTTTACACCCCAAGAAAAGGATGAGATAATCATGAACATTTATTTTTTTTATATTCAGACTGTTTTCCTGTTTATTTGTTTATTTATTTTTAAGTTTCAGTTTAGTATTGATTGATTGATTGATTGATTGATTGATTGATTGATTAAACAGTTTCAGGTCATATTCCAATTGATATTTTTCTAAGAAAATAAATAAATAAAATGTATTTATCTTTTCTTAGAAACATCAAATGGAAAATGGCCTGAAATTGTTCCACAGACTATTTATTTATTTTATTTATTTATTTATTTATTTAACAATTTCAGGCCATTTTTCAATTGATATGTTTATAAAAAAACGTCAATAAAATTTATTTATCTTTTCTTAGAAACATCAAATAGAAAAATGGCCTGAAATGGTTCCATAAATAAATAAATAATTACAAATAAATACATATTATTTATTCATTTATTTATTGATGGATGAATGGATGGAACAATTTCAGGCCATTTTCCATTTGATATGTTTCTAAGAAAACATGTAAGTAAAATTATTAAATGAATGAATGAATGAATGAATTAATGAATAAAATACAATTTTAAGTGGCCTGCTTGAAATTGTTCTATAATAAATAAATACATATTTTTTATTTGATTGATTGATTTTATTGATGGATGGATGGAACAATTTCAGGCCATTTTCCATTTGGTATGTTTCTAAAAATAAGTAAATAAAATTGTTCCATAAATAATTAAATAATTTATTAAAAAGAATTACATGTAAAAAAATAAAAATAAAAAAAAGATAAATTGTATAAATAAATAAATAAATAAAATGATGTAAATAAAAGTATGTAAGTAAGTAATATATTAAAAATGGCCTGCCTAAAATTGTTCCATAAATAAATAAACACATCATTTTTTATTTATTTATGTATTATTTATGGATGGATGAATGGAACAATTTTAGGCCATTTTCCATTTGATATGTTTCTAAGAAAATATGTAAATAAAATAAAATTATAAATATAAAATTATAAAATAAAATGTTCCATAAATAAATAAAAATAAATACATAAAAAATATATTTTATATAAATATAATTAAGAAATAAATAAATAAATAAATAAATAAATAAATAAATAAAATTATGTAAAAAAATATTTTTTAAGTGGCCTGCCTGAAGTTATTCTATTTATTTATTTATTTATTTATTTATTTATAGGTAGATGGATAGATGGAACAATTTCAGGCCATTTTCCTTTTGATATGTTTCTAGGAAAATATGTAAATAAAATGGTTCCATAAATAAATATATCATTAAAAATTAATTATATAATTATTAATTTAGGGAAGCATGTAAATTTTATTTAAAAAAAAAAATTTATTTTTTATTTACATCATTTTATTTATTTGCATACATTTCATTAATTGATTGAACAATTTCAGGCCATTTTCTTTTTGATATATGTTTATGAGAAAGGGGACAATTTTAGAATGTGATCATGAAATTTTTGTGTGTTTATTAACTTATTCATTTATTTAATGATTTCCGTTTGTTGTAAGTTTCTAAGAAAAGGGAAGATCTGAGGTTATCACAACGATTCCTCAACATTGTCAGTGGTTTAGAGTTCATAAAAAAAACTAACCAAACGAAGAGTAGGTGAAAGAAGGATTTGCTGGTAACTGCGTAGGTCTGATGATCTCTCTCTTCCTCCTCATTTCAACATTTTGATAAACTGACAAAATGTTCTAGTGCGTGTCCTCTGGTGTGTTCAACCCTTGACCCTCGAGTCCAGCCCTGGTTTGTTTACTGAAGCTGTGTGTGGTGAGGGGGGGAGGGATGATTGTTGAACGCTCTAACACAGAAAGCAAGACGTGGAATTCTGCATCTACTTCAAGTACACAAATGATTCACGACAACTGTCACTATTCACTATCAGTGACTCTGGATATACCCTACACTCTTTATTTCAGTCATGTACAGTATTCACAACAGCCATTATGGTCTGAATAGCTGTAGTGATGATGTATTTACTTATGTTGTTTCAGTAATTAGACATGGTATGGCTCTGCCTGACAATAAGAGAAATCAAAGACGACCAGACCTGCGCTGTACACTATCTATGTGCTGTTCTCTGCCTGTCGTCATGACAACACCGTTAGCGCACCTAGCTGCCGTCCCTTAACCTGAGATGACTTTTGGGAACTTAATGGAAAAAAAAATAGATTCGGTATAATCCCTCAACGCATAACAATACATTAAGGATTTGCTCTGACTTCTTTTCAGTCAGGGGAAACCATCAGTAGGATGTTCTGAGATATGCATGAACTTTGTTAGCAGTTGTAGGTCCGGGGTTTGGGGGGTTGAGAAATTATGCAAACAACATATGGAGTCAATTACGATCCAAAGGCAAAGCACAGCATGCGTGGCGCAGCTTTGAGAGACTCAAACATAAGTCCATGTCATATAGTATAACTTCCCTCTGGCGACTTGCTCGAACACATACCTGGCGCCTAATGCTGGATATTAGCAGAAAACGCGGAAAAGAAAACTGAAAAACAGATGCTGCTTGTGAAGCATGAATGTAAACCCAGCTGCTTATTCTATTAGAAAAGGCTGTGGGTGCCAGAATGGTTTTTATTTTATTTTATTTTATTTTATTTTATTTTATTTTATTTTATTTTATTTTATTTTATTTTATTTTATTTTAAATGTAGGAAAATGTAGAATCTGAGATTATCATGAGTATATATGTATTTATTGATTTCAAGAACAGTTTTTAGCTGTTTTTTTTATTTGATATATAGTCTAAAAAAGGTACAATCTGAGACTATCAGAATCATTTGTTAATTATTTATGTCATAAACAATTTTAGGCCATTTTCCAAGTGATATATGCTTCTGAGTAAGGTGACACCCTCAGATTATTATAATCACAAATGCTTGCTGATTTATGTATTTATGTGTTTATTTATTTAACAAACAATTTCAGGCCATTTTGCAATTAATATTTTTCTAAGAAGAAAAGTATATTATATTATATTATATATTAATTTATTCATTCATTTTTTTTTTCACAAACAGTTTCAGGCCATTTTACACTTGATATTTTTCTAAAAAAGGTGACTGTCTGAGATTATATTACATGATATTATATTATATTATATTATATTATATTATATTATATTCAATTATATTATATTGAATTATATTATATTATATTATATTATATTATATTATATTATATTATATTATATTATATTATATTATATTATTTATTTATTTATTTATTTTTATCGCAAACAATTTCAGGCCATTTTATGCTTGATGATATTTTTCTAGAAAAGGTGACTATCTGAAATTATATATTATATTATATGTTTATTTATTCAATCATTTTACACTTGATATTTTTCTAAAAAAGGTGACTATCTCATATTATATTATATTATATTATATTATATTATATTATATTATATTATATTATATTATATTACATTTTATAATATATTATATTATTTATTTTTTTTATTTAAATATTTATTTTTATCACAAACAATTTCAGGCCATTTTATCCTTGATATTTTTCTAAAAAAGGTGACTATCTGAGATTATATATTATATTATATTACATATGTTTTATTTTATTCAGTTTATTGTACATACATATTTTTATCTGTTTACACTCAGACTCATACTAAGGTTATATATTTATGTATTTGTTTATTTAAATATTTAATTATTTATTTTTATCACAAACATTTTTTTTTTTTTTTTAAGTCTATTATATTATTATATTATATATATTATATTATATATATTATATTATATTATATTATATTATATTATATTATATTATATTATAAACTGAAAAGGAGATTCTGCTTATGAAATATGAATATAAACCCAACTGCTTATTCTATTAAGTGAGGCTATGGGTGCCAGAATAGGTTTTTTTGGTTTTGTTTTGTTTTGTTTTATTTTAGGTAAGAAAATGTAAAATCTAAGGTTATCATGAATGTGTATGTATTTATTTCAAGAACAATTTTTGGCCATTTTTAATTTGATATACACTCTAATAAAGGTACAGTCTACAGACTATCATGATCATATTTTTGTTAATTATTTATGCCAAGAAGAATATCAGGCCATTTTCTACGTGAAATTTCTGAGCAAGGTGACACCCTGAGATTATTATAATCACAAATGTTTGTTGGTTTTTTTGACTAAATTTTACACTTTATTTTTTACATTTTATGCTTGATGATATTTTTCTAAAAAAGCAGACTATTTGATATATTATATTATATTATATTAATTTTTTTATTCAGTTTATATATACATTTTTATGTCATTTTACCTGTTTATGCTCAGACTCAAACCTGGCACCTATATCTGGATATTAGCAAAAAATCTGGAACAATAAACTGAAAAGCAGACGCTGCATATGAAGCATGAATATAAACCCATCTGCTTATTCTATTAAGTGAGGCTATGGGTGCCGGAATGGGTCAAATTTCAGGTTAAAAATACCCTCACAAGGACTTCCTGTATTACTTAATGTTCAAGTGAGTTGAACTCTGAATTTTTCCTCTGTAGTTGTTATTTTACTCAATGTGGCAAGAGCTTCGGTTATAGATTTGCAGAGAAAAACAGAACGTGCGAGATGACTGTGTGCCTCGTTTGGTGTATGCGTGTTGTGATAGTGTGTGTTCTTGTTTGGCATAAATGCCATTGCTCAATCAGAGAGCGTGTGTAGGAGGTTCTACAAGAGGATATGAGCTATGTAAATATACACGTTCTGAAATTGTGAATCTGGGTTTACGCAAGGGAGATTTTTGTGTATCTCCATCCTGTTCACATTAAACGTACTAAAATTCTGTAGGTGCTTAGTTTCAGTCTAGCAAGTAAGTTTGTGTTTGTGCATTCATACCTGGTTTGGTGATCTTCAATGTGTGTGTTTGTGTGTGTAGGGGGAGGGGGCCGGTGCACAAGGCATTGAAAGGCTACAGAGAGGCGTCTTAAAGAACCTCTTCACCATTACGGCTGGAGGATGCAGCCGGCCCCCCGAGACATGAGGAGTGGGTTATTGTACTGATCATAATACACTCCACCACCTCCACCCACAGTCCTCCAGCCCTCCTCCCATCCACCTCCGCAAACACACTTAACAGACTCACTACATTGTATAACCCACGCTGCTATACATAGTACGACTGCTCTTATTTCCATGTGATGTTCGGCAACCAGTAGAACGGCTATGAATGAAAGGCCTATAGCTGATCTCCTTAAATGGCGATGATGGTTGTGTAACTACAAGTGGCATTTAAGTCCGCCATTGAATTGCTATTATTTGCGGAAAATCAGTAGTCCTGATATGAAAGCGTGTGGTATAACACTTGATTTTCTAAAAAAAATAGTGTTAGTACGGCTAACCTACGCTAAGCTAACAACTGTGATGCTAAGGCAGCACCACATAAAACGGAAGATAAGAAATTGTTGAATAAAGTTGTTATTTTTGTTTTCTTTGCACACAATAAGTGTTTTCGTAGCTTCATAAAATTATGGTTGAACCACTGATGTCACATGGACTATTTTAATGATGTCCTTACTACCTTTCTGGGCCTTGAACGTGTCAGTTGCGTTGCTCTCTATGCAGGGTCAGAAAGCTCTCGGATTTCATCAGAAATATCTTAATTTGCATTCGGAAGATAAACAAAGGTTCACAAGCAAAAAACTTTTTCAGAAACATTTAAAAAAATCTTACCTAAAACAACAGTAGGGTATTTAATATTTTTTGTAAGCTTTTGGTTGAGTCAGTCACACTTTACTGTTTTAAGTATAAAGGTGAATATTTGCCCTAAGCATCTGACAGTGCACAGCTCGAGTGTGAAACAGTATTGTTGTTTGCTCATCTGTGTGTGGTGTTTTCTTTGGATGGAACTTCTACCTTTCCAGCAAACAGAGCTACCCTGCGGTCCACAGCTGGTACGAACACAGATGGCCCTTAAAAGTTAGCTTTGGACACCTTTAAATGGATTTGCTTGAATGGTGAGGACAGCTGTGAGCACCTTCTTAGCAGGCGTAAGCCTTGAGAAGGTGGTGCGTTGTTCTTAACTGTCAATCACATCACAACAATTGTGGTTGGATGACAAATGGGATGTGCGTTACTAATTGGGAGAGCTTTGTTGCATCTATGTTTGTTTGTTACTTTATGCATCTAAAGGGATAGTTCATCCAGAAATGAAATTCTGTCATTAAAGGAGTAGTTCACTTCCAGAACAAAAATGTACAGATAATGTACTCACCCTCTTGTCATCCAAGATGTTCGTGTCTTTCTTTCTTTCAGTTGTAAAGAAATTGTGTTTTTTTGATGAAAACATTTCAGGATTTCTCTCCATATAGTGGACTTCTACGGTGCCCCTGAGTTTGAACTTCCAAAATGCAGTTTAAATGCAGCTTCAGAGGGCTCTAAATGATCCCAGATGAGGAAGAAGGGTCTTATCTAGCTATTTTCTAAAAAAAAATGACAGTTTGTATACTTTTTTTAACCTCAGATGCTCATCTTGTCTAGGTCTGAGTGAACTGTTTTTTTCTGGTTCAATACAGTTAGGGTGTGTCGAAAAACTCCCATCTCATTTTTTTCCTCTAACTTCAAAATTGTCCTATATCGCTGTTTTACCTTTTTTTTGTAATGGGCATTTGATCATCTTTGCAAGTTCACTTTGTAAAAACTGGGTCGGTACTTCTGAAGCGATTTAGAAAGATTTTAATGTTGGAGGAGAAAATCAGGTGGGAGTTTTTCGACATACCGTAACTGTCTTGAACTGGAAAAAAAAGACCTAGACAAGACGAGCGTTTGAGGTTTAAAAGTATATGAATTGTTAATTTTTTTTTAGACGATAACCGATTGTTTTGTTAGATAAGACCCTTATTCCTCGGCTGGGATTATTTAGAGCCCTTTGAAGCTGCATTTAAAATGCTTTTGGAAGTTCAAACTCAGGGGCACAATAGAAGTCCATTATTTGGAGAGGAATCCTGAAACTTCCTCAAAAAACATAATTTCTTTATAACTGAAAGAAGAAAGACATAAATATCTTGGATGACACGGGGGTGAGTACATTATCTGTAAATTTTTGTTCTGGAAGTGAACTACTCCTTTAATTACTCAGCCTCATATCGTTCCAAATCTATAAGACCTTTGTTCGTCTTCGGAACACAAATGAAGATATTTTTGATGAAATCCGAGTGTTTTCTGACCCTGCATAGACAGCAACGCAACTGACACGTCCAAGGCCCAGAAAGATAGTTAGGGTATGGTTTCATCAACAATACCTTAATTTGTGATCTAAAGATGAACGAAGGTCCTACAGGTTTGGAACAACGTGAAGGTGTGTAATTAATGACAGAATTTTCATTTTTGGGTGAGCTATCCCTTTAAATAATAGCCAGGGAACTGACTTGCTTTTCCAAATAAGCCTGATGTACAGCAGAGCTTTTAATTGTAATTGTTAAAGAGTCACGCTGTTTATCCTCTGAGACAGTGGAAGGATTTTTGTACTGCAGTGACTTTACTGACAGTCAAGACTGTGAATGTATTGGTCACATGTCAGTGACAAGACTGATTACAATGGGCTGGGTTCATTAAAAGCGGATTAATGACATGTGAATCAATGTGACATTACCACTACATGACTACTCGTTAGTCACAATGACCTGTCGCAAGAAAAACACAGAGGTTGGATTTTTCACTTTTTCACAGCACCTCTATGGTGACTAGATGTCCTCCTTTTTTTGTGGACAGACCCTGTTTTTGGTGGCCTGTCCAGACTGTAGCTGTCCTCAGAAATGTCCTGATTTTTTAAGACTGGATTAAAAGCTCAGAAGATATTTTCCTTTACCATTTATTTATTTCATTTTAAGAAACAGAATCAAAATCTTTGGCTTTATGAATACGTTTGTCTGTCAAACTGCTATGCAAACATTTAGTATAATATAAAAATATAGTTCATATAGTAAAAACACAACATGCTTTAGATCTTGTAAACAAAAGAGCCAATAGAGATGAATTAGCAGTTTGGGTTTGTAGCAACTTCCTGTAATGCATTGTTTTGGATGCAAAATAATCTTCGGAATGTATAAGTGTGCTGTGCATTAATGTCTAAATGTGAGTTAAAGTCTGTTATTTTAGTATTATTTATATCCTATTTTAGTATTTATTTATATTTTGCTTTTATATTAGTTTTATATTTATTTATATTAGCTTTTTATTTTTATATATTTTTTTTTTTTTTTTTTTTTTAGTTTTAGTAACCTTAGTACTTCAAATAAAACTTTCAGTGAGCTGCCAAAGCAACTTTTCTTATTTTCATTTTTAAAACAGATACAGTAGTTCCAGTCCTTGATTATGACTGGCTGAGCTGCATTCGAAGCCATTGTAAAATACTCTATAAACACACACCTGTGACCTCATTACATCAGTATTATGGCACCGCTGCGTCTGTGTTTTGCTTGGGAGCCATTCTACTATGCTATTCTAACATTGCTGAAGAACTACATTGCATAGCCGAAGGATTATTAATGTGTTATCAATAAATTGTTACTCTTTTGTTGCCTTTTTTTATGTAAATTTATCAGCTATAAGTAGTATCCGTTTGTGACCTGAACCACAAAACCAGGCATAAGGGTCCATTTTTTTAAATTGAGATTTATACATCATCTGAAAGTTTAATAAATAAGCTTTCAATTGATGTATGTTTTTTTGGGGATAGGACAATATTTGGACATTTACAAAATATCTTCATGGAACATGATCTTAATATCCTAATGATTTTTACGTCCAGGGTCACATTTATTAGTAACCCATGAAATCTTGGGAATTATTACTTCATGATTATTACTTTATGAAGGTGTTTTTGTTTTAGTTTTAGTATATAAGTATATTCATTATTTTCAACTGTTATATTATATTATTTAGTTTTATTCAGTTACCAATCATTTTTGTTAACAATACCACTACTAAACTAGAAATGTCTCCGGTTTTAATTTGGGAAATCTGGTCACCTTACAGTACGCCAACTGCAGACTTGAGACGTGACACACTCTGAGAGGCAGAGAAAGAGAGCGAGAGCTGTGAGGCATTGCTGGTCAGAGGCAGTTCATTAGCTTTCTTTTCTGAATTGGAGATGAGGCTGGATTTCCAGTTCCTGTGCAAACTGAAGGCTTGGAGGGAGAAAATATGAAGTAGGAGCAGCATATCAGCACATGCACATTCCTTATTGATCCAGCACACATCATCAGCATTTAAGTCCACCTCTCCCCAGCTAAATCCCTCTGCGGTGACCACTCCACCCATTCCATACCTCTCGGAGCAATCAAGGTTTTTGTGTCAAGTCTATTTTAAAGCACGGGCCACTGAGACCACTGCACTTTAACTAAAGGGGGAAGGGAAGAGGTGTGCTATAGCAGTAGCCGGGGTCGCCCCTCTCTTGTGCAGCCTGCCACTGAAGATTAGAAGTGTGTAGGTAACAGCAGGTTTCTATGTATTTAATTTTAGGGCTGGGCAGTATAGCTAAGAAAGCTATCTTTTGTCATTTCTCTGTGAGTGTTTAATGTGTCACGTATCTCAAAGCCCAAAGCAGGTCCAGAATTTCCAACACAAATGTATTTGATGATTAAATAAACATGATCCAAACAAGCCTAACAGTGTGTACCATATACAAAATGCATGCTTTTTTTTAATTTAGTACTGACCTGAATAAGATATTTCACATAAAAGACATTTACATATAGTCCACGAGAAAATAATAGTTGAATTTTTAAAAATGACCCTGTTCAAAAGTTTACATACACTTGATTCTTAATTACTGTGTTGTTACCTGAATGATCCACAGCTGTGTTTTTTGTTTAGTGCTAGAGTCCGTATGAGTCCATTGTTTGTTCTGAACAGTTAAACAGCCCGCTGTTCAGAAAAATCCTTCAGGTCCACAAATTCTTTGGTTTTTCAGCATTTTTTGTGTATTTGAACCCTTTCCAACAATGACTGTATGATTTTGAAATTCATCTTTTCACACTGACACACAACTGAGGGACTCATATGCAACCATTACAGAAGGCTCAAACGCTCACTGATGCTTCAGAAACACGACGCATTAAGAGCCGTGGGGTGAAAACCTTTGAACAGAATGATGTGTAAATTTTTCTTATTTTGCCTAAATATCATATTTTTTTCATTTAGTACTGCCCTTCAGAAGATACAGAAGATACTTATCTTTTTCCTAGAAGACAAAATAAGTTAAATTTACCCTGATCATCAAATGCAAAAAGTTTTCACCCCCGTCTCTTAATGTTTTGTGTTACCTTATGGAGCGCCAGTGAGCGTTTGAACCTTCCGTAATAGTTGTATATGAGTCCCTCAGTTGTCCTCAGCGTGATCTCAAAATTATACAGTCATTGTTGGAAAGCGATCAAATACACAAAACCAAAGAACTTGTAAGACCTAAAAGATTTTTCTGAAGAACAGCAGGCAGTTTAACTGTTCAGGACAAACAAGGGACTCATGAACAACTGACTAAACAAAAAATAACGCAGCTGTGGATCATTGAGGTAATAATGCAGTATTAAAAATCAAGTGTATGTAAACTTTTGAACTGGGTCATTTTTATAAATTGAACTATTATTTTCACTTGTGGACTATATGCAAACATCTTTTATGTGAAATATCTTATTCAGGTCAGTACTAAATAAAAAAGAACATGCATTTTATATGATCCCTCTTATTTTGGTAAAAAAATTTACAATTTGCAGATTCTGCAGGGTGTATGTAAACTTTTGACCTCAACTGTATAAGTACAGGGGTGATAAGTTCTAAAATCACGAGAAATTTGTCAGAGGTCAGACAGATTTGGCAGAGGAACTAAAGCTCAGGAAGCCAGACACGTTTACGAGAAGCTGCAAAACCACGTGAATGAAAAAAAAACCCCACAATGCCTTTGCTTTAGCAGTAAAGACGCCCCTTTGCTAAGTTAAAAGCTTGTCACTCTACATCCTGAAACTTCAAATAAAATAGCTAAGCTATGTGTTATGAATGTGTTTACTAATACAAAGCCCTTTAATTCTGCTTTCATAAACTTTGACACAGATTTTTCAGCTGAAAATGCTGATCGGGAACAGCTGATCAGGATACAAATATTGTTCAACTGTGTAGGTGATGTATGTTTTCTTAAAACATTAGTATTAGTGTTTTTCTTAGCATGGGTTCCACTTTTATTTGTTTTTAAAAAGCTTGTGTTAATGGAGGACTCTGTCCTCGCTTCTCCTTGATTCCCTTTTTCACAACTCATGACCTTTCACCCCCATAGCACTGCCCAATCAGCAAATAAACCTGGCTGATATACTTTATCTCATAATATTATGTAATATGGGAAAGGATTAGAGAATAATAGCTGCATTTCATGCAACTGTTTGAAATCCTACGGGGCTTTTTAATACCATTTCTTACCTTTTCTGAATTCTAGAAATTGCCATGATTTTTCTTGATCCAAAGGTACAGCAGTACCAAAATTTGACTGTGTCCTGCCGTTTATATGCGTGTGGTGCGGACTAGGGTAGTATCTCATGGGCTGAGCTGTCTTATCCTCACTGGATCACTGACACAGGATCTCCCCGTGCAGAAATAGCCAGAGCCCAAGGGCAATTTGCTGGACTACGGGTGCTTCCGTCAGCCTGTGTTTTGGAAAGTTGGCCTAGTGTTTACAAGAGCCTCTGCGTTCTATTAAAGGTCTCTCACTTCCTATCAGGTGTGTGAGGCCTAGTGATGGGGGTAATGGGGTAAAATTGATGTACTGTACAGAGTCTTTTGACAGCTGGCCCCAGCATTTGACTGTGCTGATGGGCTTTAGGGCTTCTTCGGGGTGAACTGGATTGTGCTCTGTGCATCTTGATTGCACTGACGTGGCTCTAAAATGAGTAGTGCGTTCCCTTGTGACCTCATTTTTTGTTCAGAAGAGTTTATCTGGTCATGTCTTTCAGCACTTCTTCTGTTCGTCTCTGAGTCAGAGTACATTTGTCACACTCAGAAAAATAAAGAGAGCTACAAGACAGCAAATCTGCTTGGTTGGGGGCCCGAGTGAATGACAGGCATTGTTGTGTGGCTGTTTTTAGCCAGAGGAAAATGGCAAAGTGGGCTCCCTGAGGTGAAGCGCTACCGTCTGGATGCGCAGGGAGGAGAACACACGCTCACATTACTTATCCACAAACTCAGCTGGTACTGAAGCAGCACATCTCTCTAGAGCTCGAATCAAAAAAGGTCCCAAAAGCGGCCAGAGTCTTAGGGCAGACTTGCCTGCCAAGGAAAATGCGCCTTATGAAATGGAAAGTCTGAAGTCATTCACAGTATGCCAAAAAAGATTAACCAAGAAATACAGTCCGCACCAAAGTATGGGAAGCATTGGGGTTAGAATTCATGATATCCACCAGGAAGAGATGGGAATGTGGGTGTGATATTGTGTATATTTTCTGAAATTCATTCGCTGTTCACTTTGTGTAAGGGTAGAAGTTCATTTTTTTTTTTTTCTTTTTTAGCCATCAAGAATTAAGTTCCTCTTGAAATGCAGTACATGACCTTGGATGTGTGAGATGAGCTTGATGTTGCACTTCTGAAAAAGTGTGGTAGTGCCTTATACTAGAGCTGGGTTTTGACACAAATTTCATGATTTGATTTGATTCCGATTCACTAGCTTGCAATTCGATTTCAATTCCCAATTATTTTGGATATATATCAAGCACAGTACATGCCAAAGTTTCTGAAAGAAAACAATCTCTCACCTAATGCTGTAAAATATACAGGAGTCAGTTGGTACTACATTGCTGTAATATTGAAGGTTAAAATTGATTTGTATACAAACGCTTTTAAATGACACTGAATTAAGTTTTTATAATAATAAAGTTACAATTACATAATTATATTTCTACTCCAATTTGGTTTTTAAAATATAACCATTTAAATGGTGGCTGTCATAAAAACTTTTATTCAAACATTAATTAAACATTGAAGAACAGAAAAAATTATAATGAACTCTTATATGGTGCATATATTTAGCAAAATGCTCTTCTCTTTAGAGTTAATTTTTCTAGCTGACTAATGAGTTTATGGTCACCGAATATGTTTTTTCTGAGGTAATTGTGACATTACGTGACATTGCGTGATTGAGCGATTACATGAGACAGGATACGGATTTCAGTAATTTTGTTTTAACATACCTTCGAATGTTTATTCATGTTTATTTTGTGCTGAAACTGGTATAATGCAGACGATCAGTTCACGTGCCACTTCTCTTGAACTGAGGCGCTACAGCGATCTGTCACTCCAAATTTGAAATCTGAGACTATCAAAAGCAACAAATCACAAAGCTTATTGCGATTTATTGGATGGGAGGTGCGCTGCAACTGTAGCGTTCAATAACTGAAAACAGACTAGACTAATCGATTCTAGAGAATTTAAGAATCGATTAAAATAGAGAAATCAGTATTTCTTTTTTTGTACCCTATAACATGTCATATATTCATCAAATGTCAGTTCTTTTCAATTTATATATGATTAATGGTTAACAGTAGATCTCAAAAGTGATTATATGACCATGTGCGAACAAAACAATTCTTGATAATGAAACAAACTTAGCTCATCACAAAAGTCCAGAACTTCCAAAACAAAAAATGTACAGATAATTTACTCACCCCCTTGTCATCCAAGATGCTCTTGTCTTTCTTTCTTCAGTCATAAAGAAATTATGTTTTTTGAGGAAGACATTTCAGGAATTTTCTCCATATGGTGGACTCCTATGGTGCGTTATGTGCGTCTATGGTGAGTTAGAACTTCCAAAATGCAGTTTCAGTGTAGCTTCAAAAGGCTCTAAACGATCCCAGCTAAGGAAGAAGGGTCTTATTTAGCAAAACGATTATTTTCGGTTATTTTCTAAATAAAAAAAAAAAAACAATTTATATACTTTTTAACCTAAAATGCTAATTTCTTAGATGTGTGACTCTTTCTCGGCTGGGATTGTTTAGACCCCTTTAAAGCTGCATTTAAACTGCATTTTGGAAGTTCAAACTCATGGGCACCATATATCCAAGTCCACAAGTCACAGTTCTGAAATATTTTCCTCAAAAAACATCTTGGATGACAAGAGTAAATTATCTGTAAATTTTTGTTCTGGAAGTGAACTAATCCTTTGAACAGTAGATGGAAAAGTGGTATTTAGCCAGCATGTTCTCTGCTGGGGACAACAGAGTGCTGACTCATCATATTTGCTGTTTATAGGGCCTCTAAAGAGGGAAGTGAGCTTGAGCTGAGTTCTGTCTTGCAGACATTGTCTGGCAGTGGCCAGAGGAAGCCTTATTCTCATTGCAGCATGTGGATTTTCTGTATGTAGATGCAATTTTTTACTTAATAAGTGGTTACAAGGCTTTTCTGAGAAAGATCAGAAAAAACTTTCTTTTATAAAATGTGTAAATGTAAAGAAGAGTAAAAAGGTTTGACTGTTTGTCCAACCAGTAGAAGACTGTTGTCTAAGCAGTCTTCAAGAAGCCTCTTTATAGACAGTCAGATTGCACTTCATCTTTAATATTTCCAAAGTGTTCGTTTTTCGCAACTCAAACGACAAGGTAATCTATTTACAAGAGCTCAGCGGGGAGCAGCTCTCAATAGCTCTTCTCCTCAGTGTGGAGTCTGATGTTACGTAAAATGCTGTTCTTTTGCTCTGGTTGAGCTTGAGAGGCTCTCTTGGCATGTTTGAGTTCAGTGTTCTTGTCTGGCTCTTGGCTGGGCTCCAGTGCTTAAATCCCTACCTCCCTCCCCAACCACCTCCTCCTCCTCCTCCTCCTCCTCTCATCCCCATCCGCATTTCCCCCTTCGGCCCGTGGCAGCAGGACCAGCCTCTGTGCCACAGATGCCCACAGTTGCTCAGGGCTCTCAACATGGGAACAAAGCATTGGCAGGACCAAGGGAACCCGTCTGTTAGTGTGCTACTCCTCCAGTGCAAAAATCTAAAATTTCAGATATGAAACGCCTCCAAGCAGTAGGATGATCATCCTGCTCCTCTTTCTTTTCTGCTCATGTTCCAAATGAATTTTGTCTTGTTATTCTGAAATTTCTTGTTGTTTTTGAATATTTTATTCTAGGGTAGTATATCGGTACAGTAACATATCGGTTATCTGCTGATATTAGAGATTTTTTTAAATGGATGTTGAATACATATTGACCTACTGTACAGTATGTTGAATATTTCAGTTGTACATGGCAGTTTTTTTATTGTTAACCAAAATAAAAAATGATTAAAAATAGTTTTCAGTAAATAATAAATCGGTACAGTGACATATCGATTATCAGCTGATATTAGAAGTTTTTTAATGGATGTTGAATACATATTGGCCTACTGTACAGTATGTTGGATATTCAGTTGTGCATGGCAGTGTTGTTATTGTTAACCAAAATGAAAATGATTAACAATGGTTTTTGCAAACTAATATATCAGTCCAGTAACATATCGGTTATCGGCTGATATTAGAGATTTTTTTTTTTAAATGGATGTTTAATACATATTGGCATATAGTACAGTATGATGAATATTTCAGTTGTGCATGGCAGTGTTGTTATTTTTAACCAAAATGAAAATTATTAAAATGGGTTTTCGCTAATTTCGCTAATAATCAAGCTGAAAAAATATAAAGTTTACATATATAACTAAAGTTAAAGTACTGAAATTACTGAAATAAAACTGAATATAGAACTATATATTAATATTTAGAAATATAATTTTTTTTTTAACTAATGCAAATGACAAAAGAACAACCAAATTACTAAAACTAAAAAGAAAGCTGAAAACCTAAAGATAAAATCTAATTCAAAATATTAAAATAACAGTAAAAATGTTTTTGGTATTTTCTTTTCAGTTTATTTGGTTAAAGTAGGAATTTAATAAATAACATAACACAAAAACAATTATCGGCTTATCGGTTCAGACCAGAATTTTAAATGTCAGACAAGTTTAAACACCTCGAGCCTTGACAGATTTACATTACTCTAGAAATACCTCCAAACCACTTAAATAGAGGTTCCTCCTGTGCACTGTAACGCCCCTCACATCAATGCCACACCAGGCTTGGCAAGGCAGAAAGTTACACAATGAGGTATGCAACCGGCTCCAGGGGACAAGTTGAATGCTCTTTAAATCATTGTGTAGCAAGGTCAGCGTGGGGTCCAGGAAGGTCAGGCTTTTCCACCCAGGCCTGTCACCTCATATTGATCCGCTCGTCATTCGTCGGGGCCCGCTCGGCGATTCCGCCCCCCGTGCCGTGTCTCCGTCGGCACCCACGTCCATCGGGGAGTTCTGGAGCTATGGCTGGGCATGGGAGTGCCAGCCAATCCCCTCCCCTGGCTCCCCCATCCTCAGCCGGAATCAAATCCCAGGCGGGCCCCCTCCCTGTTGCCCCGTTTCCAGTTGAATTGCCCTCATTCTTCTCAGGGAGCCTCTCGGGGGACGGCTCCAGCCGTGCATGGCAATGAGATGCCTGAGCACTCAGCTACTGCACCTCCCATGCTCATAACACTCACACCTGGGATCACCATTTCATTTCAGCGTCCCCGTGAAATGGAAAGGTGATCTTAATCTCTCTCTCGCTCGATTGCTCTCCTTCCATTTCTTCAGATCTTTAAAGGGATAGTTGGCCAAAAATGAAAATTCTGTCATCAATTACTCAGCCTCATGTCATTTCGAACCTGTATGCCTTTCTGTCTTCAGTGGGACACAAAAGAAGATATTTTGAAAATGTCTCAATGGCTTTTTTTTGACCATACAATGAAAGTCAATAGGGTCCAAACTTTTTATTTATTGTGTGGGTAAAAACAGATGAAACATTCTTTAAAATAAGAATGTCTTTCCAAACCTTTATGACTGACTTTCTTATGTGGAACACAAAAGAAGATATCTTTAAAGAAATTTTTAAAGAAATCTCAGTGTTTATTTTTTTTTTTTTTTTTGGATCATACAATGAAAGTCAGTGGGGTCCAAACTTGTTTTTATTTATTGTATGAATAAAAACAGATGAAACATTCTTTAAAGTAAGAAATGTCTTTCCAAACCGGTATGACTGACTTTCTTCTGTGGAACACAAAAGAAGATATTTTTAAAGATATCTCAAGGTTTTTTTTTTTTTTTTTTTTTTTGGACCATAAAATGAAAGTCAATGGGGTCCAAACTTGTTTTTATTTATTGTATGGATTAAAGCAGATGAAACCTTCTTTAAAATAAATGTCTTTCCAAACCGGTATGACTGACTTTCTTCTGTGGAACACAAAAGAAGATATTTTGAAATATCTCAACGTTTTTTTATTTTTTTTTTAATTGTATGGGTAAAAATAGATTAAACGTTTGTTAAAATAAGAATGTTTTCTCAAACCTGTATGCCTTTTATTATTATTATTATTTTTGTATTTAGTCCATATAATGAGCGTCAGTGGGGTCCAAAGTTTTTTTTTTTTTTTTTTTCAATTTATTGTATGGATAAAAACAAATGAAACGTACTTCAAAATAATAATTTCTTTTCAAAACTGTATGGCTTTTTTCTGCGGACCACAAAATGTCTCCCTCATGCAGTTATAGTCAGTGGGGTCCAAAGTTGTTTTTATTTCCTGTATGGTTAAAAACAGTTCTTCGGAATATCTTCTTTTGTGTTGTGCAATAAAGGGAAATGCATACAGATCTCTTGTTCTGTGTGTTTGATCAAACTGAGAACAGGCCATGGCAAACAAATGGTATTAAAACTAAACTTTGTCCATAAACAATATTATTACATATAAGTGTTGTGTGAAAATTCTTTTGTTAGGGTCTCCAGGGTAAGACGCTGACGGTATACTTCATTAGATAAATCACACCGATTTGATGAGGAACATTTGTGCTGTTTGGAGGAAAACAGATCTAGAATTAGTCATCGTTACTCTTGCCTCGCGTATCAGCTTGGCACTGTTAACTACAGTTGGCGATACACCATCCTCCATCACAACCTCTTGATTAAGTGTTAATCAATTGGAGCTAAGATAGACAAATTGTGCCTAAATGTTAACCTCATGGTGCTGTACTCAATTATGCTAATAATCTGTTCATTTGATGGTTAATGAAACAACTGAGACCTTGCTCTTGGTATTGATTTCCCATTTGGAGCTCTCTTAAGGGACAAGGTTAGTTAGGCAAGAGGTTGGCTCATTTATCTGATCTAATGATCAATGTCTCCGAGTGATATGCTTACACAATAAACACGAGCGTGATGACAGCTTCTTGGACGCAAACAAATAGCCGGCTGTTGAACAGCGAGTACCCTGGTCAACTGCGAAACGTCGCATGTCAATCCAGAAGGACAATAACCCTCTGAGCTCCAACTTGAGTTGCCATGGCAACATTATCTCAGCCCACCACTACCTGGAGCCATTGGACATCCTGATCACAATATCAATCCAATGCACACGGATTAGCTTGGAAGCACGCTTCGTCAATGACACGAGCGTAGGGTAAAAATTGTATTTTGCCTTTAACTACACATAAATAAGAGTCTTTTCTTAGCGAAGCCAGAAAGCTTGTTAAATACAGTGAAGCTGCTAATGGCTAATATGGATGCTATATATATATACAGTAGTGTTGATCTCTGCACTTAAATTACTGATGGAAATTATCATTGAAGTTGTTTTTTTTTTTGTTAGCAGTTATGGCGATAAGATTACAGTCAGCAAGATAATGGCTAAAAAGACAGAAGTACATAAGTAAAGGACGTTTCTTATGCTCACCAAAGCTGCATTTATTTAATCATATTATGATTATAACTAATATTTTGAAAGGTATTACAATTTAAAATGTGATTTATTTTTGTGATGGCAAAGCTGAATTGTTTTCAGTGTTACATGATCCCTTAGAATTCATTCTAATATGCTGATTTGATAATAGTAAGAAATGTTTCTTGTTCGCCAATGTTAAAAAACAATTGTGCAATTTTTTTTTTTCTCCTCAGGACGCAAAGAAATTTGCAATATTTTGTAATATTATACATTTCTTTACTTTCACTGTTGATCAATTTAATGGTTTCTTGCTAAATAAAAGTATTAATTTTCTTTATTTACTAAAAAAAAAACACTAACCCAAAACTTCGGAAGCCCATTTCCATCACTGAATAAAAAAAAATAATAAATAAAAACTAGGTAATTATGACTTTATCTCACGATTCAGATTTTTTACCTCAGAATTATGTGATATAAACTCACATTCGCTAGTTAAAAAATCAGAATAGTGAGATTTCAATTTAATTTTTAGTTCTTTTTTCTCGCAATCGCAAGTGTTTAAATCACACAATTCTGTCAGAATTGCATGTTTATATCTTGTAATTTCAAATTCATGTCTCAGAATTGGAGTTTATATCCTAAAATTCTGGCAATTGCGAGTTTATATCTAATTTCTTAGAAAAAAAAATCAGAATTACGAGTTTGTATCATGCAATTCTAAGAAAAAAGTCACTGTATATCTCACAATTCCGACATAATTTCTCAGAATTTAGTTTATATCGCAAAATTCTGACTTTAACTTGCAATTGCGAGTTTATATCTCACAATTCTGAGAAAAAAAGTCAGAATTGCGAGCTAATATCACGCAGTTCTTAGAAATGAAGACAGAATTGCAAGTTGATATCTTGCAATTCTGACTTTATTTCTTTATTATTTCTTTCATTTATTTCTTTATTTCTATTTCTCTTATTCTTTATTGTTTATATTGCGAAATTCTGACTTCCTTTCTCAGAATTGTTTATTCTGTCAATTCTGACTTTATAACTCGCAATGAGTTTATATCTCAATTCTGAGAAACAAAAAAAAATTTAATTTTGAGTTTGTATCATGCAATTCTGAGAAAATAAGTCAGAATTGCGAGATGTAAACTCGCAATTGCAAGAAAAAAGTCTGTTACCTTTTTTATTCTTAATTAAGTGATGAAAACCTTCCATACAAAACCTTTCACAAATTGTTAAAGTAAAGTTTTGATACGTCTCACATTTTTCCAAATATTGGAAAATTTAGTTACAGTTTGGTCTGTTACTGTTTGACTGTTGTAATTTTTTAGACTAAAATTATTGAATATATCAAAATGTTGGCTAAAATTTTGTGAAAGCACAACAACTATGACTAAAACAATATGTAAAAGTGAACACTGCCTGTAAAAGCATAAAAAAGTTGATTCATCCGGTGGACCGTAGTGTTGTCTCATCTTTACCAGAATGAGTTCAGCCCAAGTGCTGAGTCGAGATCTGGGCTTCATTTCCTGCCGCCCATGCCAGGAGTGAAGTGTAACAGAGATGTTTAAAGCGTATCTGCTTTGCTTGCATTCCATCATGTGCTGCTGCTAAAATAATAAGTGCACGGGTTACTTCAGGACACCTCCCTCTGAGCCACAATCGCATTGTTGTGATTGGCTCTTTCGTGAGGTTCCCTTTTCTAACAACTCCGAAAGCCACACTGACCGTGTTTGCAACACTCCTGTGCGGATCGTAGGAGCATGCGTCACATCTGAGAAAGTCATTTTGACAGGCAGAGATTTATGTTCACTCTTTTCCATCTCCAAGACAAGTCACCTATCTGTCTGTTTGTGTGCGAGCTTGTCCCATCCGACAGCCGAAACCCAAACAAACATGAGGAAACATGAATATTGCATTTCCCAAGATGCTCATGCGTCTATTACTGCGCCTTTATGGTGTTAAACATGGTAAATTGAGTAGACGGGGGGAGAGAAACTGTCTCGGTGGGAGTGCTGGAGCGTCTCATCTCCCCACCATGCAGTGCTCCAAGAGCCATATTAACTAGTAATCAGATTCCACCAGTTCATTAAAGCTGTCTCCTTGTGCATCCCTTGGATGTTGAGGGAGGTGGCCACTTTTTTTCATGTGTGAGTCTGGTAGAGGAATGCCCACTGTAAAGCACAGAGCCGTAACAAGGCAAGAGTCTTTGTTCCGAGTCTCAGACGCCTGAGGGGAGTTTGCACAAAGACGTGGATTCTGTTAGAAAGTCTTGTCATTTGTGTGAATTTACAAGAAGAGAAATGTCAGGAGACTCTGATAGCAGCGACAGCCTTGATTGCGCGCATGTATGTAGATGTATGTGTGTGTGTGTCTGTGTTGCTAGCATAGCTCTACCCTACAGGCATGCAGCAGATTGACTAGGTCCCCCTTTACACCTGGCATTAATGTGTTTCCAGTGAACAGAAAACACTGAAAACAACAAAAGGTGGCCTGGGATGGATTTTGATGAGATTTAGAACATCATTAAATTCAAGTATTTTAGGAACTGGCATCTTGATAACCAACAAAGTCATTACTGATGGTTTTTTTTCTGCAGCAAGACTACAATGGACTATTTTAATGTCTTTACTACCTTTCTGGACCTTGAACGTGTCAGTTGTGTTGCTGTCTATGCAGGGTCAGAAAGCTCTTAGATTTCATCAAAAATATCTTAATTTGTGTTCTGAAGATGAACGAAGGTCTTATGGGTTTGGAACGACATGAGAGTGAGCAATTAATGACAGAATTTTAATTTAACTACCATTAAATATAATCCTGTATGTCACATTGAGTTGTTCAAGCAATGCTTTCACCATGTTAGAAAAGGACAACTGACACTGCTTCTGTGATTCGCTCAGCATTATCTAATTATTTATTGACTCATTTTATCTTTTCGAAGAGACCACTTTTCCCCTTTTCTTCTTTTTTCTTTAAACCCATTGCTTAAATTTAATGGCTAATTAAAAATTATAATTATATAATTATATCTTATATCGTATAATTATATCTTACATATAACTTTTTTTTTTTTAGCAGTTACAGTTATAGGGTACAACAGGGCTAAAGACACCTTTGATATTATTTTACTCTAAACCATTAGATGGCAGAAAAACTCAGCGTAGCACTTTCCAAAACATCCGCTTTTCAGGATACACGTGCAAATTTGCCTGATCTTTGTTGCGATCACGGCCAGCAGCACAAAGTCGATTCTGTGCTTACTTGATCTAATATTTGGTGTTTTTAAAAATGTTATATATTCAAGTAGCAAAGGAGAATCACTAAAATTTTTGAATATATCTTAAGACAAATGTCTTAATGATTTTCAGTTTTGTTTAAGGTAAT
The DNA here is from genome assembly GCA_036247105.1 of Cirrhinus mrigala. Classification (NCBI taxonomy): domain Eukaryota; kingdom Metazoa; phylum Chordata; class Actinopteri; order Cypriniformes; family Cyprinidae; genus Cirrhinus; species Cirrhinus mrigala. The sequence goes on from CM070015.1 coordinate 20,701,399, forward strand.
TAAAGCAGCAGTTTTTAAATAACAAAAGAATATGTAAAAGTATGGTGACTGGTAATTGCCCTTTCTGTTGGGGCTAAAAGGCACAATAATTAACATGATAATTAATAGAAGGCTGACTTTTTTCATTTGTTGACATGACATTGTTAGATTCAAATGTTAAATATCATATATTATGTTGGGTGTCTTAGAGATAATCACCATGTTTAGAATGAAACCATCATATATAAAAACATGATATTAATCATATCATATAATAAAATATCATTTGTTGTTACTACTGTAAATCTATATTCAATTGCAATAGGATCTCCTTCAGTGCTTTCAGAGTCTTTACATTTTAAAATGATTCTGTATTTTAAAGCATGTTTTAAATTAACATTTTAATGACAATATATATATTGAACAAAAATGAATTCTTTTATTTATCAAAATAAGCTGAAAATTGTACAAACTTTGCTAAAGTGATTATTTTGAACAAGTATTAACTTAGACATTACTAAAAAAAAAACCAAAACATTATTTTAGCTAAAGTAGTATTTGTATCAATACTATGTGCCCCCCTTGCCACCTCATACATTTATGAGATTTTTTACACAGAATGAACATCTTGTATGATTTATTTTCACACAAAATCTGTTGTTCCATAAATGTTCAATACAAATGTATATATTTTTCTGCAATCATGCACTTTGGGCGTAGGAAAAAGCATGTTTTTTCTTAGGGTGTGCATTTAGCCCCTGTTAAGCTATTAGATTGCTGAATGAAGGCTAATGAAACCACAAAAGATAAATGTTTAATTCAACCATTTTTTACCTTCAGATATATAATATGACATGATATCAGATTTATATATAGGAAGACTGTGCACTCCTATTACTTATGAATGGGAGAAAGTGCAACACCCAATATGGTGAATAAGCCCCGCCCTCTAAACGAAAGAGCAAATCGTTTAGTAGAACCAGGCAGCATTCGCAAACTTGCGAAACTTTAATTGCAAGCTTGATGAACAGTTTTGGAGAATTTGATGTTTCCCCATTCAAAGAGATAGGAGCTGCACTTGATGTTTCAAAGATGGCCGCCGAATGAAATGACTTGTTTAAAAGGTACTTTGGTGATATATAAGTATAAATCATAAATAAACATTTTGATTGATTGTTTTTTGTTTATTTTTAACCAGGCACAGAATAGAGTAACCACAACATATTGTCTGAGCTGATGGAGTAGCTTTGGGATTTAAGGAGGATAGAATTATTGGTGTTTATTCACATAAAAACATACTTGATACGGTATTTATTCTGTATTCTCTCAGCACTGACATGATGTAGTGTTATGGCTTTCTTGCTATGCTACATTCTGTGTCACTCACTCTTCACAGCCATTTAGGTGTAAAATCCCAGTCGAAATATGGCCCAGACGCGTTTGTTTACCCTCGGCCATAAACCTGAACTGTTTACTAACTGCATACCGTGATGACATCATTGCCTGTTGCATTGTAGCCTGCGCTATTGTTCGGAGCTTGCTAGGTCTGACTCAATCACGGAAAAGGTGAGAGGAGTCACACGCAGCAGCTTTCTCATGCCTTTCTCTTTTTCTCTCTCTCTCTTTCGGCTTGTAGACGCCATCAATAACAGGATGTTAATGCTAGACGGAATGCCTGCAGTCCGAGTCAAAGCAGAACCTCTGGAATCTGAGAGAGGGGTAAGAGAACAGTTGTTTTTCATACAATTTTTGTCCTAACCTCCCATCTGCACTCCTGTACCACCCTCTACTTCTTTCACCCCTCACACGCCCACCCCCTCGCTGTGATACCCCTAATTACTCCCAGACGCTTGTGTGTGTGTTTGTGTGTGTGCAGAGCAGCCCTGATGTGGAGAGCCACAGCTGGAGCAGGAATGCTCCCAGGGCTTGTAGTCAGGGCCACTGCAGCCAGGGCAGCCATTTTGGCAGGGCTCAAAGCACAGATGCAGAGATACTGCTGTAGGGAGTCAGACTCTCTGTTTTGTCATTATTTCTTCATATGTTGCTTACTTAAGTGCACATGGACTGTATATGATCATCCAGGCTTACCTCCAGGCACTATTAGAGTCTCTCTCAGGGGTTTGCAAACTGGGGTCCAGGGACCCCCAGGGGCCCACAAGAGAGTGCTACACTCTCAGAAACAGCCCTAAAATCTTTCAGAAATGCTCCACAGAAAAAAATACTAAGCTATTTTCAAAGGTACTTTCAGAAGGTAATAATGTTTGCACTTTAGGTACTAACATGCACCCTTTGGGGATAAATATGGTACAACGGTGTGGCTTTTGAAAAGGTACCACCCCAGTGACAGTTTTTGTACTTTTTTTTTTTCTGAGAGTGTAGGACGTCTCCGAAGCATTTTAGAACGATTTATTCCCCCCCAAAAGATATTCTATGTACTGTATAATTTAGGACTGTCAATTAAAAACTATTTTATCAAATAATACTGAAAAAAGTCACAGTTTCCACCAGAATATTAAATGCACAACATTGTGCGGTATCATGCGACACTGAAGGCTGAAGTAATGGCTACTGAAAATTCAGCTTTGCCATCAGGGAAATAAATTACATTTTACAATATATTTGGATAGAAAGCAGTTATTTAAAATTGTTATAGTATTTCAAAATATTGTTGTTTTTACTGTATTTTTAATCAAATAAATGCAGCCTTTGTGAGACTTAAACACCCAGGATGTTTCATTCTTTCTTCAGCCGTAAAGAAATTAAGGTTTTTAAGGAAAACACTCCAGGATTTTTCTTCCTATGGGTTGAAGGTCCAAATTGCAGTTTCAATGCAGCTTCAAATGACTCTACACAATCCCATCTGAGGAATAAGGGTCTTATCTAGTGAAACGATCTGTCATTTTCTAAAACGAATAAAATTTTATATACTTTTTAACCACAAATGCTTGTCTTTGAAACTGCAGTTTGGACCTTCAACCCATTAACGTCTTTAATAAAAAATTGACCCCAAGCTTTTGAACATTATTGCATCTTAAAAAAAAAAAAAAAAAAAAAATATATATATATATATATATATATATATATATATATTTTTTTTTTTTTTTTTTTTTTTTTTTTGTTAAAAGCTTAGGCTTAAAAGCTAAGGCTGTAGTTTTAACACTAAGCTTTTGTTAAAAGCTTAGTGTTAAAAGCTAAGGCTGTCAATAGAATAAAATAACCCTGGTTAATCTAACAGATTCCAATATTCATCTGTTTCAGTAACAAATGTATTTATATTTTAAAAAAGTGGCCCCTCACAAGGGGATCATCATATGCCATGGTCCTTGGCATCAAATAGTTTGAAATCCCTGAACTATATACAGCTGCAATCAAAATCATTCAACCCCCTTGACCTACAAGACATTTTGCTGCAGAGAACAAAATTTTGTGAAAAGGAAGTTTATTAATACACATTTCTGGGAACACAAGTTGATGAATAATGGGGAAAAAAACAAACTGGCTCTAAACGTTCATGATTCAACCCCCAGAAGGATTTGGTGCAGGATCTTTTATTCTTTTAAACCACCAATAAACACTGCTTGAAAGTGCTTAGAAGCTTCTGTCACCTCTCTACTGCAATCTTGGCCTCTTTCTCGCCTGAAAAATCTTCCAAATCACTCATAATCTTTGGTTTTCACTTTGCCACTGCTTTCTTCCAATTCAACCAAATGTTTTAGTGAGAATTCAATCTGGAGACTCAACAGGCCACTCAAGAACATAGTATGACTGATCCCTGTACCACACATAAGTAGATTTGGATGTATACTTTGGGATGATTGTCCTGCAGGAAAGTCCATTGATCATCAGCTTCAGTCTTTGCACTAAATGCTTCATAATTCTTGACAAAATGGCCTGATACTTCAAAGAATCCATGATGTCTTTCATACAGTCATGTTTTTCACTTTCTGCTACAGTAAAACAACCCCATAACAGGACCAGCCCACCTCCATGTTTGACGATGCAGATGGTGTTCTTCTGCTTATAAGTTTTGCCTTTTTTGCACCAGACATACAGCTGATCCATAGGTCCAAAAAGTTCCACTTTGGTCATATCACTTCATAAAACCTTCATCCAGAACTCCAAAGGTCTATCTAAATGAATTTTAGCATGCTCAAGTCGACCTTTTTGTTCTTTTTGGTCAAGAGTGGTATTCGGCAAGATGCCTCAACATGAAGACTTTTCTAGTGTTCTTCTTATACACAACATTGAAATATTTTTCCTCCTTTTGTCAGGTCATCTTGCAAGTCTTTGGCTGTACATTGCAGGTTTTTCTGAGTTGCTCTGGTCAAGCGTTTTATGTTATCATGCTTTTTTTGTTCAACACCCTGAAAGGTTTTCTGGTACAACACACTTTGTACTAAGGAATAATGCGGCCAGCTGTGTCTCTAGGAACTAATGTATTGGTAATCTTCATATAGCCTTAGACTTTCTAGTATAATAAAACTATTTCTTCTCTATAGCTTTTGTGATAGCTCTGCTGACCTTACCATTCAGCACATGCATGGGCTAACTGTATGTATGTGTAACAGCCCAAGCTAATTTAGTTTTAAGCTAATTTTAGAGTTTCTAAAGGCTTAAATTTGTTTTAAGACAATTTGATTTCCTACCATAAAAATAAGTTACTTAAAACAGCGATGCTGAAAAGGGTTGAATAGTTATGACATAGCTGTGTTGTTAACAAATCCTGTAACTCAAAAACATTACATTATATATTGACATTATCACTTTTAATATGCCAGTAAACTGTTGTAAATGCAATTTTTATAAAGTCCTGGATTTTCGGAAAAGCTTGTATTTGTGAAGTACTGCAGTCGTTGGGGGTTGAATAATTTTGATTGCAACTGTAACTAACCTGTTAGCATTATCATTAAGCTTTTGACTCAGGATTGCATGGCTTGGCATATAAAGTTGATTTTTTGCCATGAAAGTACATGAACATATTGACCAGACACATTGTAAGTAATAGAGTAATTCAGTCGTTCATTCTGATACACTGTTCAGTGAATTGCTCCGCATTATTTGCTGAATTAAAGAAAAGCACAAAAGCGGATATGGATAGATGCACGATTTTCTTGGAGAGAGAACTTGTGAATAGTTGCGTCTGAGAGCCAACGACGTACCCTTGTTGTGTTCTACTTCACAAGCCAGCATAGCAACACCTTGTTTCCTTCCTGTAAAAGCCTGGTAGACATATTTATCCATATGTGTCGAAATACTGCCAAGCGCCAGGAAGTGTGCAACCTACACAATGACTCTTTGAAGTGCATCTCATCGCTCAAACATGGTCGTCGTTCTGGTGGCCACCTGCCAAGACCTTGCTGAGAATGGTTTGCCCCAGTTAATACCCTCACCAGCTAGACCGATATCTCACGCAGGATCCCCAAATAAAGTGAAAGTCATCAAAGAGCCAAGGTGGAAAGTACGGAAGAGAGAGCGGTTGAGGTTTAAAAACACTCCTACAGAAACTGACGTTCAAACAAGAACAGGAATCTACATGCAAAACGGCTTTTTATCACCTCAAAGCCTTTGATTTACGTTTTATTCCATGAAAGCTCTGGTACGTCATAGTTCACAGTTTCAGTTTGCTATTGTTTACAGTTTCATCCGATTTTCTTTTCGCATTTTATCTTGAAAACAGTGTACAGCCTAATGGATCAGCCAGCGATACCATCTGAATAATCATGAGCACCTCATGAGTGCAGTTCTTGATTATTTGCCGTTTTTATCTTCAAGTGCTTCGAACCTGCCTTTGAGCAAAATGAAAATGCAGTGAAACAAAATTCAGAGCTCTACAAGGCCAAATTGACTACAGTGTAAAGAGGAGAGATGAGATCTATTTGAGAAGGAGGTTTGTCTCAGTGGAGCTGCAAAGACCTGAGGCTACATCGGCCGCAGGCACAGATCCGCACGATGTCCTATATACACACAAACAAAAAAAAAAACGTACTCGCTATAAAGCCTCTTAAGCATACCCTAAAGGGTACCTCACAAAATTCAATAGAACTAGAGCGAGGGTTCACTACAGACAAACACTAGTGAGTGATCTTTTTCAGCAGGAAATATGGAGGTTGCATTACTGCTCCAAGGGTTTTTTGAAGGAACTGACCAGAAATGTTTCGTCCCTTTTGCGAGGAACAACAAAGGATCTCTTAGGTATTACCGAGGCAGGTTTTTCAATTAGACAGCGAGCCTGTTAAGTATGATGCTGATTGGTCATTAGCAGCACCTCCCTTCCCTTTCATACAACCCTCATTAGTAGGTTGCTGATTGCATGCTATGCTAATAGAAATTCACTCACTGGGTTTGATTACCACCCTGTCTGTGCAGCTGTGCAGCATTTTTCCAAGACTAAAATACTAAAACTCACGAAAAATTGGACTATTTATTACAAAAAAATAACGTAATGGTCAAATTACACGCATTTCCTATATAATACGTAAGCAGAAGGGTTATTAGTTAACTTGTGATCATGTAAATGGACATTAAATGACATGTATCATCTGAATCAAAAGACACTGTATATAACATTTACTCTAGGGCTGTCACTAACGATTATTTTGGTAAACGAGTAATTGGGCCAGTTATTCTGATGAATAATATGCAACAAGGGAATGATAATTAGATCAAATAATGTATCAAAAGCAAGTAATCATATGGTTTTACTGAACAAGACTGTTAAAATATGTTATGTATTATAAACAATAGAATATGCATAATAACAAATTACTGCAGAGGGCGCCAACGGCCTGACTGATTGTTTTTACACTTTACTACATGATCTAATCCTTGTTAAATATTGACTAAACAACATGTAATTAAAATATCCACTCAATCTTTAATTATTGGCCATTTTCTTACGACAGAAATGCTACAGCCACTGTCATTTCTTGAATATGTAAACATCAAAACGTGTAAACTCGAAGTGAGGGGATGGAGAACTTTTATTTTGAAATTGCCATGAACAGTTAACGTAGATGAGAAAGATAGTGACGTATTTTCCTGTGTTTGCATAGGTTTGTAAACGGTTTACTTTGCGTCCCCAGATGAATGTTATAATAAACCCAAACTCAGCAATATGCAGAGATGGAGTTTAAGACGTTCCACACATGTAAATAACACTTCGTGTTATCATAACGGAGCCACATGTAAGTAACCTACACGCATATAAACAAAGCGTATGTTCAGTATTAAACCTGCTTAGCATATATTTATTTTATTAAATCGTACTGTTTATGAATTTGCAATGACATTACTTTATTATGTTTTTAAACGAGTTTAATATATCACGCAGCCTTGGAAAATGGTGTAATAATTGTATTTCATGGATTATCGTCCGTGGAATGCGCCACTCTGCAAATTGCAGTCGAGGATTTTTTTTTTTTTTTTTTTAATTCGAGTACTCGAATTGAATCGAGGAGTTGTGACAGCCCTAATTTACTCATAATTTTTACCTGAATCTTTACAAAAAAATGTTAGAAATATGGCTGAGCTGCAGGGAACACTGTATCACTACTTTACCTTATCTTGTACTGGACCCATGAAGACTGAACAAAAAGGATATGTCTGTTATGGTTTTTAATTGTTTACGCATGTTTATGTGTTTGTTTAATAACGTCTTGCTAATTTTTTTGTTTTAGAATATTTTTTATTAAATAATTATTTTTTTAACAACTTTTTCATTATTAAAATGTTAAAAATGCTGTGGAGTTGGGGGAAAAGATTATCTGTGTTACAAATGTTAAAGCCACACGTTTTCAAATGCAAAACGTAAATCTTTCAGCTGACCCACAAGAGAAGACTGACTTGTAGATATTTACAGACCCTATAATCCCATGATAGCCTTACCAGTCAGTTGAGTAGAGCTGTGAAAAACTTCCATTGTGCTTTTTGTTTAGCGCAAAAGCTCCTGAAAGAGACTAAATCACCATTCATGTCAGCACTGTCACACTTTGTAGAAAGGAGTCTCTTTGTTCTAAAAGTACTGCTCCTTTCCCTGTCCAGTCCAATCAGTATTGTGACCCTGACCTTGAGGTCATGTGTCCTGACCTGTGACATTGCCCTCTGAATCCTGAATGACCAAACCTGGGTTTTCAAGGGGTCATGTCAGCATATTTAATTGGCTGACATTTGTTTGTTTTTAGATTCAAATGCAGTTATATTGTACCGCATACTGCTGATTCATGGGTCGGTAGTGCTCAGAGTGACTCCACGTGTCCTGAGTAAAAATAGTATGAGCTCAGGGGGGAAACTGTAATTTGCTGCAGGCCCACTCAGTCTGCATAAAGAAAAGTGAGTCTATAAACAAAGTCGAGCTGTGATTCTGCAGCAGACCGTTTATCACATCTGCCGTCGCAATTCGAGAACTTTTCCCCTCGGTTTAATGAGCTGCTCTGTCATGATTAGCCGCCTGCTCAGGAGCGATCATTTCACTGCATGCACTTGCAGCAGAGAGGAACGCTCTGTCTGCTAGCACTTTATTTATGCTGTTTTCTTTGGGCAGATACCCATGTGGAGTTGACAGGTCCTGTCTCCATGAAGATGTTCGTTTAGATGAGAAAGCTACGTTTCATCCGTGTTCTAGACTACAAGTGTGATGTAAAGGTTGATTTACAAACAAATTACTTCTTTTGTTTAATGTTTTTAAATGAAGATTCACTAAACAGTCTGCAAACCCGTGTTGAATCCGACTCTTTCAGTTAGTGAATCATTTACTTGTTCAAAGAGTTTTTAACCCGGTTTGAGTCTGGCTCGTTCAGTCAGTGAATCATCTACTTGTTCAAACCATTTTTTCAATGAAGATTCATAAAACAGTCTGCAAACCCGGTTTGAATCTGACTTCAGTTAGTGAATCATTTACTTGTTCAAACCATTTAAAAAAAAATGAAGATTCTCAGAACAGTCTGCAAACCTGTGTTGAATCTGACTCGTTCAGTTAGTGAATCATTTACTTGTTCAAAGAGTTTTTAACCCGGTTTAAATCTGGCTCTTTCAGTCATTGAATCATTTACTTGTTCAAACTGTTTTTTTTAAATGAAGATTCACAAAACAGTCTGCAAGCCCATGTTGAATCCGACTCTTTTAGTCAGTGAATCATTTACTTGTTCAAACCATTTTTTTAAATGAAGATTCACAAAACAGTCTGTGAACTTGGTTTGAATCTGACTCTTTCAGTTAGTGAGTCATTTACTTGTTCAAACCATTTTTCTTTCTTTCTTTCTTTCTTTCTTTCTTACTTTCTTTCTCTTTCTTCTTTTTTTTAATGAAGATTCACAAAAAAGACTGCAAACCTGGTCTAAATCTGACTCTTTCTGTCAGTGAATCATTTACTCGTTCAAACTGTTTTTTTTTTTTTTTAAATGAAGATTTGCAAAACAGTCTGCAAACCAGGTTTGGATTGACTCTTTTAGTCAGTGAATCATTTACTTATTTAAACCGTTTTTTAAATGAAGATTAACAGAACAGTCTGCAAACTTGGTTTGAGTCTGACTCTTTCAGTCAGTGAATCATTTACTTGTTCAAACATTTTTTTTGTTTGTTTTTAAATGAAGATTCACAAAACAGTCTGCAAACCTAGTTTGAATCTGACTCTTTCCATTAGTGAATCATTCAGAGCCATTACAGAATTCGCAACTGACTCCCCCACTGAATCGTGAATCATTTTCCAGTCAAATTTGAAATAAATAGAAGTGTTGTTTGTAATAAAAGATAGACATTGCAAAACATTTTTTCCCTCTAATAAATGACATTAAAGAAGTCCTCTTTGTATCTTTGTTTAACGGTATATTTTAATAATTTTTTTAGTATTTGTAAAATGTATACTTATATGTATACGTTTTACAAATGTTTAATTAAATACTTACAAATTAATTTGTATTAAAAAGATTTCTTAAATGTATTAACTGAGATATATATAGAAATATATATGCATTTAATAAAAAATTCTAAATCAAACATTAATCAACATTTAAGTCAGAAATTAAATTAACAAAATGAAATTAAATTAACAAAATGAACACCACATTCATTTATTTCTTTCTTCTTTACAGTCACCCAAAGTGCACGGCTATCCTGATATGGAGGCTGTGCCACTTCTGCTCAGCAAAGTGAAGGCGGAACCTCCAGAAGACCTGCTTTCATCCGAGCAGTTCCAGACCCAGACAGAGCCCGTGGACCTGTCCATCAACAAGACAAGGACGTCATCTCCTTCATCCAACACCTCACCCATTACCTCAGCCTTCTCTCCATCTTCCTCTTCATCGTCGTCACCTTCCGTCATCACCTCAGTCTCCTCGGGAATGCCCTCCGTTTTGACACCCGGGCCCTTGGTGGGCTCTTCTCATGGAGTTAGAGGCCAGCAATTTTTGCACATCATCCACCCCGTCCCTCCTTCCAGCCCCAGCAAACTCCCCAGCCAGGTGCACCGTATCCCTGTGGTGGTGCAGTCGTTGCCCCTCATGTACACCACAGCCGTACGCTCCCCTTCAACCCTCAACTCCACCATCATGTTACCTCTCCTGGACGAGGTCAAGTGCCAGGGCACAGGTGAGGACATCTTTCTGGATTGTTTATTTTATTGTAGTTAAAGTGTGTTGATTCCTTCTTACTCTATATTTTTGTCGGTCAGTACAAATATCAAGATGCATTTAGTTGAGAAGCAAAATGAACATTAAGTTAAAGCTCAACAAAGAAAAAAATATCTGCCAAAGGAGTGAGAAAAATAAACTTAATTACATTTTCAGAAAATAAGACTTAATTATCTTTGAAGTAAATGCATCTTCATTTAAGAGTGTTTAGATATTTGTAGTGAAAAACAAGACAAAATGTGCTCAGTGAAAACATAATTTTTGCAGAATAAAAAGGTTGGAGGTTTGCAAGTGGGAATAACTTCACAGTTTGAGAATTACTTACTTGATCACCGGTGTGCCCCTGGGTGAAGCACTTAACATCAGCCTGCCCCGAAGGGAATGTTGAAATCTTATGAAATTGTGATCACAGGGGAAAATAAATCAGCTGGAATGGGGAAAAATGAAAGCTGATTAAAAGCATCTGTTCCCTTCACATTTGTTTTAGGAAAAGACTTGCTTCAGACAACTGCATCCCTCTGTCCTTTCTTCACAGAAAAGCACCATAGTACTCGTAATGATATGCAGATATGGGGTTGATTGTCCTCAGCTGCCTGTGTACTTCCTGCTGTCAGGGAGTATGTGCTGTGTGACAGGCATACTGTCTGCTTTTGAAGTGGTGAACATACAGTAAAAGCTTAATTTCAAGTCAAGTAAGAGAGTGGGAAATTAACTCCTGCCTCCAGCATTTGGGCAGTGCTGGGTAATTTTGATTTATGTACCAGCCAACCTTGTCATTTGACAAAAGACGTTTTTTTAAAAAGTGTGTTTGTTAAATCTTTAATTTACATTTTGAAGTCATCTGGCAAGGTGTGTGTCATTGCTATATATGTATATTCAGATATTTGTAGCACTTCACTGCTCTTTTCAAACACACCCAAGCATGTGAGGTGTTGTCACACTTGCTTCATTTCATCTCACATTGCAGTATTGCAGTAGCAAAAATGGATACTAATGGTATTACGTGAGTGGACCAAAATGAGATGAAAGGAACAATAAAAACACTGATAATTTACTCACCCCCATGTCATCCAAGATGTTCATTTCTTTCTGTCTTTAGTCGAAAAGAAGGTTTTCGAGGAAAACATTCGAGGATTTTTCTCTATACAGTGGACTTCAGTCGCTATCAGTGGGTTGAAGGTCCAAATTGCAGTTTCAGTGCAGCTTCAAAGGGCTCTACATGATCCCAGCCAAAGAATAAGGGTCTTATCTAGCAAAACGATCTGCCATTTTCTAAGAAAAAATAAATTAAATGTATATACTTTTTAACATGGTTAATTTTGACAGAAAATTTTAGTTTAGTCTTGGTCATAGTCTTTTGACTAAAATTCCATTTAGTTTTAGTCATATTTTAGTTATCTAAATTGTTTTAGTTTTAGTTGACTAAATATCATAAGATTTTAGTCAACTAAATTTACAGTAGATTTAGTTGGCTAAAATCTAATGGGTTTAGTTACAGTGTAATGCGTTTATTAAGCATTTCTGTAAAATTACCAAACTCATTGTATAGGTTTGACAAGTTTTTATCACGATAGACACAGATTTAACTACTGTAACATGCAACATGCCTTTATATTAAAATGAAATGAAACCACTTCTCATAAAAAAACAAGAACATGGTCATCTTTTCAATGAAGTACCAATGGTTATATAGGCTTATTATGCATTCTTTATGACTTGTTTACTACGTTCTTCATTCTTTTATTTCTATAAATATCTATAAATAAATTTAGATTCTTTTTTATTAGGGCTACTATAGTAATTCATTCAAGTCAAGAGCAGTGAGTGATTTTCTGTCTTTTGTTTTGTTTCTTAATTAACATTAATGCCACAGACAGTAGCAACTAAATTAGCCTGCTGTCTCTTTAAAACCACTATATTCTCTCAACTTTTTACGTTCACATTAGACGTAACCAAGTGCGTTTATGTGAATACTTGTCAAAACGAACAATTCGACGCTGCTGCAGTGTCTGCGCTCAGAAAACCGGACCGAATTGAGTTCTCCTTTGTGTTGTCAAATTTATCTATATTTCTGCTCTTCTCTTACTTTTTGAACATTTTATGAAACGTGCAGCAAATGTATGCTAGCTTATGTCCCGCCTGATAGATCAGTAGGCTATGATACAGTTCAAATGTAAGCATCTAACCACCTAACCACACAGCAGATTCGTTCTGAATGAATCTCTATCCAAATCATCCCGCCCTACCATTTTTGTCTCGTTTTTATTTATTCGAAAATGTTAATAGATTTTCGTCATAGTTTTTGTCATTCAAAATGAGTTTTTGTTTCGTTATCGTCTTGTATTCGTCAGTAAAAATGTTGTTGACGAAAATTTTTCGTCAGTGAAATTAACACTGTTTTTTTTTTTTAGATGCGCATCGCAGAGCTAGTGCAAGATGAGCATTTGTGGTTAAAAAGTATCTACATTTTTAGTATATTTTAGACCAATCGTTTGTAAGATAATACCCTTATTCCTCAGCTGGGATCATGTAGAGTCCTCTTCAACCCACAAGATCCCCATTGAAGTCCACTATATGGATAAAAATCCTGGAATGTTTTCCCTAAAAACCTTAGTTTCTTTCTGAATGAAAATAGACATCTCTGGATGATTTGGCGGTGAGTAAATTATCAAGAAATTTCATTCAGGAGTGGACTAATCCTTTAAGAACACTTTTTATTTCAAAAATGTTTTAAAACTCATTTTATCACATATTAAACACAATACATCCTTGTAGATTTTGTGCAAATATTCATGACTTTCAGTTGAAAAATGACAAAAATGACATAATTCTTGTGGAATCCCTTTATGTCTACTGTTGGAAATTGTTAGTAGACAAATTGAGTTAACTACTGAGAGTGTGAAGTTTGTTATTTTCCAAAGGGCTAAAAGTGCACATAGTTAAAGAAACACCCATAAATTGTGAGTTTTATACGTTTATACTGAAAAACTGCTTGTAAAAAAACCTAAGTGGTTGATAAAACATCCATTGTCTGGTGGGCAAGAACTTAAACTTCCCACCCTAGAACTACTATAAAGCCCACAGTTGTGGATTGTTGATTTTCTAACAAACAGAGTAGTGTTTAGATAAAAGTGTTTTCTGCAAACAGGACCTGCGTAGTTGTCTGAAGTCCAAGGTCATGCAGACAGGTCTCTGCCCCTCGCCACATGCCCTAATCAGACGTGCACATCTTGCGCGGTGCCTTCCCAAACTCTCGAGACCTCACCGACGGCACTCTGGGACCGCTGTTTAGGGTTGGTTTCCTGTAAGGCAAGTTTTAATACTCTGGCACCAAGCCATGATGCTCTGGGTGTTGCTGTCAAATGGTGTTCGGCCCGAGCGGAGGGCACAAGGGAGCTGTTTGTTGCTCAGCCTCTTGTTTATCTGGAAAGGGTGTCTGTCCCAAATGGTTGGGCAGGGCTGGGCATCCTGCTAGAAGAAGGATTTAAATACTGGGTGTCTCACTCAGCTTCAGGGGAGGAAAGAGAGGAAAAACAAGGTTTGCATAATGGGGTGGGGCGGATATTGAAGATGGGTGGCACCGCGAGCAGTCAGGCACATAGCAACATGGACTCCACCCAGAGTTCTCTGGAGCAGCACAGAGGAAATGGGGTCAGACCTGGGCGGGGTCAACATGGGTAGCAGACGATGATGTGCTTACATGATAGTGACTGACGGTAACATTACCACTATTTTGAGACTCAAGTATGTTCCGAAGTGCACCGATCGGCAGTGTTTACGAGTTAATGTTCACAAATGTTTTTGTCATGGCCGGTGACAGCTGGAAACACAATGGACAGCGCACACTTTCGCTTGCACACGCATACTCGTGTACAGGTTGCCAGGGGGAGGTGGGGAGGGGGTGTGCCCTTCTCCACAGCTCTGTCTCCGGCTGAGTTGCCATGGAAACAGGCTATGGCTGGAAACAACAGGAGAAAGAAATCATGGGGTTTGCTTCACCACCTCTTATGAACTCCGCTTTTGTCATTGCCTTTATATGGACATTTTTAAGGAATATCCAGGCAAGCTATGTACTGTAGGTAGAGTGAATGAATTATGGCGGAAACAGCCTGCAGAGGCACAGATGAACTGTATTATTCCGGTTGCTGTCTACAGTATGCATACTATAGAGTATATTGAAAATTATTGTTTTTTTTCTAATTTATTTAAATTATATAGCACATTAAAAAGTGCTGCACAGATCAGTAAAACAAGTTATTCAAATATACATTATATATAAAACTAATTATATAATTTTAATAAAAATATGCATGCAAGTTATAAAATGCATTTGTTGCATTAAAAATAAAAAGTGGAAATAACAATATACAAGTAAAAATCGGTTTGAACATTGATATAGTACCACAATAACGCAGGAAATGTAGAATATATTGTTGTTAATGGTTTTGCATTACTCCATATACAGAGGTTGCAAAGTATCTGCTATAACTGATTTGTGTCTAGCTTGAGTAGATAGAATGGAGGAGGAGAGAGAAGAGCTCCAGGCTCTTGTAATGTGTCCAATTAATCTTTCATTGAAATCCTCCATCAGTTTTGCTGAGCGTTTGTGGCTCTAAAGTGGATGTTTAAACTACCCATGGAGATGGAATCAGTTTCGTGCTGAATTTGATAATGACTAACAGTAAAAAGTGATAGGTAATACGTTAGGCCAGTGGATGTGATGTTTCACTTAATGGTTCTTGACTGTTGGGTTGCACATCAAAAATTGAATGCTGGTCTGTTGAGTGCTGTTTGGATCACCATATGAATATACACTACCGTTCAAAAGTTTAGGCTTGGTAAGATTATAAAATGATTTTTAACAAGTCTTTTATGCGCACTTTTGCTGCAATACAGTAATAATAGTAATTTTGTTAAATATTACTACAATTGAAAATAGTTTTTTCTATTTTAAGATATTTTGAAATGTAAATAAATAAAGATAAAGTTCTAAAAATCCACACCACTGCTATAACGATAAAGTCACAGAAAAACGATATTGTTGGAATCATGGAATCAAACAATAACGAGCTCGAAAATTTAAAACGTCAAATGCTTAGAATAAGCAGATGATATCATCTGGTGGTGTGGACGCTAATATAGTTATCTTTATAGTTAATGTTTTTGGTGTGATTAGGCCTTTACTCCAGTCTTCAATATCACATGATCCTTCAGAGATTATAGTGTATATATATATTTGTATTTTTAAACATTAAAGGGATGGTTCACCCAAAAAATGAAAATCCTGTCATTAATTAATCATCCTCATGTTGTTACAAACACAAATTAAGATGTTTTTGATGAAATCCAAGAGCTTTCTGACCCTGCAACTCAACTACCATGCCCAGAAAGGTAGTACGGACATTGTTAAAATATTCCATGTGACATCAGCGGTTCAACCTTAATTTTAAGATGCTACGAGAATACTGTTTGCACACAAAGAAAACAAAAATAAGAGAGTAATAATTTGTGATAGTAGCTTCATAACATTAAAGGAGTAATTCACTTCCAGAACAAAAATTTACAGATAATGTACTCAACCCCTTGTCATCCAAGATGTTCATGTCTTTCATGTTCATATGTTTTTTTTTTTGAGGAAAACATTTGAGGATTTCTCTCCATATAATGGATATCTATGGTGCCCCTGAGTGTAAACTTCCAAATCGCAGTTTCAATACAGTTTCAAAGGGCTCTAAACGATCCCAGCCGAGGAAGAAGAGTCTTGTCTAGCAAAAAACGATCTGTTATTTTCTAAAAAAAAAAAAAAAATATTCAATCACTGCAAACGCTCGTCTTGGTCTAGCTCTGTGTGAACTTTATGATAGTTAGGGTATGTCGAAAAACTCCCATCTGATTTTCTCCTTCAACTTCAAAATCGTCCTACATCGCTGCAAAAGTACCGACCCAGTGTTTACAAAGTGAACATGCAAAGAAGATCAGACGCCCTTTACAAAAAAGGTAAAACAGCGATGTTGGAGGAGAAAATCAGATGGGAGTTTTTCGACATACCCTAACTGTCATAAACAGGAATACAGACAGAGCTAGACCAAGACGAGCGTTTGCGGTTAAAAAGTATATAAACTGTAATTTTTTTTTAGAAAAAAACTGTTTCGCTAGATAAAACCCTTCTTCCTCGGCTGGGATCGTTTAGAGCCATTTAAAGCTGCATTTAAACTGCATTTTGGAAGTTCAAACTCGGGGGCACCATAGAAGTCCACTATATGGAGAGAAATCCTGAAATGTTTTCCTCAAAAAAAAAATAAAAAAAACAGTTTCTTTAAGACTGAAGAAAGAAAGACATGAACATCTTGGATGACAAAAATTTACAGATAATGTACGGTGAAATTTTTGTTCTGGAAGTGAACTATTCCTTTAAGGTTGAACCGCTGCACTATTTTAACAATGTTTTTACAACCTTTCTGGACCTTGAAAGTGATAGTTGCATTACTGTCTATGCAGGGTCAGAGAGCTCTCAGATTTCATCAAAAATATCTTAATTTGTGTTCTGAAGATGAACAAAGGTCTTAGGGTTTGGAACAACATGAGGGTGAGTAATTAATTACAGACTTTTCAATTTTGGGTGAACTATCCCTTCAATTATATCAGTGTAGTCTGGTTTGCTGAGGTCCATTGTTTGTATTAGCAGCTCACAAAAACTTGCTATGATGGAAAATTTGTGGAATTTGGATATGGGTCAATTACATAATTTTTTTCAATAATCAATCACACTAAAAAAACACTGACATTCGACAGCCCTGACTGTAAATTTTACTCATAAATGCACCATATAGCTGCCATCTTCCCGTCATTCATACAGAAATTCCTAAATTGGCAGCATAGCTATGTCCGACACCCTAGAAACAAAGGACGAGTGGCAGCATAGCTCTGTTGTCTTCAGACGCTCTCCGGGCATCTGATCGCCTGTGCTGGTGACATGCCCGCAGGACACACCGCCCAAGGCTGATTGGGAGACAGCACGGACACCTCTGATCTGGGATCAGGTCTGACAGACTGCTGAGAGAGCAACGAATTAGAAGCGTAGCCCTGGAGCCTGGGCTAACCCACATAATATTAACAAAGCTAGGAGTCAGGGAGAGAATGCTGCTCTCGTTCTGTGGGGAATGAGATCCAGTAATCAGAGATGGCTGTTTTGTGACTGCCAGTCTGAAACACTGGACATATACAGGTGTGTCTGAATTAAAAACCTGTTTTTGATGACAAACTCACAAACAAGCACACCTGAAATGTATCATATGATATTAAAATAACTGTTGTTTTAGTATTACATTGTAACCAGGTGCAACATAATAAAGTAAAAACATTTATCATTTATTGTTATATTATTATTAACAGCACTCTGTGGTGGAAATGACTTTTTTTTAAATTTGGGGGATTTGAAAAGTAGCAGATATAATTCATGAGAGCATGAAAATGTTTCGAAGACAGTTAATGTGACCTTAATGTAATAAACAGAAAAAATTAGAAATCTGTTCATTTTAATAAAAATCAACCCTTGGGACATTTAGGTGCCAAAAGTTGAAGAAACACCCTGAAATGTTGTGTTAATTTCTGCTCTGTGTCGTGTGGCATATTGTGAGCCGCTGAATGGGCCTGAGAATAGCCTCGGGCGGTACGCATATTACAGTCATGTAACTAACCTCCTCCTCTGTTGTCCTCCCCCTGCGGCAGCACAAACAGACCCCAATGGCCTGTCGCCAAGACAAATCAAAAGTGACAGTGATGATGACGACCTGCCAAACGTGACCTTGGACAGTGTTAATGAAACAGGATCCACGGCACTGTCTATAGCACGAGCAGTCCAGGAGTGAGTATTCTCTAAAGACACACTCACAAACACATACACTGAAAATCAAGCTTCAGCATATGCAAACTGACTGTCTTCAGATAGAAAATAGTGTCTTGATGTAGTGCTAACAATGTAGATTTATATTGTGTTTGAAGATTCTGCTTTTTACTTTGTGGATCTCAAACATTTTGAGTCCAAAACCCCCTTTTGTCCAAGTCAATATTCAAAGGCTACCCTAATTATGCTAATGTGTTCCTTGTGTTGTAAAAAAAAAAATCAATTAAAATCAAAAAATAAAAGCAATTTAATTAAAATTATGTTAATAAAACTAAATCTAAATATTTTTAAGACCTATTGGGGCCCTTGTGGGGCTGGCCCTCTGGATAAGAAACACAGCTTTAAAGAGATATTTAACCCAAAAATGACAATTATGTCATCATTTACTCATGTTGTTTCCAACCTGGGGTGCATTTTCCAAAAACATAGTTGATAGCAATTATAGTCACAAGTTCTGTCGTTACCATCTTTAGATTTAGTGTTTTGTAAATCCATAGTTCCAACAAACATTCGCAAACAGCATCATAAAGTTGTGTGGTTGAAACTACAGCTCTGGACCTGTGGTTAGAAGCGTAGTTTGATGTTAGTAAGACATATGGACTTAAATAGATCATGCACTTAAACAAAATAAGCAAGCTGACAAGTAGTGCAATCTGTATTTTTCATTCCATACATATACAAATTTCATTCTACGACTTTTAGTTTAAGAGAATTTAAGAGGAACCAAAGAGGAACTGCAGAGTGATGTAAGGACACCCGCAAAATACAGCGAATTAACGGAGAACAAAAATAGCAAAACAGTCCTCAGATGTTGTTTGTTATTTATAACAATAATTTGACATTAATTTGATCTCGAAATGAGTAACTGCACCAACTGCTTGACGTCATTAATGAAAGTTCTAACCAATGTGGTTTGAATGACAAATGTGCAACAAAGTTCTGACGTTTTCGGGAAACAGTTGTGACTAGTTAGTTCCTTTCTCCAACTATGCATTATATTATGGTAGTTAAATGGGACTTTGGATGCAAATTCACTTTTACATAGTGTTTTGCATATAAATGTGTCTTAGCAGTGTGTGGACACAACCAACCTACACTGATAAAAATCCATCCACTCCTTTTTTGAAGAAACCCAGTCTCAATTTTTTAAATTTGTTTTGCTCAGGCCCCGCCCATGACCGCTGAATGACTCTTCAGTATTGGCATATTTCCTCAGCCAGTTGTACGCATTCTGCCATTTTCTCCACACTTAAGCAGCTGTAGCGACAACGTCTCATAAGCAATGCAGGTGTTTAATAGCTGGATGTAAAAGTGAACAAAAATCTTCATTTTCTCCTGACATCATTTGTTTTTGACTGTAATGCACCACCAAATACACAAAAAAAGAAGAGAGGAGCGGGGTGAGCAGAGCTCATTAGCATTTAAAGAGATATGCACTAAAATAGGCTGCTGTGAACAGAGCTGTTTTTGACATGGTAAAAAGGTGTCATTTTACACAACCATTAAGTAATTTTAACCAAAATTAACCTAAAATAGGCATCCGATGTCCCTTCAAGCAATGAGTTATGTTGTTGCTTGGGAAACTCACCCCTGCATGACTTACTTTTCTTCTGTGGTACACAAAAGAAGGTATTTTGAAACATGAATCCTTGTTTTTGTCCACAAATTGAAAGTCAGTGGAGTCCAATCAGGGTTGACTTTCATTGTACGCAGTGTTAAAAAAAAAAAAATAAATAAAAGTAATTATAGTTACTAGTTACTGCTCACAAATAATAACTGAGTTACATCATTATAAAAAGTAACTAATTACCAGGGAAAGTAACTATTGTGTTACTAAAAAAAAAAATCATAAATGTCAGATAACTTGGATGCGCCCAATATTAAACATGTTAAGTGAATTAAATTTACTCATTTACTCACCAGACTAATATGAAATATCTGATCAATAAATATCAGTCAGTCAAGCTTTATAATATGAGATCATGATAATTTAGCAACTTTAGTAATTAAGTTTTAGTAATTAGAAAAACTATGTATGAATGCATATTTGTCATGTTGACTGAACTTAGGACTGGTGGTGGTGCTTAAGATATTGTTTGTAATTTGGTGTTTTTCTATAAAAAAGGGAAAAAACTAAAAAATAATACTGATAATATAACAAAACTACTGCAAATTCTACTACTAATAACAATTTAAAACACATGAAGGATTAATGAGCTGCTGGATTCATGAATAATAATGACGTTGTCTGCGTTCGCTCGAACTGATTTGCTAAAATAAAACCAGGGCCGATAATAGGTGAGCGCCAGCCAATGAGATTGCAGTTTGCGCATTAGGTCCGCCTACTACCGGAGAAACTGGCACTTCTTAAAAGCTGAAGAATTGCAAAGGAACTCCGTTGGAAATACAGCAAAGAATATATGAGACTCTCTCGCTCTGTATCTCTCTTTGCGTGTGTGTGAGACAAAGCGACGCCGTGTGCCTTCACACTAGAGTTTACAGTTCGTCAAATACAGGTACGCTGTGCATCCATTCAGATGAAGTGAAAAATACAATTATAATAATATTTAAATAAATTATAGTAACGCTGCATTTTATTCTCAGTAACCGTAATGGCGTTGTAACGGGGGAAACAGTAATTTGTGTGATTATTCGTTACTGAAAAAAAATAACGCCGTTTATTTATAACGCTATTATTCCCATCACTGATTGTATGGACAAAACAGCTGAAGTCATACAGGTAAACAAATAAAACAAATAGATTTATTATTATCAGTAAACAAAGTCATACAGGTGTGAAAAGGCAAGACAGTGATCATTTTTGGGCTTGAAGAGTTGGAAATGAACACCCATCACAAGACTTGTGCAAATTGTGAAGTGTTTCTTTGTAATACCGGCTCTTTGGTAACATTAGCTGTCACCTCCCATTCTTGGCGGCACAAGTCCATGTGTCTTCACTCAGATGAGGTAGTCATCCCATTAAAGACAGTGACATGATCAAAACCAGAGGACTCTCAAGCCTGCAGGCAGTAAAAAACAGCCCAGGACTTCTCCCAAAGAGTTTTCCATGAGCCAGCCCCCCTACCAGCACCCTGCCGTCCGCCTGTTATTTAGGCAAATGGTTTGGAAAGTATTCCAGGATTCCTCCGTATGTCAAAGCTTCGCACTGACACCGTGTAAATGTTTCCCTTTGCTCTGAGTGTGCTGTGGACGTACAGTACTAGGACTTTGCCCCCCGGTGCAGCAGAATGCCAAAACACAGTTTAACCAGGTTTACAGGAATGGTGTTATTGGGAGAGAGCTGCCGCTTTTGGCTGTTTACAGAGAGAGAGAAAAGGAGAAAGAGGGCATGTGTGCAGCTGTGTTCATTCTAGCATGTGAAATAAGATAACATTGTGGGCAGCGTCGCCACAAGAATAACACCGATAGCACGGCGGACTCAATGGACGAGAACAAATAAGCATTTATCACATCAAAGAAGTGTTTGATGAAGAATATTGTCATTTAATTGGGTCAGTGTTTTTGCACAATAATCCAACCAGAAAATTGCAAAGGCTAGGCAATGAAATGCAGCCTGCAATGAGACGGGAGCATCTAACGGTAGGAATGATGGCCTTGTCTTGTGGGGCGAATTTGTGGCTGCAGAGTTTGGCTGGCACCGCGAGGCCCCGCGGGACTAAAATAACCCCCTCGGCTCACGGACCTGTCAGAGGCCAGTCACAGCCGACCCAAAATGACTCAGTCTCCACTATAAGACCGTCCTCACCACCAGACGAGCCAATTTAGGAGAGAGTGAACTGCCAGCTCTGCACTTAATTTAAATATCCATGCAGCTAAAGAAGCCCTGTATCACACGACATGGCGCTCTGAGCGAGAGGCCAGATGCCGTTATGTGCTGATATCTGGATTTAAGTTGCTGATATCAGTTTCAAATGAATAGACGAGAAGTCATTGCCCAACTTTTGCATCTCTGAGAGCATTCTGAGTGACGAATACATCTGTGTTGCATTATCCATGAATCCCTGTTGGAAAGGGGCTGTAATATTATTAAAGTGGTCCTTGCAGGATTATTTGGGTCCTTTGAGGACCCAGAGCCGTTCAGTCAGACAGGTGGCGAATATGGCTACACATTTGCACATAAATCTACACATTTTCAGTACATGCATGTTAACAAACTTTAGTAGTAATGATGCATGACCATATTAGTTAACCAGCCTGTATTAGTATTTTTTTTTTTTTTTTTACTGCTGTGGTCAGTTCTGGATATTTATTGACTGATATTCCACACCCAATTTTACAAATTTTAAGATTTGAAATGACTTTTGGCATCATCTAGCAATGATTTTAAAAAATAGCTTTATATACGACAAAGAATTTAACCTTTAATAGCACTGTTTCTTAAAGATCTCTTACCAGTCGCCACTAAAATATAAAAGTCCTTCGTGATTCATAATATTTATATTATTTATGTTTAATATTGGTTTGTATTTAATATTAGTTTATTAGTTTATATTATTTATATTTAATATAAAATATTATTATAAATAATTTACTACATGTGTCTCTGGACCACAAAACCAGTCTTAATTAGAATGAGTATATTTGTATTAATAGCCAAAAACACATTGCATGGGTCAAAATTGTCGGATTTTTCTTGTATGCCAAAAACCATTCGGATATTAAGTAAAGATTATGTTCCATGAAGATATTTTGTAAATTTCCTACCTTAAATGTATCGAAACTTAATTTTTGATTAGTAATATGCATTGCGAAGAACTTCATTTGGACAACTTTAAAGGTGATTTTCTCAGTGATTTTCAAATAATTGTATCTATAATTGTATAATTGTTTATTCAGCGTATTTATTAAGCTTTCAGGTGAAGTATAAATCTCAATTTCAAAAAATGTTCCCTTATGACTGGTACTCTTTTAAATATTATTTCTTCTATATAATTTTAGAGTTATGAAATATTGTTTTGTATATTATACTATGTATATAAATGTATTTTATTTTATACAGTACTTGGAGTAGACCTACAGTAATCGAACCTAATTTCTCCCTGTCTCTTTGGTTCTTCTCTGTCATTCCTCTCTGCAGCCTGGACGAGATGCAGGTCTTGTTGTGACAAATGTTTAGGGGAGCGTATCAGAGAACACCCTGAGCCTTGAGCAGAAAGCTTACTTCACTGGTCACTCTGAAGGGAGAGTAGAGACAAAAAGACTGAGAGCTCAACTATTTCAACATACAGAAGAATTCATACACCCCACCCCCTCCACACAGAAACACAAAGACAAAAGCACAAAGCCAGGATGACAGGGTTATGCAGGGTTCACACAAGAGCCGTTTTAAATGTCTAGGCATCATCTGGGCGGCAGAGCTCCGCACTGTTTTACAGTAGGTGACGGCACTAGCATATGTTACTTTTTGACGTGGAGTAAAAACAGACATGGTTGGATCAGTGCTGGGACCCACCAAAAGGCTTTGATTTAAGTATAATTTTAAGTAAAAGTGGGGAGAAAAGTGCCAGCCAGTATGAGCTAAAAGTAGCATGATGTCCTCTTTTGCTGAGGGAAGTGAGAGTTGAGTTGGGCAGATAATCCTAGTACCAGACTGGTGTTGTTGTATCATACCTAAATCTCGAGGACACCTATTGTGGACAATAGGGTTGTGAAGGAGATGTGTGAGACCGATGTTTATTACATTATGTTATATGTGACCCTGGACCACAAAACCAGTCGCAAGTAGCACGAGTATAGCCAACAAATATGGGTCAAAATTACTGATTTTTCTTTTATGCCAAAAATCATTAGGACATTTAAGTAAAGATCATGTTCCATGAATATATTTTGTAAATTTCCTACCGTAAATATATCATATGCATTGCTAAGAACTTAAAACTTTAAAGGCGATTATCTCAATAATGAAATTTTTTTTTGCACCCTCAGATTCCGGATTTTCAAATAGCTGTATCTCAGCCAAATATTGTCCTATCCTAACAAACCATACATCAATGGAAAATGTATTTATTCAGCTTTTCATTTTCAATTTCAAAAAATGTATCCTTATGACTGGTTTTGTGGTCCATGTGGGCCAATTTTCGATTAATTAGCTGATAGTTTTTAAAATTCATGTATTCAATTTTAAGAATCCCAGTAATATTGAGTAAAATAAATATACATAAGTGCATATACACAAGTGATCAAAAGATTCGGGTTAGTACGTTTTTTTTTTTTTTATATATATATTTCCTCTATTAAGCAAGCAAAATCATAGAGTCTTCTGAACTTTATATTCATCAAAGAAACCTGAAAAAAGTGCCAGTTTCCAACACAACTGTTTTCAAAGATGACAATAGTAAGAAATGGTTGAGCACCGAATCAGCATAATATAATATTTAAAGGTTTCTTTGACACTTAAGACTGAATTAATTGCTGCTAAAAATTCAGCTTTGAATCACAGGAATAAATTACATTTTAAAATATGTTCAAATCGTATTTTTTATAAAAATAAATGCGGTCTTGGGAGCAAAAGAAACTACTTTCAGAAACGCTGATATATATTAGTGTCCTTCGCCTGTTTGTGAGCTCTAATTTTTTGATATAAATAGTGTTTTAAATAGTATTCTTTATCTGCATAACTGTAGCTTTATATAGATATATATTAAATTGTTTATTGATTGAATCCAACGATAAATTGGTTGATGTGTATTGGACAAGCATCTAGATATGATTTGTAACGAATCCCCCATTATATTGAGAAGAATAACCATCTGTACCTGTCAGGTGGATGTGTATTTTCTAGTCATTTCCCGCGAGTCAGACTACTGTATCACTATTTATGTCAGTGGCGTCCTCTCTGAAATATATCAGACTGTAAACATCCTGTGAGAGTTCGCCGCTGAAAGTCTTTCCACTGTAAATCCTGTCACTCCCTTCGTGCTCCCTCACTCCCTCCGAGTTCTCCTTCCAACATCAACCCCCCTCCATTTTTTATCTGCCACCAACTTTCATTCTCACAGAAACTCTCTCTCTTGCTCTCTTGTAATTTCTCTGAGAGAGAAAGAAAAAAAAACAACCTGTTTGGCTCATTGCCTCTTTCTCGGCTT
The DNA here is from genome assembly GCA_036247105.1 of Cirrhinus mrigala. NCBI lineage: Eukaryota > Metazoa > Chordata > Actinopteri > Cypriniformes > Cyprinidae > Cirrhinus > Cirrhinus mrigala. The sequence goes on from CM070015.1 coordinate 20,727,009, forward strand.
CTCTTTGTCTCCTCTTCTCAATTTCACTTCTCCCCTCCTGGGTCTCTTTCTCTCTCTCTCTTTCGCTCTCTGCGTGTGTTTGCTCGAGGCAGCGAGAGAGTTCAGCCTCATTTCTGACACATTGGCTCATTTCCGCTAGGCCTTCGGTTGGCAGCACACCAACACCAACAGGTGACCCAGGAGCAGGGGAGAAACAGGAAGTGGGCTGCGTGTGGTGGAGACAGTTCACTGGAGGGGCTGTCTGGCTCCGCCCCCTCGGCCTTTATTGCCAGGCCCAGCCCATGCCAATCAGCGGAGCAGGGGACATAGAGCTCTTATTACCTTAGAAGGGAAGGCGAGCGAGGACAATGTAATGTAATTAGGCTCTCCTCTGTCTCTACCTATGGGAGAAATGGAATAAAATGACTCGTACGCTCTCTCGCTTTCAAACACAGCGTGTCCTCGCACTTACGTGGCTCTCTGCGCTTCTCCAACAGTTCAGTGAGCTCATTGGTTGATATGTACAAATCCTCTCAATGAGAGCCAGCTTTACAGTCTGAAAGCAGGCCCACCGTCTGGAATGGCAATAATTCATTTTCTCACAGCAATCACAACAGACAGTGTGTTAGTACTCTACAGTTTATTCATTTGATCGTGTAATATTGTGTAATATTGTTTGGAATAAGCATGTCAAGACATTTCCTTGGATTTTGCTAACAGCAAGCTTAACAAGTGTCACTTCTCTGTAAGAATTATGACTTGTTTTTTAAGATAAAATGATAAGATGTTTTGGCCTCTGAGCGTTTGCATTGTACCATCAAAATGCATCAGGTCTGCAGCGCCATCTAGTGATACATTATGAGTAGAACATTAGCAATATGGGCAAGCAGTCAAAAAAAACTTTTACTTTTTTTTTTTTAATCAGTGAACATTTGGTAAAATATTGTTTAGTGAATACTTGTTTCATGCAGTTCACACATTTGAGCACTTTTTTTTTTTTTTCCAAAATTTGAGGCATGGCAACTTGTGAAAATGTGTGTGCTGATAGTTGTATCTCTTTAATAAGATTTTTTTGAAAGAAATTAAGATTTTTATTCAGCAATAAAATGATCAAAAATGACAGTTAAGACATTTAGAATTTCCATTTCAAATAAATGCTGTTAAACATTTAATTTATCAAAAAAATCGTTTTTTTTTTTTTTTGGTTTTTTTTTTTTGTATCACCTTTTTTACAAAAATATTAAGAAGCACAGCTGCTTTCAACATTTATATTTATATTAACTGTTTCTTGAGCTGCAAATCAGCATACAAGAATGATTTCTGAAGGATCATGTCTGTTAAAAAATTCAGCATTGCCATCACTGGAATAAATTACATTTCAAAATATATAAAAAGAGAAAATAACTGTTTTAAATTGTAATAATAATTGACAATATTAGTGTATTTTTGATCAAATTGTTTCAAAAACACTAAAATCCTAACCCTCTTTGTGAGGAAAACACATGGCCCAGGTCTTAACTACTGCTTCAAAATGTTGTTTTTATATCATATTACCACTTGGTGGCAGCAGTTAGCTTATGTACAGTAGAGGTCAGAAGTTTACATACACCTTGCAGAATCTACAAAATGTTAACTATTTTACCAAAATAAGAGGGATCATACAAAATGCATGTTATTTTTTTAGTACTAACCTAAATAAAATACGATAAGATAAGAGAAAATAATAGTTAAATTTATAAAAATGACCCAGTTGAAAAGTTTACATACGCTTGATTCTTAATACTGTGTTGTTACCTGAATGATCTGCAGCTATTTTATTTTATTTTATCTTTATTTTTTTTTGTTTAGTTATAGTTGTTGTTAAGTCCTTTAGTCCCTTGTTTGTCCTGAACAGTTAAACTGCCTGCTGTTCTTCAGAAAAATCCTTCAGGTCCTACAATTTTTTTAGTTTTTCAGCATTTTTGTGTGTTTGAAACCTTTCCAACAATGACTGTATGATTTTGAGATGCATCTTTTCACACCAATGACAACTGAGGGACTCATATGCAACTATTACAGAAGGTTCAAACACTCACTGATCAGAGGGTGAGTCAAAGGGGGGAAATTTTTTTAACAGAATGAAGATGTGTATATTTTTCTTATTTTGCCTAAATATTGTATTTTTTTTTATGTAGTACTGCCTTTCAGAAGCTACAGAAGATACTTAGATGTTTCCCAGAAGACAAAATAAGTTAAATTTACCCCTGATCTTCAAATTCAAAAAGTTTTCACCCCCCGGCTCTTAATGCATTGTGTTTACTTCTGAAGGATCTTAAAATGATACAGTCATTGTTGGAAAGGGTTCAGATACACAAAAATGCTGAAAAATGGGACCTGAAAGGTCAGTTTAACTGTTCAGGATGAACAAGGGACACATTAACAACTATTACTAAACAAACAAAAAAAAAAAACACAGCTGTGAATCATTCAGGTAACAACACAGTGTTAAGTAAACTTTTGAATGGGGTCATTTTTATAAATTCAACTATTACATTCACTTGTGGACTATATGTAAGCGTCTTTTATGTGAAATATCTTACATAGGTCAGTACTAAACAAAAAACAACATGCATTTTGTATGATCCCTCTTATTTTGGTAAAATAATTAACATTTTGCAGATTCTACAAGGTGTATGTAAACTTTTGACCTCAACTACATGTTAATTTCTTAGGATGCTGAATAAGATCACTTGGCAATACTGTAATGCCCTCTACAGGGTGATTAAAATCTCTCTCTCGCTTGCTCTCTCTCTCTCAGTTCCATGTCACCATTCAGTATTGAGAGCATTCGACGGCCACAGCCACCTGAATCTCCAGACTCCAAGAAAAGACGCATCCACAGGTGTGACTTTGCCGGCTGTAATAAAGTTTATACCAAGAGCTCCCATTTAAAGGCACACCGGAGGACACACACAGGTTAGTCAGCACACAAATACAATCTGTACACCTAGTTTTACTATCAATTTATTTGAATTTGAAGTCTTGGTTAAAAGAAAAGTTTACCACAAAAATTTTAATTTGCTGAGAATTTGGTCACCCACAGGCCATCCAAGATGTACATCAGTTTGTTTCTTCACACAACAGATTTAAAGAAATGTTGCTCAGCAATGGATCCTGTGTAGTGAATGGGTGCCGTCAGGATGAGAGTCCAGGACTCCAAACCATCAGTTAATGTCTTGTGAAGCAAAAAGCTTAGTTTTTGTGATAAACAAGTGTATCATCAAGATGCTTTTAACTTCAAACTATTTCTTCTGGCTAAAATACGAGTTCACTATCATAATATTATTTTCTTCAATCAAAAAGTCATAACTTTACAAGATGTTAAAGGAATAATTCACCCAATTATTATTGAATTATTGAAAAATTACAATTCTGTCATTAATTACCCACCCTCAAGTCGTTCCAAACCCGTAAGACCTTCGTTCATCTTCAGAACACAAATTAAGATATTTTTGATGAAGTCTGAGAGCTTTCTGATTCTGCATAGGCAGCAACACAACTAACACATTCAATGCCCAGAAAGGTAGTAAGGATATTGTTAAAATAGTCCATGTGACATCACTAGTTCAACCATGATGTTTTAAAGCTACAACAATACTTTCTGAGCGCAAAGAAAACAAAAATGTCTATTCAACAATTTTTGTTCAATAATTGTTCCAAAGATGAACAAAGGTCTTACGGGTTTGAAATGACATGAAAGTGAGTAATTTAATGACAGAATTTCCATTTTTGTGTGTACTATCTCGTATTGAGGATTATTGTGATGTTTTTATCAGCTGTTTGGACTCTCATTCTGACAGCACCCATTTACTGTAGAGGATCTGTTTGCGAGCAGTTGATGTAATGCTAAATTTTTTCAGATTTGTTCACATGAAGAAACAAACTAATTTACATTTTGAATGGCCTGAGGGGGTTAAACAATTCCATTAACCAGTCTTGATTGTTTCATTTTTTTTTTTTTTTTTATACAATTTTCTTAAAGCAGAAGTTCACTTCCAGAACAAAAATTTACAGATGATTTACTCACCCCCTTGTCATCCAAGATGTTCATGTCTTGCTTTCTTCAGTTGATAAAAAATGTTCTTGAAGAAAACATTTCAGAAATCATCTCCATGTAGTGGACCGCAATGGTGCCCCCAATTTTGAACTTCCAAAATGCAGTTTTAATGCACCTTCAAATGGCTCTAAATGATCCCAGTCGAGGAAGAAGGGTCTTATCTGTATGTCAAAAAACTCCCATCTCATTTTCTTCCCCAACTTAAAAATCGCCATCCATCACTACAGAAGTACAGATCCAAAAAAGGTAAAACGGGAAAGTAGGTTGATTTTGAAGTTGAAGAAGAAAACGAGATGGGAGTTTTTCGACATACCATAACTATATTGACCCGGATTACACAGACTGCATGTGCACATCGCAGAGACGAGACAAGACGAGCATTTGAGGTATAAAAAAAAAAAAAAAAATTGTCAGTTTGTTTTGAAAATGACCAATCGTTTCTCTAGATAAGACCCTTCTTCCTCAGCTGGGATTGTTTAAAGCCATTTGAAGCTGCATTTAAACTGTATTTTGGGGTCAAAATTGAAGTCCACTATATGGAGAAAAATGAAATGTTTTCCTCAAGAAACATAATTTCTAATCGACTGAAGAAAGAAAGACATAAACATCTTGGATGACAAAGGTTCTGGAAGTGAACCAAAATTACATTGGTGTTTATTTTTGCTTATGGTTAAGTATGGTTCATTATCTCCACCAGGTGAGAAGCCATACAAGTGCACCTGGGACGGCTGCACATGGAAGTTCGCCCGCTCGGACGAGTTGACACGGCATTACCGTAAGCACACAGGGGTCAAACCCTTTAAGTGCGGGGACTGCGACCGAAGCTTTTCCCGCTCAGACCATCTGGCCCTGCACCGTCGCAGACACATGCTGGTTTGAAGCCACCCACTCACTCACACACACGGGAGAGCTGGATCTCCCCCAGTAGCGTTCAGCTGGGCTGGACACCGAAACGGCCATCCCTGCCCCTGAGAAAGAACGAGAGAGAGGATAAAAGAGCAAGCGAAGGAGGAGTATGATGCTTTCCCCACATTTGCAGAGCTAAACAGGGTCCAGTCAGGGAGGAAGGAGGCTCATCTACAGGCCTGAAACATTTGGAGTCCAGGATGTTGATTGTCTCATGTCTGTTCAAAGGATTATTTCACTCGGACAAACGGTTTTGTTTTCTGGTTTTTCCTTTCCGAATCATCCGTGTGGTCTGTTTTAACATGGCTGCTTCTCACTCTACATCTACAATGTGAAGAAATGAAGAGTGGAATGGCTTTACGTGTTGTTCTGACAGGGCAGCGTGACCGTGAATGGTGTGCTTGCACAATTTTTTACATTTATCTTTTTGTGGAACATCAAGAGCCAGATCTGAGAAGGATTAAGCTGATCTTCTAATGATGAAGACTTTGGGCCAGTGATTCTAGAGGTTTCCGAAGTTGCCATTTACAGGTTAACACACCAGCGAATGAGATTACACAACAAACAATTTATCATAGTGTTCATTTTGGTCATAATATATTCTGTTGATTGATTGAATTTGATCAAACATAGGTGGGCTTCTGCAGTCTACTCTCCACATTTGTCTTAATATTATCACATTGACTCACTAATTAGGAAAATATGTGTAAATCTGGATAATGAGGGTCAGGTAACTCAAGGTGGAGGAGCAATATACTTATTTTGAGCACCACAAGGGTGAGCTGGCCTGGTGCTCACTCATCTACACAGTCAAAACTTTGGATTTCTACCTGTGCCGCTTTGTTTTCTATATTTCAGATACCTCTTCTATTTATAGTGGATTTCTCGCTGCCACATTTTGGAGGTGTAGTCTCTCACAACTTTCTTGAATATGCTGAGGAAATCTCTTGAATGTCCTTTGTTTTCTTTTCCTTTTGTGAGATTGGTTTTGAATTGTGAAGCCTGATGTCATTTATGGTCAGTACAACAGCACTGGTCATTGGCTTTGTCCTTCACTTTGTATTTATGAAGTGTCTTTGCAATCATCAGTGTATCCATTTGATAATTATTTCGATAACACTTCAGTTAGTTAATGCATTTGGTAACAGTGAACTAACAATGTACATTACCATTCAGAAGTTTGGGGTCAGTAAGAATTTTTAATGTTTTTGAAAAATCTTCAACAAGGCTGAATTTATTTGATTAAAAATAGAGTAAATCAATGAAATTGTGAATTATTATTACAATTTAATCAATTCAAATAATCATATACACTACCAGTCAAAAGTTTTTGAACAGTAAGATTTTCAGTGTTTTTTCAGCAACGAATTCTTTTGCTCACCAAAACCTACATTTATTTAATCCAAAATGCAGCAAAAGCAGTAATATTGTGAAATACTTTTACTATTTAAAATAACAGCTTTCTATTTGAATATATTTTAAAATGTAATTTATTCCTGTGATTAAATCTACATTTTTAGCATCATTACTCCAATCTTCAGTGTCACAAGATCCTTCAGAAATCATTCTAATATTCTGATTTGCTGTTCAAGTAACATTTTTTACTATTATTATTATCAATATTTAAAACAGTTGTGTACATTTCCTTGATGAATAGAAAGATTCAAAGATCTGCATTTATCTGAAATAATAATAATAATGTTTTTGCACAGCAAATCAGAGTATTAGAATGACTTCTGAAGGATGATGTGACTGGAGTAATGATGCTAAAAATTCAGCTTTAAAATCACAGGAATAAATTAAATTTCAAAATATATTCGAAAAAAAAAATATTTTAAATAGTAAAAATATTTCACAGTTTCACTATTTTTGCTGTACTTTGGATCAAATAAATGCAGGCTTGGTAAGCAGAAGAAAATTATTTAAAAAACATCAAAAATCCTACGGTTAAAAAACTTTCGACTGTATGTAGATAATATACATATGTATATTATAATATAAAATGTAATTTATTCTTATAATGGCAAAGCTCATTACTCCAGTCTTCAGTGTCACATGATCCTTCAGAAATCATACTAATATGCTGATTTGCTGCTCAAGAAACATTTTCTATTAACAGTTGTGCTTAATATGTTTTTGTTTCATGATTCTGTGATTTATTTGAAATAGAAATCTTTTGAAACATTATAAATGTTTTACTGTCACGTTTGATCAATTTAATGCATCCTTTTAACAGCGAATCAATGTAATAATTATTTTTAAGAAATCTTCATGACCCCAAACTTCCAAATGTACAACACTTTAAATCATTTTTAATCTAGGTAGATTATAAATAAAATACCATTATTCTATTCATTACATATTACTATTACTATTTATCTTTGTTCTTCATACAGTAATGTTAGTTAACACTTGAAATGTTTAGGCTATTGATGTATCAGTAACCCAGGTAAATAAGTGTTTTTAAAGTATTGTTCATAGTTAGGTCATGATACCTAATGCATTAATAATATTAATGAATTGGACCTTATTGTGAAGTGTTACCAACGTTTTCCACTCAAATATATTTCGGCGTCATCCTAGCGTCACAGCAGTTGAACGATCTCAAAAGTCACCAGTAGAGGGCAGTCAGTGAGCTGAATTACAAACGGATCCCTGACAGACTCTCTTAGTGCTTTTCTTCTCTTTTTTACATTTTCTTTAAATTGATTCAAATATTTACTGAGCCATATCTGTTGATATTAGAATCTGTTCTAATGTTTAGTTAAGAAATTAATTTTAGCTATCTATCTATCTTTAGTTCGTTCGTTCGTTTGTTCGTTCGTTCTAGCTTTCTAAGAGGGATTTCTTAACTTAAACATATATAGACACACACTACACTAACTAAAAGATACTTAGAAAAGCAATATGCCGCACATGTGTGAATACAACTAATTATTTTACATACTGTACCCAGATAATTTCACTGTATGCTCCGTGTTCCATAGGTTTTCACTAAGATGTCTAAGTTCGTTTTTTTTAAGGAGAGCTGTCATAAGCTGTCGAAGTCTTCTGTCCTCTTGATCCATATGCACTTTCAAGTGGCCACGGAAAGCCTTGTGACCGCTTTTCAGACGATTAGATATTACTAGAATTCACATTGACTTTACGGTCTGCCTGTGCATGCAGGGGTGATCAAACACGCTGACTAAATCTACAATCAATCACACAGTTGCTGGGGCATGTAGGGACATTTAGTCACCAACAAAAGGAAACTGAAGTCAAATGCTGTGAAAGGAAACGTGTCAGTAGAATCCTTCTTTACTTAGTAACCGTTTGTCCGTTAGAGATGACCAATCCATTTCTAACATTTTCTTGTTTGTTTGTTCATTCTGAAGTATTATGATGCACCATGTTTTATGTTCCTCACTGTGTACACATGTGTGTATTCTGTTGTATATGGGCTTGAACATAACATGAGCACCTTGTTTTTATGAAGTATGGAAGTAATTATTTTAAGATAGACGTGACATTAATCACCAATGTATCTTATCATCATATTCTGTATTTTGAAGCGTGTCTGTAATGTGATGCACTTCATCTGCATATGACTATTTTCTGTACAAAAAAAAATACTTTTAAAGATGTTGTAATATATGTGAAAGTGAAAAGATATTGCTCAGTTTTACAGGCTGTAAATACCTATTAAAATAGGGCTTTTTTAAAAATACAAGGGATTATCTTTATACGTAATATGCAGATTTTTCAGAGACATTCATTCAGCTATTATAATAAAAAAAACATTCAACTGTTCAGTGTGTGAGAACAACAAAGGCTTGTCATCTTAAAGAGATACTTAGGCCAAAAGTGACAAAATCTGTCATCATTTACTCACCTTCATGTCATTCCAAACCTTTTCTGTGAAACACAAAAGAAGATACTTAGAAGAATTTTGTTTGGACATTTTTAGGACAAAAACACTCTTCGAAAAGAAAGAAAGTCAAGTTCAGAAAAACATAAAGGTGAGTAAATGATGACAATTTTTCATTTTCAACTGAACTATCTCTGTAAACACACATGTAGAGTCAGTTTGAGTGAAACCGCTTGCAGTTGCATGCAGCTTTTATGAACAATCGAATCAAATGTTCAGCTCATTACAGTATTCAGGCGGTGCTGCCTCATATTTAACAATTTCAATGTTTTTATACAGGTGCTGGTCAACGAATTAGAATAATTTGAAATAGTGCAATCATTAAATTCTTTGAATGCATTGTTTGTGCAGAAAGAAAATCAGGTGTTCACCGCACCTGTCCTACTCGTTAGAGTAATCACAGAACTCGTTACCTGTAAACAATTTGCTCAGCTGACCTTTCCAAAAGGCCCATTTAGGCCATTTAACTGTGAGATTGTTGTTTCATTGAATTAGAATAAAGGAGAAACCGTTTCATTGAATTAGAATAAATGCTAGAATTTTTGTTTTCTGTGAAGAGTGTTCACTGTGCAGTATAAAGTCAGGGTTGAGTAGAGTTTCTAAGTAGTAAAATCAATCATGGGTAAGCAGCACGACCTCTCAACCGGAATAGTGGCTCAAATTCAAGCCCTTCGCCAACAAGGCTTGAGGCAAACTAAAATTGCTGAGCAGCTCGGCATCAGCCAGTCTTCCGTCTGCAAAGCTCTCAAGAAAAACTGCAGCAAGCGCACCAACTGTTCCGGCGTCCGAAAAACTTCTGCTCGCGACAACAAGCAGCTGAGAAAGATCGCAGTCAGCAACCGGTTCAAGTCCACTTCTGAGCTCACCTACTTGTGGAACAAGCAGACCGGCGCTGACATCTCCAGATCAACCACTTACCGTCGTCTGCGCGAACTCGGCTTCAAATCTCGCGTTCCAGCAGTAAAACCGATGCTGAACAAGAAACAAATGCAGAAACGGCTGAAGTGGGCCAAACAACACGGCGAGTGGACTGCTGAAGACTGGCAGAAAGTGGTCTTCAGTGACGAATCACGCTTCTGCATCTCCTTCGGTGACCAAGGTCCTCGTGTCTGGCGTCGTGGTGGCGAAACCTACAACCACGAGTGCGTGAAAAGATCCGTCAAGTTTCCCCAGAGCATTATGGTCTGGGGATGCATGTCCGCTCGGGGTGTAGGGAAACTCTGCTTCCTCAAGAAGACTGTCAATGCTGCCGTATATCAAGATGTTCTGGAAACGTTCCTGATTCCGACTGTTGAGGAACAGTTCAGCGAAGAAGACTTCATATTTCAACAGGATCTTGCACCGGCTCATGCAGCAAAGTCGACCAAAGATTGGTTCACTAGAAAACAGCTTGAAGTTTTGCCATGGCCGGCCAACTCGCCTGACCTCAATGTCATTGAAAACCTTTGGGCCATCGTCAAGCGGAAAATTCGCGACAGAAAGCCGACTACGCTGGACCAACTGAAGCAGAACATCGCCACTGCCTGGGAAGCTGTGAGTGCGGAAACTTGCGACAAGCTGGTCAAATCGATGCCGCGGAGACTTAAGGCAGTCATACAAGCCAAGGGGGCAGCCACAAAATACTGAGAAAGTGATGATTCTAATTATAATAAAAATTATTCTAATTCAATGAAACGGTTTCTCCTTTATTCTAATTCAATGAAACAACAATCTCACAGTTAAATGGCCTAAATGGGCCTTTTGGAAAGGTCAGCTGAGCAAATTGTTTACAGGTAACGAGTTCTGTGATTACTCTAACGAGTAGGACAGGTGCGGTGAACACCTGATTTTCTTTCTGCACAAACAATGCATTCAAAGAATTTAATGATTGCACTATTTCAAATTATTCTAATTCGTTGACCAGCACCTGTACAGTACTGACTCTAGAAATGTGAAGAAAGCAAAAACAACCCAATGGGTTTCCAATATAGTATTCAAGAGTCATGAGCCACAAATTTACAAGTATAGTGATTAATATTATACCGGTAAGATTGCAGTCTTTAAAAAATGAAAAATAAAAATTTGTTTAACTCAATTCTGCATTACTTCCCCCTCCCCCTTTGGCATTCTTATGTTTTTTGTGGCATAATTTTGTAAAGGCAAACAGGGTCAAAGTTATGCAATAATGACGAGTGCCTAGTATTATTAAGATTTTCACCATTTCCCTGGTTTAATCACCCAGACATGTTCCTTTGAAATGCACTGAGCCTTATGAACCATTTGGAAGCTGTAAATATCCCGGGTTGGTGTTTCTTGAACATTCTTTATGTGTCTCCTATGGAAGCTGCATAAGATTTATATGGTATTACTCACCTATGGAAGGACACATTTGCTTAATTAACAGGACTCTGATTTACCTCTAACTTTATAAAATCGTGTGAACTTCTCATGCGTCCCCAGTTATGGAAATTGAACAGTCTGAATGTTAAGACACTGGTGGTACGGCATAATTCCTCCGTGAACCGCATTTCCCCCCCTTTGAGTCTCTGTAAAATATTGCCTTTGTTCATGTATTTACTTTACTTTCTTAGGAATCAAGTATTTACTCAATGGCCTTTGTTTCTTGTTTTGCTGATATTCTGTAATTATCTTTCTTGTATTTATGTATAGTGTGTGTATTGTAAATATATTCAGAGTTTTTCTTTTTTTTTTTTTTTTTTTTTTTTTTTTGGGGTTTTACTGTAAAGTTGTGATATTTTACCCTGCTACACTTCAAAGGGATTCCCTTCCTATTGGATCCTGTTGGAAGATGTCACATCCCAATCATTTCAGAGGTTAAAAAGTGTTTCAGCTTTATTTTGCTTCTCCAGAAGTTGTCTAAATATTCTGTGCTTTTTGCTATTCTCTGTATTTTCTTTTCTTTTCTTTTTTTCCAGAAGATTGAGCTGTGAATTGAAATTGAGGTTACACATTATACTTGTTTGATAATCTAATCGGAGGCATGGAAGTTAATAAACTTGCATTTTGTATGGAACATATTGGCATAAACTCATGTATTTACGTTTACTTGTTTTGCATTTTTGCATGGATTTCCATGTGAAAATTTTTTTTTTTTGTACTATTTTGGATTTGAGTAACATAACATGCTAGTTCCTAACAAGTACTAAAGCAACCATATAAATTTTTTATTTTTTTATTTTTGGTATTGTAGTTAATCCCTTCTGCCAGGGCACATTAAATGAATCAAAGTGACAGTAAATGCATTTGTAATGTTTTAAATGCATTTATAAAATCATGGTTTTCACAGAAATATTAAGCAGCACAACTGTTTTCAACACTGATAGTAGAAAGAAATGTTTCTTAAGCACCAAATCAGAATATTACAAATCACATGACACTAAAGCGTAAAGTAATGGCTGCTGAAAAATCAGTTTTGCCATCAGAGGAATAAAATTCATTATAAAAAAATACTAAAATAGAAGTAATATTTCACAATATAACTGTAATTTATTCAAATAAATACAGACTTTGTGAGTGTAACTTTAAAATCTCACAGACTCCAAAATTTTGATTTAAGTTATCCACACCTCAGGGCCTTTATAAGACTATAAACATAGAATGCGCAAGTAAAACTTTTGAGTCTGATGAGCAACATATAAATTGCTACATTTTTTGTGTTGTATGAAACATTCCATTGAAATTGCTTTCAGTGTGATTTTTGTGGGAATAACTCGATAGTTTTCCCTTAAGGGTATGAGCAACATCACAGTGATCCTAGAAGTGCTTTCAGTAAATGGCATTCACTAAAAAGGATCACTGCTGAGCTACTGTTTGATCCATACTCTCATCTGCAAAGATCATCTAAATGTCAGGTCAAATAGTGAATTAAACTATTGTTCCTTTCCATGAAAGAAAATAAATGAGTTCCCTATTGACACAAGACTTTTCAAAGAAACATGAAGGCATTGACTTCACGATAACAATCTTCCTCAGAGACAAAGCAGCTGGGCTGATTCCGAGCATGTTTAACAAGCATCATATAACACATAGTCTTAAAGTTACTAGCCGGCGATCACTAATAATCAAATAACATCATTCTGTTTGGCCAGCAAATCGGCGCAATACAGTAAAGCCCCTTTTACACTGCACGTTGATTACGTGTGAACGCAAACATATTCCGGGATTGATCCCGGGTTGGGGAGCTAGTAACATTAAGACCGGGATCAGTCACGGGTCAAGCGCTGTGTGAAAAGCCAGAACCAATGCCGTAAAAGACTGTCATAGTGATGACGCGTGTATCGTGCGAGTCTTTTACCCGGTGTGTTTTGAAGGCAGATCAACGTTTGTGACGAAAAATATGTGTAAACAGGAACGACGCAGAGATCTGGGAGCTCTACACTATCACTATCCGCGCTGGAGCTGAGATCGTTCGCCGGTACGGTACGCATCGCATTACACGTTACATCCAAATGTCACGTATGTGAACGCACGCACAGATTCCTGAAAATCACTGACAGTGTGAATGAAAGAAAATCGAAGATTCCGGGACAAATCACGGACACATTTTTTTAGTGTATTTTCCGGAATCGCTTTGTGAAAGAGGCTTAATTTTGTCACTCTACTTAGCATGCTAACCTTACTGAAAAGAGGCCAGACAGATAAAGCTCACACCATAAGCTGGACAATACGTCCTCAAAAGTGGCGATTGTCTTTTATCTTATTTAAAAAGTGTACTTTTATTTGATAAATACTAAAAATCCAACACCTTTCCATCTTAGTATTTGTTAGCATACATACTTGTGAAGTTACAGTACAGTATCTGTTATCTCCACACATATAATCCTAGAGAAAAGGTTTCTTGTAAAGAAATGTAACAGTACAACAACATAGTCTATTCCGTTGGAGTTTCTGGTGTATTTGTTCCTGTGTGGCCTAACTGTTATGTATTTCTGGACAATAGCATTAGTATTTAAGTGAATTGCTCATGTTCAGAATGGGTCGCTTATGTAAGAACTGATTCATAAAATAATATACACCCTAGTGATGAAAAGAATGCATTGTGAAAATGTCAGGTTATTTTTTTAAATGACTGAGGCCTTTCTGCTGTTACTCAGTGATTTGTATACAGGCGCGATAATTATAGTATCAATTTAATTGGGTGTTGCCACTCAACACCATCAAATTTCAACTCTGTGATTTTAACTTTGACAGGCCGTATTAGCAACTGTAACCACACCTCCGTTTATTCACCTAATCACATGTGAGCCAGGATGACTGGACACTCCAGTTCAACCCGACAGACTAAGACTTTAAAGATCTGTCTCCATATTATGTGTAATAACAGTAATGATGTATGTATTTAACATTAACTGTACTCATCTAAGTGCTGCAAATTAGAGTGATTAATGGGTGTGTTTAACATTCTAATCTTAAGCAGTTTGAACCTTTAATTACAGCAATTTGAGTTTTTCTCTTTCAGTTTTGGTCACCAAATGAAGTACTTCTAGTATAATATATATAAAATATGTTCTTCCTCCCTCTCTAAAACATATAAACCCAGTGGATCCTCGCATTACATTACCTCAGATAAAAAAACAACTCCATATGTCCCCAATCTATTTTACTCTCATCTCAGGAACAACATCAGCTTGTCATCTGTAATGATTCCCTTCTGTTACGTATTTGCAATCTCTGAAAAATAAGGCGGAAAACATTTTTATCACTGTAATGGAAAATAAGAGGTTTTATGAGGCCACACATACAGATGTAACACACACCATAAGCCAAACCAACTAATGTAAACAATCAGCTGCCACATTGTTCCACATAATGCGGCCATTTAGAGCACTAGTAGTTTGAACAAACCGCTTCCCAGTAACCCGGTGCACATTTCATGTAAGCCTTGAGTTACATTTTATAAAATAGAAATTAAAAAAAATAAATACACGTCATATGTACATTTAAAGCTATCATTTATCCCAAACAAATGCATAGTAAGGAAAAATAAACAACTATGGAAGTAATCGATATCCGACCTGTCGTCTTGCCAGGAAAAATACAGCATTTGTACCACTTATTGCATTTCAGTAAAACACAGGGATTAACATAAAGGAGTTCGATCAGTCTTCAGATTGTGCTCTTTTTGCCTACGTCAAGCGAATCCTCTATATAATATCATAGTTTGGATTTCATCCAACTCTTTGGTGTTCTGAAGCTACATTTAATTTTCTAATTACTTGGCGGCTCCCGCACAAATTTCTGAAGCTCTGTTTCTTATCAAGTGCTGCTTTTATAAGACGTTAATTCATTGTGATTCAGCATTTGTGGCTCACATTCTTGAAGTTTGCTTCTACAACCAAGACTACAGCTCATTTTATGATTTACCTTGTGATACAAGTACGAGTAGTCATTTACAGGAATATTCTGGGTTCAATAAAAGTTGATAATACTTGTGGCATAATGTTGATTACCACAAAAATTAATTTCAACTTTCAAAATCCTAATTCAATAGGTATAGCCACAATAACATGATCAACTTAATCTCAACTTGTATTAAACCTGGAATATTGCTTTGAAGAAGATTAAAACTGCCCACAAGTTGCTGAATGTTGTACATTTTACGTGGCACCTCAATTCTACAAGGTAAAAAAGGCACATTAAAAGTAGTTACGTCATAAATGATGACCTTAAAGTATGCAGACAAACAAAGAAACAAACAAACGAACATGTCAAAAGAATGTCCCATCTGGCAAATGAGCCAAGTTCTCATCAATTAGCTGGTTTTGTGACCACAGGAGCCGTACCGACGGCAGGGTTTGGTCCTGTTGTACCTGATGAACTGCCAAAACCCAAGATTAACCAACACACCCAAATCCTAATTAGTATCATCAGCAGAGGTCCTGATAGCCCTCCCGCGGCACCGTCAGAACAACGAGAGCAGGCGGCTCTAGTTCTGGTGTCTTTTCATGTGGAGGGCCAGGTGGTCCGATCGGGAGAAGCAACGGCTACATACGGCGCACTGGAAAGGTTTGGCCCCCGTGTGCTTCCTGAAGTGGCGCGTTAGCTCGTCAGAACGGGCGAATCGCCAGTCGCACCCCTCCCATGAGCACTTGTATGGCTTTTCGCCTGCAATAAAACACAGGCCAATACAGGTTGAGGGGAGAACACCACCACAACATAATGAGAGAAAACAGCGTGTACTGCATACAGGGTTCGTACAGATACTGTAAAATGAAATTCCAGGACTTTCAAGGACTTCTCAAGCACTACTTTTTTGATTTTCAAAGACTTCAGAGATCTCACCTATTAAACAATGTCTTATCTTTCAAATTCTAAAAAAAGATAAATGATAAAAACATACTAATAAAATGAAATGCGAAGTTCCGATATAAATTAAATGATTGACGCTCTGTGCTCCAAAGTGCTGTTCTGAAGCAAAAGATTCACAAACCTGCTCCAAAGTTCCGATCTAAATCAAATGATTCGCGATTCGCGCTTCGAAGTTCCGATCTAAAGCAAAGATTCACGAACCTGTTTCGAAGTTCCGATCTAGATCAAATGATTCGCGATCCGCACTTTAAAGTTCCAATCTGAAGCAAAAATTCACAAACCCGCTCTGAAATTCCCATCTAAATCAAATGATTTGTGATCCACACTCCGAAGTTCCGATCTGAAGCAAAATATTCACGAACCCGCTCCGAAGTTCTGATCTAAATCAAATGATTCGCGCTCCGCGCTCCGAAGTTCCGATCTGAAGCAAAAGATACACAAACCTGCTCCGAAGTTACAATCTAAATCAAATAATTTGCGATGTGCGCTCTGAAGTTCCGATCTGAAGAAAAAGATTCACAAACCCGCTCCGAAGTTCAGATCTAAATCAAATAACTTGCGATCAGATTCACAAACCCATTCCGATCTAAATCAAGTAATTCACAATCAGATTCGCGAACCCGCTCCGAAGTTCCGATTTAAATCAAATAATCTGCAATGTGTGCTCCGAAGTACTGATCTGAAGTGAAAGATTAACAAACCCACTCTGAAGTTCAGATCTAAATCAAATAATCGGCGATCTGCTCTCCGAAGTTCCGATCTGAAGTAAAAGATTAACAAACTCGCTCTGAAGTTCAGATCTAAATCAAATGATTTGCGATCTGCACTCATGTCAGATCAGGACTTCGGAGCATGGAGCACGGATCATGAATCATTTATTCACGGAATGATTTATAAACCCGCTCCGAAGTTCCGATCTGAATCAAATGAATCGCGATCCGTGATCGAATTGGAGCGCTTCAAAATAGTGAATCAATTTGCAACACAATGGTTTAACTGATTCGGAATTTCAAAAAGCTCCTTTAAAATCATGAAAAGCAATGCCGAAGTTCGAAAATGAATGG
This sequence comes from Cirrhinus mrigala, assembly GCA_036247105.1. Lineage (NCBI taxonomy): Eukaryota > Metazoa > Chordata > Actinopteri > Cypriniformes > Cyprinidae > Cirrhinus > Cirrhinus mrigala. The sequence goes on from CM070015.1 coordinate 20,744,272, forward strand.
CTCTTTTAATTCGTTCTGGTTTTTGCTAGTAAATCGCTTGAAATAAATGATCAAAGTTTGAATTAATTGAAGCGGTTCTAGTGTAAACGACTCGAATCACCTAACTGATTTGATTAATCTGTTCCTTTTTTCACGTCTTCATCCATGTTTACACGACACCGTCAGTAGTATTACTGGTTTAGCTCACTAGTTTTATGACATTAACTAAAATAAGCAGAAAAAAGTATGCTGCTTTTTGAAATTGTGTGAATTTTGCATGAAAGATATGTGCTTATTGACAAAAATTAACACTTATTTTATAGGTGGATTGCGTTTCGATAATTCAAGCACTTTTCAAGTACCCCTTCAGGACTATTGCTATTTTTAAGAGTTTTCCAGGCCTTAAATTTCTAAAAAGGCAAATTCAAGCACTTCAAGCACTTTAAGCACCTTGTACGAACCCTGTGCATAATAATGACAAGAAAAGGTCTTTCTATAGAGTCACACTCAGGCTGCATGCAATAAAAAAAAGTCTGGTTCACAAACAAATGACAAATCTGGTTCTTTTTGGTGAATCAAATAAATGGAGCACAATCACTGTAGTACTTTTCATGACCAAATGACCCTTATGAGCCAGTGCTTTTAATGAATCATTCAAAATGACTCAGAATCAGTATTATGGATCTTTCACTGAATGAACTCACAATTTCTGTGACTGGCTACTGAATCAACATCAATTTATCATTACTTTCAGCACTGGAATAAGTTACAATAAAAAATGCATAAATAATAAATACGGATACATAATACTTTATATTAGAATGTTTCACAAATAAATACAGATGACGTCAGCTGGTAAAAATAAGTTTTGGTTGTGTTGATTAGTATATCTGTTAAATAAATAGCAGTTGAACTGCATAGTTTGGGCTTGTTAAGGTTCCTTTTCAGCATTTGCTGAGAGAAAATTTGTGGACATAATGGACATTGTAACTGTTATATACCTGAAATGACTCAAATTCTGTAATCTCTGCTTGTACTTTTATTTTCTGACATTAGATGACTGTGAACAACTTTTGTGATATTGCTTATTAAATGTCTTACCTGTGTGAGTACGTAAATGGGCCTTCAAATGTGAGGACTTGGTGTAGACCTTCTTACATCCTGATGTATAAAAAGACAATAAATGTTAATATATATCATAACTTTTAATGTTAAAGCTCATATCTATTATATAAACATTACAGGGATAAAATTAATATAGATTTCTTCAACTTAATTTCATTCTAAACCTAAATGACTTTCTGTCCTCTGAGAAACACAAAAGCAGATATTTTGAAAAATGTCTGTTTTTTTGTCCATAAAAAAGTCAAAGAGGTTCTTTGTGTCAGGTAGGTTTGGAACAACTCAAAGGTGAGGAAATTTTCATTTTGGGGTTAACTACCCTTTGAACTAACATTCTAGCTAGCTCTGACTTGTCCAGTAGCCTCATATACAATGTCAAAAGGTTTCACCATTATGTCCTAAGCCTCTTAGTCAGTTAAAGTCCAACCTAAAGACCGGTAATTGCCCGAAGTTTAGTCATGTCAGTCCACAATATGAATTCAACAATATCTATTAAATCACCTGAATAGGTATTTAAGCCTGTACTGCGTCATACAGACTATGTGGAAAAAGCTACAGATTCCTTTTAAGGCCTTGAATATTATGTCAAATAAAGTGTCTGTACTAAAGCATCTAGATGCCAAATTCAGTCTCACCTGGTACATCACAGTGATGTATTCTCCTCTTGTCTAGGTCTGGATTGTTTCTGCGGTTGTATTGGGCAGGTGCTGCTTGTGCTTGGACAGAAATTGCTGGTCCGGGGGTGAGACCTGCCATTTTAGACGCCATGCTGGCAGCATATGATGGAGGTGGCGATAAGTTCTGTATGAGTTCTTTCCTCCTATCTGGGCTGCCTGGTTCTGAGTTTGGAGGAGAGGGTGGTAAATATGCCGCCCTCTTCTGAGGATGCTGAGTAAACTGGGCAGTTAGCGAATATCCACTGCTGCTCATATTACAAAGCGGTCGTTCCGCAATATGGCTGGGTTGCGGATGAATGGCATTATACGTTGGCATCGGAGGGCATGCGGCATTGTGGGAATCTGTGCCACCAGGCACATTAGGCTCGAGCTCTGAATTCAACAGCTGAAACAGCGGAACGTCTGGGAATTCGAGGGACGGCGTCTCTTGCTTCACGTAAACATTGCTACCTGTTTCCGCAGCTGGGCTGTAGAGGTTTGTGTACTCTGGGTGCGTCATGGCGGGCGCAACCGAGCCGTGGCAACTGGAGTAGTTGAAAGATGAATGTAGAGGTTCTGTCTTTATCTGCGGCGCCGCGGACCTCACGGGTCTACACATGCCGGTCCGTAGGTAGGTGACGTCTGGTAAAAAAACATTCATGTTTATGCTGTATGGAGTACCTTGGTCCATCGTCAGGGAATTCTCTTGACAAAACTTCTTGTGGTCTGACAATGTGTGAAACTGAGGCGGCAGGTACCCATCCATGTCTCTTTTGATCTGAGGAACAAAAAAATGGGTTTCATTCACCACAAAAGCATACATGAACAGAAACAACAATAATGTAGCAAAAATCAAGCTTTCGCTGGTTAGCATGCCCCTGTCAGCAACTAATCGTACCCAAAATCGTAAATATTTCTTTATGTCATAGTTTTACCAGTGTATGATTCTTTTTAGGGCACGAACTGTGTTCATCGCAGTTTCGGACGGTTGCTCAGTGATGGTTTTGGGACTGTGTGCGCTCTTATGGTGCCATTAGCATGAAACTCTACAGTCATTAGTCACATGGTATTTACCACTCAGCTGATTGGCTCAAAACATTGCATATTTTCAGCCAAGCAACTGTCACTGACATGGCAATGCTAATGAATAGCTTTCTTCACTTATTATATATACCTCATTGGCATAAATCCTTTAAGCTTTTTAGTAAACAATGCACAAATTCCTAAGAATTACAAGACGAGTTCAGAGGAATTAATCTGCAAACTGACTGACTTTTTCGCCCATTGTGTTCCCATGTATACACACATTTATAAACTCAAACATCAACTTAAACTTAAATTTCTACCATTTTCAAATCAGCTTGTGTGCATCTCTAAATACACAGGCTTGTTGCTACCTTACACCGAAGAAGGAACCCCCATGCAAGCTCTCTCTCTCTCTCTGCCATCCATAAACTAGGAAATACTCCATCTGAATTTAGAGCCTACAGCTGCTCTGCTGTTATGGAGTTTTCAGATTAAGGTCAGTGCAGAGTTCAGCACAATTCATCCAGCATTCTTCATATATATAACGTACTAGATAGAAAAACACCATTAGAAAACATTACTGTAAAATATAAGCTGTGCAGCGATTATGTTATGTTTTAGATCAAAAGCATAAATAACAGGCGTTTCGGAAAGCTTGCCACCCAGCACTGTTTACCAATGTAACATGCGATTACAGATTCACTCTACCAGAATGTGATGCTTTGATGGAGTGTCATTAAATCCACTGTAATCGTCCTCTCTCAATGCCTCGCTCAGTTCTTAGAGGTGTTTTATTCTAGCCGTGGATCCTTCTCAACAAAGCGCGTTGCCCATAACCGCATGTCCTCCGCTGAAATAAGCTGGAGATCACGTCATTCAATATGCCGCAAATGTAACGACACGACAGCCAGCCAGAGATGTCAAGCGCTTTACGCGTTTGACAAGACAAATTACGCAACTGCCTCGTTTCAATGCCTCAAAACGGGGCGGGGCTTTGTCATCATACATTTAATAATTCACCCAAACAGGTTTTCAGGATCTGTAATAGTCTTGTAAAGAAAGAAAAAAAACATGGTAATGCACTGTAAAGGCATAAATAAACAAATAAAAATAAAATTATTATTATATATGATTAAAACTGGCTGCTGTGATTAACAAAACTTTAATATGCAAATACAGATCTTTCGATGTTGTATATTTTTAGTGGTGAATATTCCATTAAATCATAATTTTACACACCAGCCTATTTTATCTATTAAAAATGTTTGTTACTGTGAAATGGACTTACAAAAACACAGACAAAACCCAAAATGAATCAAAACTGACTTCCCATTTAAATTTAATTAAATTGTTTTAGCAACTGTGACAAAATTTAAAGACAGTGTCCCACATACAAACACAAAACACCATAATAACATCCTTGAATAATTCAGTGAGCATTAACTAGAAAATAAAACACTTCAGTTACACTTCAATTATAATAAGAAACGGTAAAACTTTACAATAAGGTTCATTAGTTAACATTAGTTAACTACATTAGTTAGCATGAACTAAGAATAAAAATACTTCTACAGAATTTATTAATCTTAGTTAATCAGCAGTTGGTCAGCAGTTGCTAATGCATTGTTAAAACCACAAGTTGTGTTTGTTAACATTGGTTAATACACATGTGAACTAACATGAACAAACAATTAACATTATTAAATATTAATAATTAGTGTAATAAATGGACTGTATATTGTTCATTCATTTTAGTTAATACATTAACTAAACTTTAAATAAATACATACACTTTTAAAGAAAAATCCAGACAAATGTGATGATCTGCCCAGGGATTCTCCCCCTGGGATAAGGTGGAAAAATAGTGCCAAAAAAAAAAAAGTAAAAAAATACATATTGCCATATTGATTAGAAACTCTCCCTGTACATTTTTGGTAATTTATACTTTTATTTACTTTTATTTTTTTTTTATATATTTTCCAGTAGATTTATGTATATTGTATAAATACCATTTTATATGGTATATATGGTAAAGTACAGTATAAATAACATGCTTTTAGCATTTCTATATTATTCGTCCATCAAAATGAATACATTTTTATATTATAAATAAAATGAGATTAAACGTCTGAACTGTTGGTTACGAAAATGTTTAAGCTAAATAAATGGCAATATCATCTTAATATCATCTAATCATGACAGCACTTGAAGGTAATCAGTCCGGATAAACCACACAACTAAAACTTTTTTTTTTTTTCTTTTTGTATTTGACTGATAAGATCTTTAATCCATGTGAATACAGTATGGCATTCCATGGAATGGGTTAATTCACATTTATGCCCTTCTCCCTCTCTCTTCTTCTCTCTCTCTCTCTCTCTCTTTCTCCCTTGGGCCATATGTGCTGGTATGCAAAACGGCTTGACTGCACTGCAGCTGCCTGTGTGGATTGCGTGTTCTATGCCAACATGCTAGGAGAAGTGTTGAAGTAGGCAAAGTTGCTGCCAGGGACAAATATCAGGAATGTTTTGATTAAAATAGCACACGATCATAAACGATCACTTGGAATGCCTTGGTAGGCTGATTTGTGGACAAATTTGATGTCACTTACGGTGAATTTAGTTCATAAAACCTGTTATGCTGTAAAAATGTCAAAAAATGTCACATTTACAGTTGCAGGGAGTCAAACAGGCATGAATGATTGTGGCAGGATGATTCCATGCTCTAGTTAAGTATGTAGAAAACATTAATCCTATCCGTCAAAATGTTGCTGATTAGTAAAAATCTGCCCGAAAGTATCATTTTACAATGAAAGGAAATCAATGTTAAAAATAGGTGAAACATACAGTATGTGTTAGCATGACAAATGAATTGTGAACTCGAAATAAAGGCCATTCCCATCATTCATATGTGAACCTGCATTGTCCTGCTTTACAGAAGTATTTGAAAACCAAACACAGGTATATTAGGAAAACAAAGACACATGTTGGACAGGTTTAGAGATTTGTTCTGGGGCCGGACAAACCACTGAAACTGGAACAATGTGATGGACCTCTGATGTTTCTCTTTGTGAGGTTAGACTTGGTTTTCTAAAAATTGCTACTTATTTACATTTGCAGCATTAATCAGATACTACTTCTGACTGTAAAGACATACACTCTTAAAAATAAAGGTGCTTCATGATGCCATAGAAGAACCTTTTTTGTTTAAATGGTTCCATAAAGAACCTTTAACATCTAAAGAACCTTTCTGTTTCACAAAAGGTTCTTTGTGGCAAAAGATTATAAAAAGGTAAGAAAGAGATGGTTCTTTAAAGAGCCTTTGACTGAATGGTTCTTTGTGGATCCAAAAATGGTTCCTCTATGGCATCGCTTGAAGAACCTTTTGAAGCACCTTTATTTTTAAGACTGTAGTTCACTCGAAAATGAAAATTCCGTCATCATTTATTCACCCTCTTGTCATTCAAAACCTGTACGACTTATCTCATTTGTTGAACATTTGTCTCAATTTTGTATGTATGTATGTCTATGTAGTCCAGTTTTGTTTTGGACCCCATTGACTTTTATTGTAAGGACAAAAAGTTCCCTATAATGGTTTGACTGTGGTAGGCATATGTTGCATTGTAGACAACAGACTTTCATAAAATACTGCTTGTGATATTAAGGAGCATAAACAAATATGCAAAAAACAGATTTTTCATTTATTTCATTGATGTGTTTGTCATAAACTCTATTTGTGGCAACATGCACAAACATTTTGTTTTGGCATGCCTATGCCACATTGCCAAATGTTAAACCAGGATCCACTGAATCTAGTTATGCATTGAATGCGCATCAAAGGCGAGTATTTTCTGTTGCTCATTAGAGAATTTAAGGATCATAGCAGCCAGGGAGCATCTGTTGATGTTGGCACACGGACATCCGCATATGAATGCAAGTAATTCATGTTGCATGTCATTAAAAACTCAGGATATTCCGACAATTGGATGCCAGGCTTTAGAAAATGCAAAGCATGTGAGTGAGCATCTACTGTACATGAACTAATAAGGTGAAACTGACATGAATAAAAACTGTTTACCACAGATGAATTGTGAATTCTTATTGTTTATCACTTGCTCATAGTAAATGCCATGTATAATGCAAATGGATTCTATTTTAAAACAACATTCGTCGCATATATACAGCATTTGGTCTTAGGTATTTTGAAAGCATTTGCATTAAGTGCTCAAGTTCTTTCAAGCTCTACAACAAATATTGATGCACAAGGAAAGATGTTTAATCCTCAAATTCAAATCAATATATTTCTTTATGTTTTCTCAAAAGGATTGTTTTGATCACCATGTTCTGGGTTATTTTCAAAAAGCAGGTTATAATGTCAAATTGTAGTTTTAAAGGGTGTGGTGTGTCAGGAAACCCACATTGTCAGTGGGATTATGGGTGGCTTATTGAAAGAGCTTTTTACGATAATTTTTAATTCTTGATGGCACTGAAAAAGACTACTTAATCCATGTGAGTATTTGTGTTCATGTGACGTGAACTAACACACAGAAAATCAGATAGAGAGAGATATGTGTAAATTACCTTTGGTTTTATTGATGAATATGGGCGTCTTCAGGATTTCTAATTATGGGAAATGTGGATTAGACATGTACAAACTGTTACAAGCAAAGAGCAGAGCATCGAGACATCTAGACATTATTGTAATTTGTTTTTGTTCTTATGTTACATTTTAAATATGAACATATTGGACATATGGATTTAACAGCAGTTATGTAGGTATATGAGAGAAGAAAAAATAGCAAACGGAAATCAAAGCTGTTTTTAAAAGATGACGGCTCAGCAGAAGTATCAAAGTCATCAGAGGATCAGTGTGTACTCTCAGTGCAATTTACGACAAAAGCTGGTTGCGTGTTAATGACTAAAAGGAGTGAGAGTCAATCTTAGGCTTTTGATGAGGAGATTTGTATGATTATATATAAACACTGTCAACCTAACTTGTCTGGCAGGAGATATCAATCATAGGTTACTCTCAGGCTCACGTTTACATTTGAGAAAACGTGAAACAAATCTGAAAAACTCTCACATTAGCTGGCTCATCTTCTTTTGTCTGGTTATAAAGTGTATTGTCACCAAATGCATCAATAACAGTCACATTTAGCCACCAATTAATTCTGTCAACGCAATTATATTTTGGAGTGATAACTATATGAAAATACCGCCAGACCGTTTTACCAACCAGCATTTATCAGATTAGAAATTAGGAGCGGGTAGGCATTTCTGTTTAATACTGTAAGCCCTAGCAAATTCATGTAAGTTCAGCCAAATTTTTGTATGAAAGTGTGGCTGCCATTATTTATGGATCTTTGATCTTTCAAATCCACCAATCCTAGTTGTAGAAAAACATTAATTAAGAAACACTTTAAGCCAAATTATGATAATTTGAAAGTAATAAGAAAAGCAATCATGGGAAAATTATTTTTGGGTTTCCCACAGCCAGATTATTCATAAAACCTATACATGACTATTCCTGTTTTCCCCTCTTGCTGCTGCTTTTCCACCAAAATAATGTCACTTCTTGGAGAGTCATAGGAAGTCATAGAGTGCAGCAGTGCTGCATTTTAGCACTTCGGGTTCCAACGCCCTTAAGCCAGTGGGTTTTTTTAATTGGGTTTTATTTTAAAAAGATGAAGTAAGGTCTGTGATTAACACAAGCTGAAAATATTTTCACGTTTTATTATTTGGCATAAAATACATCATTAGTACCACCTTCCAAGTTTTTACTTGAGAAAGGTGGTTGCTAAAAAGCGACTGAATGGGACAACAGAGGTTGTCGTGGACATTAAACATCATCATGATGAACATCTAAACCTCTTTACTGCTTTTACAGCCTCATTGTGTTTATAATCACATTCTTGCAAACTATTTGAACTCAAACTGTCTTTTAAATCAAGACTGAAAGTGTTGTGGGAAGCCCCCAGGTGAAAAAAATTGCACTTCCATAATATACCTAAATTGCTTTATTTTCACACACTAATTTTGTACTTAACATGCTTAAAATTATTCTTTAGTACTTCTTAAGATCATCATTCATAAGGTCATCTAAGTGTACTCAACTGTGCTGTTTTGGGACAGCATGAATGAACTAAAATGTAAAATAACATACTTTTTCTGTTTTAAAAAAAACGTTTAGTTACCACTTGAGTGTATTACACTCTTAAAAATAAAGGTGCTTTAAAGGTTCTTCACAGCGATGCCATAGAAGAACCATTCAGTCAAAGGTTCTTTAAAGAACCATATCTTTCTTTTTTTTTATAATCTGAAGAACCTTCTTTCGCTACAAAGAACCTGTTGTGAAGCAGGAAGGTTCTTTAGATGTTAAAGGTTCTTTATGGAGCCATTTAGACAAAAAAGTTTCTTCTATGGCATCGTGAAGCACCTTTATTTTTAAGAGTGAAGTGTATGAAAGATGGGTTCAAGTGTACTATAAGTGGTAATTAATACATTATTTAAGTACAGAGATAGTATGTTAAAATTTTTAATTTTAATTTATTTTCATGGTGTCCCAAAATAGCAAAGTTGAGTACACTTGATGATCTTCTGTTTATCTTAAGAAGTAATTTTTAGTATATTAAGTACAAAATTAGTGCGTGTAAATAGAGCACTTTAAGTACATTATGGAAGTGCACTTTTTTTGACTTGGGCCTAATGGTGGTGATGTTGGAGTCGGTGGTTTAATTTGTTTATAAGCCTACGTCTAGCTTTTTTATTCCTGGCAATTGTTTTTAGGCTTCAAAATTAATTTTGTGAAAATTATAATGATAAACAAAACACGCAAGATTTTTACATTTCTGCTGGTCACAGATCTTATTTTGTGCAATAATTAAATGGAGAAATGCTATTGCGTATGTATGTGTGTGTGTGTTTGTTTTCAAGGGAAAAAAGGTGTTGCTAACTTCTGGGTTGGCCTACAAAAATATATCATCAGTGTAGCGCTCTAAAGCAACTGGATTTTCTCAAGAGGTCAAGGTTTGGCTGAACCAGTTAGCCTCTGCTGGTGGATACCATAACTACATGCGAGCCACAAACTGAGCTTATGTTTCTATGAGAAAACATAAGCAGCAAACTATTTATGAGAAGAATAAATAATATTTTTTAGTAGTATATAAAACACCACAGGTTTTAAGATTTATAATACACAGGAATTCATAGTAATGACTCTACTGTCACTAAAATCTAAAAGATTTCACTTACTAAAAGAGGAGAACCTGTAGCAAAAAAGTCACTGACATAAATGTGACCCTAAACCACAAAACCAGTCATAAGTAGCACGAGTATATTTGTAGCAATAGCCAAAAATACATTGCATGGCTTAAAATGAACGATTTTTTTTTAATGCCAAAAATCATTAGAATATTAAGTAGGCTAATGTTCCATAAAGATATTTTGTAAATTTCCTGCCGTAAAGATATCAAAACTTAATTTATGATTAGTAATATGCATTGCTAGGAACTTCATTTGGACAACTTTGAAGGCAATTTTCTCAATATTTCAATTATTTGCACCCTCCCATTCCAGATTTTCAAATAGTTGTATCTTGGCCAAATATTGTCCTATCCTAACAAATACATCAACAGAAAGCTTATTCAGCTTTATTCAGATGATGTATAAAGAATTTATACTAATGACTGGTTTTGTGGTCCAGGGTCACCACAAAAATAAACACTTTTTAAATAAACACTCCAAAATAAATATGTAAAATAAGCAAGTTAAAGATGATCCGAAATGTCAAGCTGTTTCCACGCAAAATGAGTTTAATCAACATCCGGCATCTTCTTCGTTGGTTTTTTTTTTACGTCACGTTACGGGATTCTACGATAATAATCTTGAAGGACAGATTATTACGGTAATATTATTCTATATCCCTTCTTACCGGAAGTGGTTAACATGTGGTATAACTTTCCTAACAACATTTAAAACAGGCCCCACGGACTCTCAACTTAAATGAGAAGAATCAACATCCAAAAGAGACACAAACTTAACGCAGCTTGAGGTAACCTACAATGTTACTGAAACGCCTTCTCTGAATGTTACTGATGTTTGTATTGTCACTTCTGTAATTTTGTACAGAAGTCTTGATTAATATAACGTAGATTCACATAACACCTTCAATCATGGCTTCGTCCGCCATGGTTTTTATTAATGACACGAAATCGTGAAAATTTGATCTAGGGCAGGCCACGGGTCTTGTAGGAGTAGGTCAATCTTACTGTAGTGTCGGCCCTGTGCCTCTAGATGGCATTGTTTAGTCGTCAGACAGCCAGTCATCTGTGCTGAATGTGATGATCACATGAATAAAAAAATACACTTTTTTTTTATTTATTAATAGGATCATATTCCGTTCAAATATATTCTGTTCTGCTTTAAAGCTTATTATTAATAGTACTAATACTAATAATTTTATTAGTACTAGGCTAGTAGTTGCTGAATGGGCCAAAGTGTAGTAGCATTTCAATAGTACTATTAGTGTTATATGTATATGTAAGTGTTATTAGTGTAATTTAATTACATGATACTGTACACAGTGAATTCAAGTTTGAGCCTTTTAAGCCATTTGAACTGCTTCTTTGAGCATAATGTAAGTTGTTGTAATAATTTAGTGATTTAAATACATTTATAGAGCTGCAACGTGCTGTCAGAATGCTATCAAATTTAATTTGCAAATGAGGGAACCGGATCTCTCTAGAGTAGCCTATTAAGGTATGAAAAAGTTTTGATCCAATTACGTTTTCCCCCGTGCTTCACAATCATCCGTGATTGTGTTACGACGGATGACAATGCACACTCCATCGGTTTGTCTTTGTCTGTGCATTTTATTTGACACAGCTTCATTTCCTTCTGATCTTTGCAATCATTTCCACAACATTATTTTTGCTTGTTTGTAAGAGAGAACACAAGTCTAATGTTGCTCTCTGGGGAAAAGTTCAATATAATTTGTTAATTAAATGGATTAATTTAATTACAGTAGCTCCAAAAACATTCATCAATATAATTGTTCCTCTAGCTCCAATTTAATTAATGTTTAAGTGAAAACAAGTCAGTTTCAAATGTACATAATACTTCCCTACATGACCCCCCAACACCCCCCGCCCCTCGCCGCCTATTCATTTTCTCTCTCTGATCCTCATCGCACAAAAGCCTGTCGGTGTTTGTTTGATTTTCAATGATACAGCGTCGCTGAAACCAAACATTTATTACAGCAATTTAATTTAACCTCTCAACAGGCTTTTACAAGACGACCAGAGGGATAGTATCAGTGAAAGGCACTCAGTGTTCAGTTATTAATCTCCCGCCGCCGTTGGCCCTTTCATAAAAGGTAAGTATTATCCAAACTCCAAACATACCACTGCCATTCAAGCTGTCTCGAATTTCATCGCAATGCGGACCAGATAGACTTCAATTCGTCCATGCAGGCCAAAATAATAAAAGATAATTTTGGCTAATCTGCCTGAGGAATGTGGAGCGTTTGATGTGGACAGTGGTGGATCTTCAGTTGAAATAATTGCATATTGACTCGCTCGGGACGGTTGGCTCAGGTACGCTCATCGGTGTCTTACAGGTGTTCTCCTTGCTAGACAACCCATCCCTTGTTTAGGAAAAAGAGAGAGAAAGGATTCATCTGACAGCAGAAACTGCTTTTTTGTTGAAAGCTGGAATGAACAAAATTATATGGGAACACTCAAGCATATCCAAATTCAAAGGAACAAGATCTAGCATCTAGTCTGGTAGTGATATTCTGGTCTTGTGAAAATCGCAGATTTTTATTCGCAAGGTACCTCCTATAGGTTATATAAACTGTTTTTACGAGGTTTGTGCCTGGCATTTAATGAAAAGCGCAAATGGACTAATAATTCCCCTTTTTATTCCCCAGTACAAAACAGATTAAAAAACACAATATGATTTTTTCCCGTTTACAGTATTTTTCTCTATTATGGACATTTAAACATATACTGTAGATGTATGTCTAATAATCTGAAAGGAGATATTTTACATTGTATGTACAGTATGTAAGTACAAAACATAAGAAAACCTCCATCTGTCAGATGTGTTTTTGTTCACATAATGGAATAGTTCACCCAAAAACGAAATTTTGCTAAAAATGTACTCTCCTTCAGGCTATTCAAGATGTAGCTGAGATTGTTTCTTCATGAGAGCTAATTTGAAGAAATTCCTCTGCAGTGAATAGGTGCCATCAGAACGAGAGTCGTAACATTTGACAAAAACATCACAATAATTCACAATGCACAATGTCTTGTGAAGTGTTTGTAATAAACAAATCCATCATGTTTGGCTTGAGGGTGAGTACATTTTCATCAAATCATGCTATATCTTAACGAAGCGGAATGACAATAAAGCTTGACTTGACTTGACTTGACTTGAAATTCCGCTTTGCACATTGATAGCCACTCAAGAAAGTTTCTTCAGGAAATGATTATTCATAAATTGAGTGTTGAAACAGTAAGCTAAATTTGTGAGCTTATCGCTAACTCATTGTTTCAAAACAATGTATTTACGTCTCTGAGCGGTTTGTATATTTGAAGCAATTAAGGAACAGCACAGCAATGCTTTAGTCAAACATACAAAGCTTATCTACTCCAGCATAACGAGTTTCACGCTGCTACATGGGTAAATATTTGTAAGCCTCGCGGAGGACGTTTTGTAACCGAAAAAGCGTCAAATCAAGAGAACATCTGTCCAATTGCTGCATCAAACGAATAAGATTATAATGCTGTAATATTCACTGAAGGCTCAGATCATTATGCCTCTATTCAGCTGTGAGATTGGAGGAAACAGTTGCCAGTTTTGAGGGCAGCCGGAAAAAAGACTCTACACAACAGATGTTATGTGTTGAAATAGCTTACACTGGCCCCAAAAAGTATTTAGACACTTAAGCCACACTTAAATTACCAAATCATATTTTATTCAGCCAAATGACATCTGCAAACAAATGATTTTCTCAGAACTTTCTCAGACATTTTTGAAATTACGTTTAACCAGCTGTCAGATCCCTTCAAGTTCACACAGGTGTCCTAGCAGAGGTACCACAGGTGTATGATTACATGAATAATTATGTTCATGTTACGACTGATAAATGGCTGATATAATATAACATATATCCCACTTTATATTAGGTGGCCTTAACTACAATGTACTTACATTTAAATGAATCATTTTGATACAATGCACTTTGTGTGCATACATGTATTTATATTGTACTTGTATATTAAAAAAATACCTAATTTATGTAATTTTTTAGTTACATTTAGTTACATTTTTAGTTACACTGTTGACCCATCCTTTACACCTTAACCCACCCTTAAACCTACCCATACCACCAAACCTGTCCCTAACCTTACCCGTATCCCACCTCAATAGCAGCAAAAGTGTGTTGCAATACAATATGAATACAATAGTACATTGTACTTATTTTTTTGTTGTAAGTACATAATAGTTAAGGCCACCTAATATAAATGGGACCAGTTTTGCCTAAATTTAAAACAGAAACTTTTATAACTGAAAATTAAATGCAGTTTTAAATGCTGCAAGTGTTTAGGCCTCATGAAATTATAATGCGCAGTATAAAAAAAAAAAAAAAAGGTGGGCAACAATTAATTGCAATTAATCACATCCAAAATTAAAGTTTTTGTGTACATAATATATGTGAGTGTACTGTGTATATTTGTTATGTATATATAAATACACAGGCATGCATGTATATATTTAAGAAAAATGTTATGTTTACAAATTAAATATATTTATATATAATATAAATGATATGAATATAAATATATTATATATATATATATATATATATATATATATATATATATATATATATATATATACTGTATGTGACTTGATATATACATAGAAAATATACAAGGTACACACACATATATTATATAAACAAAAACTTATTTATTTTGGATTAATCGCGATTAATCGGGGCCCAGCACTAAAATATTCATTTACAGGTTTACTAATTTTTCAATTATTACTGTCTTTAAAGATTAACTTTAAGTGATCAATGTAAAATGAGTCGCTGGGGTATATTTGTAGCAATAGCCAAAAATACATTGTATGGGTCAAAATGATTCTAATGATTTTTCTTTTATGGCAAAAATCATTAGGAAATTAAGTAAAGATCATGTTCCATGAAGATATTTTGTAAAATTCCTACTGTAAATATATGAAAACTTAACTTTATTCAGTAATATACTTTATTTATTCAGTAATATAAAGTAATATTCAGTAATATACAGTAATAAACTTTAATTTTATTTAGTAATATACATTGTTAAGAACTTTATTTGGACAACTTTAAAGACAATTTTCTCAATATTTTGATTTGTTTTTAAATAGTTGTAACTCAACCAAATATTTTGTCCTATCCTAACAAACCATACATCAATGGGAAGCTTATTTATTCAGCTTTCAGATGATGTATAAATCTCAATTTTGAAAAGTTGACCCTATGAGTGGTTTTGTGCTCCAGGGTCACAAATAAGCATGACGAACATGCACAATTAAATATCCAGTATCATTTTAAAAAATATCTAATATTGGTCGATAACCAATATGGTATAGACATATACAGTAATGCATCCATAACTTTCCGTAAAATTTTTGCTTGAAAATTAGGTTGTAATTCTAATGCAGTAATGTTCATTTTTGAGTGTGACATCTAAGTGTCCGAAAACATTTTTATGTAATTTTAAGATTCTATTACTCCGAATATTTACGATTATCTGATTATTAATCTAAAAAACTGTTTTCACTGCTGTTTATTTAGCTAATTTATATGCTGTATTAGGTCAAATGCTATATATGCTATATGAGCTGAAGCATATGAGAAAATATAAGAGTAACTGGTACCTCTTTAGCCGCCGCATTCCAAGCCATTAGCTGATCTGTCCACACCTCCTCCTGTTTAGTCATTGGCCAGATTCCTTCAGAGCAGACCACTAATCACATGACAAAGCTGTCTCTATTAGCCTCTGTCTACCCCTCCCTTCCCTTCATTCGTCTCTGTTCGGCTTCAAGTACATGCACAGATTTGCCTATTATTATTCTCTTTATTGTTGTGCTAATGAATTATTTGACCAACAGTATTATTTACTGTCATGTGAAATGCGCTGGTTAAGCCCTGAAAGTGATGTGGAATACTATGATAAAGCTAAGCCTCTTCTGGCTCAAGTCAATAAAATCTGAACAAAGGGGCACCTTCACCATTAAAGCCATCAGTGTCTGGTGAAAAACAGACCTGCCAATCAATGGACTGCTCCAAAGGCATCTGGTTAAACATGTTGTGCATTCCTAGTGAAAAAGGGGGAAATTAATTAGGTTTTATTAGAAGCATTGATACAAAAACCTCTTTAAATAGACTCCAGTGTACCCTGGGAAATTGCTCAATGTGACTGTTCTGAACTGATCTGAGTGTAATCAGATATATATGACACACTTTTTGGATACAATGTATGCATTTGGACACTTTCCTTTCTAATGGATTTTTTTTCATTCAAACAAGTAGGACATTCATGTGTGCGTATGAAAACATAATAAAATAAGTTATAACAATTCTCCCCCCTCTTTTTAAGCATCTCATATGCGTTACGGCATTTAAACATGCAGGCTGGTGTTCCACTTAAATAACACAAGTAGTAATCTATCAAATAGCCATCCGATGAGAAATGATCACAGCGGGTCATACATTAAGGCTGCATTATTTTAATTATTATTCCATCACAGGTCAGAAGAACAAAAGGAGTCCGGAGAACAAAACTCGCCATGTTTCTTGATCGCTATGCATTTGTTGAGTTTTACCTGGGGGCATCTTACCTTCCCCTTCATAATTAAGAACACTTTAGTATCAAACAGTACAGAGGTTTCTTCAAAGGTATTAATTAGGACTTTATTTATGCAGATCTCTGGAAAAATTTGCATAAAATCTATTCCACAGATGGGTTTATGGGAGTAATGAATGTGCAATGCTGCTATAACATCTGGTTCATCATAACAATGCTTGTCCTTTGGAAAAAAAAAAAAGAAGAAGACGCATTTGTGGGAATGTGTCTACTTTGTTTTAAACAAGTTTAAAAACATGGCAGCAGGAGCAGCCACGTTAAATTAGTTGACTTTGTCTTTTTTTCTCTGAATAAAGTACCTGTATTATTTTATGATATATATTTTATTTTTTATTTATTTATTATTTGACAGACAGTAACTAGTGCTGTCAAACAATTAATCTTGATTAATCGCACCCAAATTAGTTTTGGCTTACATAATATATGTGTGTGTACTGTGTATATTTATTATTTATATATATATATATATATATATATATATATATATATATATATAAACATACAGTATGTATTTTGAAAATATTTACATGTATATATTTATATTCATATAATTGATATAAATATTTTTAATATATAAGCATAACATATTTTTCTTAAATACATACATGCATATGTGTGTGTTTATATATACATAATAAATATACACATTACACACATATGTAAACACAAACTTTTATTTTGGATGCAATTAATCACGATTAATCGTTTGACAACCCTAACGGTAACACTTAATTAGTTAATGTTAGTTAATGTATTAACTAACATGAACAAACAATTAACAATACATTTAGTACAGTGTTTATTCATCTTAGTTAATGTTAGTTAATGAAAATACAGTTATTCATTGTTAGTTCATGTCAGTTCACTATGCATTAACTAATGTTAACAAGCACAACTTTTGATTTTAATAACCAATTAGTAAATTCTGAAATTAGCATTAACTAATTAATAAATGCTGTCTTAGTTCATGTTAACTGAAGTAGTTAACTAATGTTAACTAACAAGCCTTATTGTAAAGTGTTACCACAAAACTATGATCATATTTAATATGTTTTATGTATTATTATTATTATTTTTAAACTTATTCTGCTAACTAAGGCTAAACTTGTTTAATAAAACGATTATTTAATTTATTTATTGTAAAAGCAAGACACTATACAGGTGAATAGGGTAAATATTTTAACTAATAGATATTACCATATTTTTCCCAGTTCACCAAAAGCTTTTAGAATACACATAGGAATGAAACTGGAAAGTTTGGTGTATGTTTTTGAAATATGAAAGGCAGGTAGACCAAGTATAATAAATTAAACACTTAAATGTGTACTTTGGTTGTCTCCTTTTCACTAGTCTAAAAGAAGGCAATTTATATAGTAAAATAGCCCAAAATCTCGCCTGAAAATACAATAGTTTTGCCTTTAGTGTCTTTCCTTAATTTGTATAATATTTATATTTATAAATAAAGCTACAATAATAATCGTTTGCAACAATTGTTGTTGATTGAGCCTTTTTGTTTAGTGTTGCTTTTTTTTCTGTCTTTAGCGTTTTGCAACTCTCAGTGAAATCCACAATGCTTGCAGACTCCCTTCTTTTTGGCCGACGCGCCAGTTGGCACGCAAATCCAAAATGTGGATGGTTTCTGGGCATTCAGCAAGATTTCAAACGGGGGGCGCTGTGCTCTCATCCTCCACCGACTACAAGGTCACTGGAGTATTGATAAATCACACAGCTGTGATTCCCCCCTGACAGCTCAAACTAACATCAACCTGGATGGGAGAGAACAAAAGACCATCAAGCGGCCCTTTTCTTGACACTTTTATTCAATCACGGCCAGATTGCTTACGACAGCAGCAGCAGCTGTTTTGTCTTCATCTTTCCCCATTTGATAAAGTGTGTCAAGTCATATTTTTGTAAGTATTTCACGTCACCCCTGCTGCGTGAAAGCGGCTCCCGTTTGGCATATGTATTCCACATGAGGGGATCATCAAATGGGTCAGGGTTTAATGACATCCCTCCCAAGGTCATCAGCCATCTAAAAGGGAAGCTGCCACAAAGCTACAAGCTGAGGGTCAAAGATAAGAGCACGCTGGGAGATATCGCAGATAAAAACCAGAAAATTAAACAATGAGGGAATGCGGGAGCGCTTTGATTGTGTTGTTCGGTGCGATTGTTATTTTGGGTGCACCAATTCACAGAGTGTCGATGTTAACCTTGTCCTCTCAGGATAGAGGTTACTGATAGGACTAACACATTGTTTGTTTTAGAGCTCCCAGGAATGGGATTTCCATTCCCCCTGTTCATGTCCAGTTATAGATTGCATTTGCAGCAGTTGTTTTGTAAGGCTGATGTGTGATCACAATTACAGATGATTGAATGCTCTCTGATGGGGTGAGTGAGAGGTGAAAGGCGCTCCGAAATGACAGAGGGTCAACGTCTTGTGAGATTAGAGCATGTGAGAATATCACTTCAGAGAAACTCTGCAGTCCTGTTGGATGAAGTTTTTATATGGGTCGTTTCTTACCAGTGGGTGGTGCTGAAAGCTATAGTGTTTTGGGGAATGCTCATGGTTTATTCAGGGGCTTGTGTTTGAAGAGACAAATGAAACTAGTCTAATGATTTATTTTTTCTTTCTGAATCGCTTTCAATGTTTGGTTAATGTTTCCAAAGACAAACACTTGCTCTTGTTAACTACAGTATGGCTGCCCAAACTTGAAGCAGCCTTGAAGTGGCACGTAGTATTTTTGTTGCTAGCAGTTTTTTCTGTTCCTGAACTTGAAAACAAACAACACTTTTTAAGCCTCCAACAACATGAAACGATATCTTTGAACGTTAGCGTTTAACTAAGTTTAAACGGTCAAACGTGCAATCTGGAAAGCGTGCGGCATTTATCAGGTGGGGACAACTTACTCTTGAGTTGGACAGAATCCCAGTTTTATACTTGATGTAGAATCGCTCAGCTAGACACAAAAACAGATGCACTGTCCATATGCTCACCTCCAGAGAAGGAGGACTCAAGCAGCCGATCTCCTTCAGGTTAAGAGATGAGTGGCAATCAGTCATTAATCCCCTGATATCCCCTCTGTTTAGACTCTTGGATTGCTCGCCAATACTTTTATTCTTTTATTCAGCTCTTTAGCATTTCAAAGCCTTGACTCTTTAAAGTGAGCCTGTGCGTGTTTTTATATAACTTTATTATAGACGTCTACCACTTCTATTATTTTAACTCAAACTTAGCACAACTTACCACAACTTTAAAGAAGTTGTTCACTTCCAGAACAAAAATGTACAGATAATCTACTCACCCCCTAGTCATCCAAGATGTTCATGTCTTTTGCTTTTTTTCAGTTGTAAAGAAATTTAGTTTTTTGAGGTAAACATTTCAGGAATGTTCTCCATAGAGTAGACTTCTATGGTGCCCGTGAGTTTTAACTTCCAAAATGCAGTTTAAATGCCGCTTCAAAGGGCTCTAAATGATCCCAGCCGAGGGTCTTTTTTTTAGCGAAACGATTGTTATTTTTAAAAAAATTTACAATTTATATACTTTTTAACCTCAAATGCTCGTCTTGTCTATGTATTCTATGTCTGTGTATTCCGGTTAATGACAGTTAGGGTATGTCGAAAAACAGTAGGTTGATTTTGAAGTTGAAGGAGAAAATGAGATGGGAGTTTTTTGACATACCCTATTGACCCGGAATGCCCGGAGTTCACGCACAGCTAGACAAGACAAGCATTTGAGGTTAAAAAGTACATAAATTGTCATTTTCTTTAGAAAATAACTGATCGTTTTTCTAGATAAGACCATTCTTTCTCAGCTGGGATCGTTTAGAGCCCTTTGAAGCTGCATTTAAACTGCATTTGGGAAGTTCAAACTCACAGGCACCATTGAAGTCCATTATATGGAGAAATGAAATGTTTGCCTTTAAAAACATCATTTCTTTACGACATAAGAAAGAAAGACAGTAAATTATCTGTACATCTGTAACTGTACATCTGTATCTCACTAATGAAGAAGAAATTACTTGTAGTATAAATACAGAAGTCATATGCAATGTTTGTTATTCCATATATTACCCTGGAAGGAATTTTCATGGCAGCAAGATACTTTGGACTTCTATTCTTTTTATTAATGTGTGTATTTGCTGTAGTTAAAGTCGCTTTGTTAAAATAAGTTGCATGCTTTCAGTTGTTTCAATGTATTGTGTAACAGGCATACAGAAGAAAAAACCCCATTAATTTTTTTCACAGAAATATTTTTATTGTTTCTTTACAAGGACCAACTGACTATGATATATGAGTTTTTTACACAGTGTATGCTTCTTTATATGCTTTCTGAGAAAAAGTAAGGGTCATGGATCAAAGGGGTCATGAACTGCCTTTTTTATTATTTTGTACTGTTCTCTGAGGTCTACTTATAATGTTATCAAGATTTTTACATCAAAAACATCATAATTTAGAAGTAATAGGCTATTTTCTGTTCTGTTTTGAGCCCCCTCATTGGAACGCTCTGTTTGAATAGGCATGGCGGAATAGGACTCGGAAGTAAACGCCCACTGCTATAATTGGCTAACAGTTGTGTATGTTTACCAAAGTTACATCCTTCATAGATAGACGTATAAATACTCAGTACATATCAAACAATCTGTAATAACAGACAAAGCAATAGTGACCACATAATAAAAACAGTTACAGTCAGATTCAATATAGCCGGCACAGCAGTGTCTTTTAGTTTCAATCTTTCTGAAAGTTGTCGAAATGTGCTTTGTTTGTAAACAAATCTACAGTAAAAAATAATTGAACAAAGGATCAAGTTCTTACCGACGCAGTCTGGAACGTCATAAAAATAAATCGACTCTTTCCTAACATTGGGATCAGAAGGAAAGCAATGTAAAGACTGTTTGTCCACAACTTGGCACTGCACATCGGCGTCTTATCTTTGAAACCATCTTTATCGTTTGGTTTTTGCATAGACCTGCATTTGGCTCTCTCTTATTCACAGTACGTGCGCGAATGGGTGGGCTGGGCTAAACGGGCAGTGATGTAGAAACAGGCGTTGATCATCTTCTGCGGAGGTGGTGTTTAGACACATTATTATGTCATAAAGTGGCACATTCCTCAACCTGTTGTTTTGGCAGATTGGCTTCAATATAAGCTGTTTTTAGACTAACAAAAGTTTTGAGTTCTGAAACTTACAGGATGTTGTTATAGTACAATGATGATTAGGAATTTTGATTTCTCAGACTTTAAAACCCCTTTAAAACCTGCAGAACCAAGGCTCCAAAAAAGTGGGTTCAAAATGTCAGACAAAAGACAAAAATGTAAAAAAAAAAAAACAAAGACTGTATGTAAACTACTCTGTATATGTGTTGTTCTGTTTAAGCTTCTATGGGAATGACAATTAAGGTAAACCACAAACCAGTGGATTAATACTGTAAAGCCATAAAGTCTATGTTTCCCTTCAACTGAGGTGTTATCAATTCACATGAGACTTAATTAAAGAATATTTATCCAGTTTAAATCATCATATTCTGAGCAGGCTAAGGCCGGTGTTGCTCATTGTAAACTGTACGTCGCTATAGAAATGATACAAAGAATTCTGTTTATTAGTCCTCAAGTATTATTTTATTATGCCAAGCATAATAACATACAGCAGTGAAATATAACAGTGCTGCTGTATAATTACAGTTCTATTAATGTCATTTTACAACCATGACACGCTGTGCTATTCACATACATTTAGGCCGTCAAGGACAATGCTTGGAAATTGTCAGAATATTCATTAAGGGACACATTTTCAGCAGCTCAATGACATCTTGCATTTCACAGATGATTGTGAGACATTTCAGATAAATGACTTTTTTTTTTTTCTATTAACAAGTCTGTGCCCAGCATTATCAATTCATAATGGTTTTCTTTACAGCATTCTGCAGCTATACCTTATCAAAGAATAGCAGCCCTTCTGAGCTGGGGACTCATTTTATGTTGAGAAAGGCCTCAAGAGAACTATATAATATTTCTGTGAGTGCCATTCACTGCCTACAACATTAGGAGACAGTTACAACCACACCATGCAGCTGTGAAAGAAACTTTGTAGCCTATATGGAATTCTCTGGATTTTTCTGTGCATGGCTTTTGAAGCGTGATATGATCTTGTTGTAAGTAATAACTAAAGCTGATCTTATTTTTTATTTATTTTGGAAAGCTTTTTATGCCTCACATATTGATTTAGGCCGAACAGGAAATGAATGAAAGAAAAGGGGGCGTGGGATCGGGTCATGGCACGATTCAACCTTCTCAGGTTTACTCTGGTGCTCATATTTCTGGAGCACACCGCTGCACCACTTCTCTTATTTGAGATAATAAAGAACTGTCATACTTTTATTAAATAAATGATTTAAACAATCAAGATCATTGATGGGACAAGGTTTTACTGGCCATTTTGCTATAGTGAGCAATGATAGATATGAAAGTGCAATAGGTATAAAGCTCTGTCATATTGACAGCTTGCAATGAGAGTAATTGGAGTCAGACAGTCCTGTGAGTCCAGCAGAATTTCAGATAATTCTGTTCACTAACTTTTCCTCACAGCTAATGTAAATAAAGTGACTAGCAATTAAGTATATGCAAATGGTGATTTTGACCACCTATGTGGTCTTTTTTTTTTTTTTTTAGTCCATGAAAGTGGTTTTCATATGACCTGGCAGACGTTTAACAGAATCGCATAGCTTTTTTTTTTTTTTTGGTATACACAGTAAATACACTTCAAAAGCAAAGCAACACATTAGTAATTAACTAAAAATGTAGTTTGTCCTGTAATTCCAGCTTTGAAGCAAATTAATGGCACCGCAGATGACTCGGACCAACTTTGAGGAGCGCTAAAACAAAAAGCCATAAAATGATCACCAACGCTCCCTGGAATGACAAGTATTATCAACAAAAATTAATCAGCCGCATCTTTTCATGAACTCAATTAATAATGTGCAACAACAGGGTCTTTTTTTTCTCGGGATGAAAATTAATTAGCAGTGGGAAGGTCACTCCGAGACGCTGACATCACTCATCAGAATGGTGTGGCAGTTCTAATTATTTGTCTTCCAGGCTTGGGTGATCAAAAATTATTGCAATACCTGAGCAACATTTAGAAAAAGCCGTGTTTTAAACCCGTTTAATTAGACGTAGCTATTTGATTAATGCCATGTAAGCATTCCAGTTCAGCCTCTTATCAGCGTTCTGACAAGTTTGGTGGTCACTGTTGTGTGAAAGACGTTTCATTGACGCTAACCGACTGTTTAGTATCTAATTCACTCATTTCGCAACAATTAAAAAGCTATTTGCTAGGAGAGTACTTGTTGATATCAATAAAGATGTTAGGAAGTTTGACAAACCACCCAGTGTCACAGAGTGTTGCTGTATGCATCACAGGAGGCACAAGTGACCAAAAATGCTGAACGTCACAGTTTATTCAGCCCGATTTGCTCCAAAAGACTTTCGTTTTTTCATCAGATGAACCTCATTGCTGGAAACGTTCACCTGAAGTACCTCCTGAGATTTTAAGTTAATAATATTTAAATGACTTTTTTTTGTTATTTAACTTATTTTATTGCAGGATTACCTGATGAATCCTGTTTGCTAAGGTCCATATGAACATTAGGTCTAAACTCCCAGCAGTCCCAAGTCCAACTCCACTGTCGGCTCAAGTATCCCCTAGCATAACCACATCAATTCATATTACCTGTAAATTAGCGAAGTTCTACTTTCAGGCGCGCAGTACATTTGATCCAAATAGACTTTAAATGCCATTTCTGTTCCTATTAACCTACGGAGCAGCGTGGCAGATATTTCCATGAGGGTGTGTGGATGAAAAACAGGGGGCTAATGGCTTAGTTGTGACAGCGCTTCTCATGATGATTTATGATTCTGTGTTTAACTTGATTACTCCACTGCTGACTCTGAATACTATTTCAATTAGTACACTGAAGGTCACATCGCCAAATCCCTCCATAATCTATTCCTATTAACACTAATGCAGGGAGTATCCATATCTGTTCACCCTTGTTGATTCAAATCATCCCTGTTCCTAACAGGAGGCTTGTTTACCAGTTTACTGGTTTAGACATATCCGAGATGGTAATTTTCAATCCTTAGCATATCATTAGCGCTCTCACTTTTGACACACTACTGGAAAGGACAACTCAATAGAGCCTACTTTTCGTTAGATTTTTTTTCTCCCTATCAAATTATTTTTTTTTTAAATTAATATTTTATATTCAGTGTGACTGGTCATTTGTGACATCCTATTTTACTTTAATAATTTTTTTTTTTTTTTCAAAATATAAAAGAGTATTCAAAAATAATCTAGATCAAAATATTAGAAAAAATGTTGGATTTTTAAGAATGTAAAACAAATCTGACAATTTTTATATCTTGCTTTCTTAAAATATTAGTTCACTCCTGAATTAAAATTTCCTGATAATTTACTCACCCCCATGTCATCCAAGATGTTCATGTCTTTCTTTCTTCAGTCAAAAAGATATTAAGTTTTTTGAGGAAAACATTCCAGGATTTTTCTCCATATTGTGGACTTCAGTGGGGATCAAGGGGTTGAAGGTCCAAACTGCAGTTTCACTGCAGCTTCAAAGGGATCTACACAATCCCAGCTGAGGAATAAGGGTATTATCTTAGCAAAATGATTGGTCATTTTCTAAAAAAAAAGACACATTTTTACACTTTTTCACCACAAATGCTTGTCTTACACTAGCTCTGTGATACTTCATGCATTACATAATCATGTTAGAAAGGTCACGTGTGGTTAGTTCTTTGTCTTTGGTTCAAAAAGGTAGGGTGGGGTGAAAAACTCCATGTCAGTTTGTCTAAAATTGTCTGAAATTGTTGTTTTACCTTTTTTTCTGTAAAGGGCGTTTGTCTTTCTTTGCACGTTCAATTTGTAAACATTAGGCCGGTACTTCCGCCTACGTCACGTGTGACCTTTTCCAATGTGATTATGTAATGCGTGAAGTCAAGCTAGTGCTAGTCTCAGCCTTAGAGGTCACACATGAAACACTTCAGGAGTTTTGAAGTTCTCATCGGATTGGTGAGATTATACAGGATTTCTGGCAGACGCGTGTGTCGCATTCTTTATCTGGAAACAAAAATGTCGTGGCTTCAAACCCCCTAAGGATCAGTTAACGCTGGATTTTCAAAAGCATGTGGAAACAATGATCTTTAAAATATGTCAGAGAGTTTTACACAGCAGTCTGTTATTGTGGTGACATTTCCACGCCCCTAAACATGATGTGACACAAACGAAACGTGATTGGTTGCTTTACCTGTCAGTCATATGGCCTCTTGGACAGACCTTAGCCGTTTAAAGCGGCCAAGGTTCCCAGACCTTCTGCCGTCAGTCTGAAGGTCTGGCTATACGCAAGACTAAGCTAGTGCAAGATGAGCATTTGTGGTTAAAAAGTATATCATTTTGTTATTTTATTTTATTTTTAGAAAATGACCGAACATTTCGCTAGATAAGACTCTTCCTAGGCTGGAATTGTGTAGAGCCCTGGACCGTCAACTCATTGATCCCCATTGACGCTAGAATGTTTTCCTCAATAACCTTAATTTCTTTTTGACTGAAGAAAGAAAGACATGAACATTTTAGACGAAATGGGGGTGAGTAAATGGCCAACAAATTTTGGATTCTGGAGTGAACTAATCCTTTAAGAGGATAGTTATATAGATTTTTTAAAATTAAAATAAATAAATTAATTTATATTTTGGAACTTGACAACATGGGCGTACAAAAAAGAGGTGTGCAAACTTTATTCAACATTTCTGCCTTTGTGCTCCACAGAAAAAAAGTTTGGGTTTGATATGGTGAATGAATAATGACAAGAATATTCGTTTTCCTTTTCCGGATAAAACTTGAGAACGCTAAAGATGTATTGTTCCCAAGCAGTTTGTTTGAGAAAAGTTCCCCACTGCGGTTTAGCGATCCCTTAGTCGCCCATCATGTGGAAAAGCCACTTTTTAGAAAGTAAGATGAAAGTGCTGACATTGACACGGGATGACAGAGCCCCATCGAGGGATAGGTGAACCACTTTGGCAAAGTGACATCAATTTTCAAGATGATTTACTCTAACCATAACGCTCTTCTGGAGAAGGGGCAAAATTTCCAAAGTCTGATTTACCCCCACTGACAGTCGCACAACTCCCGCAACAATGTTTCCAAGGCTACTAGCGAATGACGAGTGGTCATGTCTGTAGAACCGTCCCCATTGCTTTGATTTATGGGCGGGAGATCCAATAAAAATGGCAATCAAATCAGCCCAGCCACTTTACAGGTAGTAGGCTGTCTGATTAAGTTGTCGAAGGCATGGCTAGGGTTCAGAATGATTATTCCGAGGAACCGAAAAAAGGGGTCCATTCCCACTGCCAACAAGGACACCATTCATCTCCCGCTGTGTTCTTACCCCTCTGTGATACATATCCAAAATAACTGCACATCTACTGCTCACGTCCCCTTACTGAAGGTTATTTGTTGTCTGAAGGACTCCTCTTGTCAAGATATGATGAATACCATGTACACAGACAGGGGAGCATCAAAACCCGGATTAGCCGGAAAACTCACTGATCTGTGAATAACCTAAAAAAGAGGAGCCGAAGATTAGCGACGACGCTTTTAAGAATGATCCATCAAACTCAACTACCAGAGGAGTGCGAATGAATCATCCGCCTTGATTTTTGAACCCGCTCTCCGCGACTCCGCCGCCGTCGTGTAGCGCCCAGAAATCCATGGGAGAATGTTATTAAATAAGCGCTATTAATTTCCACACAGATCATTTCTTATCTGGCCTTCAGAATGAATTATTCACACAATGATGTCACAGATTGCCGAATTAATCTCAAGTCTTTTATATTCAGCCGTGTTGACCAGAAAGCCTAAAGCGATGTCAATGATTTAGCCCCTCGTGAAAAAGAATGGTTAATGGAGAAAGGGAAAATCCCTTAAGAGCACGTGTGACTTATTTTCTCTCATTCGCAATACAATGGAAGTAATGGCTGCGTTAACCTTCGGGAGAACGAAGGACAGTGGTATGAATAAAAGGGCATTTCCCAATCCATGCGGGCTATTTTTTTTCCTTCAGAGGCATGCTAACGCTACACGTTCGTATGGTTTCCTGTCGTAATGCCCCCGCGGTATTCGCCGATCACGTGGCTGAATTAACACCATTGTCTCAAGATTTGCATTGGGGAAATGTGGAGATTGGAGCACTGCTACGCCAGGCCTGATTTTTCTTCTAGGTCCAGCGGGACCCTGCAGGCAACAGGTAAAATAATCAATTTGAAATGTTTTTGCTTCTCTGAAGTAATGACAGCATAGGCTCGGCCTGTTTACCGCCTGTTTTAGGAAGTCCATTGCAGGAAGTGCACTGGATCAAAGTCCGGGCAGCTGGTTTAGCAGTTAGTGTGTGTGATAAGTCAAATGAAATCACCCTCATTGTTACTTTGGAGTGACTTGTCTCAGTGTCTGACAGGAAAAAAGCAGGAAGAGGAAAATGGAGCTGATAGTTGGAGTTGCCTGAGTAATAAAAAAAGGCCACGGGCAGCCCTCCAACTTCGAAACAGAACAATCGAGCAGAGAAGCTTTTGTGATAGCAACACAATCACCCCCAAGAAATAATAGTCCTGTATGCAGAACAGGCACAGGCAAATCTTTCTAGACATAAATCTAACCAGGGACCACAAACATGGCAATTATAACCGTGCTTGGCTGTGATGTCTTTTTTATTCCTTGGCAGTAATGTTTTTGTTTCTGTACAAAATCTGACAATTTCATTTCTCCTTTTCTTAAAGGGACAGTTCAACCAAAAATAAAAATAGCTATATGATTTGGAAAATGTCCACAGAAGAAAATAAGTCATACAGGTTTGAAGTGAGGTGAGGAGAGAAATCTTCTTCACATTTGAGCTGCAGTGTCTTGAAACATACTTAGAACATTAAATATAGCTCTTCATGCTTTACATTTACTGTACCATAACGTTCTTGCTATTGTTGAAGTACAAAGGTGAATTCTTAATGATTCTTCCATCAAAACCTTCATCAAAAAACTTTTTGTTTTCCACAGAAGAAAGAAAGTCATACAGGTTTGGAGTAACATGGAGGTGTGTCTATTTTTTGAGTGAATTATCCTTTTAAAATCTTTCTTTTCACAATTACCAACCGGTTTTGACATTTAACTTATAGCCAATAATTGAAATTATAAATCTGTTTTTTTCTTTTTCACACTGAAGTTGCAATATCTTGAACATAATTAGGACAAAAACATTAAATATGCCTCTAAGCTTTACATTTACTGTCAAGTCTTTGCTTTTCTTCAAGTAGAATAGGGGATTCTTGAAGATTCTTCTATCAAATCTTCATCAAAATCTATTTTATTTTCTGCTGAAGAAAAACAAGTCATATAGGTTTAGAGTAACATGACAGTTTACATGGTGAACTTTCCCTTTAAAAGTATTTGCCACGTTCTTTGAGTTTGTCTTGTTAAAATGACCAATAATTTAAAATATAATTAACATTTTTCCTTTTTTTACAATGAAGTTGCAATGACTTGGAACATAATTAGGCCAGAATATTAAATATGCCTCTGTGCTTTACATTTCCTGTCAAGTCCTTGCTATTCTTCAAGTAAAAAAAGAGAATTCTTAAAGATTCTTCCATCAAACCTTCATCAAAATATCTTTTATTTTCCACAGAAGAAAAAAGTGACAATTTACATGGTGAGCTTTCCCTTTAAAAGTACTTGCCATGGTTTTGACTTTTGATTTTATCTGATTAAAATGACCAGTAATTCAAAATATAATTAACATTTTTCCTTTTTCACATTAAAATTGCAATGTCTTACTTAGAACATAATTATGCCAAAACATTAAATATGCCTATGCTTTACATTTACTGTCAAGTCTTTGCTATTCTTCAAGTAGAAAAGGAAATTCTTAAAGATTCTTCCATCAAACATTTATCAAAATATCTTTTATTTTCCACAAAAGAAAAAAGTGACAATTTACATGGTGAACTTTCCCTTTCAAAGTACTTGCCATGTTTTTGACTTTTGATTTTATCTGGTTAAAATGACCAATAATTCAAAATTTAATTAACATTTTTCCTTTTTCACATTAAAATTGAAATTTCCTGGAACATAATTAGGCCAAAACATTAAATATGCCTATGCTTTACATTTACTGTCAAGTCCGTGCTATTCTTCAAATAAAAAAAGAGAATTTTCTTAAAGATTCTTCCATCAAACCTTTATCAAATTATCTTTTATTTTCCACAGAAAAAAAAGTGACAATTTACATGGTGAACATTCCCTTTAAAAGTACTTGCCTTGTTTTGACTTTAAAATGACCAGTAATTCAAAATATAATTAACATTTTTCCTTTTTCACATTGAATTTGCAGCATCTTGGAACACAATTAGGCCAAAAACATTAAATGTACCTCTGCACTTTACCGTGAAGTCCTTGCTATTCTTAAAGTAGAAAGGGGAATTCTTGTAACTCAGTGACTCTGTCTAAATAACATGCATGAAACAGGAAATAACTATTCATTGATTTCTGTTTCCAGAAAGATCAATTTTATTCTTCCTTTGTTTTCCAAGTACAATGCTCCAAAGCTTCTTGCAGCTGGATATATCCTGTACACCAAAGAAGAAAAGAGGCTATTAATCAAATGGTGTTGGTGCAAGCACATTGTGTTGT
Organism: Cirrhinus mrigala; assembly: GCA_036247105.1. NCBI lineage: Eukaryota > Metazoa > Chordata > Actinopteri > Cypriniformes > Cyprinidae > Cirrhinus > Cirrhinus mrigala. Next base: position 20,774,720 of record CM070015.1, read on the forward strand.
CCCGCACAATAGAGACAACCTAAAGTGCTCTTGTTACGCTGCCAGTCGCACATATTTTGTGGCTAAAGAAACGTAGATCACTGGACATATGGAAGCAAGCCTGGCTGAGACAAATAAGCACTGATTGAAATATTTTAAGATATGACGTTTGTTTTCTCTAGGCCATCTTTTTCTGCCACCACACAACTGCATATTTCCATTTTTATGATTTATTTCAAAGATTTAGCTGAGCTTGATCAATAACTTACTTTAATAGCACAAACGTATTCACTCTGGATATTGCAAGAGTACTTTTGATATTATAAATAGTCTTCAGATGCATGCTGAAGTGAGGTTGCTTACGACAAATTACAGAATCTAGTATGAGCTCTGTGTCCCCATTTTATTTCTCCTGTATATTTATTCTACATTTCTTTCCCATCACTTATTTTTCACTGCCAAAGTAGCATCACGGGGAATATGGATGTCCTTTCCCTCGTCCGGAGCAGTGACAGCGAGCGAAAGTGATACCTCAGGCTTTATCTTGCATCTGCCTGTTTAAGATTCATAGAAAAGGCTATCTGCCCTAATCAATATCTTCTTGAAATTTAAGTTGCATAATGCATCGCCTTCACTGGCATGATTTAAAACATCAGCACAAAGTATTCTTAATTTTATTGCCCGCTGTAAATTAAAATTAATGATGCTGACATCCACAATTAACAATGAAAAATGCAGATTCCTATAATTACTTTAGCCATAATATTGTTTTTTGACAAAGACTCAAGGTGCCGCAGCCCAGCTCCTCAACATTCAGCAGAACACAAAGAGACAGCTTCATTACATTTTATTTGCTATAGGAAACAAAAAGAAAAAAAAAAAAAGCTTTTTATTTGCTATAGAAAAAAAAGGAAAGCTAACAAAAATCCTCAGCTCATTTGGGATTCTTTCGCCATGCATAATTAAGCAAATTTGATTGGAATTAAGCATGACTTCTTTGGTTGAGTTTTAATGAATGCAAATCAGGCATCTACATCCCTAAGATTAATTTCAGCCAATTAAAAAACAAAGCTTATTGGAAAGTGTAAAAGTGTTCAAAGCTGGGTAGCAAAGCATTTTCCTCTGCTCGTCTCATCCTCATAACTTACACTCTGGAGATTTTTCCCCTCTCAACTTTGATCATTAGCGTAGAGTTGCAAGCAAGCCCTCTGCATTCAAATAGTGTGGAAAAGCGAAATACTCTAACCGCAAAGTCACTCCTGCACAACTCTTAACAACTTTGTTCTATGTCACACTCTGATACTTTCATTAGCCGCCTGTAGGATTGCAGTACTTTACTTGAGAGATGAGTACACAATGAAGGAATTCAAGGCCATGAAAAGTAGTTAAGTAAAGGCATAATATACAGTCAGATGACCATTATTGCAGAATAAAGCCACTCAGGATGATACAAGACCACACTTCTGAGGTTTATTTTGTGGAGTAACTCTACATTATCACATTCATTACACAACTATATGCCAAATAAATTGCTGGACTTTTAAATATTGTTGAGAATATTAGTTTATTATGTGAGAAGAACAGCCGCAAAGTTATAAGGTCATTATATAAGTAAATTAATATGAATTTAAAACTATGTATGCATGTACTCTACCGCTCAAAAGTTTGGGATCAGTAAGACTTGTAATGTTTTTTAAAGAAGTCTCTTATGCTCATCCAGGCTGCATTTATTTGATTAAAAATACATAAAAATACAGTAATATTGCAAAATGTTATTACAAAATAAAATAGTGGTTTTTATTTTAATATACCTTAAAATATCATTTATTCCTGTGATGCAAAGCTGAATTTTCATCAGCTGTTACTCCAGTCTTAAAGGAACACTCCACTTTTTTTGAAAATAGACTTATTGTCCAACTCCCCTAGAGTTAAAGAGTTGAGTTTTACCGTTTTCGAATCCATTCAGCCGATCTCCGGGTCTGGCGGTAGCACTTTTAGCGTAGCTTAGCGTAGATCATTGAATCTGATTAGACCGATAGCATCTCGCTCAAAAACGACCATATATAATGACGATATTTTTCCTATTTAAAACTTGACTCTTCTGTAGTTACATTGTGTACTAAGACTGACGGAAAATGAAAAGTTGCGATTTTATAGGCCGATATGGCTAGGAACTATACTCTCATTTCGGCGTAATAATCAAGGAACTTTGCTGCCGTACAATGGGTGCAGCAGGCACAATGATATTATTACGCTGAAATGAGAGTATAGTTCCTAGCCATATCGACCTAGAAAATCGCAACTTTTAATTTTTCATCCATCTTTGTACATGATGTAACTACAGAAGAGCTAAGTTTTAAATAGGAAAAATATCTAAACTCTTTGGTCATTTTTGAGCGAGATGTTAACGGTCTAATCGGATTTAATGATCTATGCTAAGCTATGCTAAAAGTGCTACCGCCAGACCCGGAGATCGGCTGAATGGATTCAAAAACGGTAAAACTCAACTGTTTAACTCTAGGGGAGTTGGAAAATGAGCCTACTTTCAAAAAAAGTGGAGTGTTCCCTTAAGTGTCACATAATCCTTCAGAAATCATTCTAATATGCTGATTTATTATTAGAATGATCAATGTGGGAAACAGTTGTGCTGTGAAATATTAAGCTGTGCTGCGAAGTTAAAAAGCATGTATTCAAAATATAAATCTTTTCTAACAATGTAAATCTATGCTGTCACTTTTTTATTAATTTAACACATCCTTGTTGAATACAAGTATTAATTTCTTTCAAAAAATGAAAGAATAAAAATGTACTGACCCCAAACTTTTGAACAGTGATGTATATTGTTAGAAAACCTTTATATTTTAAATAAATGCTGTTCTTTTTAGACTTTTATTGATTAATGAAACCTGAAAAGAAGTATCACAGGTTCCAAAAAATATTAAGCAGCGCAAGAGTTTCCAGCACCGATAATAAATCAGCATATTAGAATGATTTCTGAAGGATCATGTGACATTGAAGACTGGAGTAGTGATTTAGAAAATTCAACTTTAATTACTGATATAATTAAATTTGAATGTATTTTAATATAGAAAAACATAGTTTTACATCGTAATAATATTTGTGTATATGTGTTTATAGTGTGTGATATTTGTCTGTGAATGTACAATAAATTCATGTACATAATTTGATGCAGTATTATTTTACTATCGTAAAAGACATTTTCAAAAAGGTCTCTCTGTAAGAATGTTGGAATTTTAACATTGATTAAATTGAAAGATTCTATATGATTTTTATCAGTACTATTGTTGCTACTTGCATGTTTTTGAATGTTTGCTTCTTGAGAAAATGTTATATTATGGTAAATGATGTATTAAAATGATACTGTTAATGTTGCCATGAATATAGACATTGTTGCTCATATGGCATTAAAACCTGAATGAATAAATACATAAATAAATAAATAAATAAATTTACTAACATTGAGCTACTATTATAGTTTTATTAATATTTTGAATCAGTGTTTATTTTTACAATTTACATTTTGGTTAAAGTTTTAATCATTTTTGTTTCTGTTTTAGTTATTTTAGTGCATCAAGTTATATTAAAATGAAAAAAAGAAGGCAATTAGATTAAATAAAAATATTTAATGTTTTATTTTAGTTAACGTTCATTTTATTTCAAGTAACAAAAATTATTTTTATGGTTTTAGTTTTAGTTAACTATAATAATCTCGATTTGGCAAACTGACCAATCAGAATAAGGTATTGCACACATCAATTTAATAAAGTGAAATGCAAGCAGAACAAATTTCGGTGTAAATCTTGCATAAAAACATTTTGTAGATACATTTTTAGATGTATTTAAATGTCACCATTTCTGTACAAATGGATTTAAGAGCTATTTGCATAGAAATTTGTTCTGTGTTTCAAGAATAAGGCCCAATGTTTGTTGCTTACTTTTTTAAATAAAACTAACTTGTATAACTCATGAACAATGCATAACTGAGACACACTGTTGAGGGAATAAGTGGGTGATATTGGCCATTCTTTTGAGGACAATATGTATTTGAAGTGTATTGTAGGTTTTGAATTTTGTTTTCTTCTTCTAAGCACTCTTCATTTGGCCCCTTTTCATATCTCTCTATTTATACTGCTTTAACTTCAGAAATGCACTTAACTCTTGGCAGTGTATCTCCTATAACCATTTTCTGCTCAAGCGTTTGTTTCACTGCCTGGTTACTGCCAAAGCCGTTTCACGTTCCTGTTTTCTCCCCTGGGTGACTCTTTTGAAGCACTTAATCTTTTAAAATTTTTACACACCTGCTAATGTTTCCCTATTTCCCATGTAGCCACTTAATAATTAAAGAAGCGAAGGGGATATTTCACTTCGCTTCTACCAGCTCCCCACAAGAAAACTCCTGATTATTTGGTGCAGGAGGACATAAATGCTAATGATTTAAGGCAAGCAGGCACCTCTTCGACTCGCGGGGATGCGAAATGCTAATCCCCATCTTCCCCCCTCCCAGCATGCCGTTCGACGGGAGTGTGTACATCGATTTGATCTCTCACATCAAAAGACAAACACTGATGCAAGTCAGCAGTTCCTCTGTCAATGTCATTCCTTGATGTGATTCTTTCCGCGCACATCTTTATGGAGCCGAAGGATCGAGCTTTAAGCAATCACAACTATTGGCATTTTTTAAAAGGAGATTCATGGGCGTGGGGAAGGGGGAAGAGCGGACTTGCCAGCCCGGATGGAGATGCGCCGCGCTCGAACGCCGCTAATCCCATTGTCTTTACCTGTTATATGTTTCATTAACGTTGTCTTTCAGGATCAGCTTCCAGCAGTGCGGGGGAATAAGTTTGAATATGCACAAAAAACAAAAAGAATTGAATGGCAAGGTTCAAAGCAGCCTGCGAAAGGCCTTTATGTGTGCCTTAATCATGCTAAAACACAGGCTGGTATGCCGGGTGCGTCGCACTCCCCTTGCTTTTGCTGGGTGACAGGGAGAATTAATATTTGGCCTCTGATGCATTTTTTTTTGAAGGAATAAAGAAAGTAAAGAGAAGCATTATCTATTCAAGTAGCGCAGGGAATAGCGTACGCCAGGCTCCCTCTGTTCGAGCTGCTGTGTCTCATTTTGTCTAGAGAAGATCAGAGAGCCGAGGACTCACCGCTGCTGAGCGCCGAGTGGGAAATGAGACTGAACTTAGAGTTTTCAATCCTCGGGGAGAGTTTTGTAGGGGTAACCAGACTTGTGAGCGCATTTGTATCGCACAACTGGCTAAATATACTGCAGAGTGATATGCAAGTACGGAGATAATGAAACAACGGAGCTGGTTTTACCCACTGGTACATGGTCTTTGTTGAATTACTAAAAACAAAGATATTTTAAAGATAATAGAGATGAAAGATCACTAGTGTTTTATGTGTGGTAATAGCACAAAACACAGACACACATTTACAAGACTTATGAAGGGATTGTAAAAGTGTAGAGAAGGAACTGACTGAAAATAGTGATGCTACTAACATAAGCTCATTTTAATAGGGTTGCTAGTTTAGCTGTTTTTGATAACACTTTAGAATAGGGAACACTTATCTTCTATTAATTATGACTTTTCCCTCAATAAATTCCTAATTTGCTTTTTATTAATAATAGTAAGGTAGCTGTTAAGTTTAGATATTGGGTAGGATTAGGGATCTAGAATAAGGCCATGTAGAATTAATATGTCCTTAATTAGTACTAATAAATGGCTAATATTCTAGTAATGTGCATGCAAATAAGCAACTATTTAAGAAACTGTAGAATAAAGTGTTACCCTGTTTTCAATTAGGCCTGTCGCAATAATCAATATATTGACTTATCGCACAATATATGTACATGATCTCAATCATTTTTGATGACGCAATATATTGCACATTTACATAATTAATGTCACCGTGTTTTTTGCATTCCACTTGCGCCTGTGTCTTTTGCAGCTTCTCGTACATAATGTGGTGTAGTCATGAGGTGGTTAGGGTTAGGTTTAGGGTGCTTCTGTTAAAAAAGTTTAATCTGCAGATATGGCCTTGTTTAGGGATCTGTGCCTTTTTGCATACGGACATCTGACTGTTAGGTAGGGACTTTGTTTTTCAGCAATATCCTTAATTTACAGAGAAAGAAGGTCAGGGAAAAATCTGTAGATGGAAAAATGTCCATACATGTTCTTGGTGCATTTTTCTTTTTTTCTATTTGTTACTTTGCACTTTTTGTTAGAAAATGTTTGTTTACTATTTATTCAAGTTTTTTAAGGTATCTAATATTTTGATACTAATTTCCATTATCTACATATTCTTTAAAAGGAGAAGTCCACTTCCAAAACAAAGATTCACATATAATGTACTCACCCCCTTGTCATCCAAGATGTTCATGTCTTTCTTTCTTCAGTCGTAAAGAAATTATGTTTTTTGAGGAAAACATTTCAGCATTTTTCTCCATGTAATGGACTTCTATGGTGCCCCAATTTTGAACTTCCAAAACATAGTTTAAATGCGGCTTCAAACGATCCCAAATGTGGTTGTAAACGATCCCAGCAAAGGAAGATCTAACAGATTTATAAATCTGTTATTTTCATAAAAGGTGATGTCGTCTTGTCTTGCCCTGCCTGGACTTTTTTTCCAGTTCATGACAGTTAGGGTATGTCAAAAAACTCCCATCTTATGTTCTCAAACTTCAAAATCGTGCTATATGGCTGTTTTACCTTTTTTGTTAAGGGTGTTTGATCTTCTTTGCATGTTCACTTTGCAAAGACTGTGTAGGTATTCTGCAGTGATGTAGGATGATTTTGAAATGATTTTTGAAGTTGAGGGAGAAAATATGATTGGAGTTTTTTTTTTACATACCCTAATAGTACCCCTGAACTCTGTGTATTCTGGCTCAAGACAGTTAAGGTATGTCGAAAAACTCACATTTTCTCTCTCAACTTCAAAAATCATTTCAAAATCATCCTACATCGTTGCAGAAAAGACCCAGTCTTTGCAAAGTGAACATGCGAAGAAGAGCAAACTGTAAAACTGTGATATAGGATGATTTTTCAAGTTGAGGGAGAAAATACAATCAGAGTTTTTCGACATACCCTAACTGACTTGAGCCAGAATACACAGTGTTCTGACAGAGCAAGACAAGACGAGTGTTTGACATTAAAAAGTATATAAATTGTATTATTTTTTTTAAAATAACCGATCGTTTCACTAGATAAGACCCTTCTTCCTCAGCTGGGATCATTTATAACCGCATTTGGGATCACTTGAAGCCACATTTAAATGGCATTTTGGAAGTTCAAACTCGGGGCACCATAGCAGTCCATTTTCCTCATAAAACATAATTTCTTTACGACTGAAGAAAGAAAGACATGAACGTCTTGGATGACAAGGGGGTGAGTACATTATTTATATGTAAACTGTTGTTCTGGAAGTGGACTTCTCCTTTAAGTGAACAATGCTATATTTGTTTCAGAAGGCATAATTACATTAGAAATCAAAGATATCTGGGATATAGTTTTAAATGGTTACATACACCTCAACACAATTAATGTTCGTAGTCAACAAGTGCAAAATGAGCTCTTAACGCAACAAATAACCAACAAAAATGTCAAAACAACAAAAGTTTGCAAACAGTGAAACAAAATTATAACACTAACCATTATTCACTCTGCAATGCATGCTGGGAACTTCAGCAATACTGATCAGTTTGCAGTTCTTTGCTCAGACAGCTGTGCTTGACTAGTTGGGATAACATTTGGGGAAATTCCAACCTCATCTCATGGCAGTTTGTACATATTTTACGAGACGGCTAAGTATGAGTGAGGTTGTATGAATTTGTATGATTTTTACTAAATCATACATATTTTACGAGTTCCCCAATTCGTTTGAATTCATATGAATGACCAAACCCTGCCCCTTAAACCTACCCATCACTGGGGTCTAGACAAATTGTACAAAATCATGCAAGTGAGGTCATACGAATTCATACAAATTAGCCACCTCGTAAAATACGTATGATCTGTCCTGAGACACACTCTTAAAAATAAAGGTGCTTTAAAAGGTTCTTCACAGCGATGCCACAGAAGAACCATTATTGGTTCCACAAAGAGTCATTAAGTCAAAGGCTCTTTAAAGAACCACATAGATTCAGATGTTAAAGGTTCTTTATGGAACCTTTTAGACAAAAGATTCTAACATGGCTTCGAGTGTAGCATTGGGAATTCTGTTGGTCTAATGCGTTTTTTAATGTACTGATGTAAAGTAATTCACATTTCTTAGTATTTGTGGTTCAGTAGGATAATATGTGCTACTTTTTTCAATTTATTTGTAAAAAAAGTGTCACTTGACTATAGTTTCAGTCCCATGTAGCTTCCCCAACACTGTTAGAGACAAATATAGCAGATGCACTAAAACGGAGGCTAATTCAATCACTTTAAATCACCCATTTATGTACTTTTTTTCATAACCATGGTGCTTGCTTTTTCCTTAATGCCCCGGGCTTGGTATCCTATTAGACAAAGCGTCATTGCTAGGCCTTACGTTTCACTTTATGCACCACAGACTACACATTCAAGTCCGCTAGAGCAGACCCCGGCCTTTGAAAACGCTTGAACCACGTCGATATGAAACCACCGTTCTCATATATTTATAACACTACGCTAGATCTTCTGTCGGTGCGGAGCGTTCTTTCCACATCGCCGGGGAAAGTATGTGTCCCTTTTATTTCTGCGCATAATGACATAACAGATGTTTATTATTCAGAGGGAGAAATCAGTGAAAGGCTATTGAATCCGTTTGTTTAAGGCCGCAGTAAAAGTGGAATAATTTGCAAAGTCTTTGAGAATCAACACAATCAGCAGTGGCTTTAATAGCATTTTAATTAATCTTCCTCAAATTGCGTGCGAGCGCTTAAAAGGAGCCCATTCGCCGCTGGATCTTCTGGGTGTTATATTGTGTGCATGAGAGATGCAGCTATGTGATGGGAAACCCAGGGGACACGCAAGAGGACAATGCTGGCTCTCTGGAGGATTCCATGCTGCCGAAGTGAATGCGAATACATAAAAGAAAACTCGGCAGCAGTGGGGGATAGGGCACAACATGGCTTGTGTGTCTTTTGTACAAAATCAGCACAGAATGTGTCCGCGTTCGTAGTTTAATCCTAGATAGGTTACTTGTTATGCTTTGAGTGATTTGCGTACTACATACATGCTAGCTATTCAGGTTTTTACATATGCAGCACAAAGAGCAAAGTTAGCAGAATGTGTTTATGAGATTTGCTTTCTTGGCCGCTCTCAACAAAAGCAGACACATGCAACGTGAGCGTCCACCATGCGCTCTTTGTCGGCCCAGGCTACACCCCTCCATTTGCTGCTTGCTTGCTTTTCCTGTTTGGTCTGCTCTCTTTGGTTTGTCCCTTATCTTTCCATCAGTCATTCCTCCTGCTTGATACAGCGCTTGGCTCTGCCTTGTGGTGTTTGGCACCCTTTCTTTTCTACCCCCCTCTCTCTGTGAAAGACACTTTGTCCTCCTGTGCTAAAGTTTAGAAGCGAGGGAGAAATGTCTTGGCAACACTTTCTGGGTTTGCTGCCATTACACCTGGATGTGGCCAAGACTTTGTCTACAGGGAGATCTTCTCCTGCAACGCTGGACAAATGAAGTCGTCTTTGTTTATTTTGCAGTAAACAACAGAAGAATTGAAAATGACAGTTTTCAATATCATTTTGATTAAAATATTGTGAAACAGTCTTACTGTTTACTGTATTTCTAAATATTGTTTATTTATGATGTGGAAATGCTTACTAGATACATAGAGCTGTTACACCGAAGATTTAACAGAATTAAAGTTTTCTATAATTCTTTGTTAAAATATAGCTGTTTTTATTTATTTATAAATTAATTTGCAAGGGATATTTTGAAAAATATTGTAACATACTACAGAATAAATTATTAGTATTTTATTTAATATAAATATAAATATATAAAATATATTTAAATATTAAGGCTTCTAATTTGTATTTTTTTATTGGTTTTAACTCTATACTGTCTCACTGTTAAAAATGTTTAGACTAAGACTAAGTAAAATTGGTTCTAAACCTTTTTTTCAATATGCTGTCTGTGTATAAACTAATGTTTTGATCAGCATTCATTATACTGCGTATTTGTTTTATTTTTTAATTTAATTTGCTATGACTTAAGGCTTTTTAATATACTTTTTAAATCTGTTTTTTTCTCTCTTTGAGGAGGTTACTGCAGGAAGTCAAAAGTGTATCTGGGTTTTCCATCTTCAATCCCTGTAGAGGTCACTGTTGCTTGGCACAGCTGAAAAACAAGTGAAGCTCAAAGGAAGGTAATTAGATCCAACATTATCTGATATTCACACACACACTTAATATTTCACAGAATTGTGTTGATTGCTCACATAACTTGATCCCAGCATCAGTCGAGAGACAACTGAGCATCTAGCGTTGTTTCAGAGTTACCTGCAGGACAATCTGAATCATCTAAACGTGCGTCAGGAGATATTTTACATTTATAAGATCAGTTTATTTGTGCAAGAGCTGTATGATGGTAATTGAATTCCTTGATATTTGTGTTTCAGGAAATGATTACAGGCTGTAATTAAGGGTGCGGCTTTGTTATGGAGCTCTAAAACGAGAGATATTAATTTGCTCTCGACTCCACATTTGTTTGTGCCATTTAATTCAGAAATCCACACACACTTGGTGCGGAAAACATGTCTGAATCAACTCTAAATCATATTTATCGCTAGGAACACACGTCCAGATGGCAGACTCTTAACTGAGCTTGGATTAATGGGAGGACGGGCAAGAACTGCATCAAACTCCTCTTAAGGACCTTTGAAGAACAACATTGCTAATCGCTCATAAGGACGCTGTAGAGCATGTTTGCTGGGTAAAAATAAACAAATTACGCTTTGTTTGGAAACACATTGCCCACTTCAGCTGGCAGTTCTGATAGATATCCATACGCTAATATGTATGTGTGTGCGTTTACGGCAAAATGCAGATGGCCTGGCACACATAAGCCCTTAGTTAGGATTCTGTTTAAGTGTTAAAATCAATTCCAAGCAAATAACGTGGAAACCTTTGTGTAAGCACTTTTTACACTCTTAATTCTCCCTTGTTAAATTAGCCTCGGTGTTGGAATGATGGGACAGCAGATGAAGAAGAAACCGAAGCGTGCTGATAGTGGAGCGTCTAAAGGTTTGCAACTTCGGTAGTTGAAATTTTTAAAAGATTAGTTTACCAAATAGTGTCTTAAAAATCTGCAATTTAAATGAACAAACAATATATACAGGGTTGCGCATACGTTTTTCAGTCTGGTTCTCATGAGAGCACCTGAAGATTTGGTTTGGTGCTCACACTGCACATAATTGTAATACTATTACAACCAGAGCTGGATAGATTACTTACAAATTGTAATCCATTACTGATTCCAAATTACATGACAAAAATTGTAGTCATTAACGTAATCCATTACACATTTTAAGTAATATAATCAGACTACTTTTTGATTACTTTTGACCTAACCTGTTTATCACATTGATTTAAACAAGATAATCTTGTACCATAATGATGTAAAAATACAAAGAGTGCTAAAATAAATTCCTTTCATTGTAATTAACAACATAAAGCGCACTGGACATTATATTACATCAAGGTTTCCAAACTGGTGCTCGTAAAGGAACTGCAGGGGGTTTGTGAGTTTAATAAAAGGCTAACAAGTAATTAAATCATAAAAATGTAAAATTAAAATAAATTATTTTAAAATAACAACCAAAATAATACACTTAATAAAAAAGATTAAATATTTTATGCTTACCTTGAAGCCGTATGACTATTAACCAATGTCAGAGAACTGTGAAGATGCAAATGTGATACTATTTTAAAATCTGAGGGGTACTTAAAGGGGTCATTGATTATGATTTCACTTTTTTAACTTTAGTGTGTAATGTTGCTGTTTGAGCATAAACAACATCTGCAAAGTTACATCGCTTAAAGTTCAATGCAAATGGAGATGTTGTCTTTTACAGAATTGCTGACTGACCACCCCTTTAAAGTAAATATATTAGGTGAAAGAGGTTCAGATGACAAAAAGTGTGAGAATGTCTGCAAATAAGAAATAATGAGAATTTTAATGAGTTTGAAAGACAAAAGCCTTTCAATAGTACATAATAGTACATGGTTAACCTACTGAGTGATAATTCAAATTAAAATGAATGTGTTCATTAGTAGTTGATGCAATGTTAAAACACTTCTTAAACCAGAAATGATTTTTGTAAATCAAAAAATCATCAAACGCTGTGTCACCACCTGAGTAATGACTGGTCTATGTGTGAATGTCCACAAAACTGAACTTTCTGAGTGTATATGCAGTAAGTGGTAGACTATTTTAAAAAAGGAAAATTTAAAAGATAAAAAAAAAGGAATTAGAGAGAATCGACGCATAATTTATTGATATTGTGTGAATAATATGTAATCATGTAATCAATAAAAAGTAACTGTAGTCTGATTACTTTAAAAAGTATTTAAAGAGTATTTTAAAATGTAACTTACTCTAATTACAAGTACTTAATTTTTGGAATCTGTTTACGTAATCCAGTTTACATGTAATTAGTTACTACGCAGCTCTGAATGTAACTGTAAAATGATTTTAAAAAGCAATAATAGTGTTATTGCACTTTATTAAGTTGGCTTGGGAAAGCCAACTTACTGAAATCCTATTTAAACTTCTTCTTCTTCTTCTTCTTCTTCTTCTTCTTCTTCTTCTTCTTATTTTTCTGACCGCAAATTTTTTGGACACTAACTCCTCCTAGACCGTTCAAGCTACATACTCCAAACTCGGGTCAGATCTTCATACTGTTCTGACTTAGTGTGCTATATCTTTTCAGACTGGTTTGAGTTACGGTTTTCTTAAAAATTAATATTAAAAATCATAAAAAATCCCATAGACTTTCATTGACCAAAAGTCCATGTCTGTTTGAACTATGTTTAATGTAAACTGCTAGAAGCCATTGATACTCAATTAAGCTTTAAGCTATCTATGTTCTTTCTAACTAATAACTAATCTATCTATCTATCTATCTATCTATCTATCTATCTATCTATCTATCTAACTATCTATCTGTCTATCTATCTATCTATCTATCTATCTATCTATCTATCTATCTATCTTCAAACCTTATCTATCTATCTATCTATCTATCTATCTATCTATCTATCTATCTATCTATCTTCAAACCTTATCTATCTATCTATCTATCTATCTATCTATCTATCTATCTTCAAACCTTATCTATCTATCTATCTATCTATCTATCTATCTATCTATCTATCTATCTATCTATCTATCTTCAAACCTTTTTCTATCTATCTATCTATCTATCTATCTATCTATCTATCTATCTATCTATCTTCAAACCTTTATCTATCTATCTATCTATCTATCTATCTATCTATCTATCTATCTATCTATCTATCTATCTATCTATCTATCTGTCTATCATTTAACCATTACTATCTATCTATTTATCTATCTATGGCTAGCAACCAGAATCATGCTATCAACTTTGCTAATCATGCTAGAAACATGCTAGCGACTTTGCTAATCATGCTAGAAACATGCTAGCAACTTTGCTAATCATGCTAGAAACATGCTAGCAACTTGCTAATCATGCTAGAAACATGCTAGCAACTTGCTAATCATGCTAGAAACATGCTAGCGACTTTGCTAATCATGCTAGAAACATGTTAGCGACTTCCTAATCATGCTAGAAAACATGCTAATCATGCTAGAAACATGCTAGCAACTTGCTAATCATGCTAGAAACATGCTAATCATGCTAGAAACATGCTAGCAACTTGCTAATCATGCTAGAAACATGCTAGCGACTTTGCTAATCATGCTAGAAACATGCTAGCGACTTGCTAATCATGCTAGAAACATGCTAGTGACTTTGCTAATCATGCTAGAAACATGCTAGCGACTTGCTAATCATGGTAGAAACATGCTAATCATGTTAGAAACATGCTAGCGACTTTGCTAATCATGCTAGAAACATGCTAGCGACTTGCTAATCATGCTAGAAACATGCTAGCGACTTTGCTAATCATGCTAGAAACATGCTAGCGACTTGCTAATCATGCTAGAAACATGCTAGCGACTTTGCTAATCATGCTAGAAACATGCTAGCGACTTTGCTAATCATGCTAAAATCATGCTAGCGACTTGCTAATCATGCTAAAATCATGCTAGCGACTTTGCTAATCATGCTAGAAACATGCTAGCGACTTGCTAGTCATGCTAAAATCATGCTAGCGACTTGCTAATCATGCTAAAATCATGCTAGGGACTTGCTAGTAATGCTAAAATCATGCTAGCGACTTGCTATTCATGCTAAAATCATGCTAGTGACTTGCTAAAATCATGCTAGCGACTTGCTAGTCATGCTAAAATCATGTTGGCGACTTGCTAATCATGCTAAAATCATGCTAGGGACTTGCTAGTCATGCTTAAATCCTGCTAGCGACTTTGCTAGTCATGCTAAAATCATGCTAGCGACTTTGCTAATCATGCTAAAGTCGTGCTAATGATTTGCTAGTCATCCTAAAATCATGCTAGCGACTTGCTAGTCATGTTAAAATCATGCTAATGACTTGCTAGTCATGTTAAAATCATGCTAATGATTTGCTAGTCATGTTAAAATCATGCTAGCGACTTGCTAGTCATGCTAAAATCATGCTAGCGACTTGCTAGTCATGTTAAAATCATGCTAGCGACTTGCTAGTCATGTTAAAATCATGCTAGCGACTTGCTAGTCATGCTAAAATCATGCTAGTGACTTGCTAATCATGTTAAAATAATGCTAGGGACTTGCTAGTAATGCTAAAATCATGCTAGCGACTTGCTATTCATGCTAAAATCATGCTAGTGACTTGCTAAAATCATGCTAGCGACTTGCTAGTCATGTTAAAATCATGCTAGCGACTTGCTAGTCATGCTAAAATCATGCTAGCGACTTGCTAATCATGCTAAAATAATGTTAAAATCATGCTAGCGACTTGCTAGTAATGCTAAAATCATGCTAGCGACTTGCTAATCATGTTAAAATCATGCTAGCAACTTGCTAGTCATGCTAAAATCATGCTAACGACTTGCTAAAATCATGCTAGCGACTTGCTAGTCATGCTAAAATCATGCTAGCGACTTGCTAATCATGTTAAAATCATGCTAGGGACTTGCTAGTAATGCTAAAATCATGCTAGCGACTTGCTATTCATGCTAAAATCATGCTAGTGACTTGCTAAAATCATGCTAGCGACTTGCTAGTCATGCTAAAATCATGCTAATGACTTGCTAGTCATGTTAAAATCATGCTAATGATTTGCTAGTCATCCTAAAATCATGTTAGCGACTTGCTAGTCATGCTAAAATCATGCTAGTGACTTGCTAGTCATGTTAAAATCATGCTAGCGACTTGCTAGTCATGCTAAAATCATACTAATGACTTGCTAAAATCATGCTAGCAACTTGCTAATCATGTTAGAAACGTGCTAGCAACATGCTAATGTCACGAATCTGGTCGGTGTCCCGCTGTCCGCTCACCACCAGATGTCACTCTCACCCCATTATCACACTCTGACGGTTGTACTACACCCCGGACTACATTCCCCATCAGCCATTGCACTTCATCCGCAACCTATCAGCGACGCTATAAAAGCCCCGGTCTTTCCCCTTGCAAACCACGGAGTATTGTGTGTTGTTATTGTTGTATTTCCACTGTTAGCGTTTCCTAGTCTCTAGTTCCAAGTTCCTAGTTCTTTGTTCTCTCGCCTGGCTCCCCCGTTTTTCGACTGTTCGCCGCCTGCCTTTCCGAACTATCTATCGTTATTGGATTATTCTCTACGATTGCCTGTGATATCCCTGTCTGCTCCTGTTTTGACCTTGCCTGTACGACCATGTCTTTGTCACGTCCTATTAATAAAAGCTCGCATATGGATCCACTCGCCTCTCGTCTCATTCATCCCGTAACAGCTAATCATGCCAGAAACATGCTAGCAACTTTGCTAATCCTGTTAAAAACATGCTAGCAACTTGCTAATCATGCCAGAAACGTGCTAGCAACTTTGCTAATCATGCTAGAAACATACTTATCTATCTATCTATCTATCTATCTATCTGTCTATCTATCTATCTATCTATCTGACAGACTGAATTCAAACTCTAAACTTTTTAAAACTTCTTAAACTTCATAAACTTTTCAAACTTTTCAAACTTTTTAAACTTTTTAATCTTTTCAAACTTTTCAAACTTCTTAAACTTTTTACAATTTTCAAACTTTTTAAAACTTTCTGGTCCGGCTTTCTCAAGCCAACTTAAAGTTTGTCTTGACAAACTTTTTTATCTAGTTCAATTTATTTTTAAAATAAAATAATAAACAAAATATTAAAAAAGCGTGATGATACTAAGTGTTAAATAAAAATACAATGAGTTCATAGTACACTTAAAACGTAATGCTTACATAATACTTACTGTCACACCCCTGTGGACTCTTTTGTTGGTTTTGCCCTCTTGTGTCCTTATTTGGTCTTTCCTGTTCCGTTGCTTGTTAAGTCGTCATTGGTTTATCACTCCCACCTGTCTTTGTCTAATTAGCTGTCATATATAAGTTTGATTCAGTTGTTTGTTTCTCGTCCGTTCTTAATGTTAGTTTACGTCGTGTTGGTATGTGGTTTCCCTGCTGTTACAGTTTGTTCCTGTTCCCGTTTTGGATTATTCTATTAAAGCACGTTTTCATTATTTCCTTGTTCCTGCGACTCGTTCCCACTCACGACCCTGACACTTACGTTTTAACTTTTTTAAAGCGAATTTCTTAACATTTTTGAACCTAAAATCAGCAAGCTTTTATTTTGGCAGTTTGCCGGCAATGCGCTGTTGGTTTTAGCGCTACCGAGTGAAGCGCGTCAATAAATGACGCGTCAGTTTTGCGTTTTTTCTACGAAACCTGCAATGTATAGCCTAGATATATGCTTTCAATCTGGAAATCTTATACAGTATTACAGTTAGTCAGTCTAAAATGGTGATTGTGAATGTGTATTAACAGCTGTCAACCATGTCGGTACGTGAATGAGCAATCTGAACTTATTTATCCAGCACGTTTTTTATTTTGGCCATGCGTGCGCACCTGCACGCCATATATATATACATACTGATTTATTTACAGTACTTTGTAATCATGAATGTTGTTCAAAGTTCACCTATCATGATAATGTATGTCAGAGATCATTGTAAATTCATGGTTGGCAGTGTTAATTTATTGGCTTCTCCAACTGGGAGAAGCATTTTTTTTCTTTTATCTAAGAGAGATGTATCATTATGCACTGATAATTCCTCATAGAAAACGTGGATGGCAGTGTTTGCTTTGCCTTCGCGAGGGTTTCTGTATGCTACCCCAGTTGATTTCCACATCTAAAAGGACAGGGCATCTCATTTCTTGTCACTGTGTCCCAAATTCCTAAAGGTACAATTAGCATTTTGTCTGACAAAATGTTGAAAGGTTCATAGATTGATATTTGCAAAAATGCAGCAAGATGCTTTTTTCCCCCGAATGCAAATTTTGACATTTATTAACTTTTATTCCAGATCTGTTTACGGATTGTAAAAAGTGTGCATACATTTAACGAGAATCAAGCGAAATTACAATGTTTACACAGTTGCCGTCCGATGCGCAGAGTGCGTGATTTAACACGGAGGCAATGAAATTTTTACTGTCCTTGATTTATGTCTTCTATGGCATTTCTAATGAGAGGGAGCGGTGTTTCATTGAAGAACAACGCAGGAAACTACATTTACTGCAGACCTTTTTTTCTTTTTCTCAGGGGTGCTTTTCCCCTGTGAAATAATGTCAGCACTTTCCCACCTTCAAAGTCCTTTTGTTTTTCTCAATCTATTAACAATTCTAATTGTACAGCACTTGTTAAGTAAGCATGGTAAATAAGGCAGGAAACGCATTATTTCCCTTTAGTGCAGATTAAAGGTAGCACTGCGCTATGTTGAAACACATTAGTGAACACTAAAGACAGCGAGCAGAAACGCACACTTCTGTCTGGCTTAGGAGCACGGTGAGCTCACTGACGTTAAAGAGTCGTTTCTGTGAGAAACAACTAGCTCATTCCGTCCACATATCTGTTAATGAACATATCCGTGCTCTGGAATCTTCAAAAGGGATGCAATCACTTTAAATTTGATTAAAGTGATGCATATTAGGCGGCCTGTTTTCTTTGGGCCTTTCAGCTAATTGAATAGCTTTGTATGGCATCGACTGCTTTTCTTAGACACAACACCCCAGTTCAACTTTGCTGGTCTGGACGGCCATATCTTAATTGGGGATCATTTCGCAAATGTGGTTCAATTTCCTTTACAAGACAGTTACTGTTAACTGCTATTTTTAAAGCCAATAACAACGTCAAAGCTCGGGTTGATTAAAGCAATTAAAGTTTCCCTTTGTTTTCTGAATACAGTGAGATAGGCGCCTGTGTTTGTAGAACATTTATTAAACATTTACTAAATGGAATTGAATCTGTCATCGCAGAAGTTTTTCGGAGACAATTACTTTTTTTGTGTGGCGAGCACGCTTTCGTTCGGGGACTGTTTTGCCGCTTATATCCCTGATTAGCCTTGCGATTTTAATCAAACTTTACCCTTAAATCTACACACAGTGAGAAGAACTCGAGTGTAATTTCAGCACCAGACTTTACCCAATTAGCATACTACATTTTCTCCATTAGATAAACTGCCTTTTGAGATCTGACTGGTTTAATCTGTTTAATGTGCGTGTAAACCATAATCTCTCAATTCTGCAGATTCCCTTAAGGACATTATTCACATACTCTTCGTTTTTGAAATGCATGATCTAGCACCGCTCTTAAAATCAGAATTAAACGCTGATTAGAAGTCGGCTGTTTCACAGAGTTTCTCCTTCCTGGTCAGAGGGAGGGAGCAGAGTCGCGTACGAGTAATCAGCCGCAGACTAGTTTCGCCGCGAGTTTAATGGCGTTTTACGACCAGACGTGTTGCTCGAACCGCACCGCGGTGTCACATACAGATGTTACTAATCAGTGGATGTACAGAAAACAATGAAAAAAAGGAAAGTAATTCAGGGAAATGTCAGCCGTAATCATTTTCTCAGACCTCTGTGCCACATGCAGTGAATTCTGGGAAGGCTCGGCGTACTAAAAATCAAAACAAATGAACGCTGGATCGTACCCGTCAGTATTCGGTCCGTCGTAACGAGCGCGAAATGACACCGAGGGTTTCGGACGCACAATATGTTTCTTTTATAGGATGCAAATGTATCGAGTGATGCAAGAGACGGCTGAGCGCCGGGTTCGATACGTAGCGCAGATTCTGACTAGAATGAGTCTTTGTGCAGGTTCCTTTTGAAGTCACTTCATTGATTACCTCAGCCCTCTAGGAAATGGCTCATGCATCTCATGTACATTATAACAAATGTTCTCTTTGCATTACAATTGAATTGTGATTGTTATGTTCAATCAATGGGAAAGGTCAAAGGATCGCCACTGCCAGCAATTTAATGGAGAAGTCGATGGAGATTCATTTTAATCACTGTGGCTGTTGCCGAACGAGCACAACAGGCCCTGTGAATGGCACGGTAATTACTACTGTTTATACAGGTTTACCTTCCAATTTAGATATCCACAAATCTCTCGCCTGATATAAAAGTCTGTGCGGCTTTAAACGGGGTACGGGGCACCGCAGAGTAATTGTGCAGCTATCAAGCGGCTTCTTTTGAAAAAATGAAATTAGCTCTCTTTTAAAGACTGATATCACCAGAGGGGCAGTATTTTACATACGGTTGGACGTTTTGCCAGCTCAGCTCACAAGACGCTCGGCTGGCATCTTTCCAAGTGAATCCTGAGATTTGCAGATGTATTTGCAGACAGGATGCACACAGAGAGGGAGTGAGTTGTAAGGCAGGATGGCATCATCGTAACAGCCGCACAAATGGATCGGAGCATCAGAACAGCTTGACATCTGATAATTATTTCATGGCAGCGTATCTCTATAATGCACATAATGAACCGCTGCGTTCCAAGTTTATGCTAGGAAGCTAAACATTAATGAGAATTTATGTTAGTAATGTACTTTGCTATGCATATACATAAATAAATATGCTTACATTGTATACATTGAGCTTTGATGATATTTAAAAATATATATGTTATATATTATATATTAGTGTTTTATGTAGTGTTTATTTATATAGTATTGTTTATATAGTTTTTTTTTTAATCTATCTATCTATCTATCTATCTATCTATGTAAGTATTGTTGCCAACCAATGAAGTTTGCAGATTTTAGACTTGAAGATGATATTTCTTACTTTTTGAGCTTTGAAAATAGTTAAATTCCTCCATACAAAGACTGCAGCTGACTTTTGTTAAATGCCATCTGGGTTTGATTTATAAAGAGCGTTTCTGTTAAGAGGGATTTTTATCCATCTTTTACTGATAAATTGAAGTTATTTATAAAGAAATGCATTAACTGTGTTAAAGAACTTTACGACTTTAAACAAATTTAATTAATCGTGTGTTACCCAGTCTTTTTTTTCTGCCCGTATTCATATGGACTCCTTTTAGGAACTTGATTGAGATGCAGACTTTTATCATTTCAGATTCCATACGTCCTGTAAACAATCAAATCTGCATTCTGTTATGAGGTTCCTTTCACGATTTGTATTGACATGCAACATTCCAATCAGGGACTAAAAATATTTGCTTTAATTATGTCTCTGAAGGTCATACCTGATTTGTGCAGGAACTGCTTTATGGAAATGAGCCGGCTAGAAGATCTGTAGTTTTATTAGAGCACATTTGGTCTCTGTTTACTCTCTGATCTCATCTGTAATGTGAACACAACAAAGAGAGCCGTAGTTTCGCTTTGTGAAACATTCCGACGGCAGTGAACTCAGAAAATTCCAGTCTGGGGAGAAACTCTATTCTCATTAAGCAAAGAAAGTGTGCTATCATTCTCTCAACATCTAATTTAATGACAGTCCCCAACTGCCTGTCATAAAGTTTTCGTTCAGACGTCTACTAAATGAGGGGGCTCTAATTGGAAGTCTCTGTGTGTTAACCCTGTCCTTTGTGTACCTGTATGAGAAAAGCCAAAATATGCTTTTCTTCAAAGGAACAAATAGAAAAGAAAACATAGCATTTTTTTTCTTTTTGATAGACCCATCTGTAAAACTCAAGCACTCCTTCATCAACAGCAATTAATGTTTTAAATATATATATATATATATATATATATATATATATATATTTTTTTTTTTTTTTTTTTTTTTTATGTGTTATCCATGTATACAGTAGTCAACATTTGAAGTGGATCAAAAAAAGTTCATCAAAGTTGTCCCAAGACAAGAACGGGCATTGTTTTAGTTTTAGGACAGCTTTGGTGAAAGGTTTTGATCCACTTCAAATGTTGACTACTGTATATAAAATATAGAATAAATATACTATATAACAAAAATATAGTAAAAATATAAAAAGTACAGTGAATACTGAAGTACTGAAATATTACGATTTAAAATAATGAGCCCTTTTAATTAATAGATCATTTATTAATATATAATTTATTCCAATTAATATATTATTTATTTACATTTTTCTCTTATAAGTTAAAAAATATTTGATTTTATATTGTAATCTTATTGTGAATGTTGAAAGCATTCATGCAGCTTAATATTTTTGTGGAAACCATAATACAATTTTTTCAGGATTCGTTAAAGAATAGAAAGCTAAAAAGAACAACTTTTATTAGTAACCGATTTTTTTGTAACAGCATCAATGTCTGTACTGTCACTTTTGGTCAATAAAAAAAAAAATATTTCTGGTTAAAATTCTTTTTTCTTTTCCTTTACATTTTATCCAATAAATGAAATAACATATTGCAGTTTATTATTTTTTTTTTCCTGGTATTTTTTTAACATTAGTTAACTACTTTAGTTTACATGAAATTTTAATTATTAAATTATTTAACTTCTAGAGCATTTACCAATTTTTGTTGATCTTAATTTCAACATTGTATCTGTTAATAAAATTATTTTTTCCCTAAATAAATAAATAAATAATAAAAAAAATCTTTTGAGTGTGAATGTCTGTGTATGTGTATATATATATATATATATATATATATATATATATATATGTTTCTGGTAACACTTTACAATATAAGGTTCTATTTGTTAACATTAGTTAACCACTTTAGTTTACATTAACTAAAAATAAAATAATACTTCTAGAGTATTTTTAAAGTTTATTTCAACGTTTACTCATACATTATTAATATCAAAGGTTGTATATATTAATATTTTTTACTCTACCTAACAATCAACAGTCATTTTTATTAACTAACAATAAAATACTGTAACAAATATATTGCTCATTTTTAGTTAAAACATTAAATAACATTACCTAATGGGATCTTACTGTAGTTACCATTTTTCCTTTAAAAAATGAACTGGATGTGAGTAATTAATTGTGCAAGGCATTGTTTGTAATAGTTTTAATATTTTGACTGCACTAGTTTTACTATTTTAAACTTGTTGTTTTACCTGTTTTACAGGTTTGCAGTCCTAAAGTCTTACTGACCTAGGGTGAGTGACATTGGGGGCCAGTTTTTGGTGAGCTGATGGTAAAACTGTCTGTGGTTACTCTGTCATCCTCTGCCATGGTGTGTGTGTGTGAGTGTGTGTGTGTGCTGGGGGCGTCTCCGGATGGATGGGGTCAATGGCATGCGACCTTGAGGAGACAAATATTCAAAATCAATAAGTATTTGTCTCACTCTGCACTCTGTTTGTCTGAGCAGCATTTTAAGCTGCATCCTCCCCCAAAAACGGAACAATGTGAGTAATGAACGTGAGTCAGAAGACAGACATACAACACTTGCAGATGTACCCAAATATTTACTGCATGGAAGTCATGTTTATTCATCAGATGAGACGGTAAGCAGGTTTGCATTAAATGGAATCTGCCAATATGTTGCAACGCAGTGACGGCTGTTTCTATTTGAACCAGGTACGCCCATTTTATGCAATTAAAGTTATTTATCTCCCTTTTCAAAGTTCATCAATTATGTTGAAATACTCTTAATGTCCATAAGGGGGATGATGTATGATTGGTGTAATTATTTCTTATTCACCATGCTTTCTAAAGCATATCAATTTTGTTAATACCATGTAATTAAAACATGTCAGTGCACTACAAGTTGCGAGCTGTATTAATGACTGTGAAAATTATTTTAATTAAATAGCCAATTATAGAAAAATCCTAACCATGAGAATTGACATTTAAATGAATTTAATTTAAATTGCTTTTCAACATTGTTTTATCAAAGCCTTATAGGCTGAATAAATTATTATATTAAACAACATACAGTGCCATTGATCATACGCGAGTCATATCGTACTTCTACTTTTAAACGCTGATCCATTAGCGTTGTGGTGATTCATACAGATGGAGGGAAACTCGGTGCACCCGCTGCCTCTCCATCCGCTAGTCCTCAAACCGGTGCGTTCAGGATTAGGAAAGAAAGTAGCCGCATTGTTCTCGGCTTGTTTGATGGTTCATGTATGTCTGATGTTTGCTGTGTGCTCGCCCTGTAACAAATAGCATAAACAAAATGGAACGAGTTAGTCATCAGCGCTGCTGCGCCATCAAACCTTTGTGCGTGTGGTCTTGTCATGGGCCTTTCCTCATTAGCGATGTCATGTCATCCCCCAGCAGTCATCATGGGCCTCTGATATCGTAGAAACACATGGAAGAAACACATAAATCTCGTTGACTAACTTCAAGCACTATTTAGAAACCATTGAAATGAGAATAGAAACAAAGAACACCCCTTATGCTCCCTCAGAAGATAATTGAGCATTTTATCCATCGCGATCAAACAGTCAGATTGTTTTCATTTGTGGTAGCATTTATGGTAGCATTTATGTCATCCGTTTGGCTTCCTGATGGATCGGATCCTTTTCAAGCGCTAATAGTGTAAATGCCAATGTTGTGAACACATTGGTATTCCGTAATTACACTGTTTCCTTTAAGGAAGGAACATCTAGACTCAAGTTAGGGCTCTTATCTTTTTTAAATGCGCTAATGTTTTTATTTTATCCACCTTTTTCCTGAGTAACCGTCGTTATGGATTCTACTTTCTTGTGTTCTGGTCTCCATGTTAAAACGTGGTAAAAAAACAGATATCTGAAGTAATTAAACTTACACTTTTTCAATATAACTAAATATAAAAACATGCTTAAGGAATAAGCTTAAAGAATTCCTGTAAAGTACTTTTGCGTACCTGCGAATCTGTCCGTGTTGGGCGCTGTACGCCTTGTGTAAATGATGACAAAAGAAAACGAGCATATCTTGCAGCGCTTAAGTTAAAATACTGTGTCTTCTTATCATTTTGTGGACAAAATCCTGCAAACTTCGCCCCAAACGGGAGCTGTGTGTAAGCTACAGTATGATGTGCCCTCAGCTAACCTTGCGTCACTTTATGTCATTTTCCCACTTAAAGGAGAAGTCCACTTCCAGAACAAAAATGCAGTTTAAATGCGGCTTCAAATGATCCCAAATCCCTAAACAATCCCAGCCGAGAAAGAAGCGTCTTATCTAGTGAAACAACCAGTTATTTTCATAAAAATAATACTATTTATATACTTTTTAATGTCAAAGGCTCATCTTGTCTTACTCTGCCTGAACTCTGTTTTTTTCCGGTTCATGACAGTTAAGGTATGTCAAAAAACTCCCATTTCATGTGCTCTTTCTCAACTTCAAAATCATTCTATATCACTGTTTTACCTTTTTTATTAAAGGTGTTTGATCTTCTTTGCATGTTCACTTTGCAAAGACTGGGTTGGAACTTCTGCAGCGATGTAGGATGATTTTGAAATGATTTTTTAACATACCATAACTGTATTCTTGAATCAGAATACACAGTTCAGGCAGAGCAAGACAAGATAAGCATTTGAGATTAAAAAGTATTTAAATTGTTTTTTGTTAATGAAAATAACCGATCGTTTCGCTAGATAAGACCCTTCTTCCTCAGCTAGAATGCGTACATCCGCATTTGGGATCGTTTGAAGCCGCATTTAAACTGCATTTTGGAAGTTCAAAATCGGGGCACCATAGCAGTCCATTATATGGAGAAAAATGATGAAATGTTTTCCTCAAAAAACAATTTCATTACGACTGAAGAAAGAAAGACATAAACATCTTGGATGACAAGGGGGTGAGTACATTATCTGTACATTTTTGTTCTGGAAGTGGACTTCTCCTTTAAACTATGACAGGTGAGTAACTGTAAAATAAAGCAATAAGCCCCAAGAAGCTGTGGTTTACAGTGAGTTTATAACAGCTAAGGGACATTGATAGGCATGACACAAAGCTGTTATAAATTCACTGTAAACCACGGCTTCACGGGGGTTATTGCTTTTATAAAAAGGTTATTCCATATACGTAGTAAGATTTTACAAAATAAAACAGAGCAAATAAAGTGCAATGATATTAATAAAAACATTATTCTTCCACCGAACAATGTAGTTCCTCAGAAACAGTTGTGGTTGCAACAAAGTGGTTGCCAAGCAACACACAAATATAAACAAAGGTGTATGTTTGTAGAGCATCAAAAACAGCCTCAAAAGCGGCTCAACCAATCAGAGTCAAGGAACGGAACTATCCATTTTATAAAGACCATTTTACACCGTTTACATAGGTTTATATTATTGGCTAGGAAAATGTTAATTTGACTAGAAACACGAGAGACCGGAAATGTAAAGCATCGTTCCAGTCGGGTGAGATTTCCGCGGTCGGGAAGAAGGTGGATATAGAGGAAGATAAAGTATGGCTGTCTAATTAAGGTGGACATGTAATTTCTATGCTGTTGACCTTGAAGTGGACTTAATTAAAACTGTTTAACATTCGTTCTCAGCCGTTTTCCATCTGTTCTTTGTTGTATGTAACCTCTTGATTACTGTTGGTTTGAACTTCTTTCAGGTGAACTGTGTTATCATGTAGCATTCCTCTCATCTTGGCTCACTGAGTAACGATGCATTGTAGAATGGCTTCTTCTAAAAAGCGAGACTGAGGAGTTCTTTTCTTGCCGTGATGCTTGCATTTACCCAGTATGTAAAGATTGCAGACATTGTTAATTTAACCAATAAAACTAATTGAACATTCAGAGTTAGAATGCAGTGAACAACTGAGAGTTTCTCTACATTGTGCATCCTGCTGTTTGTCTATTGAAAGACTGTTGTTCTAATGGGAGTTTGATTCATCAGGCCCACCCAGCTTGTTAAAGAGACTCTGAATCGGAGACATCATAGAGGTCCTGTGGCGTTTGTGGATGCCTTTTTGTCTTATCATCATTCTTCTCTAAACGAATGTCTGCTTGCAGTTCTTTGTGTGGAATTTTATGGCCATCATTTGCAGTTAACCCCATGCTAACATGAAAAATTGTTGGCAAACTATCATGACATTCATTGTTTTTAATGAAATCTTAATATGATGCATATTTAAGCAAAGGTTAGCAACATAAAGGGCAACTTTGTCTGGCTATGAATTTTAAGCGGATATTGATTTTTACACTACATGCTACCTCTGTGCCTGAATGATAATTCTGAAATGGCATTCTGCTTATTTTAAAGCAGATCAGATCAGACTCACTTGAACTTATAAGTTTACTTGGATAGCTTCTGAAAGTGTACACTTCCACGTTGTCTTTTTTCTTTGCTTTAGATGAGTTCTGTATCTTTGAATTTGATCTTTGAAGAAATGCAAAATGAGACATGAGGAAAAAACAGTATTATACACTTTTGTGGTTTTTTATTTATATATTAAAAAGATATGTTTTTGTTTCAGTCTTAATCTATTTGTAATCTTTTGTTGCTCTGTATCAAATTTTGAGGCACTGTGTTTCTATAATTGTCTGTGACAAATGAACTGTGCTGGGATGTACAGTAACTTTGATATAAAACAAATTTAAATGTTTGTTTCCCTTTATGATTATGATTTTAAATCCAAATTCTAAAGCTTTAAGAAATGTATTTACATATTCAATACATATTAAAATTAAATTGGTAAGGAAATATAGTTTGCATATGCTATAACGTGTAAGTGTGCATTTAAGCCACTTTCACAATTGTGTTTAATGTGGCCTTCACTGACCTATTTTGTATATTTTTGTAGGTTCAGTAAAAGTACATGGAGAGTGTTATGACCCTTATTGTCTGCTAATACATTATATTTCCTTTTCTTTTTTTTTTTTTAAGTGAAAACTTGTGTGAATGCCATATATCCAATTAAACAATAGAACAGATTCAGATACCTGAAATACCTGAAGCATTACTTTACCTACTTTTTTTTTTTTTTTTTGTCCAGTAAATCCTCTTATAACTTTTACCGTCACCTTAGGAGGATGGTGCTCATGTTTGAAGTAATTTCACCCCTGTAGCTCATTTCTAATTGGTTAAACTGATGGTGTTACAACTCACACTGGTCTCCCCTCTGGTAACTCACCTGAAGTTCGGAATGTGATATTGATTCAATTCACAGCACTTTCTGCATCTATATTTTTGTTAACTGTATTAGTGATGCTAACTTGAATTAAAATCAACAACAGATATATTTATAACACATCGTTATACATTTTCTGCATATATTTGCCATAAATGTACACAATATTAATGAAATTATAAAAAAAGTTTTACCTTTTTATTTGCTTATTGTCTCACTCAAAAAAGTGTGAACTTGAAGTGTACTTTTAAACAATGAACAATAATAGGCGAGAGACGTCCTGGCACGGAGCTCGTCGTATTAAGATGAGTTTCAGAAAACATTCCTAGAAGAAGCGCAGGTTTCATCCGAGCACGCAAAAAAGGTTGTAAGTAAACGCTGGAAATGCTCCGCACGCTGTTCCACTAGGGTCGCATTAGATTGTGCATGTCTCCGTTTCAAAGGGCTGATAGTGGCTCCTCCCTCTCTGTACCTTGTGACAACAACAACTCATCCACAGAGCAGAGGCACACTTTTCTGCTCATTTTCTTCCTGTCATTCTCTCTCAATCTTTCTCAGAGCCCTAATTTCAGCACGGCACCTCTCCACATCCATTCGCGCGTCGGCGGAGCGCACTCGGGGTGGATTTCTTCTTCTTTGCGCTACTTTTGCATACTGGCTCTCCTTCCCGTCTGAACTTATTTGATAGGTGCAGAACACCATGGCCGTACCGGCTGCTCTGATTCCCCCATCGTCTCTGGTCCAGCCGTGTCCGATCTCAACTTCTTCGTCAGCATCATCAGCATCATCATCATCATGCTCCGCGACCGCAGCATCATCATCCTCGCCTTCGGCCACTTCTGCGTCTCCTTCTCAGTCAGCGACCCAGAATCTGTTCCGCACGGATCTGATCAGCACCAACACCAGCAGCATCCCACTGGCCGGCAAGCCCGTGTATTCTACCCCGTCCCCTGTTGAAAACACCCCGCAGAATAATGAGTGTCGGATGGTGGAGCTCAGGGGCGCCAAGGTGGCCTCTTTCACGGTGGAAGGACAGGAGCTCATCTGCCTGCCCCAGGCGTTTGACCTGTTTCTCAAACACCTGGTCGGGGGTCTGCACACCGTCTACACCAAACTCAAGCGGCTGGAGATCACGCCGGTGGTGTGTAACGTGGAGCAGGTCCGCATCCTGCGCGGACTGGGGGCCATCCAGCCCGGGGTCAACCGCTGCAAACTCATCTCCAGAAAAGACTTCGAGACCCTCTACAACGACTGCACTAATGCCAGGTTAGAACACTCTTTTAGTGCTCCAAAACAATTAATCAATAGTCAACTTGGATAAGAAGTGAAGTGAACCTTTCGCTAGAAAGCATGGCTTCTAAAACTAACGTATAGCTACTTTATGCGTTACGCTAATAATTACAGTAATATGTGGAAATAATGTACAGGATTTTTGCAAGAACGTTCAGATTTGTGTTTGCACTTAAAAAAAAAAAAGGCTCCCAACGGATTTTACAGTCTGATGTCATACTAGAACCTTTTAAATTCAGCAAAAAAACTTTTTATTCTGTTATATGTTCTTTACTTAAAATGTAACGTCAATAACTTTGAACTCAAGAACTCTATACAGAGAGAAAAGTTGAGGGATCTTTGCTTAACGTGAGGTGTTGCAAAAAACCACTGAAGAAACACTTCTCATTCTTGTAAATAATAAGATTAAGAAATATAGAAAAATTTGCAACAAATTCTAGAATACTATAAAGCGTCTATCTCAACTTTTTCCAATAGTAGAAAGTTGAATATAATAAATGCAAACATTTTATTGAAGTGTTGTGTTGCATGCAAAATACAGGGTGCTCTTTATTTCAAATATGTATGATAATTAATCATTCATAAATGACGGTTGGCCCTAAATATTTTTTGTGGAAATCATTTACCGGTTTATATATATAACATGAGAGCTTTGTCTTGTCGTTAAATGTTTTTGCTACTAACAAATTTCATGTTTTAAAGTGTTTTAAAGTCACCCTGCATTTGTGCAAGCTGTAGGCAGTAGTGAGCTCACATGAGCAAAAAAATTAAAAATGTTTTCTGTTATTTGAGCAGATTTAAAATAAGCATGCTTGTCAGAATTATTATAATAGATGTTCTCTCTTATGTATTAGTTGAATTTATAGGCAGACATTTCTTTCTGCTCTTTTCTTCCTCTGGGGAAAAATCAAATCATAGTCAATAAGTGCTTGTATACTTAATGGCAGGAGTGATACAGTGCTTCAAGGTACAAAATCACACAGGAAACAATTACTGCTTGTAACATCGGTGAATAATTCGCCCTGAAACTTTAATGTCACCCTTTAGTGATCAAGTGAATGGGCCCAATAATTACTAGAAAAAGTAAGCTAATTTAAAAATGTCAAGGTGTTGACAGCTCATCTGAAATGAAAACATAAAACACCTCGCATGCAGCAATTCCAGCCCGAGTGTTGTACAATTTCAGATATTTTTTTTTTAATGAGAATTTTCAATGCTATAAAAACTGAAAATTAAATCACAAGTAGTTTATGAGAATATTGTGACAAATTGCGTGTAATGCTTATGTCAGTCTTTTTAGATCTGAATATGCAATCTGACACAAACTACATTTTTTTAACACCATATTATTAATTAGAATAATTATAACAGTAAAATATCTATACAAAATAACACTTAGATTTTCTGATTTGGACAAGTGCCAGTTTTATTCAGAGTGAGTGCAGAATAAAAACTCTTATTTTTTTTTAAAAAAACACATTACTTATTTTAGCAAAATGTACATATTTATAATATGGTTTATTAACTAATTATATTTATTTTTCTCTTTCTTGTAAAGCACATATTAATGCAGGTCATAATTACATCTGCAGGATAAACACCAAATGCATTGCACACTTTCTTTAATCAACGCACTTTATTGTACGCTTTATATTTATTGTATATTTTTGTCTGAAAATGCACATAGCTTTATGACAAGTGCGATGCGTGTTTGTCCAGCAGCGGTGCTAATGGAGCAGTCTGCTCTCAGTCTGTCTGTGCCGAGCTCCTTCTGGGCCTGAGCCTGCATTCAGTCCGGCTCTTCTCCTCCTCCTCGTGCGGCCCGTCCCAGGGTCCTGAGGTGATGGAGTGTGTGGTTTGAACTCCAGGGCTGGGAAGGAGAGTGGTCAGTGATGGGGTTAAAGGATAATGCAGTGCTACACATTGCTTTAATGACGCTAAAGTGCTGGCCTATTACTGCTGCATAGAGAGGCCTGTAATTGTCTCTGAAAGCACCTGGTACTGCCGGTGTTATGCTGAAATCAATCACCTCCTCCATGTCTGCTTCCCATTTGGAGGATTACATCATTTGTATGGACAAAGGTATCTGCTCGGATGGAACACAAACACACCGGCTCTTATTTACAGTGTGGATTTAATGTATCTACATCTGTTTTGGTTCTCCGTACGGGGAAGGTCAGCACGCTAAGTCATAACTCTTGCGTGGACGTGACTTGGGATGCCGTGCTCAGATGTTGAATTTGAAGGATGGATCATTTAGTTCATCTAAAGCAGAGATTTACATTATCATGCCATGAGAATATCAGAGGTGTGGCGCATTATGTTTTCCACAATAGTGGTCAGGTTTGAGTCTGGCCTGGGCTGTGTTCAAATCCTATTAGGCACAAACCTAGAGATATTAAAAAAAAGGTAGAAGCGCTAGTTGTCTTACTTTTCCAGCACGCTGTTTGACTTCCTGAGTACTGAAGAACTGCTAATAATCCTCTTTGCTATGGGATAACAGCGGCCTTACATCTTTGTCTGCTCACGTTAAAAGAATTCCCCGTGAAGCCGAGTCAGACTCGCCCCGTTCTCCCTTCCGCATGAGGACGTGTTCCTCCGGCTCCCCCCCTTCGTTCTCCCGGGGACCCTCGGCCCAGATTAATGCGCACCTTCTGCCGCCGAACAGATACGGGGCTGTAATCTCTCTGCTTTCATAGGAGTTATGAGTCTGCCCTGTGAGAAGCAATACTTCAGCTCCTTGTTTTCCTTTCCATTTTGTCCGTGTGGGACGGTGCGGTTCTCGCCGCCTGGTGACACTTGAACTCTAAGGAAAGGTTATTGAAACACCAGGGCGGTTGGGCTGGAGGTGAGTGCTGAGGCAGCTGTTACGTCGGAAGGATTGTCTTAATTGACAGGTTAAATAGATGCATATGAATACACTTGCATATTTTAGATATTTTTATTTTCGTTTCTTTATAGTTCGTTAATTATGTTTTAAATGTATATTTACTTTAAGGATTTATACTTCAGTCACGAGCGTCACATTTGACAAAATATTTTTGTTTGTGTACAACACAGACTGGCATATTTACAGAGGAGCGTCATTATTTTGTTTAGCACTCAGGGGTGCGTCTTAACACACAGTGGCAGATTTTATCGCTCTTTTTTTCCCCCTCTCTCGCTCTCTTTGCAGTGCTCTTCTGATATATTTGTTTTCGACAAGGCACGGATGTGTTTACAGGTACTCATGGGAAATCTTTGGATCGAATTCAAATCATTCCCAGTCAGAGTGGGTGCTAAGATACCCGTCACCCAGCAACCACATCCAAGAGGGAGCTGAGGCGATAATAACTTCAAAAAACAGAGAGACAGATGCTGATTAGGATGAAAGAGTTGGAGGGGGGGGGGGGTGTATGGGGGGGCGGGAGGATGCATGTTAAAAGGCTTGTTAAAATCACAGATTCATTGTAGCACTTTCTTACAAATCATATGTAGGATTCCATATTCCTCACTCGCGATCAGTGCTGATAGATCGAAAATGAAGCAGATAAACAATGCGGTTTTTATCTTTTCCGTCGCCGTGAGTCACTGGAGCTCTCCTTGATAGGATTAGCCACGTGTGTTCAAATTAACTGTGCACTTGGCATCCGTCGTCAGTGCGAGAGGAGATGGCAAAAGAGGAGTTTGTTATGAACGTGACACTGATAAAAGCAACTTGATACCACTGAGTTTCATTTGAAACACTAGTTCTAGGAAAATATGAACGTGTACGTTTCTTGAAACTCTTGTATTTGATGCATTTCCTCTGTTCATGCTCTTCGCTCTTGAATTTCAATATGCAGACTCATTTGACATTTGTGACCCTGGACCGCAAAACTGAGAATCTGAAAGCAGAATAAATAATCTTTCCATTGATGTATGGTTTGTTAGGACAGTATTTGGTCAAGATACAACTGTTTGTTGTTTGTACGTTTTGATATATTCACGGTAGGAACATGATCCTTACTTAATATCCTAATGATAAAAGAAAAATCTATCATTTTTGGCCATTGCTATAAATATACCTGTGCTACTTAAGACTGCTTTTGTGGTCACATTTGATCTGCATATTATAGGGACAGTTCAGCTGAAACTGAAAACGAAAAATAAAAATCATTATTTGCTCACCTTCATGTCATTCCAAACCTTATTTTTAGCTCCAGAACACAAAAGAAGATATTTTGAGGAAAGAAATAAAAGTTAGCTAGGTCCAATGAGGAGACATATCCCCAAAAATCTTCTTTCGTGCTTTGCATAAAAAAAGTCATACAGGTTTGACTATATGATGACAGAATTTTCATTTTAGTTTTTTTTTTTTTTTTGGATAAACTGTCTTTTAAATTAAAAATATGACTGGGCAAACACACAACGTTAATTGCGCAAATAGCAGACGTTCGTGATTCTCAGTACAGGTTGTGGTGACCGTGAGTGACGGCGTGAGTCATCAATCAGTCTCGAATCAAACAAGCAAGTGTACGCGTGTCGAATCATCCGCAGGGTCTTTTTTTCTGACCACCAGCTGTATGAAATGAGACAGGACAGTGACACTAGCCTCGGTAGTCGCACCTGAGACAGATTGCGTGTAGAAAAAGCGATGCATTACGAGCTCTCTGACTCGGAGCCCTGGCATGTCTTTAGCCACCATCCCTTCCACATTACAGCATATTTAGGAAGCAGTGCGCAGATCGCTGACGCTCGCGTAGGGACGCTAACCACTACTGACACAAGTTAGAGGGAGCAGATGAGATTTCTTGATTGGAGAGCGATTGCGGGCCTTAGCTCGGCTCTGTCTAATATGGTCACATAAAGAAATTGATTTTCCCCAGAAATTAATTAATTTTTCATATAGCCCAAAGCTGGAGTTTAAAAAGAGAGTGCACTTTCTGGTTTCCTATTTTCCTCCTTTTTTAAAGAATTATTGCCTAATCATATTAATACTTTTGCCCTAAGGATAGAAAGATGATTGTACAAATGCATTCGGAAATATGTATCGCTGAGTATTTATGATTAAATTATGCAAATAACTCGGCTCTCATCCTTCGCGGACCCAGATTGTCTAATTAGGATTGATATGCCGAGTAGATGTTCGGGAATCTGAATACAAGCATGTCCAAAGAGCAGAAAATTGAAAATGACAAGGCCGGAATCCTTAAAAAGTGTTTTTCTTTTTTTTTCCCTCCGTCTAATTCAGCGTAGCCGTATCAGGAGTTAATTTTCCCTGGCTTCATTTTCATGTTGAAGCTGACATGAGAAAAAAAAAAAAAAAAGACGTGAAGAATACTTCAGGGAAGCAATCTCAAATGGGATTCCAGAAATTTCCTCTTCTTGTTTTTCCCTCGTCTTCAAGATCCTATCAAATGATAAATCTTCCCCTAAATAAACTTTTTCATGTTATCACGGAAATATCTGCGTTGTTTGAACTTAATGGCCTCTTCTTGTCCCACTCTGCTGTGATAAAAGAGAACGATGGGAAATCTACCCTGTACGAGTGATATTTACTTTGTTATAAAATGGAGGAAAGTCATGATGGATGCTTTACGAGCTCTGCGGTTTTGAAAGAAGACGGCGAAAGCTGGATATTTAGGTTTGAACCGCTGTCATAAACAGCATCGATGAGGAGCTCGGAGATGCCGTCAGCAGGTTTTGGCGGGACTGCAGTGAAGGACAGGTGACCGCTGAGGTCTCGAGGCTGTTTTCATTTAGGTCAAAACAAGCGCCACTTTACAGCGCAATGAGAGCGCCATGACTCCATTAAAGAAAAACAAAGAGCTCTGGAGTGCTGGAGACTCTTTTCCTAGGACAAAATAAATAGCGTTCTCAATTCAATTCACTTCAAGCTCTCCTGCAAAAGCGAATTATATTATTAAAGTACCTTTGATAAAACTGCTTTCAGAATTCCGCCATAAATTATATATCTAGTCATTTATGAATACTCCATGAAATGTGCTTAACAAGGCATGTTAAGAGTTTTCCTTTGCTCCTTGAAAATACGTTTACATTTTTTCAGTGCTGCCAAAACAACTGAAGAGTCCTCACTCTGTTTGATAATTCAAAGGAATGAAAGAAAAGAGGAAATTATAAGCGTTTTTTTAAAAGCCACATTCCTCTCTTAGCAGTGTGACAAAAGACTCCTAACACCTCTGAAGGTATCTCATAAAGTTCTGATTGTTATCTAATCTTTACCTGGCCCACAGCTAATGACACTTGAGAATAGAATGGAACTCTATCAGAGCTCAAAGCATGATGGGCCTTTGACAAAGCTGAGACACCAGGCCTCTCTTATGAAGCTGGAATCCTCACGGGCTGCACAGAAGCCTATCAAGTCAATTTAACACAATTGAATTATAATAGAAAAGCCAAATTTCGGTGCTCGTTCCCACTGAGGATCCCATATGTTGCCGGTATCGATGCAGTTGTTTATGTGTTTGTGACTGACTCATTCTCACAGTCTTTAGTGAAAGCATATTTTGCATATTTTCTATTTGTTTTATTCAATAGCTTTTATTTCTTTGGGGCTGGGCGATAAATCGATAACGATAATTATAGCGCGATATAAATTTCCTTGATAAACGATAACAAAAGTTTGTTAAATGTTCGATATAATGTTTTGTTCCGCAAAGGCGGAACAAAAGAGCGCTAGTCAAAGCGCGCCACTCGGACCGTTTATCCGCTCGGATCAAAGTTCAAACGGCGCGTTCGCTGATGTGTCTCGGTCACTAAACAGCGCTTGAATTCAGTGAAGAACACAAATGACTCGTTTTAAAGCCAGATGAAACAGCGATGACAAACAAAAGAAACACAGTGCGCAATGATGTAGTCAGAAGCCTTTTTAATCTACAAATCGCCATCATTTACCATAGATTTACTGTAGTAACACTAACTGCACAGTGGTTTTGTGTCAGAAATGTTGCTATATTTGTGTCAAATTTTATTATATTTTAATGTAGACATTTATTAAATGTATTGAAGCAGGAGTAATGGAATATAATTACAGTATTTTTTGTGATTAAGATATAGTGTTTATGCATTTATACTAAATGTATTTAGACAACTGTTTTTCATACAAATACCTAGGAACCATATTACATTTTTACCATGGTATTGAGGTGCTATGTTTGTGGTTTTAACTGTTATTATCATGATCTATGGATGATACTATGGGAAAGCAATGTTTAATTAAAAAAAAAAAAACCCTCAAACAGTCAGAATAATTCAGTTTCACCATATACAAATGAGGTTTTTACAGATATTACTGATTTTGATAATGAACATAAATCTACATCTGCATCCTAACTACTCTCAAACGTGTATTTCTAAGAGACAAAAAAAATGTATATTATTATTAATATTATTAGGCAACCTATATATTAACAATATTACTCATTAAAACATGCAGAACTAAGAAATTTGTTTTTCTATTAAGATATTTATTTTGTTAAGGAAAAATGACTGGAAAAAGTCAAGAATTAAAAAAACATGAAGTGTTTGTCGTGTTCCGACCATAAAGAATAGTTCAAAGCCACAATTAACCGTCTGGTTTTTACAACTTTCACATTGTAGCAAAAATCTGCCTTTAAACTTGAAAGAAATAAAAAGTTTGACATTTATTGTGATAATTATAGATATTGACTGATACGGAAATATTGTGATAATTTTTTGGCCATATCGCCCAGCCCTACTTTTAATTCATCTATTGTATTGATGTAAATATTTAAGCATCAAGCTTTCTTTTCCATTTGAATATAAGAAACGTTTTTAAATGCTGCTGTAGCTTTTTTATGAAAGCAAAGCAAACAGTTAAGAGACCTTGTAGCTTGATCATAGAATCCCAAATGAAGGCCAACGTGAATGAGTGTCGCATAGCGCACAACTTCATGCAGTACAGACCATGGAAAAAAAAACAAATGGCAATTCTGCTTTTAATAACTGTAGTACAAAGTATGCATTTCCCAAAACCCTCCGAAACCCTCCACGGGCTTTACTGTATTTCATTATCAACAAACAAAGGTGTTGTTCCTTTGAAAGCAATCCAGAGCTTCTCACGTTGCTGTTTTCTAAGTCCGGTGAGACAGCCATTCTGATAACTCTTTCTATGATGCTCCGCTTGAGTTTCTCTTCCAGACTCAAATGTCAGCTTCTCGCTAAGGTTCCTTTAAAAAAAAGAAAGTGTTTTTTCCATAGCAAGTGGCTGTGGTACCCAGCTATTATTACTCTCTTCTTAAAGACTGACAGTTTGCTCCAGAGAGACATGACACCGAACTCGTCTGCTGGAGGCGTACCACTGCATTTCCCGTCTGTCCAATCAGATATTTGTAAACTGACGACACCTGGCAGGAGAAGGTAAATGGTGAGCCCAGAGCTGTAGCAGACACAGATATTGTGTTCAAGCCTTTGTGTGGTGGAACAATTACATATTCAGAAACAAAACACAGTCTTAACTGGTAATAATTCATACAAGGTGGCGAAATCCTATGACACTCTTTGACTTGGAACTACAAAAATGTAGTACTTTAAATGTAAAATAGGTTTAGTTGGGGTTTTTATAGTGTTTTTCCACAACTCAACAATTTCTTATGATTTTACCTTCTCTAACAAATTATTATTGCTATTATTATTTTTTATGAGACCTGGGGGGTGTTTCATGAAACAAGTTTACCAAATAAGCCAGGCTTATTTCAGTTAGTCTGACTTATTTTGAGCCAAATCAAGTGACAATAAGTCAGACTAGCTGAAATAAGCCTGGCTTATTTAGTAAACTTGTTTTATGAAACACCCCCCAGGTTGGAGAAACATATAATATCAAAAAGAAAAATAATATTTCTCAGAGGTGGCTCAGAAGACTTTCTCTCAACTTTGTGTGAGATATTTTGTCTTAAAAGCAATTTGAAAAATATATT
This sequence comes from Cirrhinus mrigala, assembly GCA_036247105.1. NCBI lineage: Eukaryota > Metazoa > Chordata > Actinopteri > Cypriniformes > Cyprinidae > Cirrhinus > Cirrhinus mrigala. The sequence goes on from CM070015.1 coordinate 20,812,539, forward strand.
TAATTAATTAAAAAAAAATGAGTTTGTAAAATTTGGAAAATATATGGGAGCTCATATCTTTGACTTTTTAATGCACAGTTTGAGATTGTGTTGACATATGTTGATTCTTCTGAGATTTGATGGGATTTAATCTTTTTGAAGAAAAATGAGAAACTACTGAGACATTTAAGTGCTCTTTGTGCTTTTTCTTTCCCATGATACCCTTTGTTGTCTTTTGCATTACCGCTATTAATTTTAAGACGTGCTCAAGTCTTTTCCATGCTCCTGCACCAGAAAGGATTACGTTCCTAATGATTCTGATTGTGGATTTATTTTAAGACATGACGTCACTAACAGATGATTCAGAGAAAACGATTCCCTTGCAAGTTCTGCTTGTTATTTTCGTTTCAGAGCCATTGAAGAGAAGGTTCATGGCTGTACATATATTTACATATTTACATTCGTGTGCTCAGGAGAGAATGTTCTTCCAAAGTGCCTTAAAGAAGGATAATTTATTCTAGCTGTGGATCCGGTCTCACATTTGAAACTCTGTTGTGAGCTGTGTCTCCATTCAGACAGCTTACGCTGTGCTAATACAACATTCCCAGCATAATGTGTCTGTCCACATCTATTATCCCGCTCTGGAACAGGCAGTGTGATATCCGTAAACTTCACATATGAATAGGCTCAGCTGAAAAGGAGAATGAATTAAGTCAAGCTGACATTGCATGCCAATAAGCTTTGTTTCATTCCCAGTGCAGTATTCATTTGCGGCACAGAAAGATTTATTGCATGATTGACAATTATGAGAGGATGACCTAGTTTTTTGTAATGGAACAAAAATGGTTTTCATGGGACGGCACTGCCTGCCTGTGTATTCTGTGAATGCCAACCAAGTAATAAGTAGGTTTTCTCACCAACAGAAACTGTTTTTTGTCTCTTCTTTGGGGGGTTGGAAGGGGGGTTGAAAGAACAGTGAATCACTTTGCTTTTGCTCAGTGTATTTTGTCTAGAATAATTCAGTATTAAGTGTCAGCGGTCCCCGCAGACATCACCTCCCTTTAAGCTAATACATTCAATTTGCTCCTCAAAGTTATTTTCAATGCGATTTGACATGGTTCTCCCTGCAGGCGAGCACTTAAGTAACTTTATACATGGAGGAGGTATGGTATAGCCATTCAATAAGCTACTAAACTGTCTCCTGCACTACTGAAGCCGCCCAACAATGCTACAGACAGCTACGTCTACTTAACCAGAGCTGTTTTCATTGAGATCTGGCTAATATTTCATGATTCATGCATTTTTGATCTTACCTTTCTATTAACTGTTTTATTCAGCTCAGTAAAGCTCATTACAGCTGTGAGGAGGGCTCTGGCCCCCACGGGACCATTGGTTGAGTGGAACCACAAATGGCACAAGCAGGGTTTAGCCAGAAGTTAATATCCTGCAAAATTGTTTCTGAGTAGCTCGGTAGAATACGGATGATTAAATGACACGAGCAGATCAAAAAAACGTTTTCTCTGACTACAAAGTGTTAAGTGCCGGTGCTTTCAAGCGCTACAGATCTCCCAAGGTTGCCATTAAGTGGAATAGGACTTATTTAATGGGAAAGACTGTCCTGCCGAGGAGGGAAAAGGGAACACGGTGCTGGAAGCACAGCGGAAGGCCATGTGTGCTGTACAGAGAACAGCAAAGCCTTGACAAAACAACAACAACAGGAACAACAGATAAAGACTGTCACTTCCTTTGTTGTAGGTTCATATTATTAAAACTGGGATCACTTATAAATAAATATAAAATAAAGGAATAAAATGGAACAAATTTATAGGGCATTATTTTATCTATCTATCTATCTATCTATCTATCTATCATCTATACAACGATATTTTGTCTGTGTTCTCAACAAACTGTCAATCTGTATTAGCGATGGGGATTTTCATACATTTCTGCATATTACATTGTCACACCAGTAGGTGGCAACGAATTGTTGTTTGTTTATGAGCGAGTCATGGAATCATTAAGTCAGCCGATTCATTCAAAACACTGATTCATTCAGAAAACAAGTGACAGCAAGTTATTGAATCTTTCACTCAACCGATTTGTTCAAACTCATGCTGGTTCATCAATGAGTCATTGAATCATTCACTTCAGAAAGCCACAGTATTGTGTAGGGCTGGGTATTGAGTTCAAAACTTTATAGGCATTGACCGAATTGCCTCAATACCATCAGATATCGAAAAATTTCTTGTCGTTCGGTACCAAATTTCAATACCTAAAGAGTAATCTCGTCAATGTTAGTAAACCAAAAAGCATGCAGCATGCTTGATGTGCCTAAATCAAGTGCTGATTATTGGCTTTGGTGAGGCATCAAGAATAAAAAAACTAGTTTACGCCGGTTACACCCAGAGACGTTTTAAAACAGCATTTTAAAAATGAAAATGATCCTCGTCCATACTAACGTTTCCACTACGTTTTAGAAAAGACCTCCGTCCACACTAAACAACCGAAAACACGTTACGTGACCATTAATGCACACTGTAGCACCGTGCTATATACAGTAAGACAATTTAAAAGATTTATACTACGCTTTTTTTCAAAACTCACTTTAAACCACAATGAAGCGTTTGTAATAACTTCCTTTTGCGATCTAATGTGTGTTTTGGCCATATAATGTTGCTATTTGTAGCCTTTTACATCAAGCTAATTGCTACCTGCTTAGTATTCCTTATATAAACACCCTGTATTGTTATGAAAGTAAACAAAACCTCATAAAATCATACAAATCAAGCTGAAAAAAGAAAACTAAAATTTTTTTGAAGGTAATGTAATCTTGTTCAAATGGATTTCATAAAATTGGTATCGAAAAAAGTATTGTTTAAGAATCGGCATCAAAGTCAAGGTATCGGTATTGGTATTGATCATTTTTGAACAACACCCAGCCCTACTCTTGTGAAAGATAAATATACTAAAATATATTTAAAATACATTTAATTCATGCTAAGTATACTAAAAATACATTTATATATTATGTACTTAATAAAAACACCCTGCAATTGTACTGTATAGTATGTTGTATACTAAACTGCTATATTTAAAGTCTGCTAAATTGGAACAACTGGACTTTAATTGTGGGAAAGTAGTGCTGAAGTCCAACTAATAATATACTTAAGTATATTTGATTGTGCTAAAATGGAACTACTACAAGTATACTTTAAGTACAATTTAAATATCTTTCATTTAAATATGGATATTATTTAAAGATCATACAATCCTTATCAATAGTGACATTAAAACATTTTAGGCTTAATATTAAGAAATGTGCCTTGTGCAGAAGTACTTCTTGAGACAGAAGTAGTACTCCGAATAAAGTTAATTTTTTTTTTTTTTTTTAATCAGTAAGTTTTGAGCGATGTCAGTAAATATGTTAATAGACTTGAACTATACTTAGTATAAAATAAATGCATTTTAAATCTATTACTTTTTACTAGGGTAGTATTGTGTGACTTGAAGATGTGATATGTGTCTATATGTGATATGTGTTTATATGTTTGCCATTATTTTCTGTAGCAAAAAGCTACTCTGTATTTACTTTTTGTTTATTGAACCATTGCATTAAAAATGTCACACACTCCAAGACTTTGATCTGCATTTGGAACAAACAACGCTCTTGATTTGTGTGATAACTGTGTAAATATTCAGGTCAAAGCCAGACTACATGTACAGTGTTGACAATGCTCACTTTCCTGTAGCCTAAAAAAAAAAATAAAAGAGGAAAACACAGTTTGCCTCACTCATTATTTATGGTACAGTAGTTTGGCTCTCTTAGCAAGCATGTATTTCTGTGTAGCGACTTGACCTTTTATCATGGTCAGAGCGTTATCCGATTCTTTCCTCTTTTTGTCTTCATAGCAGCGAATTCCTAAAGCTTCACCTTATGGTGAACAAATGCGAACAGACTTAGTTTCCTAGTCTCTCCGGCCCTCCACCCGAAGATAAAATGCTATGTTACCAATTCCAAGAAGGCAGATTAAGGGTTGTAAAATGGAGTATGAGGATTTTGCAGTTATCAAATGTCCTCTCACTCTTGACCTTTCAAATGTCAGAAAAGGAATGTGAGACAAAAGCAAGCCCACAGATCTGATTACACGGATCAAAAGCGTCTTTACGCTTCTATCAGTGACAGAGATGTTTAATTGGAGGATAGTGGGGAAGGCAGCTAAAACAATACATCATATTTATGTCTCCTGTGCTGTTTTTATACTTTAAGTATTGTAGTGGAGTGCTGGAAACAGCTCGCAGTTGTTGGGCCATTATGCAATTTTCCCTTGATAAAGGAAGCTCTTCTGCAGCTGTGTCTCTTGCTAGTCTCACAGTCACATTCCAAATAGTCTAATATTATTCCAAGAGTCACACAGTTTTGAGTGGGGCCCTCAAATGCGTACTTTAAAAGAATAGCACACATGCTCGCGGATATGATATGTATATTCGTTTTGCCGTGGAAGGAGATTTGAGACAGGATAATTAAAGGTGCGCTTCTCAAAGGGTCAGGGTCAAGCCAATAGGAATGTCAGAGACTTGCGAGGCTATGACAGCTCTTTTCAACAGGCCACGGCGGACCGGTGCAGGCAGAGATAGCGCAGCGCCCCAGAAAGGGCAGCACGCTGACAGCTCTCCAGCCACGCCGTCCCAGCAGGAAGGCATCAGTTTGAGAAACAGATAGCGAGCGAGGCCGTCGGTGGCGCGGACCGAATCGGGACAGATTAGGCGCGGCCTGCGGGTCAGCCCGTTCCCACCGTTGTGCTTCGCGCCCTCCTGGACCCTGGTGTGTTATTAATAAAAGACAGGGCCAAAGTGCTCATTGAAAATTTCAAACTCACCTCTTTCATTAGAGCAGGCATATGTTGCTAGCACACCAACACACCATTAGTATGCTAGCTGTGGAAACTAGCTGACATGTAATGTGCCCTACAGTTGTCTTGTAGGTAGTTTCTTTTTCCTGTTTTTAACCTATGTAACTTAAAGGTGAAACATGCCATTTTTTTTGTTAAAATTTTTATATCCCAGCTGAAAAATGCTGAGACAACAACAGAGCAACTTTAATTCCAAGTTTAAAATTTTGGTTTGCTTTTTCTAATTGTATGCTCTGTCATATTAGGTTCGTAATGATAAACATGTATATAGTTGAGGTCAAAAGTTTACATACACCTTGCAGAATCTGCAAAATGTTAATTATTTTACCAAAATAAGAGAGATCATACAAAATGCATGTTATTTTTATTTAGTTCTGACCTGAAGACATTTACATAAAATCCCATAAGAAAAAAAATAAAAGTTGAATTTTTTAAAAATGACCCTGCTCAAATGTTAACATGCGCTTGATTCTTAATATCATATGCATATTATATATGCCGCTATTACAGAAGATTCAAATGCTCACTGATGCTCCAGAAGGAAAAACAAGGGTAAAAACTTTTTGAATTTGAAGATCAGGGTATATTTAACTTATTTTGTCTTCTGGGAAACATGTAAGGATCTTCTGTAGCTTCTAAAGGGCAGTACAAATTGAAAAAAATATGATATTTGGGCAAAATAAGAAAAATGTACATATTTTCATTCTGTTCAAAAGTTTACACCCCCGGCTCTTAATGCATTGCGTTTCCTTCCGGGGCAATACATGCATGCAAGTCCCTCAGTTGTTCTCAGTGTGAAAAGATGGATCTCAAAATGATACAGTCATTGCTGGAAAGGGTTCAAATACACAAAAATGCTGAAAAACCAAATAATTTGTGGGGCCTAAAGGATTTTCTGAAGAACAATGAGCAGTAACTGTTCAGGACAAACAAGGGACTCATGAACAACTATCACTCAACAAACAAACAACAAAAAACACAGCTGTGGATAATTCAGGTAACAACACAGTATTAAGAATCAAGTGTATGTAAACTTTTGAACAGGGTCATTTTTATAAATTCAACTATTATTTTTTCTTGTAGACTTTGTCTTTTATGTAAAATATCTTTCTCAGGACAGTGCTAAATAAAAAATAACATGCATTTTGTATGATCCCTCTTATTTTGGTAAAATAATTAACATTTTGCAGATTCTGCAAGGTGTAAGTAAACTTTTAACCTCAACTGTGTATATATATATACAAAATGAAATTAATATGACATGGCATGTTATTATATATGTACAATCTGATTCAGTTTTAATAAAACGTAAGCACCTCTAAACATAACCATCAGTGCAGTTTAAGCAAATCATATGAAAACTTACAAATGAGATTGAATGAATTCTGCACATTTGACCTAATATGAGTTGCTGTGAGAGTCTATTGAGTACGCCGTTTATAGGTTGACTTCTCCAAAAAGTGTACACTTTGCCTCTGGCACTTCCCAAACTTAACGCCATTTTGAACATCCTGATCAGCCAACATGTTTGGGGGTTGTACAACCCATTTTCCAGGCAATGGCAGTTTTTGAGAAACTTGTCTGAAAACAGTAAATATTGTTGCAGTTCTATTTGGTGATGCTAGTTGCGCAAAAATGACACCCTTCGCTTTTAACCGGCTCTTTATTAAAGTGGTTGTAAATAATCTGTATTTCAACACGTTAAGTGAGGATATCTGCTCGCACCGAGATAAACCGCACTCCCATAACTCTCTCCTTACCTTAAGCGATGACTGGTGTCGTAGCTGTCATGTGTTTAAAAGGAAGCATAACATGATAGAGCAAGATCTCCGATCGAGATGTGCAGGTGTGTGACGGCCATGATTTATATGCCATGCCTCAATAAAAAGGATGTCAACTTCAGGCCTTAATGAAAGCTCTTGAACGTATTGGCGACAGAGAGATATGTTGACAGTAAGCATGCAAATGAGGTTAAATGTGCGCAAACTGAAATGAATCACCTCCTGTCTCTGGCGTTTCTTCGGCAATAAGCTTTTTGGTGGTTACGTAGCGGCTTGTGACACATTCGGTCCAATGTTTCCAACTGCTAACTGTATTTAATTTCACATCTTATCGGCCTAGGCTTTGTCTGTCTAGCGGCTCCTCCCGAGTCAAAGCGACCCCTTGAGATAAACTCTGTCAGACTCCGGGGTGATTTATTAAATTCTGATTTCTGTGAAGGACTTTAATGGGGGTGGGGGAATACATTGCAGGTGGCTACCAGCTTCAGGCACTGTTTGTTCTCTGATACACCCGCTTAAGGTAGAAGAAAGGGAGAAGTACAAATCTAAGTGGGATTTCCTTCCTTTGTTGTGGCAAGAGGAACCTTCCCCCTTGCCGTCCCCCTTTAATTTCACCATTGCAGCAGTTGTTCTGAATAACTGCTGTTTAGAATAGAGACGGCTTGAGGAACTCGGGGCTATTTATACTATCCTGCGACCCAGAAGAGTAAATTTACATTCATGCAAATCCACTAGCGGACACCTAAAAGTGTCTCTGACCCTCTATCCAAATCTATTAGGGAAATGTACTGACCCAATCTCAGCCCTATTTGATTAAACTAGTTTGCATCTCTTTTTCGGCCCTGCGCTTGTCGGCGACGGCGCATCATGCTAACTATTTAAAGTGGTGTGTGTGTGGAAAATGAGCAAGCCGATGTATTATTAAAGCTAATTTACAACCGAATATGATTAACCACGGCAGGCGTTTCATTTCAAGGTTGTGCTCATATGGCCTCGTCTTTTTCTCTAGCCGTTAATGGCAGGAGAACATGGCCCATAAAAGTGATATGTTACTTATTCTAGTGGTATCTGTGAACAGCGCAGTGATTAGCGCCTGATGTCGTACTTTTCTTCTTAGCTGCTGCTAGCCTTTTGTTTCTGAAGAAGCTGTGCTAGAACAAACTATTTCATGTATATGTGACCCTGGACCACAAAACCAGTAGCACGGGTATATTTGTAGCAATAGCCAACAATACATTGCATGGGTCAAAATGATCAATATTCATTAGGATATTAAGTAAAGATCATGTTCCATGAAGATATTTTGTAAATTTCCTACTATAAATATATCAAAACTTGATTTTTGATTGGTAATATGCATTGCTAAGAACTTCATTCGGACAATTTTAAAGGCGATTTTCTTAATATTTAGATTTTTTGCACCCTCAGATCCCAGATTTTCAAATAGTTGTATCTCGAAAAAATATTGTCCTATCCTATCAAAACCATACATCAGTGGAAAGCTTATTTATTCAGATTTCAAAAACCCTTATGACTGGTTTTGTGGTCCAGGGTTACATATTTTTTGCTGCTGTAATGATGTGCAAACCTTCCTTTTCTCTACTTATTTACAGAAAAAAATATGTAAACAAGAATTCAGATTCATAAAACATTCTTAAGAATAAATTCTTCCTAACTGCTGTTTTTCTTCTTATTTTTTGAACTTAAGAATATATGCCATAGCTTGTATTCCCAAAAACTTTTCTTAATTATGTTTCTTAAGAAAAAAAATTAAGAAGGGTCTGAATTCCTGAAAATAATGTTCTTAGGAATCATTGTAAATAACCTCCTAAAGTTAGGATTTTAGGGTATTTAAAATATAAAATATTACAACATAACACTCGCTGCAAAAAATGCATATCATTATTAATAGGGATGTGCATGAGTGTTCTGAAGTGATGTAAAAATATTGGGCAATATTACGTTTATTATGTAATCGGCATTCAATGTCTTTTTTTAAACTAATTTGAAGTGCTTATTTTCTTCTCACATAAAATAAGATGTTCTTTAAAGGAACACTCAACTTTTTTTGCTAATAGCTTAGCATAGATCATTGAATCAGATTAGACTGTTAGATGGAGCGAGATGCTAACCGTCTAATCTGATTCAATGATCTATGCTAAGCTATTACCAAAAAAGTGGAGTGTTCCTTTAAAACATATGAAAACTTAAGAACTGCACTTCAGAACTGAATGTTCTTACGAAATTCTTAGCTTCTTTCTTAAGAAGCTCTAGGGATTGTATGTAATTCAGAATTGAATTAAATTGAATTAAAAATAACTGTTAAATCCCCAAGTATTTCCTTGAATTTGAATTGAGGTAGCAAACAGACTGAAGAATTTCAAAGTAATGAATTAGAATTAAAATGAACTGAAATTCAAAGAAACCTGTGTTCTTTAACCCTTTAACTGTCACTCCCATTTTTGAACACAGACAAAAAAAAAAAAAGCACTATCCAGACTTAAATTTTTATAATTCATGAATGAAAAAAAAAATTGTAATATGATTTTGACCTACATTTTATGTGGTTATTTTGAGACTTTAAGTTTTGAATTGATATATCATTTCTTATGATTTCTAAAGCGTGAAAGGGAAAAAGGCAACAAAGAAAGTCTTTTGTGACAAAGGTCAGATCTCATGTTATGATGTTAATTTTTTAAGTTGCACTCTTGACATATATTAATCTATTACTTTTCCTACATAATTTGTAACACAAAAATATAGTAAAATATCTATTTAGGAGTCTTGGACCTTTCCAACAATGTATAGTTTGCCATGATTAGATTAGGATTTATTTGTAATATGGTGAAGTAATCTTAGACGTCCCACAGAGTGGACAGTGACAGTTAAAGGGTTGAATGTTAACAGCATTTTTTTTTTAAATGCCAGTTACAGAAATTCATATTTTGTTTATATATAGCATTTGTATATATTTATACAAATTTGTAAATAGTTTGTCATATTTAATAAATTCATCAGTTCATTTCTTAGAATGCATTACCTAAATTTCATTGAATTGTAGTTATTCCAATTCATAATTCAACTTTCAAATTTGAAATGTTGCCAGTTCAGTTCAAATTCACATCCACAAATTGAAAGGGAGCTTCTTCAGTTCTGAAATTTGCACAACTCTGTTGTGAACCGCAAGACTGTTGCAGGCATACGTGATCATAAGCACTCAGTTAACTTGTTAAGGATCACCTGCCTAGCCTCACTCCTCTCAAAAAAAACGACACGTCTCCTTTGCAGCTGGATCCCTACGGCCGTCTGCTGTGATCCCCACATCTCACATGTTCTATTGTTCTCCGCTCGTCAGCATCTTTTGTCTTTTGCCGCTGATTTGTCTTTTGATCTGCGCAAGTGATTTATCTGCATGGAATCGGTTTTCGCGCAACACTCACCCACCCACCACCACCCCCTTCCCTTCAGCCCCGGGAAATTTGGAATGGGTCTCCAATAACCTTGGCAGAACCAAACAAAGCGGTACAGAAGTTAATCTGGCGTGTTTTGATGCCGCCCCCCTCTTTGAAATGAGAAATCAACACACATTTCCAGTCCACCATACTGTAAATGCAACACTTAAATAAAGCTGGTCAGATGTTTTTAACTTCCGTCTCTCTCTCTTTTGAGCTCCTCTTATCGTCCCAATTTTGAGCCTGCGAAATCGCTCCAAGATCGGGGAGTTTGGTGGAAGACTCTGATGTCTTGAGACGGCAACAGTTTTTCCTCTGTTTGCTTGGTTAAAAGCATTGTGGGTTGGGGGATTGGAGTTGACAACCCTGAGGGTATTAGAGCTGTTTGCCTTCTCTCTCTCTCTCCCGCTTTTTTTTTCCACTCGTCTGCAGCTGTTTGAGTCTCCTCCCGCCAGCTGTCAGTTAGACTCTCTCCGTAAACACCTCCACACACCACCTGCTTCCCACTGGGGAAATAGGTGTATGGTGGAAAAGTTTGAACAATACGGAAAGGCGGACAGGTGGAGAATCTGTATTCAGGCTGTGAGTCCAGGGTCTGACAAGGCGGTTAAGTGGCGCCTCTGTCCAGGGTTTGTCAGAGTTACAATAATTCTAATTAGCAGGGCCGTGTTTGAGAAAACGCTCTCGCCGTTCAGGTTTTCCGAATGAAAGCCGCCTTGATGAATTCGAAAGTTATGAAAGAACTGGACGCATAAATCAAAGACAGGAAACTGTTGAAGCTGCATCCACGTTGCGGAATAAACGCAATTTGCCGTCTGTTAGAACTGTTTGAAAAATGCAGTTTCCTTCTTCTGCAATTACAGCATAAAGCCTCGATTTGACAGATGCGTGGGTGTGCGCCGGTGTTAAGTTACTGTCGGAATGAGCAGTAAACCAGACAGGTATCTTTTCATCTGTCAATATGAGCATTTGTTCTGTCTATTGGAACGGCGCGGCGCCCGAGGAGAACTTTATTTAACTTCCCGTCGTCCTTCCAAGACTAAATTCATCAATCCTGACATTATCTGAACGCAAATTGCGAATGCTAATTAAAGAAACGGCCTACAGAAATTCTGATAACCTGAATGTTTTTCTGGCTTCTTGGCCAACGGGCTCCTTTCACACAGGAAGTTATGAAAGTATTACACGCAGATCATTTGCACAATGAAATCCCAGGCCTCTCTCAGTGTTTGTGTTTGAATTAGCGTAGCAAGTTGAAAAATGACCACCTCCAGGCTAATTTTCACTGCAGTCTGTCAGCTGCAAGTATGTAGCATTTAAGTACCAAAGCCTTTTTGGGACTTATTTGTTGTTGATTTTGGTTTAGGAATTGTGTTCATGTTAAACAGGCAAGGATTGCAACATTCCAAACCAAGTCATCTTACCCTAGACTTCCCCAATGCTTTAACCTCAAACCGATCCCACAGTCTTGGTCTTTGAGTTATTTCCTCACCTCATCATTTCACAACTGCCGTTAGAGTGCTCTGCAAGTCAATCAGTGAGGCAATGGAACAAGTTTCACCAACTGAGATTAAGGAGCGTTTTGATCTTGATAACAGACTTTCAAATTGTGACATGGAATGGAAAACAAAGCACGCGGCTTTTTAATGCCAGAAAACAGGGAAGCGAGCGATGGAGTGTAATGACGTTGAGCCGAGCTCCTGTTTAGCGCTCGGGAGCCCCAGGCAACTGTAAGGCATCAAGGCCACCTGGGTGCGACTTTATTAAAGGATGAAATGAGAGGTCGCACGTTCCAGACCCTCACATGACATCCTGCTGCTGGAGCTCTACGCTGCTCCGCTCTCCTCCAGCCTGTGGTTTTTGATGGGTTAGCCATGAAAGTGTTTTTCATTAGTCCCTCCAAGGGACCCTGGAATGCTCTTTTGCCAGCAAATCCTAATTTCATTGTTGATAGGTCTGTTAGAAGCATGCCGTGTCTGTCGCAGGCTTTTAATTAATGTTGCATAATGTGTTTGTGGGGAATTCGTAGATAGGCACTTTTTTTGTCTTTATTTTATTTTATTCCTAATTATAGTTTGTTGTTTTGATTTGTAATTTACATTTTTTAAAACATTTTTCAATTTCTGTTTTTGTTTTTTTTTAACTTGTTACTCACTACTGCCGTTAAAATACTAACCAACCAACCAACCAGTATTAATTTCATTGACAAATAATCTATAACAACGACATTTTTTTTTACAGACGAAAACGAGACTATAACGAAACTTGTTTTGAATGACAAAAACTACACTGTAAAAAAAATCTGTAAAATTTGATAAAAAAAACGACAGCTGTGGTTGCCGGAATTTTACTGTAAAAAATACGGTAGCAATGTTTTACAGTTTTCACTTAAATTTACAGGTAAATACCGTAATTTCATTCACTGATATAATGTTAATGCACCAACCTATTGAAGTACTGAAATCTGTTTTGTACCTTTGTAATACACTGATAAGCAATCCAGAAACTGAAATAATGCAATAAACATTAGTTTAACGACATTAGATGTAACATACAACCCTAATATACAAATCTGTTAAGAAAAAAAACAAAAAGAAAGAGTTATTTCAACAAAAAAATGCAACATAGAGAATTCTGGGAATGTCAATTCACGGTTATTCACTAAGTTTTTTTACCGTTAACTATTTAACAGGTTTTTACTGTAGCATTTTTACAGTTTTTTATTGTTAAATTTACGGTCACCTATTGATCTATCCAGCGGGACATAAGCTGGCATATATTTGCTGCACATCTCATACAACATTCAGTATCTGGGAGTAAGAGAAGAGCAGACATATAGAAAAGTTTGACGACGCAAAAGAGAACTCAATTTGGTCCGCTATCAGAGCGCAGACAACGAAGCAGCGCCTCTCACACAGCACATGAGTACTTTTTGCGTCTCATGAACAAAGAATTACACACAAAATGATTGTCCGTTTTGACGAGTATTCGCGTAAACACACTCGGTTACGTCTTGGGTGAACGTAAATAATTGGGAGAATATGTGAGTGTGTATCAGTATATTGGATCCATGCATTCGGTTTTAAAGGAACACCGGCCTAATTTAGTTGCTGTTGTCTGTTGCATTAATGTTAAGCAAAAAAAGAAAGACACAAAATCACTCATTGCTTTTGACTGAATCACTTTAGTAGCCCTAATACAGATTAATCTAAATTTATTTATATAAATAAATATGTCTGCTTGAAAGAATGAAGAATGTGGTAAACGATTTGTTATAAAAAATGCATAAGAAGAGAAAAGAAGACCATGTTCTTGTTTCTTTATGAGAAGTGGTTTCATTTGGATTTTCTTGACTAAAGTTTTATGATATTTATTCGACTAAAACTAGACTAAAACTAAAAACAATTCAGATGACTAAAATATGACTAAAACTAAATGGCATTTTAGTCTGAAGACTATGACTAAATGAAAATTTGCAGGCAAAATTAACACTGCAACCCACTTTATGAGCCAAGTAAATTTTAATTTTAACTGTAACTTCAAAAAAAATATAAGTATCTTATAAGTAAAAAAAAAATTATGCGATGCTCCCTAAAATAATTCATAATGTTTTTTATCTTTGTGCACATGGTTGGATTGCATCAGTTTAGCAGGCGTATAACTTTGTGTGTCAGAGTTTTACTTTATCATAAATCCTGAATAAGATTTTTGGCTGGTTTTGCATTGTGGGCCTATAATCTGATGGCAGCAATCCGGTAACAACTTTATAGCACTTTTTCATGGCAGTAGGCTGTAAATTGAGTAACTGTTTGCATTGGCAGAGTGTTACCCGTTTTACAGCAGGATCGCGTCATGTCGAGCTCCTTATCGTTGGCAGGCACGCTAGTGTTCTCGCAAACAGGCACCTGTTTTAGCCACTTGAGCATGTATTTTCCTTTAAAGGGACGGCTTTAATTTAAGAGAAAAATGATAGCTCGTGAAAGTGCAATCTGTTGACATATTTCACTGTAGCATTATCGGTGCGCGGCGTGATTGGTCTTCTACAGCGTTATCATTTAACAGGCCGCTTTTAATGCTATCATTTAATTCTCCTCTCTCCCTCTCACCGGCTCATTTGTATGCTGCTCTCTCGGTGTCTGTTTGGGCTAGCTTTAAGAAGCACAAAGCCTTTAATTGTGAGGTTTAACATTTTGCAATTAAAATCCACCCTTATTGCTCAGAGGAACGAATGACGAGGCTTTGATGTATTTTAATCAGCGGAGATGTATTGTACTTTAAGGAGCGTAGAGATCCCTGATACATTTCTGATTTTAAATCGACATCCTCTTCTACCTTTGAAGATGATAGCATTTCAAGCTGAAAGCACTGAGCTGGGGTCCCTTGAACCCTCCCCCTAGATAATAAAGATTTTTATCTTCCCGATTCTAAAGTGGACAAATAGGATTATGGGAGACATTTATATTTCAGCTAAACCAAGAACATCACAATGATTCCCCAGAGCATGAAGAATCAAATCTCCAAAGATGTAATAATTAATGGGAAAAGTTTGCACAAAGAACTTTTTCGGGATGATGACACACTTGGCGAAGCCAGCGTTTCGCACAGCGTACGGCACCTTACTGTAGCTCGGCGGATAATTCGATTGCTATTTTGCATCTGTGAGAACAGACTTCAGAAAACGCAAGTAGGAATTTACTAATAACGGCTCTCCTCCGCTTCAGTTTCCCTTTGACAGATGGACTGTGCATGCTCAAATCGAATTGGGCTTTAATTGCATTGTGGCGTTTCAAATTTATCTGCTCCAAGGATTTTGTTTACAGGTTTAGGGGCTCATGAAATGTGATGTTTTTTTCTCCCCCAGTCCTCTAAACAGGAGACAACTGTAATTCCTGGAGAATGTGCCATGCTTGTTTGCCCTGTGGGGACGAAACTGTTCAACAGGGCAGATTGTTTTTTTCTCAATATGCACTTAAATGCTATACAGCTGCCTGGATGGTCTTTGGAGCTGCGTGTCTGCTTGGTTGCACAATGTTCACATGATGGGGTTCATTTGGATAGGTGGACACAGTGTAATCAAATTCCTTTCTGCTTCTGAGCTCGCCTCTCGCACATTTACGAACGCACTTTACACGTGTACACTAATGTCTTGCCTTATTAAGTCGGAGCCGTTGAATATCAAAGGCCCATGTGCACGGTAAACAGCGCGCTTTTCTTTTATCAGCATTATCAAAACAAGCTGATGACGGTTTCGTTTGATTATGTTTCTTCGACGAGAAAAAAAAACAGCTTGTTTAGTGGAAATTGTTTAATCGTGTCGAATTCTGGAGAGAATTCATCCAGAACGCCTCATAGACAAAAAAAATACAACAATCAGTTAACGTTACACGTTTTTCTCTGTAAACGCTTGTGTTAATATTCCTCTGGATGTTCATTAATAGCTCGTACCATGGTTGAGATTTTCCACTGAGTGAGTCATGCTAATGTTTAACTATTTTAAAACGAAGCCTCCACAGAATCATATTTTCTAAATTTCTTTGTAAAAATGACGCCTGACTGTGTAAAACAAAAGTGCTACCTAATTAAAAGTCCCTTCGAAGTCTCTAACGCTAAAACCTTAACCACAGCGCTGGTAACGCACTGGAATGAGCTTGTGAGGAGCGAGGATGATTCTGTCATGCCCTTTGCCACACTCTCATTTGCCTTCTCTTTGTGAGCCTGTAATATTTTTCATGTGCTTCTAATGAAGATTACCACTCTCTACCATCCACTCACCTTATCGTTAGCCTGAGCTTTGCCCGCGCACTAATTGATGCACCCCTGCCAATTCAGACTCCGGCCCTGTCACTGACCCCCATTAAGATCCCGTCCTCCCCTTCTTATGGAAATCAGCCCCAGCGTTGTGAATCCTCCACCTCCAATCAGCTCCGCTCAAGTGGAGAAAACAGCCTCTCGTAGCTCGTACCAAGATCAAGCCCGACTCTTATTGCTTTGTGTTCGCTGGCTACGGTGGCGACGTTCTCAGAGGCCGCATTCCTTTACACGCATCGATGCGAAAACTTTTACAACAGAGAATGCTCGATAATTAAGGCGAGGTGCTTGCGACGATAACTTGACTTTCTTTATTTTTTTCTTCATGTTGCGCTGGTTGTTTTCGTTTTTGGCTGACTGACACCTAGTGACAGAATAATGCAACAGCAGTAGTTTTTGTTATCAGTGCCTTTTTTAGAAATTCTTTATTTGTAGTCAACCATGATTAACTTTTTTTTAAAGATCATTTTGGTTTGTGTTGTAATTTTTTCTCTTCTACGTTACAATAAAAATAAAATTAAATAATAAAAATGAGCCATTATGGCTAAATCTGGCGTATTTGCATTGACTTGATGTCAATTATCGAAAACCATCACTGATTAAATAAATACAAAAAAGTGAAATTACTAGTATTTGGTTAGTCGTATAATCCAAATATTTAATATAGGTCAGTCATGTGATCTTATCTACTCTATAATAATACATTAAATAATACAGCTTTTATTAGGCCACAGATATGATTACAGTCTTCATCTCATGTGAGTGTCCATGATTTTAAATATTTGCAAAATTGTATGTATTTAATAATCATTTATTTATATTGTGAATATATTTTCATGTGATCGTGAATTGTACTGTGGAAATTTTGCATGAACCTGGTCTGCATATTTATGTACAGTTGAGGTCAAAAGTTTACATCCCCCTTTCAGAATCTGCAAAATGTTATTTTACCGAAATAAGTGGGATCATGCAAAATGCATGTTATTGTTTATTTAGTACTGACCTGAATAAGATATGTTACATAAGAGATGTTTACATATATTCCACAAGAGAAACAAATTGTTGAATTTATAAAAATGACCCCGTTCAAAAGTTTACATCCCCTGTGTGATGATCTACAGCTGTGTGTGTTTTTGTTGTTGTTGTTTAGTGATAGTTGTTCATGAGTCCCTTGTTCATTCTGAACAGTTAAACTGCCTGCTGTTCTTCAGAAAAATCATTCAGGTCCTACAAATTCTTTGTTTTTCATACAATCAGAAACATACAATCATTGAATTTGTGGGACCTCAAGGGTTTTCTGAAGAGCAGTTAGCAGTTTAACTGTTCAGGACAAACAAGGGACGCATGAACAACTATCACTAAAAAAACAAAAAAACAAAACAAACAAACAAAAAAATCAGCTGTGTATTATATATATATAATATTTATTGTAAATAATTTGTCATATTATTTTGTTTTTATATTTTATTTAATTAATTGCACATTTTTCTGAAATTAATCACGACTAATCGTGATGAATCCCACCTAATATTAAAGATTTTAAATATATATTTTTAGACAGAAATAATTTCATAGTCAATCTTCAAATTAATGTTGAAACAACATAAAAACAGTACATTTTGAATATTTGTTAATTTTTTTAAGGTGAGGTGAGTATCACTCATACTCAGTATTGAAGGTGAGTATCACTCATACCTCTATCAATGATGTCTCTAGATGTCTCTTGTTTTTTTTCTCGTAATATTTCACCATTGACTGTAGCCATTCAACATTATTACAGCATAACTGAAAGCTATCAACTGTAACATTTATTAGACTTAAAAATAATAACAAAAAATAACTTCTAATTTAAGTGAACTTAAAACAATCTTCACATTAACCCATTATTTACCTGTGCCCTTCAGCAAGTAGGAAATATACAGAAATTGAATGAAGTTATCAAACAATAATTACAAAATTAAATATAGATGAATCCTTGAAGCTACAAAAGTTATTGTTTTCCTCTTTTTGGATTAATAGATATCACAGCAGCTGGGTTATTAGGTTATTTGGCTGCTATTACTTTAAGAGCTGCCGCTGCTGAATGTAATGTGGATCTGACACGCATGCTCGTAGTTTCATTCATGCTTTAATATGAAATGATACAGACTAGAGCACGCGTTGCCGTATTTGTGCGTGCAATTGAAATGCGTGTGTTATGAGCAAAGTATATCGGCTGACTGATACAATGTTGTTCTCGTGAAGCTCCATCGTCACCGGTAACTTTTCCGCACTCGTTTGACTAGCGCCTGCCGCTAAAGTAAAGTTGGAGTGTGCGTCTGAAAAGAAAAAAGAGACAGAAGCAGCCCCGCACCTGTGTTAAATATTTTTAAGGGCGTTAAACTGGAAAAATGAATCGCATTAGTGTTATTTTCATTGCATTTTTAATTATTATTTAAAAAAAAAAAGACATAGTACATCTATAAACCGCATCTTATTTGTGTAAGAGGATGAAGAAGATTTTATAGTAACTGACCTGTTAGCAATGATGGTTGTCATCAGATTTATACATGCTGCTGTATTGCACCTGTTCTAATATCTTCATGCTGTGCACACCAAAGCATGTCCACGTGACGTCTCCCTAGCTTAACTGCTCTAATATAGATGCTATATCTCAACCTCTAGTTATTTATGGCTGAAACACAGGGGCACTCCCATGTTGAGTTCCTCTTCACTAGATGTGATGTCAACACACATTCCATGCAGTTCTTTGGAAGCCTGACATTTTGAGATAACTGTCCTGTTGTCCAGGTAGCTTAGTTAAGCATTGCAGTTAAGATGCCTGAAATGGTGATAAGCAATTTGATACTTCTAACTGGCAGCTAATATTACATTGCAGCAGTATGTCCTGACTAGATGTCTTCATCTGTTGTTATTGTCTCATGGCTTTAAACCTGAGTCACAATCCGCTTTCCATTTTGGGATAATTTGGCTTTTCAACTCAGCCAATTCCGTAAAAGATTTCAAATTCCTACATCAGTCCTTTTTTAGCCGGCTATCTGCTAGCGAAGTCCATTTATCCCATTTTCCCCCTAGCAAATTGTTTCTGTGGCCAGCTGAATACAGCCGGAAATGCTTATTTCTCATTCCAGTCCCCAGTGCAAAGACCGTGGCCCCTGTCTGTACTTATACTGATCTAAAACTGGCTTGGAGAAAGCAATCTGCCACATGCTAGCCCTTGCAACATGTTTTTTTATAGTATCAATAGTCTGCCCTGCTCTCAGACATGACATCACAACAATTGGGAATCACTTTCAGCGGTCTGCTCTATGAAGGTAACAGCCAGGGCAGAGACGGATATGGTATAGCACTCGGCTCATGGGCTAGTCAATGTGTAAACACAGCATGGTAGTGATTTTGTGAGTGATATGCACTTTAGTTCTTGTAATACATGCCTTTAAGTTACAATGCAACAAAATGTCAATAGGTCTCATTCACTAATTATTTCTAACTTGTGTACTTGTGTGCTTAGGTTCATGCAAAATGTACAGAACAAAACACAATCTTAAGAACATATTCACAAATGTATATATAGATATCTATATCTATGGCAAGCGAGGCAGATTGATATCTGTGACAAGGGAGAAAAAATTTGATGAAGAAAAAATAGTAAAAAAATAAAACAGCATAAATATTACAAAATATAACATTAAACTGCAAAAATCACTTGTTTTCTGAGCCCATTGAGTTTTAACTGACTAAAGCGTGGCGTGAGTTTGTTGGGGGGTAATTGAGAAAGAATGGGGGAAAGTCACGTGAGAGGAGGCAATGCCTCCATCGCGATGTGATTGGATATGACTGGTTATGATCGGCTGTGATTGGTTCTTGCGATAAATCCCACTTCTTATGTTCGTGCGAGATCTGCATTTGCGAATCAGTCTGAATGAACAATAAAATGACTTTAATGAGACAGCTAATAAAAAAGTACGTAAACAACTCACACAGTTAGATAAAATCCAGCAATCAGCTTGTTGAAATTAAAGATACATCTCTGCATTTGTGACTAATATTTACTGAGCTTTGATGACTGCTGATCCAAAAATAAGTTTATTATGAAAAAGTACAGCTGAACATCATTTCATGAATAAAGTATGTTGTTAATATATTGTTTAAATTGTTACTGCCTTGAGTTATTAGTTTGGAATAAGTGTGAAATGCAAAGCACTAAACTGCTGTTATTTATATACCCAAATATAATATTTATATTTATATTTGGTATTAATAAATAGAATAGCTTGTTAATTACATTGTTATTACAAAAATACAATATAAATTTTTGTTAACACTTAATTTTACGGTCTCTTAACTAGTTGCTTATTAGCATGCATATTACTAGAATATTAGCCATGTATTAGTGCTAATTAATCACATATTAATGCCTTATTCTACATCCCTAATCCTACCCAATACCTAAACCTAACAACTACCTTACTAACTATTAATAAGCAGAAAATTGGGAATTTATTGAGGGAAAAGTCGTAGTTAATAGTGAGTAAGTGTTACCTACTCTAAAGTGTTAACAAATTTTATTCTGGTAGTGTAAGCAATGCTTATTTACCCAAGAAAATGTGACTGGGACATTCATTTACATTTAATAAAAAAAAAAAATTATCTTTATTTTAGAACACCTTGAACACCACTGCCTGTGTGTGTGAATATTTTATTTATTTCTATTGCAAATATAATATATTGTAAATATAGATCTGCATATATATATATATATATATATATATATATATATATATATATATATATATATATATATATATATATATGTATATATATATATATATATATATATATATATATATATATATATAATTTTAATATTTACTTTAACTATTCCTATTTTTCATATAAATATATTATAAATATTTTACACATTTCTATTCCAGCACCATTAACTTAACTCAAAAAACTCCTAATTTGCTGCTTATTAATAGTTAGTAAGGTAGTTGTTAAGTCAGGTATTGGGTAGGATTAGGGATGTAGAATATGGTGATGCAAAACAGGTGCAGCTTTATTAGTACTAATAAACAGCCAATATGTTAATAATAGGCCTGTTAATAAGTACCTAGTTAATAGTGAGAATTGTTCCCTATACTAAAGTGTTACAGATATTTTGTCTTTATTGACTGAATATCATGTGTATACATGGATGATACCTAAAGCTATTGTGAGCAATCTGTTTATACTAATCTAGCTGGTTTATTGGTTTGTTTAAATGTATTTACCCCAATTAGGAGTAATCAGGTACGCCTGTGTTTTATCACAGTACATAGTCATTAGTAGATTTAAACGCCTTATGGGCACTTCACTCTGTGTTTTTATTTTGCTCGGATTGCTTTGTTGTATTAAAGAACAAAATCCTGTTTTGCTGAGGACATTTTGATGCGCTTCCAGATTGTCCTCGAATGCCTCATAAAATATGGCTCCTGGATCAATTAATTGCGTACAGAGTGGAAAAGCAGAGCGTCGAGTGTTACAATGGAGGGCCCATCTCCCCTGGGCCCTAGAGGCTTGCACTGTGATGTTTCATTAACTGTGCGCAGGCCTGTGGCCCCCAGTAAACACACAGTAATTAGGGAATTTCGAGTTGTCGTTTCTGAGCTTGCACTATGGTAATGATGATCTGACCCTAAAAAAATACGAGGTACTTGCGAGGTCACGGAATAGGCACCCCGCATTTAATTCTCCTCGCCGGTCCAATTTAAATTAGCCTGCGACTGTTTAATATTCCAATTCTTGTGTGCTAAAATGGAGATTTATTTACAGATAAGGGCGAAGGATCATATTTTATGAATTTTTTTTCTGCTGGAAGCTAATCGTAGGCCGCAGATTGACAGACCGTTTGTCTGTGTCAGCAGCGCAGGACTTATTTGCCTGCTAATAAACACAGACATCTAAATGTATACAGTCGTAAAAAATGACTAGCAGTCAGTGTTAATTATTCCCATGCAAAACAGCAAATAGCTCGCTTCGTTATGCACCGGGTGTTTTTACCTCTAATATTAACATTATATTAAGTCTCCTAATTAGTGATGGCTGCAGTCGGGCCTCGCAATAGTAATTGCTTTTGCTTCTTTAAATAAAAGATGCCATGTACAATTGCGTCTCGTTACCGATATCCAATAAACGGCAGCAGCAGGCTGAAGCCAGAGTGGGCAGGTTGGCGAGGGGTGCCCGGGCGGAGCGTCTGAGAGACGAGAGAGAGAGAGACCTGCGGATGGGGAGGCAGTGGAGGCAGCATGTCAATGAGACGACTCGATGTCACTGAGCTCACCAGTCAGGACAGCCATCTGGAAAATCAAAGGCCAGCACCATCTGCTTTACTTTCCCACTGTTTTCCCGTCTCTCGCTTTCTCTCTGTCGACCGGCCCTCAAAACGGGATCTTTGTTTATACCTTCTCCAGGTGCCATCTTGTTTTGTCAACATGAATGATGTGGAATTTTTCAAGTCAGTTCTTTTGGTGCAGATTCTTTAGACCTGTGAGATTAAGGTGAAGTTTGAGTGCCCTTGCGAAAAAAAAGGTGACTGTATGCGTGTATTTTTAGAACTGAATTTTCATTGTTTAAAGACTCTCTTCTTAAGAAGCGTCGTCGGTGAGACACAGATGGAAAGGTGCCCTGGTGTTTCCCCCCCTTCTTCGGAAAGAAATCTCCTGACTCTGTAAAATGGGCAATGATGACATATGTGGATGCGGGCTTGTTCATATCTTTGTAGGGCCTTTAGGGAAATAAATATCTGAGAACATTCAGTGAAATGAAGCTCACTCAATAAATCAACCTGACACAATAAACACTTCTGGCACATGCGTCCCCCCCATCCTTCCCCCCTTTCTCTCTCCGGCACCACCTACCTCTCGCCGCTCTCGCCGCTACCAAATGGTGCCTCCCCAAAGGCCGGTAAATCAAATCGGCACACAAATACAGTGGGAATTTATTTGGAATGGGTTTTTGTTCTGTTTAACGCCCGATTGTTAGATGGACTGGGCCGATGATAAATCTAGAGACCGCCGCTTTACCCGTGCTCGGAGCCTGTTGCACCTCGGCGCCGCGTATAAATCATAAATCCGATTGCATGAGAGAGCTTTTGCTGGCTGTTGACAGGAAAGAGAGTGGCAAATGAACAGAATATATGTCCGATGCTATTTATCTTCCCCCGGCTGCTACTGCTGCAGACCGCTGGAAGTTGCCAGAAAGTTTCGTATTGAATCAGGAGAGGTGTGGGGCGCAGGAACGTCCTGCGGTGTGATTAACGACCGCAGAGTCGTTCGCATTCGCCACAGAATGTATCTAAAACGTTGATGTACGTGCAGCCATTAACACACCATTCGTTAGCTTTCCATATGGAGTTTTATGTTTTGTTAAAGGGATAGTTCACCCCAAAATCACTTGTGGTGTCATTCCAAAACTGTATAGAAGATATTCTGAAGAATCTTTAATAACTGTTTTTTTATCCATATGATAATCAACAAGGTCCAAATCAACGCTAAACCTCACTGACCTTCATTATATGGAAAAGTGTTATTTTGTTGAACAATAATTTTTGTCAACGACATTTTCTCACCAACGAAAAATGAGACTACACTCTTAAAAATAAAGGTTCTTTAAAAGGTTCTTCACAGCGATACCATAGAAGAACCATTTTTGGTTCCGCAAAGAACCATTCAGTCAAAGGTTCTTTAACCATTTCTTTCTTACCTTTTTATAATCTGAAGAACCTTCTTTCACCACAAATAACCTTTTGTGAAACAGAAAGGTTCTTCAGATGTTAAAGGTTCTTTATGAAACCATTTAGACAAAAAAGGTTCTTCTATGGCATTGTGAAGCACCTTTATTTTTGAGAGCGTATGACAAAATAAAAACTCATTTTGAATGACAAAAACAAATAAAAACTACACAAAAATGTTAGGGAGAAACGATCTGGGAACAGATCCAGTTAAAACAAATCTCCTGCGTGGTCGAAAAGTTTGATGCGCACATTTGAGCTGCACTATCTGGCCGGACATAAGATAGCATACACTTTCTGCATCTCAAAAATGTCAACATCTGGGAGTAAGGGAAAAGCAGACATATGGATAAATTTGAAAAGCGCAACAGCGTAAAAGAGAACTCAACTCGGTCTGGTTTTCTGGTTTTCTATCGGATGTGTATCAGTATATTGCATCCATGCGTCTGGTTTTAAAGGGATAGCGATATAATTTAGTTGCTGTTATCTGACATTAATATTAATCAAACGACAAAAGAAAGAGAGAAATTGACTGAATCACTTCAGTAGCCCTAATAAGGATTAATCTCAATTTAATTTATATAAATAAATATGGCTGCTTGAAAGAAAGAAGAATGCTGTATGCAAGTTGTTATAAAGAATGTAATTATATAACCATTGGTATTTTATTGAAAAGAAGACCATGTTCTTGTTTCGTTATGAGAAATGGTTTTGTTTCATTTTAAGATATAAGATGTTATGTGTCACAGCGCTTAAATCTGTGTCTGTAAATCTTAATATCATTCATATTAACAAGTTAATAGATGCTTTATTGATAAATATAAAATGAGTTTGGAAATTTTTTGAGAAATGCTTAATAAATGCATTACACTGTAACTATACCCATTAGATTTTAGTTGACTAAAAACTTATGAAATTTAGTCGACTAAAAAAATAGAATAAAAGTAAATTCAGAATGGTATTTTCATCAAATGGATATGACTAAAACGAAATCAAAATTAACACTGATGGACAAAAAAAAAAAAAACTTGAGGAGAGAGCAAATGTCAATTTTCATTTTTGAGTGAACTATCGCTTTAATTTGTGACCTTCTGTTGATTTGAAATCCCTTCCGCCACTTGCCTACATGCTGAAATCCCTCCCAATCCCCCGGGCACTATTTAAACAGCAATAATATAAGCCGTATAGCAGGGAATAATTAGTTTATCAGTGTTTGCTATGGTAACACACGTGGTAACAGTCTTAAGTGATTGTGTTTTCAAATGGCAGGCCCCGCATACATTTTCTTTTATCTAGCCACGCTGTGGCTATGATTGCTCAGTGTTATAAATGGCACATACTTTGTAAGCGGAGAGAAAGACATTGTTTACAGTTGGCCCCACACCGTGAATCTGTCCAGTGTAAGGTAATCTGCAGTAATAAGCTCCATTTGTTTTGTTTAGCTCTTTAACAGAGGGCTGGGGAAGAGTGTGAGCGAGAGAAAGAGAGAGAGAGAAATCTCATTTCAAATCCTACTAACCTCCTTATCTCTATTTGTTCAGTTGTTTTTAATGCCACATACTGAAAGAATTTCAATAGCTGTTTTGCCATGAAGTCATTTGTTATCCTTCAGCAGGCTTTGGTCTCCCTATTGTGTGACAGCCGCCGAGTGCTTGAATCTTCCAGATGGAGCTAGCCAGAAAGAGACGCTAGCAAACAAGCACACACTCACGTACACACACACACACACAAACACACACACACACAGGAATACCTTTAGCGTTTGGTAAAGGGTGAAATGATTGTGTCATGTTTCTCAATATCTTACTTCCTACAATATATACACTATATCAGCGAGAATGTGTCAGGCACTTTGTTTTAACAGGTGGGACAGCTTGTCCCTGAAAGCTTCCATCTTTCTAATGTTATGTGGTGGCCACATCCTAACACGACGAGGAACGCTTTATCCTTAGGCCAGTGTCATGCTGGATTCCGTATGAAGTTACTTCATTTGTTTGCAGTGTTTTGTGTTGCTGACAGGCTTCGATGTGAAATTCACAGTCAAGGTGCACTGCTGTGAAATAATTTAACAGCTTAATAGCATGCACTTAACCAGGACTTAATTTATGGTACCCAAACGTTAAGGGAAATAATATAAAGGGGAAATGTGAGAGACAGTTATTAAAAGACATTTGGAATTACTTTCCATCTGTTAAAGTCAATGCGAATTGCTGTTCACAAGCCATGTTGCTACAGCAGTGTTTAGGTATTTAGCATTATTTAACAAAGTGTAAGTAATGACAAGGCATTTAAAAAAGTAAATATGGGCGACTTTTATTTCATGTTGACTTTGAGCTTCAACCACAGTAATTCAGCTGACTGGTCAACTACATTCACAATATAGAGCTTTAGTATCATGCTACACATACTTTAAAGCACTAATAGCTACCACAAAGTGTGTCCAGTCACCTTAATTTATATAGCGCTTTTTACATTACAGATTGTGTCACAGGAGCTTTACAGTCTTAAAGAGAAAAATAGTGTGTTGATAATGCAAGAGGACAATAGTAAGTCTGTGCAAACAAGTTGACAAAATTGCCAGAAATGAGGTGTCAGAATGGGAGATATTAGTCTAATATTTTGTGCTCTGAAGTTCAGAACATGATATACAAGACGCATGTGCTCTGAAGTATTTTAATCCCCGTAAATCATAAGCAGTGTCTCAGAACAAGCCATCTGCAGAATCTGTAAAATGTGATGTCACATTGTACAGGCCCCACCCACGAATGTTGACAGACAGTACCTTATAGCGGAGATCCCGCCCTGAGTGAGCTGCACAAACATGCGGTTTCTTTCCAAGCTCATTTTCTTTCACAGACATAACCAATTGTATTTTTGTAACTTATGTGTGTTTTTAACATAAACGTGTGTGTATTTGACAGTTTAAAGGAGGAAGTTCACTTCCAGAACAAAGATTTACAGATAAATTACTTACCCACTTGTCATCCAAGATATTCATGTCTTTCTTTCTTCAGTCGATAAGAAATTACATTTTTTAAGGAAAGCATTTCAGGATTTCTCTCCATATTGTGGACTTCTATGGTGCTCGTGAGTCTGAATTTCCAAAATGCAGTTTAAATGCAGCTTCAGAGGGCTCTAAACTGTCTCAGCTGAGGAAGAAGGGTCTTATCTAGCAAAACAATCTATCATTTTCTAAACAAATTGACAATTTATATACTTTTTAACCTCAAATGCTTGTCTTGTCTAGCTCTGCATGAATCTGTGTATTCCAGTTCAAGACAGTTAGGGTAGGTCAGAAAACTCCCATCTCAACTTCAAAATCGTCCTTAAAAGATTTCGGGGCAATAGATTTAATAATCAAAACCAAACAGATGTTTTTTTTTAGGCAGAGTATGTGAAGTATGAGCTATAAAGGCACAGCCCTATTCTGAAAAAGGGGGCGTAGAGCAGCAGCTCATTTGCATTTAAAGAGACATGCACGAAAACAGCACGTTTCTGCTTTCGCTCAAAATAGGCATTTTCAAAATGATTTAGTAAAATGATCTGTTGGATATTTTGAGATGAAACTTCACAGGCACATTCTGGGGACACCTGTGACTTATATTTTGTAAAAAAAAAAAAAGGGCATAATAGGTGCCCTTAAAATGTTTTTGAGAGAAGTCTCATGCTCTCGAAAGCTGCATTTATTTGATAAAAAAAAAAATACAATAAAAACAGTAATACTACACTTTAAAACAACTTTTCTATTTTAATATATTTAAAAATGTAACTTATTACAAAGCTGAATTTTCAGCATCCATTACTGCAGTCTTCAGTGTCACATGATCCTTCAAATATTGTTTTAAAATAGTAAGTAAAATTTCTTATCAACCTTGAAAACCAGTTGTGGTTTTCATTTTTTTTTTTTTTGTAGAAACAGCAATGCATTTTTACAGGAATCTTTGACAAATAGAAATCTTTTATAACAGAAATATTTTTTTTTAAATTTAATTTCTAATTTCTCATTTTGTTGCAAAGTCTCTTTCTAAATGCTCACCTCACAGAGCTCTGCTTTGCTATTGTGAATTATTCTTTCTCATGACTCCCTAGAAAGGTGCCAAAATCAGCATTCAAAAAGAGATGCTGCCACCTCATTTTCTGTCTGCCCACGTGGGAGATGTTTTACATGTACCTTTGTGGTGTGATTCTTGCAGCAACATGCATGGAAAAACAAAGAGGCTCTGAGATGATTAGACTTTATTTTGTGTTTCAACAGGACACTGCTTTATTATGTTTTCACTAACTCTCCCTTTTTTCTCTTTCTTCCTTGCATGGTATCTTGGGCATCCCTGTATGACAACACTCCCAACTCAGGTTAGTGATGTTCAGTATTTGCCATTGTAACTACTATGTATAAATCCTCTCTGTCCACAGAGGCAAACTAAACACAATTTCAAAGTAGGAAGTTTCAGCTTAAATTACAAAGATAAAACACACATTGGCCATAACACATCCAAGTGCGTATGACTATAGGCCACCCTGTATTATCTAAATACATAAGCTCTAATAAGGTCAGTCTAATGTTTGGCTGTAATAAGCATAACAGTGGCTGGGATATGACTGATTCACAGCGGACCTCCAGGTTCCATTCCTAACTTAAT
The DNA here is from genome assembly GCA_036247105.1 of Cirrhinus mrigala. Taxonomy (NCBI): domain Eukaryota; kingdom Metazoa; phylum Chordata; class Actinopteri; order Cypriniformes; family Cyprinidae; genus Cirrhinus; species Cirrhinus mrigala. The sequence goes on from CM070015.1 coordinate 20,840,880, forward strand.
GGAACTGTGCTTTAATTTGACCATGCTCTTGATTGACAGCTGCTCACGATATCTCGCCGGTAACCCTTGACAATGGACATTAGCGTCGGATTAAAGCAAGGTGTTAAAGTGTATTAAAAAATTAAGTCGATTTCCTTTCTGTTCACTCATTTTCCCCCTCAGACAGCATTAAAATTCCTCTCCGGTCCATTTTTATAAGGCGATAGCACCGGGTCTCACGGTGCTCTTTTGAAGAAAACCGAACGACTAAATATACAGGGGTATTGTTAAAAAGAAAAAGACGAGAAGAAAACGTCATCCTTCATTGAATAAAGCATACAAATATTATATGACTTGTGTGCAGGGGAATTATCTGCAGAACACTGGGCTTTACCTGTCAAAATGAATCTGATCATATCTCAGATGGGTTCATATTGCAGGCTGGTACACGTATGAAAGCGCAGCCCCCCTCTCAGAGAGCTTTATCTGTCAAAAAGGCTCAGCTTGAACCTCTTAATTTGCACCGAACTGCAAGCCTGCACTTTGTTTATTGTATTATTTCACGCTGCTGTAAATAGACATAAATCTCTAGTAAGAAATATTGTTCAGTCAGACACCAAAGCTTCCCACTTAACAGAGATCGAGCGTTACTTATTTGATTCTGTTTCCCTTCGTTTATGGATTCGTGAAGAGTCTGGTTTGAAGACAATGAACTAACAAAAGATTGTTTTAACAGCTGTGCGTCTTTGATTACACGCTTCTTTGAAGTATCACTTTAAGTTTGCCTTTGAACTTGGATAGAGATCAGAAATGAATTGGGCTCCTTTTTGATGTAAAAGGAGGGATTTGATTGTTGAAATGTTCATAAACTGTTTCCAACCGTCTCCAGTTTGGTGTTGATTTTCAAAGGGGATGAGGGGGAGAGATACTTCTCTTCAGGCATGTGATCAAAAAAGACACATTGTTGTCTCTCCTGTAGAGTGACTCGAGGAGAAACAATCTTGTGTTTTTCTTCAAAAGTGACTGTGGTTTTACATTGCTTTTCAGGGGGTCAAAAAACCCTGTCGTGTTATATTTTACATCTGTTTTCACAAATGTATTTATTTTTTGACCATGTTCAGGAATTGTTTCACTATCAAATATACTAATTGATAATCACATTAAAAAATAATGCAATAAATGTTTTTTAGTCATGTTTTGGGTTATATTGAAATCCGAGGATAAGTAATTTTGCACTAATCTTCTTCAAAATCTGCCAAATCTCAAATCAGGTTCCTGTTGTTTTAGGAGCCGGATAGTGCATTAAAGAAATAGTCCATCCCAAAATGAAAATTATGTTATCATTTACTCTAATTCTGTTATAAGCCTTTGTGAAGATATTTTAAAGAATGTTGGAAACCGAACAAAATTGGAACCCACTGAATGGAATCCACAAAGACATTTCTCAAAATACCTAAAAAGTCAGATTTTCATGTTTGGGTGAGCTGTCCCTTTAAGTTTTGATATCCTAAAACGGTGTAATGATGTCAGATTACATTAGGTTTTTAGGTTATTTCATGTGGTGTTGCTGTTATTTTTACTTTAATGACTCAGATTGGTCAGATGGAGGTGATAAACTCTATCCTGGGAGAGTTTTTCTTTACTTTTGTGTGTGAATGTGGGAAAACAACTGGCGTTATTCCAGCGCCTGTCCAGATAGATTAAATGCCACGTGAAGGCCAATGCGCAACTACAACAAAAAATTTGCACTATACGGTGTATACCCAAGTTTTAATTAGTATTTAATTTCGTTTATTTTAGCAGTTCTCTGGTCTAAATGTCTCGAGAAAACGTAAGGCCTGCGAATTTATAATTGTCAGACTTTTTTTTCCCCCCTCTGAAATTATAACCTCGACTTGTAAAAAAAAGAGCAGAAACAAAGTTAGAGTATGTGGCCTATATCTGTCAAAGACATTAAAAGACAGTGCATAACTCTTGATTTATATTCATCCGGGGGAAAAAAAAACTACAATTTTTCTGTATATTTCATTGAGTCAAGGACAAAGAAATGGATGGCCCCAGCTCACCAAATGACCCACATAACAGAATACATGCAATTCATGATCTACTTAAACAACGTGATAAATGCAAATACTGTCACATCGCCCCTAATCCCCACACCATTACGCTCCGATCTCTCATTTCACTTTTGTTTCCTTTCTTTTTCACCCTGCTGTTTTTGATACAAACACACTTGGCTGTTTTCCCAAGGACTCGGATATGAATGTTATTGGAAGAGAAGGGAGAGAAAATTTAGATATTTTTACATGATGTCCTACATTTTGTCAGCTAAAATGGGGATATTGCCTGAGCGAGAGTGAGGCATGTTCTTCAGTTGTCAAAAGGCAGTAAGTAATGATTAAAATAGCAGTGTGAAACGCTGGGAGATTAAAGTGATGCTAATGATAAGTGAGAGAAGAAAAGGGCAAGCTATATTTTAATTCCTAGGAGAATGGTTAATGACTTCTATTGCCTGAGATTAAACTAAACCTGTCTCATCAGCTTTTTTCTGCTCACAGAGGAAAAAAAGGGCCCCGTGCACTTTAATTTATTAAACTCTTTTAAGGAAGCACATTGATCTACATAGGTTAAACTTTCAAAATTTGGGCAGCACGTTCCATAAAGCTGTCTGCGGGAGCAGGGGCAGTGGAGTAGCTCAAGGCACCGCCATAAAGAATTCATTATCTATGAACTGCCACATTTAATCAGAAAATATCAATTATTTAAAGGGGAAGGCTTGCTTCTGTTTAGCGCTGGAGGATTTCGAGACGGTCCAGATTAAAGTGACAACCAGAGACAATGCGCTGTGCGAATTTCCACTGTAACACAAGCCCGCCTTTTAGGTGTGTTCGCCACGCCGCGCCAAAGCCCGCGCTCGCCTACTGTATTCACGCCTGTGATTACAATTACATCAATAATGCAGAGGTGTACTGCAAGTAAAATATTTATCTGGCTTTTTCAGCCTCTCTCGATTGACTAAGACATACGCTGTAAAAATTTAACCGTGACATTAAAACACAACCTCCCATGACCTGCGTAATGAAACGTGTGTGTTTTTGTTGACACCGCATTACGTGTTCTGACAGACTTTATTAATCTGTGGTTTTGAGGGAACCTTTTGGCGTGTTCCTGGTGAAGATATGAGGCGGTGACACACATTTTTGATGCTAATTAGCATGCATTCCGATCCACTGAACCCGGCATAACAGCCCGATCCTCGCAGCCGCTAGACTTTCTCAGCACCGGCGTGATAGAAGTCATTGAACATTCTGCTGACAGCAGATTATTTTTGTTTTTATACAGATGTCAGGCTTGAGTTGCTGGTGCTTTCCACTTTAGCTACAGGGCCCTGGATCCTCTGCGCTGTAATGGGAGCAAACGATTATGCTTTTCTCTGTAAAATGTAAGAAAAGGAGCTGATATTTAATAGTATGAACATTCCGTCGTCATTTACTCACCCTTATGTCTAAACTTAATTCTAAAGATTTAATATAAAACAGGTTTGGTGAATAAAACAAGACAGAATTAGTACTTTCGGCCTACATTTTTGGTGTTGTTTGCTGATTTTAACTCAAGGTTAGTTTTATAGAGCAACTGATTTATGGAGATCTCTGTTGGGTTTGCAGGAGTGCTCCTCACGGCGCTACAGCTCGAGATCCAACAATAATGCTTACCGTGCGGCAAATCAATAGTGTCAATTGCCAAAGCTGCTATGCAGAATTTGATACCAAGGACTTGTGATGACGTTCACTGCTGGGTCAATAGCCATGCGATTCTTTTTTTTCATTTTCGAATACATAATGCCTTTCATTGTTAAGAAAGACTCTGACACGGTGCCATTACAATTGATCGCTTCAGCGCATGCAAGAATAACCCAATAAATCACCCTTGCCAATAACGCTTGAGGTTTGCCGTTCGGCTGATCAGGTGTGGCATTGCGACGAGGTGTCATTTAACCATATTTAGTTGTACTTTCTTAGCGAGTTTGCATTTAAAGTGGCGGCTAATTATAATTTGTTTGCCTGACTATAAAAATAAAGAAATCCTGCCCAGCTCTCTGCAATAATGCATTAAGAAATCACATTAATAATGCACATATTTTTCTCACATATTTATAGCTTTCCCCCAGACACCAACATGTCACAGTTGTTGTTAGATCCCTATTGGTTTCAATTAAAACCTCGCTGAAGCAATAAAAATAGGCAATTAAATTGGAGCAAGCACTTCAGAGGTAGAAATGGGCTGATTAAATTAACCTTGAACTGCAATTAGGGTTAAAAATAAAGCTATGTATGTATTTCTCACAAGCAACGATATTAATCCAATGTTTGCTAGTCTAATACTCTGAAAGTTTTAATTACAGCTGTTGCTACGGTTTTAAAGTGATAACTTTGCTTCAGTGTTAATGAACACTAACAACTAAGTAACTTCTTTGATTGAGTGTCGGCCATATGGCCTGTCCGACTCCCTCTCATATGGAGAGAATGACCTCAGCCTTGATATAAATGAGCTTTCGCGGGACGTCTCGGCCTTTGACTGTGACACTAATGGAATGCTTGTGCTCACATGCTTTTACACGCTTAGGTAAAAAGGCTTTTGGTAGTGGATCCTAACACATGTTAGCTTAAGTGAAAACATTTATTTCTGGAGCAGTGCACTCGCTGTCATTCCAGCTGCAGCTCGTGTGTCTCATTATCTTGCACTTTAAATCAACATGTACCTCCCACCTCCGGCCCGACAGCGCAGCGGTCCCGGTGCCTCTGTTGCGTTCTCCGACTGTCGTTATGTTCACTTCACAAAGTTAAAAATATTCCCGTTGCCATCCCCGAGCCACTTTTCTCTCTCTGTGAAAATTTTGGTGACTCTTTCAGAAACGTCCACAGAATCCCATGATCGTTGCTGTCCCCTATACGTCGTTACCCACAGGCCGTCTGATTCTTTTAGCAACCCGTGAAGCTGCTTAATTTCACTCTTCATTAAAAATGTGTTGTGGCATCTTCTAGACTATTGTCATTCTCTCTTTTTTTTTATTTTTCTGTCTCTTTCTTTCAGTCTCTCTCCCTCCTCTGCCCCGGCCACCCGCCTCCTCCTCCCTCAGCGCCCTTGGCAAATGAAAGGTCAAAGACGCTGCAGTGATTAATGAGCACCAAGCGCCAGGATCCCTCTGTCATTTCCCCCCCTTGTGTTTTTAGTCAGGCCGCTAATTCCTCCAAGACAGCTCAGGCTTTATTGGCCGATGGGAATGACACGGTGTCTATGGAGGTTTTTTGACTGAGCCGCTCTTACTGTTTGGTTTAGCGTGGAAAAGAAAACAGTCCGAAGGCACTCAGTCCCCATGAAAAACCTGCTTGAAAAATTCTCTCTTTTTTTTATCAGCTAAAATGTTTTTAGGGTTGAGTGTCGCTCGTTTCTCTTCTGTTTTGTTTGCTCTAGGAACAAAAAGCCCACTCAGACACAAAGTTTTTTTGATTTTCGAACAGAAGTGGCCGTCAGTCGTCTCTCTCCACTTCGTGGATGACACTTCAGCGGTGCACACCGAGTGTTTATTTGAAAAAGTAATGAAATATTTACTCCCCATTGCGGGTAGGATTAGCAGTGGTAATTGACTGCAGCAAAAACCGAGTCTGTGTGAAAGCGACCGAGAGAGCGCGAGCGAGAACGAGGGCCCCTCGTGTTTGAATGCCGATCCTTAGCGCACAATGGTCCTGTTAGCGAGGCTGTATTTCGCTCTGTCACTCTCTCTCTCCACATGTTGCTTTTTCTTTGAGAGATAAGTGGCCCTAATGCTGAACAAATAGTGGAAATCAGAAGCCACTGAGAATCATTCGGCACTGGTTTTCCCATGGCACCCAAATAGACGCCCGGTCTCACGGAGAGAGAAGGAGCGCGAGAGGGGGAGAGAAAGGGGGGAAAAGAAAAACCTCTCGGATGAGCGCGAAACAGTTTTGTCACCGCAAGCAAATCCAATTGAAAAGTCCCCTGGACTGCAAAGAACCAGAGTTGTCAGATCGGGCCAGCGCGCTGAAAAGATCCAGGAGTCCTAAATTGGCATCAGGTGTGGGGCTTCTCTCTCTGGTGATGGGCTCCCACATTGTGTCAGCTAGACATTTGGCCATTTCCAAATATAATGGGAGAAATTAATGCAAATGAGCGGCTGGAATGAAATGTATTTAAATGCAGATTGAAAGAGCCTCTGCGTTCTGCCTGATAACAAGTTGCTTTAGGAGAAGGGCCACATTGTGTTGGCTCATCTCACCCCCTACTGTTTCCATCCCCACACCAGTGTGTCCCTTTTTTCTCCGGTCGTTTGTGTCTCATAACAGGCCATTGTTCAGTGGGTAAACTCGCTCTCTAAACTATTTACATTGCTCATTTATTTGAATTTCAGATGTAGCCGGGCCTTTGGCATTGCGCCGCTCCAAAACGTTAATTGCACAAGGACTTGAGAGAAAGAGCCCGATCATTTATAATAATGTTGCTGTTGACCATAACCTCATTAGAACCTGCGACGGCATGTATTTCGCAAACAAGTTCCTGGCCGACTCCTTGCCTGTGGCTAACCGTCTCTTAAAACATCCTCTTCCTCGCTTTAAAGAGCTCTTGTTTCAGGGCCTCACACACTGCGTCCGCAGCCATTATTAGAAGAGCCTGGAACACATCAGTTTCAAAGGAAACGTTCAAATCGGAGCAGTTCAATAAGAGGGCACATTTGTTTATCTGTTTGGACAGTGCGGCTGCCAGGGCGCCTGCGTCCAAGAGAACAGGATATTGTTCTTTTGGACGCAACTTTTAATCTTTAAATGGATAGTTTGAACAGGAATGAAAATTCTGTCATCATTTATTTGTGGACACAAACACAAAAGAAGATATTTTGAATTTTGTCCACACAATGAACGTCAATGGGGTCCAAAACAACTTTGGTTGGACCCCATTGACTTTCACTGACATTTTTCAAAAGTTTTCTTTAAGGAACGTTCAACCCTACTCAAATGCTGAGAAAAACAGTCGTTAGGCATATGCGAAGAGTGCTGTTTAAAAAAAAAAAAAAAGAACGAAAAAAAAGGAAAACTTTACAGATGCAATTTACATGCAATTAATTTTAGTTAATTGGATACACTGACTTCATTTATCATGCATATTTATGTCAAGCAGCTTGTGTTTTTCCCTGATTATTAACCGATAAGGAGAAACATGGGCATTTGACTCTTATCTATCTTCTTAACATTATCTGCTGTATAAAGAGACAGCCGCTCTTACAGGCGTGCGGCGCTGCTGTTTAGTGTGTGTAGTGCACTGAGAGGGATGGTCAGGTTTGATGAGAGTCCAGGGCAGAGCAGGAGACCGCTGTGTCCAGAAGGTCCGGGCCTGTGATTAATGTGATAGATAATGTGCTGGGGAAATGAGTAAACACTCCCTCGCTGCCTAGCTTTGTGCTTCATCGGGTTGATGACAAGGGCAGCGCAAGGTGAGAATTTAACAGGCCTGCTGGAAGAAAAGAGGGAAAAAAGGAGAGAGATTCAAAGGAGTGAACCATGACAGACTTGCCGAGAGAGAGAGAAAGAGAAAGAGAGAGAGAGAGTGGGAGTCGGCTGCTTTGCTAATAAAGCGGGCTGACAAAAGTGGAAGTTTTTCAGGAGAGGAATAATTAAAAGTGCTCAGGGGACTGCAGTTTTAATTTCACATGTAAAGGGCTAAAGATTTCATTTATAGGCACGCTGAGTAGCGAGAAGGTTAATAAGACGAACAAAGCGTGCATTGTGAGAACATACACTCGGAGCAAGGCTGCTGGACTTTCACCTAACACGTTTTTAATTATCTTTCTTTACATATTTCTCGCAAGACGGGAAAAAAGAAAAGATTAACTGATTAACAGCATTGGTGACCGATTGCTGATGGTGTAAAAAGCTCAAGTGTCTTGTTCTGCGTTAAACATCAGCACAAGGTACAAAAGTCCCACGTTTTACAACTTAATTTGTGGTAAAACAGTGATCTTGGAGCGATTAGACGAGCTGTGTGGTAAGTGGGCTGTATGTCTTTGTGAATATTCTATATAGAATATTTATTCTCCAGAATTTAAATAACTTATTTGAGAACTCACATATTATAATTTTAATTTAAAATGATTAGCCGTATTCACACATTTGACTTCACAATCCTAAAGCTGCTGTAGTTTCAGGTTCAGTGCTCCCTCTGATTAAACCCTGATGCTGAAACAAAGGGAATATGACATATCGTCTGATGCGCAACTTCGTATTTGTGGTTTGAGCCCCGCTTCAGACAGTCTAGGTCTCGTTCCTCCCCGTAATGTCCCGGGCTGGCCGAGATCGTTCTGTCAGTCAGCAGTAGATCATGGGAATGAATGATCGCAGCAGCGAAATCCTCCAAATCCTTCCCCCGCCGGCCTGTCACACGCTCCACTCTGGGCCTGACACTTCTCTATTATATGTTTATCAGTCTCTAATGAAATGCTGACAAGTTTCGGCGCACAACGGATACTGTGTTCCATTAATAGTATTTAACGAACCTTGAGCTCTCACAATGCCTGGGCCCTATTGCCGGTGACAGCTAAGGGGCCCCTCGGCTGCTCCCCGGTGAGAGAAGATATTATGCATTATGAACATTTGCAATCCCCCTCTTTTGCCCCCCAGACCATCTTACTTGTCTTGCTGATGGGAGTGAGAGCGAGACAGTCCGTTGCAATATGGTCAGTGGTGTCTAGTTAGAATGGAACCCATGCTGTTGTGAATTTTACGAATCCTCGTATGTGGTGCTGCTGAGATGAATAATGAGGGAGGAAATCATTTGTCATATTTTTTTTGTATGATATCTTCAGTTTGCTTTCTTGTCGCTCTGGTTAATTTTTTTCTAAACTGAACACAAAGGAGTTTTAACTGGACAGAAGTCCCTCTGAGTAAAAGTGATTGGTGTTTAAACACTAATTAAAGATTAGTGCCTAATTATTGATTGTAGATCATCTCTAAGAGACTGGTGGGTCATTTCTGACAGCAGGGGGGAAATGCTTAAAACGCTTAATGTTAACAATATATAATCCTTCATGTTAAAATCAGAATTGGGCAAAATGTAAAAATGAAGGACTGACTCTCCTTCATTTGATGACTTGGTATTTGACTTAAATTGGACAAACCCCACAGGAATTTGAACT